>CM073457.1:31932500-32602500 GCA_037074485.1 Delonix regia
TTTTATAAAAATCCTTTTACATTTAGAATTAAGGGGAAATATTATTTTTTTAATATATAGGCCATATCTTGCAAAGTAGTTTTCGTTTATTATTATTATTTTTTAGTAATTTTTTGTTACATAAATCAACAAATATATACTTATTGCGCATACTTGGTTTATTTTTTGGTAGGCAAATTGGAAGTGGACATATCTAAAGAAATGAGTTGAAAGGCATGTATGGAGTTTAATACTTCGGACATATTGGGCAATATATTTGAATATTATAACTATTGTTGTCATTAAACCTCAATGGGCACAATTTTATTTGGTTGATTGTAGTGCTTTGTTTTTTTCACTATGAAAGAACAAAACAGAATTAAAACGTATGGAGAATTAGCATCAATATACTAAAACTACTAAAAGGTGAAAGAAGATTAGCAATATCATCTCCCAAGATTTGCAACACAGAAGAATTTTGTGAGTACTTCTCTTGCGGATCACTCCAATAGTCCGGGTTAAGAATCCAAACAATAATCCTCCTCACTGAAATAAGGAAAGTTTTGTCATTGTTGTAAAGTTTCTTTTCTTACGAATGTTAATGCATGATCTGGATAGATTTAAGGAAGTGTGGGGAAGGTCGCATTCCTTAAATTTTTTAAATTTTAATTTTTATATATAATTTTATTTTATATTTTTAGTTGATTATTATATTATAAAAGCTCGCTCTTTAAATTGTAAAAATTTATTTTTTTTGTTTAAATTTTTAATTTAAAGACTTTTATCCTTTTATAATTAAATTCTAAATTTGTCTCTCGTATCCAAGTGCATGCAAAAAAAAAACTTATGATAACCAAATTACTTTCTTTTCAAAAGAGAAACAATTCTATGTTTGCCAAATAATACAAGGTATGGTACAAATCCAGCCCATCGTCACCCTTAAATTATTTGCAAGTTTAAAAAAAATATATATATATATATATATATATATATATATATATATATATATATATAGGACAGTAGGTTTGAAGCTTTATATCTTGAATCACCAAGAAATAAGTCTTGGATATAAGAATTATAGTCCTAATAATTTTATTTTTCATTCTAAATTTTCATGTCATTAAATTTGTAGTCAAGGCTAATTAATTTGTGACATTATATACATAAGAAGTTGTTTTCCAAATTGAAAATTGAAGTGAGTTAACTTTCTAAAGGTAAAATTACAAATACCCTCAATTTTTTATAGTTTACAATCACTCTTCTCAATTTTTAAAATCGAAAAATACCTGATGAATTATTAACTATTAACTTTTAGTATTTAAATTTTTTTGTCCAAATTTTGTTAATCGAGGTGCACTTCAATCTCTTTCATTATGACATTTGTAATGAAATCCCACAAAATTTAAAACCCTAAATCATTGTAAAAGGCATGAATCCAACCATCTCTTGCCAAGCTAAAAGGAAATTGAGGGATGGAACACGAGTTGCATACCAATGAAAAAGTGCTATATGATTATTGAAATAATCAGGAATTTAATTTTTTAAAGGTTGAATCCAAAAATAATTTCAAATAAGGACCATAAGTTGCTTTTAATATCATTTAAAGACTTAAAAGTTTGTAATTCTTTTTGAAAGACCTAAACACATTTTCAGGTTTTTAAGTTTATCAATATGCCCTTAGTCCTAATAGTTTAAATAAATTTCTTCCAAAACTTGCTTTTATTACCACATAGGTTTGCTGCCGTTACATATGACATTAAACATTATTATTGCTAATCTTTATGGTTGTTACTTGTCACACCCCGAACTCCCGAAACGCAACTGGCACTGATAACAAGAATTACCCTGTTCCTGCAAAGCACCCACTATGTTTTCCGGATTAACAAATACTATGTGACAACATAAGCTCACAAAAACCTTAATATTAACCAACTTATCAATCAAGTTTCGTGTAAAAATTTTGACAGAATCTTCTCTATAAATGAGACCTACCAAAATTTACTACGAATACCTATTCATCCATTATATTCTAGAAATGAAAGCTTAGCTCTCAAAACATCCAATAACTAATAAAACTATAACAAAATAGGAGAATGGGAAATCTATCTGCAACCATCCATACATTTATACATTTGGCCAAATTACACTACTACAAAAGTACCCCAACAAAATAAGGAGTCGTAGGCCCTGCAACGCACGTAGAATTCTACTAACCCTTGTGCCCTAAACACTACTCTAGGTGGCTATATAAAAGTAAAAAAAAATATAAAGGGTTAGCATTTTAATAACATAATCAATATGAATACCTTGAGGTATATAGTGTTCTATGAAAATTACTCATAATAAATTCTCATCTATCAAATACTATACTTATTGGCCAAAACCTTTACAATGACCAGTATTCTGTTAATTAACATTTAAACACTTACTGTAATAAGGCATAACATGTATTAATCACACATGAGAAAGGAATCACAACTGTACAATATAAATAACCGTCATGAATTTATTTTCATCGAAATCAAGTCAGTCAAAAGTACTCAGCCCTTAGATGAATATATTTATCGGTCAAAGGCTTATAGCCTTTAAAGAGAATGTATTCATCGATCAAGGGTGCTTACCCTTAGAAAAGTTAAATCAATCAGTTGTGATATTCAAAATCATGGTATTCAATCTTTTTAATACTCACTTTTTATAATTCATTTGAAAAACTAATCAAGGCTAGTAAGTTATTGCCTTACTAGCATAATGACAATAACCACAAAAATTCTATTACCTAAAATTATAAATGGTAAACAACATTGTATAACCTGTAATATTGTTGGAAAAGCTATTGCTTACCTAGTTAGTGACTATTTCAATTAACCTTGCCTTCTTTTCGTAGTTATAGGTTATTCCTCAAAATAACTCCCTATAACACAAAAATATAAATTTCCTTAATCTACACCACTGTCAACGCACATTTTATTTGAGCTCATTCCAATGTCTCTTAGCAAATTCATAAATGGGAAGGACTTATTAGGGACAACCGAAATATCTACGAGTCTTACACCAACCAATAACATTGACTCAAACACATACTTTATCAAATAGAGTTTTCTTCCTTTAGTTCATACTCTTATTTCAGCATATCATCTCAACAACCAAATTCATACTTATATCTCCTTATTTACCATTTAAAATTCATGCCTTAGCTTTATTTCATTTTTCCTTGATCTCACCATATGCCCTACTAGCTTCTCATCAATTTAATATTGCTAATCCAATTATATTCACTTCTTTCATATTTATTCTTTCTAACTACTCATTTAAATACCAATTTGCAACACTTTACACTTTCTTTCATCTTCAACTAAGCCTATACATGGATAACCATAAGATATCACTTCATAAAAATTAATAGTATTCCTAAAATACCAGCCCTAACAATTAATTTCTAAAATTCATACAATTTCATGTTTGACCCCAAAATCTGGAAAATTTTTGGATTGATCCCTAGGAAAGCTACCATACAAATCTCATATATTTAAGCCCAACAACATGATGTTAAGACCAAAATCCAAGGGAGAAGGATAAAAAATATTCTAACCATCAACATCCCCATGAAGAACCAAAGGAAAACTCACCAATCTTGCTGAAAAATCCTCTTCTTGCAATTGCCAAAATAGAAAACAGAAAAGGGTGTTGTTTGCCAGAAAAACGAGGCACGGTGGGTGAGAACACACTGCTAGTGATGAAGGATACCTGGCCAGTGTGACAGAAACTAACAGAGTAGTGAAAGAAAGAACAGACGCGAGAGAAAGAGATTATGTCTGTTGAGTGAGGAAAAAAAAAGACGGTGGAGAAAAGATGAGACAAGGGCAACTTTGTCATTTTACTGAGTTAGGACATATGGCAACACTAGAAAAATCATGCACTTGAGGAATGAAACCTTGACCACAAGATCAATGTGCCAATGTCTTACCACTAAACCAAGATTCTTATTTGATTATTATACCACACCACTTAAATTTATTCTTCCCTTCTTTCTAATGATTTTGCTTCATTCATTTTTTTTGAAAAAATGAAACAATCCTATATCATAAATTTAAATGTCATCTATGACAATTTTTTTGTGAGTGTTACCTTACCCTCAAACTTCTGGTTCTAATATTTATTGTATGGCTATTATTATAGTTGATTTTTACATTTGTTACTACAAGACTTCTAGTTTTAACGTCTATTGTATGCATACATAGCTTCTACTTTAATACCACTTGAGTTTGTCGGTGATACATATCAATATAGCCATGACTATAGCTGATTTTTATGTTTGTTACTACAAGACTTCTAGTTTTAATGTCTATTATATGCACCATAACTTCTGCTTTTTTTACCATGTGAGTTTGTTAAAAGACACACATTAACTCAACTATCATTATTACTTATTTATATGTTTGTTATTGCCAAACTTATAGTTTTAATATATATTGTATGCCCAAGTAATTTTTGTTTTTTTACCACCTAAGTTAGTTGGAGTTACATTTGACCTTTGACATTATTAATTCTAGTTTTTACATTTGTTACTATCGGACTTATAATGTAAACATCTATTGCATGGAAAAGTAACTTATGCTTTCACCATCTTCTGAGTTTGCTAGGATACATATCAACTTAGTTGTTATTACTACTAATTTTTGCATTTGTTATCACCAAACTTTTAATTTTAAGGTCTATTGTATATCCATGTAAGTTCCACTTTTATTACCACTTAAATTTGCCAAAGTTACATGTCACTATGCATATTACGGTGCTTCTATTATAATCACCTTGCATGTTACCACTGTATTAAGATACATATTTTCATAAAAAATATACATGAAATGCAATATAAGAAAACATAGCAAAGTTAAATATTTATATTTTGAAATTCAAATATCAAGTTATCAATTTCAATAACTAAGTACATGGCAAACTAAAAACATGTTTTCCATTAGCAAAAACCTATATTAACAAACTAAAGTGAAGCTCCCTAATTTACACCAATAGATGTTACTTGTCCTTATAGAAATGTTAAAATTAGAAGTAAAAGCAGACTTTTTTTTTGTTTTTTGCATACAATATATTTTGAAACGAGAAGTCCGTAATAACAAATATAAAAATCAACAATAATAACACCTAAAGTCACACATAATTCCAATAAACCTAGGTGATAATAAAAATATATTTTAGATTGAAGTTATTAAAATAATTAAGGTTAGGGCTTACGGGTATTTTATATCCTTTGTCAAAATTAAAACCATAAAATATTTTGTTAAAATTCTAGTTGAAAGAGATTATTTTTGTAAAAAAAAAAAATGTAAGTTGCCTTTTGAAAATTCAGCTTATTTTTTCATGTTGTTGTCATGTGTTTAATTGAATACACCTCAATTAGTTAATATTTTTCAATGAGGTTTAATAAAGACTAATTATTCATGCAGAGAGTAAAAGAATCACAAAAAGAGTTCGCTCTAATTGACCAAGTTAATATTGAAACCTATATTAGTATTAGGGATAGATTTAAGGAAGCGTGGGGGGACATTTGTCCTCCCTGGAATTTTAGATTTTTATATTTATATATAATTTTACTTCATATTCTTTATTTGCTTTATTAATCATTAAGATTTTGGCCCCTTACCAAAAAAAAAAAAATGAAAACCAAGGCAATATAGCTTAACAATATTTCTATGATTTTTTTGGCAATTTTCATCCTTGAATAATATTTGTTTTTCTTAATTTAGTAGCTAAAACAAAAGAACATAGTTTTCTAATTTAATGGCCAAAAACGGAAACCTTAGTTTTTTTAATTTAATAGCCAAAGGAAACGAGACTTACTTTGCTAATCTAATAACCAAAACAAAAAAAGCTTAGTTTCCTAATGTAATAGCCTAAACGAAACGTTGTTTCCTAATTCATTGCTAAAACAACAACAAAAAACCTAGTTTTTTTAATTTGCATCATTTTTAAAAAAGTAGTGCCGTTAATATAATATTGAAATCCATCATTGTGCTGCCAATTTATATTATAGGATCTCAAGTCAATTTTATTCATGTGGTGTAACCTTTCTTTTCAAAAATTGAAATTTATCATTATCTATTTTTTTAATTTTATAATTGTCATTAATTACAATTTTATAGGTTATTGAAATACAATTTTATTTTTGTGCAGAAAAATTGAAGAAAATAGAAATTTCATGTTCTTTTGAGCTAAAAAGAGTCAATGCTCAAATTAGTAAGATATACTATTACTTGATAATTTATTTTAGGTTATTAAATTATTGTTAAGAAAAAGATTGATTTTTTTTTTTCCCATGAAAAAAGGGTGAGAGAATGATTTAGATTTTCGTTAAGCTCAATCTTGTCATCAAAGAGATAACCTTACAGGTAAGTATCATTATCAATATAATATATTTAATTTTGTTGTAGGTTCAATGTTGCAGTCTGAATTCATATGATGATTGTTGAAGATATTTTTAAACTTGTGAATAATTTTTATTTGAATGACTTTACAAAACAAGAATAGCAATATTTAAAGATTCAATTTGAGCATTTTAAAATTGATGTTTATAAAAGCTTTGAGGAAAATTTTAATAATTTTAGAGTTGTGTCAAGTACTAACAAAGACACAAAAATTAAGAATTGTTTGTCTTATATTAACTCTTTCATTGTCTATAACAACAATAAAATAAATATTTTTAAGTATAAAAATTATGAGGATAAGACTCCGGAACAAAATAGAGGATGATTTCTTTTACCTTGTTTAATAATATATAAAGAGAAAGACATAGCTCAAAATTTTTTAACAAATTATCTCATAAAAACTGTGATCTTTTGATTTTTATTTGCATTTTTAGTTATTCACCCCTTATAATCAATTCTTAAATTCATCTCTAATTGATATATTTACCCATCATTATTTTTCAGAGAACGGAAGTAGATGCATAGACAATTGTGTGGCGAATTGAAATCTTTTCTTTCAACAAGGCAGACGCCCCATTTCCATTCCTCTTGAGTTTTGACTGAGATTTCACTTTATTTTTAATTTAATTTAGATGTTTAATTTAACATAACGTGTCAATCATTTCCCTTTTTTTTTTGGTTAAACTCCACCTAAAATACAAAATGTCTGTGGCTTTTAACTCACACTTGCTCGTCCAATTGGAGTTAATGGATTATAAAGTGAAGGGTCGTACGGAAATCAGATAAGACATTCCTAAAACCCAAACTCGCAGTGCTATGTTCTTTGACTAATTGCTTCTGCTATTGTAATATGTTCTAACTCATCATTTTCTTTGGTCACTTGCCGCATGCCCTGAGAAAATTATTAGAATTAAGGAAACATATGGGACTGGCAAAAATGAAGAGGAAAAACTAAAAAATATAAGGTGTTGTCGCTTTGGTTACGAAGAAAATCACCACGAATAGAAGAAATTGAATTAGGGAAGTACAAATTGAAATGGAGAAATGGGTTTTGTCACTGTAATTACAAAGAAATATGTGAAAAAGTTACGAAGCTTGCAAGTTACTACAATGGCCAGCGAAACCAGCACCTGCAACTTCTGCAAGTCATTCAGCCTAAATCTACACACCTATTTATTGATTGAAAAATTGTAAGTCGACCTTTTACTTTTACATTTTATTATAATTTGATTTTTTATAAATTGTTAGTGTTATATCAATCTTTTACAATTCATAAAATTAGTCTTTCCGTTATCTTATGAATTTATTAATAAAGAATTAGTTTTGTACAAAATAAAAATTGTGAAGGATTGATTTAACATAAACAATAAAAGTGAATGACAATATAGTAGTTTTCTTTTTAATATTGATAATCTAACATTTTTTTGATGACTTAGAAAAAGGTGAGACAAAATTGGTCAGAGTTTAAGAAAAACTAGTTCATCTAACAGGAAGATTGGGGCTTATAAGGGCCTCCTGAGGGGTTTAGAGAATTTAGGATTTAAAAGAAAGTGATGAAGAACTCAACGTTTGGATTAAGCAAGTGAGTATTTGTTACTCATAAGACTGAAGACCTTCTTGATGAACTAAATCTTCTTTTATTGATTATATTATATTTACAAAAACAAAGTGAAACGAAAGATGATTTGATGAAGGGTTTTCGTGTGGAAGCTCCAGCACAGACGTTAAAGATTAGAGCTCAGAACTCCTACTTCTACAGTAGCTTTTGGGTCGTTCAATGTTTGTGAATCCTAACCGTTAAATTAAAGATTTCACTTTTTTTTATTTCGGTTCCAAATGTTACCAATTTTGGTAACTCAATTTTAAACATAAACTATTAAATTTCTACAGTAAATAATATTGAACATTGGATCCAATTGGAGAGAAAAAAAATTTGCTAAGGATTCATGTGGAAAAGATTAAGGAAATAGTAGAGAACAAGCCATTCGTTTTCGGGTCATTTGTTCAGCGACAGTGCTAACTTAGGTGAGAAAGCAAGTGGTGTTCACTTGCCACGTGGTTTAGTTAGCTCTATGTACACAAATTTCATATGTCACACAAACCAGATTTACAAAAAGAGATTGGACCATTTTGTTAAGAAATTAAATTGAAATAAAAATGAATTAAAGGACAAAATTGAAATTAAAGTCAAAATGAAAGGGCGGAAAAGAAGTTTAATAATTACCCATCTTCGCCCTGTGGGCTGAGTGGTTTGTCCCAATAGTCTAAATTTAGCAATATATAACTACACCGACCATGTTAGGAAAATTAGAACATAGCTGAAGTACAATTGAACCCCCAACGTTTTCAGAAACATCATGTCTATCGATAAGCCATATGCTATTGCCTTTTAGAAGAAGACATTGAGGAGAAATATATATAAATTTTTCTTCATCTGAAATTTGTGACGTTATGTTTAATACAAATAATAGACAATCCCACTTCTCCGGATGACAAAGGAAAGAGTATTTGTGTACTTACTTCTCAAGCTTGCCTGATTGAACTAATTGCTAATATATGCTGTGAATGTAAATGGGGGCTACTCATCTTACAGAATACAGGGAAATGCACATAATCAATATGGCAAAAGCGCACACACAACGAATAACAATGACGTTGATTCCAACTTATTGCAAGTTCTCATTATAAGACTAATTTGAACTGGTATAAAGGAGCTAAGAAAGAAGTTCCAACCCCTAATATCACGAGCAAATAGCCAGAGCTAAGTTAATTCAGCCCATACTCAATGGAAAGGTTCTAAGGCTTCAGAGTGCAGCCTTCATGGATGATTGCATCCTAGTGGGACATCGGCATTCTTGCTTGCCTCTTCGAATTTGAGGCAACAATTGGTAATACAAAGTACCATTTACAAGTTTGAATGTACTTCCCCAAAAACAAAAAAATTTACAATCTTTAACCTGATCAATCCAAATGGTGGCAGAAACTTAATGAAGATTTATTATCAGAAGGGGGATCATAATCATGCGTATGTCTATCAAAATTGTTATAAAGAAATATGTCAGTTTTTTGAGAAGTGTTAAGAAGACACAATTCATGCTTACAGCATTTATAAACTATAAAGAAGTTCAGCCACCAAAGTTTAGAAAAATATATTCATATAATCCATAAATTCAAATGCATTAAAGCACTAAAGCAGAGTTCTGGCTAGCCAGCAACACATGCAATAGCTAGAAAGTACGTCCAAGCAGTTACTGCAGTTTTTGGTTAATCATATTTCTGGGGCTAAACCACATTTTCCTTCAATTCTAGCATCTTCTCGGAAACAAATGTAAACAGAATGACAACGCAAATGGCCAAAACACAGAAAAATTTTCTAGAATGATCTCATTCAATTTTATCCTACAGTAGTTTCAAAACAAGCACCGGAAGTCATGAAATATGGTAGCTATCAATACATACATTATATGCTGCAATTTGAAAATGTTTATTCAATCAACTATTTATTTATCCGTACAATATTAATAATACTATGTATACCATTAATTGATATACTGACTAAGTGAATGCAAGCAGCGATTTATAACCTTCAGGAGAAGATAGTATTGGCAGACCAATAATAGTTTATGTGGTCAGTACAATCACAAGTAAAACAAAAGATGCTGTAACAGTCTCAACCAATAAAAAAAAGAAAAGAGTTGAGTACTTGAGTTATACGCCTAGTATCAATTAAGATGACAAAATGGCACTGAAAATCTGATTCTATTCTTCACCGTGATGACACTTATTTATACTCTATAGAAAGAATAGAGTACCATTTGGCTATTAATTAACAATCTGATTAGTTACTAACTACCTCTCAATTAACAACTTGCATTATTGACACGTATCAAAATCACTAGAAATCTGATTCTGTTTTTAAGTGCCCTCTCATACAGGTTATGACAGTTGTATAAACTCTATAGAAAGAATACAGTATCAGTCATTGTTTAACAACTTGATTAGTTACTAACTACCCTTTCAGTTCAGTTAAATACTAACAACTTGTATTATTGACACGTATCAATATCACTAAAAATCTGATTCTGTTTCTAACTGCCCTCTGATACAGGTGGTGAAACTTACATATACTCAATAGAAAGAGTACAGTACCAATTGGTTATTGTCTAATAACCTGATTAGTTACTAACTACCCTTTCAGTTAACTACAAACAACTTGTATTATTGACGAGTATGATTGTGGCAGACCAATAATTTAGATGAAGATAGTATTGGCAGAGCAAATACTCTGGGTGTTCCTTGTTGTGCCATAGCATTCATTGGGTCTATGACCTCTGCAAATGTCACTAACTAAATTGCCGCCATTGAGGGTCAAGCTAGAAGCAGTAACATAGCACCAATTCCAACAGTCAAAGCGCTGTTGGATTGATGTCGAATTTTTCAACAAAAACTGCAATAGAAATCAGCAAGCTGAAATTGAAACTTTTCAAATCTAGTGAAGTGAATATTTACTTTTATAAAAATATTAACAAAGTGTTTTTATGCTCTTACAGTCATGTATTACCATCAATGGCAAATAAATTATAAACATTTTTGGCATCTAAATGCACATCACTGCAACAAAAAACATAACAATAATAACACTTCCTGATGCCAAGAGAGATAGCTACCCACTACTACAATATGTGAACCAGTAATGCAATATATATATATATATATACATAAAACCATAGACAATATACTTTGCAACCTAAAAACTGAACATATGAATTATAAAATGAAATAATTTTTGGCATTTCTTACTCCTTAGACAGAGACAGTTATAAAGAATTGGACTGATGATTGCACTAGTAGTTCACACAGCAAGGGTTCAGATTCATAAAGAATAAGGGGAAATGCCTGAGAAACTAAATAAGGCAGAATATGTTAACCATATGAGCTTTGCCACCATGAATTGCAATGGTTGGAAAACCTTTTCTCACAGCCAGTTTTCTAAAGAATCTGCTCCTCTATTAGTTTCAACAGAAAGAAACTATAGTCAATGCTTGCTGTATTGCAGTAACCAATTATATTCATTTTTGAAACTCATCTATTCAATATATAACACATATAACAATGTATGTACATAAAGAGGAAATGAATAGAACCGAAAGGAACGTAAATTTGTTCAATAAAAAATGAAATCAACGTTTGTTTACCAAAAATTCATTTCTATCCTACCATTTACCCCATTCACCCTTTTGGAAAGTGAAGCAGATAGGATCCAAATTAAAATTGAAATCACCAAAGTAGAATTGAAACTATTCAAATTTTGGTCAAATAAATTGGAAGACTCAATTGTCCAATTGAAACTGCAATATAAGTAAGCTGAAAAGGAAAATACCTAAGACATGCTTGGACAAACAATTAGACCAGCATTGAGGTGAGAGAGCGATTGTATGGGTTTAACAATTTAAAACGCCAATTTTTCATTTTCAAGAATTGTATTAAGCATTGGTCACAGTAACCGGTGCTAGAATACTAGTCTTCTGTAGTGAATATCCCCCAATGCCACATTTGTTCTTATGATTATTTGTTTAGCATTTCGTCTTGGGGCAGAAGCTCTTCTAGTTTTGCCTTAGGTTTAGGGTGCTCAAAGATGTGATCATGTTGATCTATAGGCTCAGGATCTGGCTATGATTCTGAATCTACAGTAATGTCATACAAATTAAAATATTATATAAAAGTAAATGACAACATATAAAATCATTGCTAATGTTAAAAAGTTTAGAGTTTTCTTACCAAGAATTCAAAGGCTCTTCTTTTTTGAGAAGTCCACTGACTGATCACAACTAATGCCACCACAGGTATATTGCATCATAATCTAGAGAACCATAAAATGGGAGAAACATAATTATCTAGTTGTGGCAATTGTCCAAGACAGCTATACATTGGCCATGACAAGACCAGAAGTTCAAATGTTAAATGCATAGTCTATAACATTACTAATAAACTTCTTAGTCTAAGTGTTCTTCAGAGACATTTTGCTTGTCTTTCTTAGAAGGGCATGTTTTGCAATTGTGCCCTATTCCGCCACATAGCCTACAACTTGAAGATTGCTTTGATTCCTTCCAATCCATTTCAATCTTTATTGGAGAAGATCGTGGACGCCCTTGTTGACGCACCATAGAAGGATTCGGAACCAATGTAGGACCTTTGACAGTAGGCCAATGATGTTCCCCTCCAATAGGCTGGAACTCACTTTGATATACATTCAATATAGTATCTAGCCTATAAACTGGATCAACATATACAAGGTAGTCATGAGAGACATATGCACATGCTGCAATGACATGAGAGCAAGGATATTTATGTGCCTGAAATTCTCCACAATCACACTGTCGATCCCTCAAATTAACTTTGCATATTCTTCCAAATTGATGACCTTGCGGATCAAATGCTTCCTCTACCTCAAATAGTGTTGCTTCCTTGTCAAATATGCGCACAGTAGATGAAGAAGCTCTCTCTTGATTAATGCTTAAAGCTTCATTGAGCGTCTCACAGAATATTTTTCCAGCTTCTATCTGTGCAGAAGCTTGTTTTGCCCGATCAACAAAGTAGCTACTTAATCTATACATAGTTGCCTTGACCAATGATGTGATTGGCAAGAACCTAATACCCTTCAGAATTCCATTTATACATTCAGCAAAGTTTGTGGTCATGAGACCATAACGGCTACCATCATCATATGCACGACACCATTGTTGTTTTGGAATCTCATCTATCCAGTTTGCAGCCTCCATATTCAAGCTACGTATTTCTTTCATCTTTTCATCCACTACTTGGCGCTGGTATTGATACCCTGCAGAAAGCAAATACAAGTGTTGAAAAATTGTAATTACAAACAATTAACATGAACTACTAAAATGTTAGGACAAAGCTCACCTATGGAGATGAACAATGACTTCAGGCCCACATTCTTAAACATCCTGTTGAAGTTACTTGCTAGGTGACGAATACAAAACACATTATATGCACAAGGTGGCTGCCACTGAGGATTATTTTGAATAGACTCAAGTATTGATGGATGTCTATCAGAAATTAAACACACACCTTGCCTATCCTTCACTATGTGCTCACGGAGTAATCCTAAGAACCATGACCATGCTTCTACAGTCTCTCCCTCCACGATTGCAAATGCAAGAGGCACAATACTTCGATCACCATCTTGAGAACTTGCTATAAGTAAAATGCCTCGATATTTGCCATATAAGTGTTCTCCATCTATTTGGATAACTGGCTTCATATAGGTTAATGCATCAATGCATGGTTTAAATGCCCAAAACAAACGATGAAAGAACTCTTTTTGCCCATCTTTAATACCATCCTTTTCATACTCCTTGTTCATGAATTCTACAATAGTACCAGGCAAATAAAATTGAACTGCAGCCATCCATCTAGGCAACTGACAATATGAACCCTCCCAATCATCATATTCCTTGGCAATAGCCTTTTGCTTTGCATTCCATGCCTTCTTGTAAGAAACTGTGTATGAGAAACGATCCTTTATTGTCTTTATTATCTGTGAAATGGAGACATCAGGTTTCTCATTCACCAAATTCACTATGCATGAAGCTATTATATCTGAATCTAACTTAATATGATCTTGGGATTTTGATAAAGATACACATGTATGTGGTCCTCCATATTTCGTAATCTGCCACAAGTTTGATTTTTTCATCAAGCATGCCCTAACCCTCCAACCACAATTATTTCCATAGCCACGACACCTCACATCCAAATATTTGTATGTACAGTAATTCACTATAAAGTTTTGGTTTCTTTTTATTGAATACAACTTCAATGCCTTATTCAAGGCCTCCTTGGTCGCAAATAGTAAGCCAGGATAAAATTCTTCGTTCTCACTCCATGAGCCTGGTTTAACTAATCCTGGAATTTCACTAGATGACATTGACTCCACATTTATCTGGGATAGAAATAAGGATGATGGGACATAATATGAAATAGGACCTTCAGTAGTAGGTTCAGTCACCCTCTCCTCACCTTTTACTCTTTTGATAGCTCCATGAATAGTGTCCAAGTTACCTGCTCCATCACCTTCACTCACAGTATCAGAATCCACCCCATTATTACTGTGAGTCTGAGAATCTTCTTCTTCAATGATGTCATCTAATATATCTCTGGACGGTTGAGAAGATTCATCAATCAACACAACGGATGAACTTGGCTCTGCAGTTAAATTTAGATCAGGGTTGTACGGTCCAGAGGGAGAAGCAGCAGCCTTAGGCTCATGCTCACGTATACAAACTTCTTGTGGTGCCAAGGATGCAAAAGTTTCATGAACTGGTGACATCTGAGTATTAACCGGATTTGAAGAAACAAATTTAGATGGACCACAATCAGCTCTGCCCTGATCTTGTTCACCCACATCAAACTCAACTGTAGCTACCTTAGCATACACCTCCATCGAACTAAGATTAGAATGTTGTAAATGACAATCAAGCATTACTTCTACGTCATCATTGTCATCCAATTGGAGGGCATTGAACATTAGAGGATTGGAAGATATCGGAAATCTATAAATGAGTTCGGACACCTCTTGATTCATTGAAAGTTTCAATTTGGTATGGATCAAATCCTTCAGACCATCTAAAGTAATAGTTTGATCAATTCGGACCACTTTAGGATTGTCACACTCAAACTTGACTCCTTGAGGGCCTTCAGATATCTTGCCATTTGCATACGCATAGACAAGAAGTTTTCCACTCATATTGATTCCTACGATATAAGTCACAAATCAAAACAAGTACAGAAACACTACAGAGTATCTCTTATTCGCAAAACACAATATTTGGACAAATTAAAAATATTAACAACCAAATATAGTAACTAAAAGTTCAGTATTACATGTTACTAAAACTTTTTACAAAATATATTTTTATAGTAAATATTAAATCAATGAAATATAATTCAGCAACTACAAGCTTAAAAAATGTTTTCAATGTACTATGGTAATAAAATTTAATTTCTAGAATTTCATTTATATATTACGTATTCGATTTAAATGAAAAATCATATTATTCCTACCTTCCAAAACTCACATGTAATAAATTTGGTGTACATGAATTTTTCTAAACTATAATATTATATATATTTATTTCTGACATAATAACAACAACAAAATAATAATAACAATCGATGTATGAATTGTTAAATAATATGACATTATGAGATTCTTACATTTTTTTTTTTGGTATATGTCTGTTAAAATGTACCATTCTAGAAGTTCAACTTTGTATACAGTAGGTTTCAACAAATACATATTTCCATTAGATTAAATTAAACAGTATTTCTACCAAAAATACATTACACAATTTAAAAATCACTTACAAAAAATTATTTCCAATATATTACGTTTCTAGAATTTATTTTTGCACAATTTTAGTTAAAGATTATGAGATTCTTCTCCAAAATTTCCTGTGCTTAAAAAATAATCAGCACTCAAAATTTAAATTAAAAACAAATATAAAATTATATATTTACCAATACAATAAGACTTACTAATTTACTCACATAATCTCATGAATAAAAAAAGTCCTACAACTAAATAGCCATTAGAAAATAATTTTGCCTTCACAGGGCAACCACATTTAGTCAAAATAATCGTATTGATATGAACCCAGGAAAAAGCATATTTACTATTTTACACCTATAAATTGTTATTATTATTATATTTTTATTTTCAAAATTAATGCACTCACAGAGGTCAAGGTCACTGAAGCAGGTTAATCTCGGTGACGATGAGCACATTCCAGATCCAATAACAGTAGAGTCTTGGTAAGAATCTCCACATGCAATGAACCTGAACCTAAAAGAAGCAATACAATCTTAAATACCTAATATGAAAGAAAAAAAATGTAGCAAAATGTTTACTAACCGGTTAATCGGAGGAAAGAGGATGGATAGACGGCGAAAGAAGGTGATATTGCTAGGGTTTCTGGCGGAAGGAGAGGATTGTCGCAGTGAGTGTTCAGAAGAGGGGGAGCAGTGGGCGCGGCGTTCGATGATTCTATAACAGCAGAAGGTAGAAATTAAATGCATCAGCGCGTCGTTAAATGCCGAATAGGCAAATAGGCCTTCGCTGTGTTTGGATGACATAAAATTGACCTCGGAATGGTAAAAGGATTCCAATTCTCATGTTTGCTTCACATCATGTTGAAGGAAAACTTTTATCTTTGGAAACCTCTCTCCTCCATCTAAAGCAATCGGATTTCCCACATAATATTGATGGAAAGTTGGCTTTCACCCGGGAATCGAAATATTGATGGCAAAAATATCCCTAAGGCTGTACTGTAGTGGCGTCACTCCTTAACATCAAAGGCGAAAGGAAATCTCTGCACTGAACACCCATTGCCATTCATTACGTCGTCCTCTCCACTCCAGAAGTTTCACGGGCTGCACAGCATCACCAAACCATTGAGGAGATCCTTTGACTCCTACAATTGCAACCATTCCCAAAACAATCGGCACAGACCCAGAAACAAACAGTTCAGGAACCTCCAATAGGTCTCACAATAAGCCATTAAAAGGCCTAAAATCGTCCACCATAGTCGGAATCGTCATTGCGGACTAGGCCGAAATAGGCGTTGTAGACATAATCGTTCAATTAGTCTACCACCAACGAAAGAAGAAATATCCAAAACCCATCGAAATTGCTCTTAAGACCACATCAAAACAAGACCCATAAATTAAAAATCCCAAAATCCCCTGCTTCTGGTTAGCCACTGACGACAAGAAGACGTCGGAAGCTTTATGACGACCCAAAACGAGAATCTTGGGATAGAAAGGAGGACGGAGAGGTGAGGCTGGAGCTTGAGACGCTGCTGATGTTATTTGGGAACAATGATCATCGATGGAAGAGCGGTATTAATTTTTTGTAGAAGTGATTTGAAAGAGGTGGCTTGATTTTTTTTTTTTTTTAATCTTTCCCTTAGAGTAATTGAGTAACTTTTCCCTTAATCATTCATATTACCAAACAAATCGAAATATACTCACTCCCTTTGTATTCATTTTTCAATGCAACCAAATATATTTATATTTCTTTATTTTTTCTATTTTAATATTTTCATTCTTTTTCTTTTATAAACATTTCTAACAACATTGTGTCAATGAAGTATTATTTCCTATGAAATAAAATAATTTAAAATAATTGATATTTTATATATTAATAAAATAATAATGATTTTAATATTAGAATGTATTATAATTACTTAAGTAAAAGATGCTAACATTCTTTGTTAAATTATAATAAATATAATTTTAATATGCTAATACACTTAAGTAAATAATTATAATTTCGTAAAATTATGTTCTTTAACAAGGAAAAGAAGATTTTGACCAAAAAGAAAAAGGAAAACAAGGTTATGTTTAATTTTTTTTTAATTTTAAAAGTTATACTATAACACTTTAATATTTTGATATTAGAAGTTTCTTTAAGTTATTTTATTTAAAAATTAATTTTTGCACAAATAATGATTTTATTTTTAATGTAACAATAAAACTATCTAAGCAATTTTAATTTAACAAATAATTCTTTAATCTTACAGGTTGTTTAAATTTTTAATTTAATCCTTATTTTTTATTATTTTTTGTAAAATCTTTTGCTAACCTTGCAACTTTCATTCTTATAGTGTTGATAACAAAATTAATGGGATGTACTTGTACCACTGAAGTAGGTCTAAAGTATATCAAATCATCAAAGAAAGTTGAACCTTTTGAGTTAACCTGCTTGACTTAATAATTCAATGGGTTAAGTTTGCATGTTTGCATACAAACTCATTTAGTAACTAAGGTAATTAGCTCGTAATTAACGGATCAATACACAGTTAGGAGAAATGACTCACCTGAGTGTTTTTTTTTACTTTTTTGACTGATGTTATTAATTTTAAGAATTGATATTATACATATTGATTTTACATGTAAATGATTCTAGGATTTCAACTTCTTCTAATGTGACAATAATTCTACAATATCCCTTAGTTCCTATGTTCTTATGATGTAATTTACCAACCCAAGATATTAATTATTGTCTTGAGAGTGAATTACAATTCTCTATCTACAAGGATGCAAGCAACTGTCATTTTACCTAGGTCTTTCTCCGGTAAGTTTGCGTAAATTACTATTTCAATTTAGAAGTTGATCAAACTGGAGAAAGCATCAAGCATAAAATAAAATTAATAATCTGCATTTATAATGAATAGGACATGAGCATACTACAAATCCTAGAAACAAACTTGGGAGCCAAATTTCTGCCTCAAAACTCTAATTGTCGCAAGATGTAGTATCTGGACACTAAGTGGTGGTGCCTAGGTGTTGAATAGTGGCAGAAGGGTGCTAAAATCTCAGGATTTCCAATGTCTAGCTACCAAGTTTCTATCGAAGATTAAATTTGAGTATTAGCACTCAAGTGTTGAATTTCCAGAATTCTAGCGTATGAGCAACGGTCTACTATCTTTGATTCATTATGCTTTAACTCTTTTTTGCACAACTTAGATGTTTTTGGTCGTAACTTCTTTCTTCTAAGTCATATTTTAGTACATGACTACTTGTTGAAAAGTTCTTAAAAACTCTACTTTTTTCTACTTTTTTTGTGATAGACCATATGCACTCTACTTGAGACACTCCAAAGGATGGCTCCAAGATGTTAAATTATTTTTATGTTAACAAAACTCGTAAGATTAATATATAAAAAGTATTAATTAAGTCAAAAGAGTTCATTAAAGTTTTGCACTTAACTAGTAAATACTTATTTAAGCCAAACAATCAAAGTTCTTATTGGGCAGTATTTTTATACAAAATGGATTGTTTTACAAATTTATCTTATTTTGAATAAAGCTCAAATGTTTATAACCCTAGAAAATCATAAATGTTTTAGAAAGCGCAGATGTGTCTAGCCCATGCTGCATGACAATACCAACTAAAAATTTCCTTTCTCTTCTCTTATTTGAACAAGTATAGAAAAAGAGCACAAATGAACGCATACTTTTTTGAAAAAAAATTTCTTTGAAAATGGGTTGGCACATACATCAAAACATCAAATGAAACATGAAAAAATTTTACTTAATCTTGATACACTTAAGTGACAATTAATTTGATATATTAGTTCGAATAAAATCATTCAAAAAGAAGAGTATAAACTATTAAAGGAATAATATTATTAGAACTGATATAATAAATTAACTGTTATTTAAATGTATTAGAATTAGCCAATATTTTTTCGCAAACATGGGGCTACATCTATGCCAAAGGAGATAACTCTACGTCAATGTTACAACAACCAGCGTTGAGCAAAAGATGTTGTATACCATCAATTTCCAGTTTTTTGTTCTATTATCTTGATTTGAGCGACTTGTGACTTGAATTTAAATGTTCTTAGTTTCGAAATTTACATGTTCTTAGCTTGTTAATTTTGTTAACTTCTACATGTATTCAACATCTGTGTTCTTGTGTTTCATTTATTTTCTTATATTTGAATTCATGCACATCCTAATGAAATAGAGTCGCATCTTATCCATGGTTTGGTCATTCAGGAGGCATTTCCCCGGGAGGTATTTGGCTACGTGCTTAAAGTGAATTCATATCTCTATACAGTACTTTTAGTCCTGCTATTTTTTATATTGATGTCTAACTTTCTTTCTCTTCTTATCTGCATTTACGTCGTTGATGATCAATGGCCTCAGGTTTCCATTCATTAGTCACTCGCCATGTTTGGTATCATTGAACTTACTGTGATGGAAAGAGAAAAATTCATGGGAAAATTGCAGCTGCGTTTGGTAGCATGGAAGGCGGATTCCAATGGAAGATACTTTCTCTTCTATTCGGGTAGGTGACTTCTTGGCTTTGATGGATGGAATCTGTGTGATGGGGTTTAGTTCCCATCTTTGTTTTTAATAATTCTTTAAAAATGAAAATTGCTTGAAGTTTAGCATGAAAAACTAGGCACTACTTTGTGTAGTTAATTTAAAAGAAATTCAAGTTGGAAAATACATAAATTGCTTGTTGGAACTATAGATTGCTTTGCAAAAGCATGGAGCATTTATTTTACTCTCTTTAATTCCCTTTAATAACTTATTTAATCATGGTTTTTGCTTTCTTTTTCCTTCGAGTTTCTATTTATTAAGTTCTATTGTGTGAATAATTCATGTTTCTCACCTTTAAACGGGGAGCTTGATGAACATTCACTTATTTTCTTTTATTCTTCTTTCTTAATATATATCCATTCATGTATTCTTATTATTTTTATTATATATTTGTTCAAATTGACAAAAAAAATGCTCATAAATAGTAAAAAAAGTTACCAAAAATTGGAAATACTAAATTTTGTATTTGAGGTCGATTATTAATAAAATGGAGCAAAAAATTCTGCTTCTTAATATCTCTCTGCTTTTCTATACTTACAAGTTCTTCTCTCCTTCTGTAAATTGATATATATATATATATATATATATATATATATATATATGTTTGGGAGAGTGATTATGGAGCTTTTACAACTTTTCTATGTTGTCTTTGTCCTTGTGATCAAAGTGTTATGATTTTAGGCTTATTATTCACACTAGATGGGATGACAATGTTGGGAGAAATTGCAAGCATGTGAATCATGAAAGGGCTTGAGTGCTTCAGAAATTTTTTGTTTCATAATTTCTAATATGGGAAAAAAGGGAGTATTCATTTTTGTGAGTTAAAAAATTTCTTCTTCAAACTCACCTAGCTTTCTTTAGTTTGTTTGAAACAAGATTGTGAAGATCATCACCAACCCATATGAGGTACACAAAAATGCACACACAACACCAACCAAATAATTGTGGAGTAAATTTCAATTTGACCAATTTAATTAGAAATTGATAAGTTAATTAGTCCATTATGAGCTATGTAAAGTCTGAACTAGTCATAATCTAGTTAAAAGGGGAATTAATATTGTATTTGTTTTTGTACAAGGACCATCATACACCAGATATTGAAATTTATAGTTTCAGCATACTTTGGAATAGAATCTTAGATCATGCTTCTCAACATTTATAGTAGTTTCAGCCTATGATGAAAAGATTCCTTAGTTTTTTATGGATTTGTGCTAGGTATTTCTTCAATATTCCCTCTTCTTGTCTCCAAGACAATTGTTATGGTTTATAGTTTGTACGAACTATGAGCTCGTACTTCTCATGGCTTCTTTGTTTATAACTATGTGACATTTACCATATTGCCAGTGCACAACTTTCTATAAGGGCATTGGACTTGATACAAAACAATTTGACTTGCATGTCATCATTGGTAACTTTGTGCAATGTTCATTATTTGTTTCATTCTTAAGCATTTCATGAGTTCATGTATTGTGTGGTGAAACTATTGAGTTTCAATTTTTATTGTTCTTTTATTTCAGTAACACCAAAGTTGCCTTTAGGAATTTCAATCAAATAATGGAAAATTATTTGTTAATATCATTTATTTTTTATTTTTCTTATAAAGCATTAGTATGATTTTTGGTTTTAAGTAAATTATGAATTGCAATAGAATTCCGTGAATTATTGATTCTATACTTCCTATTAAGCCAAGCCATATTAGATTATTATTGAACATATATATATATATATATATATATATATATATATATATCATTTACCAGCGATTTTACAACCCTCCACAAAGTCGATGGAAAATAATTTGTGACACTTATACCCGTGGTTATTGCTAAAGATTCAGGAAACATTTAGTAATGCCTATTATTGTGGTAGGTTTCAAACCCTGATATAGCTATTTAGTGACGGTTTTAACCGCCATAAAATGTAAAAAGACATTTTTCGTTTGCAATGATATATGTGCACAATACTTTATCACATGTGTGCATACGTTTTATATGTACATATATATTTTGTAATTGACATATTATCATGTGTTTGTGTATATAGTATTATGTGTACTTGTATGACTTGTGTTATCGTATTCTATTTATTGGGATATTATAGGTTTTTTTTTAAGTGCTACACAGTAATATATATGTCATGTAGAGACATACATAATTAATTAATAAATATTTAAAATAAATTATTAGTTATTTAATTAGCATATTGATGATAAAATATAAAAATGTAATGTTTGGGCATAAAATTTGCAATCTCTTTTGGACATATAAACCTCATTTGGTTGTTAAAATTATTGTAAATGGTAAGAAAATAAAAAACTGTGTCACTGTTTGGTTCCATGAAAAAGAAATTGAAAATGATAACTAATATGTGTATATTTAGATTGATATTAAGTTAACGTAATTTTAGATCAAGTTAATTTTTAAAATTAATTTTGGTCAAATATTATTTTGTTTTATTATGATTTATGTTTGAAAACTTTTGTTTGAAAATTAATTTTTGATTTTTGATTTTTATATAGTTCATTCAAAACAAAAATAATTAATTTTTTTATGTAAACGAATATTTGGAGGTCAAAATTGATTTTGGTCAAATATTATTTTGCTTTATTATGATTTATATTTGAAAACTTTTGTTTAAAAATTAATTTTTACTTTACATATAATTCATTAAACGCAAAAATAATTATTTTTTATTTTTATATAAATAGGAGTTTGAAGGGTAAAATTACTATTGCAAAAAATCAAATGCAAATCATATGACAATATTTATAAAGCAAATTCTTGTTTAAGTATAAAAATGAGTTTTTGAACGACTCAAGCACTAAACCAAATTTACAATGGGATTGTTTGGTAAGAAAAATTCAAGGTTAATTGGAAAGGAATGATAGGGAGTTTACTACAATGCCCTTGGGTCAAAACATAAAAGAAGAAATTTTTTAGAAGCCTTATTCATCTTTTTATCCATAATGCAATTTGGGGTTGTATATATGTGATACTTGAGACGGCCAGACTTTTGTTTTGGTTTTTTTGTTTTTTTAACCTTTTGGATTTTCCTTTACAGAAAGCTTTCGTACTTTTTTTTTTTTTTAAAGTCTTGTAGAGATTCAAGTTGTAAATAGTTCCCAGTTAATTGTGCTGATTAATCCACAAATCAATTTAGTAAAATACATAATATTGTCACAAATTAAATATAATAAGAAAAACTATTCTAAATTTGTGAGGGATAAGAATAAATCAATATCTTCAACATCTGCAAGTTCTAGCAACCACAAACTATAATTTTTTGCCTTAACACAAACTGTTGTTTATCAAGAAAATGACTTGCAGATCATATGCATATATATATATATATATATATATATATATATATATATATATTTAATTACAAGAAAATTTATATGAAAAAGTATTCCCTATAATATGAACAATCAAACATTCCTTATTGCCTATTCATTAACTAAGTCTAACTTTCAATGGAAAACATTTCTTATACCCTTACTGTGTTGGGAACAGAAAAATTGTATGTTAATTTTGACTTTTAAAATTGTAATTTTTGAGATTAAGAGAAATAACTAAAAATAATTTTTATAAGTTATTTTTGATTCATAAAATTAATGAATGAAATTAGAAATATAATTCTAAAATATAAAACAAAGGGTCCAATTCTAATTCCATGTATGATTCCAAACTTAATTCTTGACCTAAAATAGTTTTATCATTTTTTTATTGAAATTCGTACAATTTATGGCGATGTGGTTTTAATCAAACCTATATATTTTGCACCATTTATTTCCTAAAAATAATTGAGTTGATTCACAATTTGCTCATGTTTTCATTATTCCATTCAAAATTTTCCCCTGTTTCGTTACGCTCAAGGTTTTAAAAATTTTTTTAGGTTTTTGATTATTTTAAATAATAATTTGACCAAAGACATGGTGCTTGAGATCACAGTCAATCCCGTCACCACCTCGTTCGCTTATTCGGAGTACTTTTCAACGTAAATTGATTGACCAATAAAATTTGGACACGTAGCATCGTTTTCATGTGCCTTTCTGTACTGGATCCTTCCAAGTCTTACCGTACAAGGTCGGAAAGCAAATAGGAATGTAATGTAGTATTTCGGAAGGCACGAGCCACTTTCTCCACTCTCCATTCATTTTCCATTTGGCAGTTTGTTAATGCGTTCTCTCTCACTCGTCACTGCGCTATATCTCTCTCGATCGTTACGTTCTCTCTCTCTTTCTCTTTTTTTTTTTTTAATATAATTTTCTCTTGAAAATGAACTACTCCTAGGTAGCATTTCTTCAAGCTCTGTACTATCTGTGAGTTGATTATCGATCATGGATCTTGACTTGTATAATTGCGTCCCTGAATGTCCCCAGAAGACCTTGGTGAAGAAACACAAACAAGAAGAGGTACTCCTTTTAAAGAGTTTGGAGAAGTAAATTCGAAATTTTCTGTTTTTGGGTTGAATTTGGTTTTTCTCTTTCGTAGGTTTGCCTTAATTTTGCATTTTCAAGTTAGGTTACGGGTCGATTTAATAGCTTCTTGGGATTCTCGTTTGCGTCTGTTCGTTGACCTTCATTATTGATCATTTGAATTTTGTCGAGCGTGTTGCTTTTTCCCTTAAGATTCTTCCGAGAATGGGTTTTGGTGTTTTATTCTTTTTTAAATGTTTTGTCCCACTTTTTGCTATGTTTTCATATTTTTCCTATTTTTTATTTTCTTTGTCTTCTAGTTATTGTTTGCCTTTTATGCTGTGGGTTAATTAAGAATCAGACATACTGATTTCTCCTTGGTTTTCAAAGTAGCATTATCAGCAATGTGATGGATGATTATATAGCGATCTAGGTAATGTGGGTCGTAACAATCTTAATGGGTTTTCAAACGTTAGTGCCTTTATCAGCCTGCATGAGCTTTCATTGTCTGGAGTCTGTTTTTCCAATGGTTATTTAAGGAAATGGGACGGCACCACTAGAGGTAACGAGTGCCGACTATTAAGCACCGATAATTTAAAATTGGTGTAGTATTGTGACTGATATGTATAAAATATGACAGCACTTTGCGTATTAGTTAAACTATCTTCTTGTGTTACAGAATCCTATGGTGTCGTGTAGCAGGATGTATTAGTATTGGTGGTACTGTTTTATAGAATACCAGACATCATGTTAGAAACATTTTTGCATGATGTCCAAGGTTAGTTTGTAAGAAGTAAACAATTTTGAGCTAATGTTATTTTGGACACTGAAATATATGTTTGAGCATTTAAATTACCTTTTCATAATGAATAACTTTAGACACTTCACACTGGACAGTTAATTTAAGTGTCTTTTAAATGCTCTGCTTATTCTAAGTAAGATTCTGGTGCTAAATAATGAGCTCCCACTAGTTAGATTGATGGGACAAGGGTGATATTTCATTGTAAGATGAATCTATATCTTTGTCGCTTGTCACTCCTAACTGAGCTATATTACAAATACTAAAATCTCTAATATTTCTCAGAAGTTTCTCACTATTGCCGTTCAATGTGTTATGAAGTGGCTAGTGAGCTTAACAAACCATGACTACATCTTAGGAGTAGCGACAGTGTTAAATTATGTAAACTTACAAGTGGCAAATCCTATGACGAAGATACTTAACTTAGGCCATTGCAATTCCAGTGTATTGCTCACTATTTCTGTTATGCTATCTTTAGGCTATACTACCCTATATATTATTGTTGTTTGAAAAAAGATTTGAATGCCCTGTTATGCATTTGGATGTAGAATGTATTTGCTTATATGAATTTCAAGTAATTGGTGAATTATGGCTAGCCTTTTAGGTTTAAATTTGTACAAAAAATAACTTTGATAGGCAAAAATTAGGTCAATTTTGTTGATGTTATTATGGTTAAAAGAGATAGATATATTTCCATTAATGACACAATAATATGAAAAGTAGAAATAAGTGAATGCATAAAAAGATCAACTCGCTTAGCTTTCTTGCTTGATGAATGAATAGCTTAAGATAACTTTTGCCTGAATAGTTATTGTAAATGTTGTTATTCTTTTGTTCTTCTGCCAGGATTGTTTGATTAATGATCATGGGAATTTTCTGAGTGTGGGAGAATCATCTGGAAGTGGTGATCTTTGCACAAGCGTCACAATTGGATCATTGCATTTGAACAATCCCAATAGCGTCACTTCTGATTTTTCATGTCAGGATGACAATCATATAAATGATGATGTTTTGGATGAAGATCTTGATTATGCCTCTGATTATTATGACAATGACGATTTTATGTATGAAGATGATTATGTGAGCATGCAGGACCTGCTTGACAGTGTGGATCTACCTCCTGGGGTAGAGTCATCACTGCCTTGGTTGAAAAATTTTCATTCAAGTGATTGCAAGCAGGACGTTGCTTTTGCCCATGGGGAGTCTTCGTCTAGTTCTATGGGCAAAGTAGAAAAACCTAGAGACACTATCCTGCAAAAGTTTATCCAATTTAAGCAGTTTGATGTTGTTGATGCTTATCCTGATCATCATTATGATAAGAAGGTCCATTTAGAGCAGCAGGTATCATTTATTAGAAGACTTGCTTAGAGATTCCCCAGTCAACATATGTTTCACTCAACCTGTTTAATCATCTTTTCTAAATTTTGTTGACAGCGACCCAAGAATTGGGCAAAAAAAATCCAAGAGGAATGGAAAGTTTTGGAGGAAAATTTGCCAGGTAAAGTTTGAATTCTGTTGCATATATTTGTTGTTTTCTTCCTTTTTTAGAACTAGATAATATGCTGTGCTATTTTGGCCTGGGGTGCTGATGTTTTTCACAAGCACTCCTGCTATATCATTTTCCATTTTTCCTGATTTCATAACAAGTACATTATAGTTATCAATTTTGTGGAGAAAAGAAAATTATCATGCAATGATTTCTTCTTTGACTGTTTAACCATTTAGCTTTATTGTTAATTATGAAATCCTACTTTTATAGGAAGTATGTTGGAATTTTGGATTTTGGTCATCTTTGCTTGTCAATGTATCTCACAAACTTACTTTTACAGAAACAATCTTTGTGAGAGTTTGTGAAACGAAGATGGAGCTACTAAGGGCTGCTATTATTGGACCTCCTGGCACTCCCTACCATGATGGGCTCTTCTTTTTTGATTGTTACTTTCCTGCAACTTACCCAGCAAAGCCACCAGTATGTGTCATGACTCATGAATATGTTGTGTTTTCAAAATTGCTTTGTGCTGTGTGTGTGAATTGAAATTATCTTCTGCAGAAGGTGCACTACCACTCAGGTGGCCTTAGGATAAATCCAAATCTATATGAATGTGGAAAAGTCTGTCTTAGTCTTCTAGGCACTTGGTATGGTGAAAATGTTGAAGAAAATTGGATTCCAGACAAATCAACCATGCTACAAGTTTTGGTTTCTATACAAGCTCTAATTTTGAATGAGACGCCCTTCTTTAACGAGCCTGGGTTTGCATCAGCATTTAGAGGATTGGACGGAGAGAGAAGATCAAAGGAATACAATGAGACTACATTTATTTTATCCTTGAAGACAATGATGTATACACTGCGAAAACCTCCAAAGGTATGTTCACTGGAACAATCTTTAATTTATAATATATTTTTTCTTGATTATGAGTGTTGTTGAATTTAATCTATCAGCATTCTCTCTGTCAGCATTCTTTGCCCAGAGAATTTATTTAATGCAAGCCTTTATAGTTTTCATTTTTGAAATCATTGTTTATTAATAGCTAATGATATTCTGCTCTTAATTTCATAGTTCAGAACATAGATGATGGATGACTGTACCTCTTATAAATATATTAGCAGTTTTCAGTTTTGAGATAAGAATATTTGAGTAGATACTAAAATTAGATAATTAATAGGTGAATATAAAGTGATGAAACTGGTATATTCTAGAGGTTATGGGCAAACCATGTGGATGTTTTAAGAGGGGACCAGCAAAAATAGTGATGAGGCTTCAAGATGAAGCGTCCTATTGCTTAAGTAACAACTCACATGCTTCACGGGTCAGGGAGGAAGAGAGAGAGAAAGAGAGAGGAATACAGATTGTTAACTTGGTTTATAAATTGTTGAGGAAGAGAGTGAAAGGTAAGGAAGAATTGTATTTGGGCTGAGAGAGAATCTAGCGTCTTAAAAGCTAGAGAAGTTTTTGGTTTATTTCTTATACTTTCCACTACCTCAGT
Source organism: Delonix regia (assembly GCA_037074485.1). Classification (NCBI taxonomy): domain Eukaryota; kingdom Viridiplantae; phylum Streptophyta; class Magnoliopsida; order Fabales; family Fabaceae; genus Delonix; species Delonix regia. The sequence goes on from CM073457.1 coordinate 31,961,036, forward strand.
TCCTCATTCTGAGTAGGATTACAACCACATATATGCATAAATAATATCCAGGTTGCCTCAGGTTTCATCATAAAGTCACTGAACAGACAAGATATAGATTTTAGGAGATGGGTAGTTTATAACATACCCCATTATTGACTTAACTATATTCCGTTCAAAATTCAAACAACTTTTATTGAGATATAAACGAAGCAAGCTGCATAAGCAGTGGGATGGGAATCCCTGTCCTTTGGATGGACAAGGGAAGAAAAAAGAATTATTTGCATTATTTTTGTTGTGCAAATCTTTTAATTGCAATGATATTGTCACAATCTTTTTCCTTTAACAGTTTCAGTGTGCTCATTAAGAAAAAGAGAAAACAATCAGTGTGGGACCATTTGATTAAAATCTTCAGTTGGATCCAGGAAGTAACAATTTGGATTTTTCTTTCTCTCTTTTGGCTTAAATTTAAACATGGTTTGATCTCAGCATTTTCCTATGCATTGGATACTTAGGAGACTCAATCTTGCATGCTTTTGTTTGCTGTCTAGAATTTTTATGTTTGTACAAACAATGGCCTAAAACATTAATTTATATACATTAAAGAGGGTTTGGCCTTCGTGAAAAGATACTATCTTTGATGTACTAGACTGGCTTCTTGTAAAACTTTTGGAATTGTAGTTAATGAGTGTTCGTTGCTGAATGTAACTAGATGTAAATATTTGCATCATGCATCCATAATAGCATATTGCACACATACAGTTAACAGAGTACAGACTAATGAGTACTTAGGCAGATTTGGTGAAAGTTGGATTATTCATTGTGCTTGGAGCATCTTCTATGTCCTTCCAGAGGTTTTGGGAGTGGTAAAGAAGGGCAAAGCTCCTTGGGGCTCTAGTAGTGTGTAATGTATGCAATAATTTGTTGTGGACATTTAGGGAGGAACGATGGAATTAAGACTTAAGGGATAATTATTGTAAAGCTGCATCTTTTGTTGGATAAAGTTGTTCCTTGACCCTCTCTATAGTGTTCAGTTACTGGTTAGCAGTTACTTTAGAACGTTTTTCGTGGTGAACATGCAAAGGGCTTAGCTTTGCTTAGTTGATGTGTCTATCGTTTTCCATTTTTTTATGTGACCAACGTTGATGAGTCTGTCTACCTTGTTTGCTCTCTCTTTTGTGTTCTTTTTTGTTTTTTTTTAATTAATTTCTTTTATGGCAGTTTGTATCCTCTACTCACTTTCATCTCAAACTCGTAATATATCATATTTTATCCAAAAAAAGAAAAAAAAATGGGAAGAGTAGATCTAGAACCTAGGAGATAAAATACAGATTGTACTATATGTATTTGCTGTTGGGAGAAGATGAAGAAGATTGCCTATGGTTAGTCATGTATTTGCTACAGAATCAAATTCCAAAGTGAGGAAGAAAGACTAAAGTGGAATAGTCTAAGAGGGAAAGGTGGAAACCTAGAATGGCATGTCCAAAAGGAATTTAAACGGTGTCAGTGCAGAAAAAGTAGTTGGCTTGACTGAGTGCATGTTTAGCCTTGCTGTCTGATTTTTAATGCTATGGAAAATTGCTTATATGAAAAGTGCTTTCACATCAAAATAGCTTGTATTACTACTAAAAAAGGTTTTGGCTGTTGGCTAGATACTGTTAACAACACACGAAAGCATATCATTTTACTTGCTATAAAGGTGCTTTTTAGCTTTGCTGTAGTGTAAAGAATTTGTTAAAGATTTTATTTTATTTTTTTACTTGTGATGTTTTTTTCTTAAGTGGCACTTCTGAAATATAAGGGCTTATTTGGTGAAACTGTGAGAAATGGACAACACTTGGAAATGATCACTTAAATCCTATTTAGTTGCTCCATTAAAGTTGGTTTTTAAGCACCTCTGATTTGTACATTACAGTACCAATTAGAGAAAAATGCATAAAACCCCGCTAAACTTGAAGGCTTTGGCACATAGACCAACTTCATGTTTCCGCATTTCCTACTAATGAATTATTTAAATACTAATTTACCCGATTGATTTCTTGGTAGAAGATTAAATGCTTGGAGGCCAAAATCTTACTGTCAACTGTTACGGGTAGTTGTTAAATTAGGACCCAATGGTCCAAAACGTGTCACATGGTGGATTTTTTAAATAAATATTAATTTTGTTTGGAAAAAATTATTGTACAAAGCTAATTTATAAGTTTTATCCTTTTTAAAAAAAAATAAAGGATGGTATTCTGTTGAAGAGTGGTAAAAACTGAACTGCTTCTAATATCTTAGAGTTTATTCGATACATCTTATAGTCTATTCTTTTTCAATAGGATCTCATCTTGTATCCGAAAAAAAAAATTATATTATGTTTTTGTGTAATAATTTTTTTCCCAAAAAATTAATTTTTATTTAAAAAATCCTCCATATGGCACCATTAGATTTCATTCACTAGTCCTAATTTTTAACTGTGGATCCATATCCCAGTGGACATGAACTTATTAGTTATTGAGACATTTTCCAAAGCTGCAGAAGGTTAACTACCAAAATTTTTAAAAAATAAAATTTAAGATTTCGTTGGCTTTGTGCTTTTTCTCTTCATTACCATTATGGGGATTCAGAACTATTGTATAAGGTTGAACTGTTGGATATAAGATATCAAACCTTTGATGTTGAAATCTTGAATATTTCACATCTATATTACAATTTTATGCGTATACATCAAATCTTGAATTTATGCTGAGACTGAGGAATGATCTTGCAAAAATTTCACCTTAACTATATATGCTATTCTTTGTACTTTCTTGAATTATATAGATACGTATATTGTGAGCTTGAGGGTAGGAACCTGAAGAACTGTGCAATTCAAAATCTTACTTTATGTTTTTTTTTTATCATCCACAGCATTTTGAGGATTTGGTTGCCGAACACTTTCGTACTCGAGCGTATGACATCCTGAGAAGTTGTAAATCATATGTTGAGGGTACTCCAGTTGGTTCAGTTGCAGATAATCCAGCTCAAAGTAGCAATAATGATTCAAGTGAAGGCAAAACTGAATTCCAGTCAGCTGTGAGCAGGATGATGAACACTCTTATTGCATTTTTCACCAAGAACGGATCAAAAGATTGCGAGGAGTTTCGGTCTCCTGAGATTCACAATGTATCTGTTGTAGCCACAGCCAATCTAGAGCTTTACAATATAGAGATGGGCGCAATAGCAACACAGTGAAGCCAATAGGTCCTAGGATGTTTTATGTTCTAAATTGAGGTATAGTGGGTCTCTTTCTGCCTCTTTTTGTGGCGGTGTTGATGTCCCATAGCATGATTTTCTCTTTCCTGTTAAGATGAAATCGTAGAAGTTGAAATGTTAGTTTCGTTAAATTCTAAGAACTTGTCAAAATTGTTTTTAGTCAACTTGAGACCAATTAAGATATGAACTTAAATTCTTCAATTATGAGGAAGACAATACACAAAAGTATGAAGCTCATTGGTCCTGTAATGCACGTTTGTAAATTAAAAATTGATGACTAATTAAATCTTTCATCTCGTCCAAAACACGGAGTAGATGAGAATTCATGTTGTTATCGTCCAAAACACGGAGTAGATGAGAATTCATGTTGTTATATTGTGGGAATAATACTGGAGGGATTGTAGGTTAAATGGAACAAATGTTGTAAGAAATAAATTGATGAATCAGAATTTCACGTCAGACGATTTTCTAATAGAAAAATAAGAACATCAAATTATAAACATTTCAATCTTTTGTTTAATACTTGATCAAGGTGAACAATATTCTTTACCATATCTGTTGGGTATAGGTGTATCTTTGTAAAACTTGATTTCTTAATCATAGTTAAGATAATTCAAAACTTACATGATAATCTATTTTTTTGGTTTGTATTATTAGATGCTAGTTGAATTTGGATTAGTTTGTACAAATTTCTTACATCTTTTATAAAGTAAATTTCGCTATTGATATATTTGCTAAGCATGGACATATATCTTCTTTCAAGAGTTTTGATACTATTTTTAGTTTCGTCTCCTTAGTTATTGTTGTTGACTTGCAAGGTGTTTATCACTCTAGACTCATGGCTTGTTAGTTCTATTTTTCTTAGGTGTTTTGCCCTATTGGTATTAAAAAAAATCTCTATTAGTCTAATTGTTTGTTCATTCCACTCTTCCAAACTACTTAGTGGCATTTGGAAATGCTGACATGTTAAATCTGGTTGGACTTTTCTTTTTCCCCTTTATGGCCATTGGACTCTTCAGATTTTGTTGTAATGTCCGTATCATGAATCTATTTCAATGATCCTAGTTAGAGACCAAAAATGGTAAAATGAATGGCCTAAGTTAGATGAGGTGAGGGTTTAGAAATGAGAAAAGGAACAAGAATGGAGTATCCCATCCTAACTAACTTTGCATGGGTATGGGATCCTGAAGGTGAGAGAAGGTGAGTATAAGATAATATCAAGGGAGCCTATCGTCAAGGAAGACAAGAAAGTTTTGAGTCTAGAATAGGAGAGTCCCTGGCCTCTAGAAAGCCAATGGAATTGTTGTTCATTTCTCTATTTTGAGGAGGAATTCCTTTTTTTTTTTTTTTTTCTAATATGATAATATTCTTTTTGCTCATTTGTTTTACGTAAATAGTATCTGAATGGAGAATGAGTTACTACCTTTTGGTATATAAAAAAGGTTGTTTTTGGTATGGTGGGGATGATAATGGAGGACATAATAGATCTTTTAAAGAAGGGATTTAACAGAATGAAAAGATGACCATCATTAAGCTTGTGATAATGGAGTTACAGGATAAGCTAGAGGTGTCACAAACCCTTAGCAGTCAAGATGCTTGAGGGGAGGCCTTGACAGAGGCTCACTAGTCCCTTCCAATAAATTCAAGTGAGGGTGAAAATTCACTAAGGGAATCAATACTAGAATAGAGAGATAATTGTACAAGTACTATTGAATGGAAATGCTGGTGTTCATTGTTATGAGCCTTATATTAGAGGGCCCTCTTTTAAGAAAGAGAACTTATAAGCGCAAAAAGTTCTCCCATTTAATGTACTAGTATTTTGGAATGAGTTTTTCCTTTAGGCTTATACTTGTAACATTCACCAAATGCCTTATGAGTTTGGAAGGGAAAGCTTTGAACTAGTTTCAATGGCTAGATAGAAACCAGGTGCCTTGTGCAAAAATTAGGAAAGAGCTCATGGCATGATTTCATTGCAATTAGATTGGAGATAATTATAAGATGGTTATGGCTCTCAAGCAGCTTATGTAATAACCATAAAATATATATGTAAAATAAGTTATTTTAGGTGAAAATTGTTATAAAGTTTGAAGAGTTGGAGAAAGGAAGATGATGCACTTAAGATAAGTATTAATTTTAAGTGATGATGGAACATTGAGAGAGTGAATTTAAGAAATATTAGATAAGAATGAAGATAATATTATATCTGAGTTGGGAGCTAGCATGAGTGTCTAAGTCTTATTTTAAGCATTCCTAACATCCATAATTGAATTCGAGAGAGTGTAAATTTGGTATATTCAAACTTTTACCTGATGGTGACAAGTATCCCTTAGTAAAAGTACAAGAATGCCCCTAATTATATCATTTCCCCATCAGTTTTTTTTCTTTCTAGCATGCATCATCTCTCATGCAAAGACCAGCACGAGTTCGCTTATCGTAACCTCTAATCTAGGCAAGCAGGTGAACGACTGGTGTCTACACATCCTTGTTGGCCTGTAATTGTCCATTATCCAGCATCAGATTGGCTGAAAAGCTCTGATGGGGCTTCATCTCCTAGGGAATTTTCACATTTTTCTTCCCTAGAATCACGACCAATGTCAAATTTTAGCTTCAAAATTGAAAAAGCCCAATTTGGTTATGTGTTTTCATACTTATGGGGTAATGAAATAAGAAGTTTTTGGGCTTCTCTAGTATCACTAAGCATCTAGGAGAAGATTTAATGTTACTGGAAAGTTTTGTTTTAAGTTGTAAGTTGATTTGATAATTTTCCTTAATTTTATTGAATTTTCCATGGAGAAAAAAGATAGGAAAAATGAATGGAAAATATGGTTGAAGTTGGTGAAGTGACTTTGGATAGTTATATCAAGTTAATGACTAATTTTTGAATTGGTGGAGTAATCTCTAAGCTACTTTAATGGAGTTTATCAATTTACTTAATTGGTAATGAGTATAAATAAACCATGTTGGAGAAAATTTCATGGTCTTGGACATTGAGTTATGTGATGATTTAAAGTGCAATTGAGATTGTATGATTTTTAGAGCTTTTGGTAAGGATAAGGAACTCTTGGCTATAAAGAAGGAAGTTAAAGAAAAACTTTGTGGACAATGCTTAAACCAATATTGGATGACCACTCTTCAAATGAATTAAACTTAAGATAGAAATGTCATTTTGAAGTCATTAAGATTTCTATGATTAAGTTAAGCATGTATTATACTTTATTAAGGAGATACTTATATAAGGTTTGGTTATAACAATTCAGAAAATCAAACCCTGCAATTAAAGACAACATAACTAAATGGAGTACCTAATGTTGGTGGCTCATCACTCTTAGCGAAATGAACAATTTTAAACATGGAAGTTCACTAGTGGTCTAATAAGTTAATTAGTAAATAGAATGATAGAGCTAGTTGGAATATTTCTAACGTTAGAGGTTATGATTGCGTTGTTAAATTTTATAGGTCCCTAGGACTAATTCTAATCAAGCGCATTGTTAAAAGCCTTAAGGAGAGGTTTGTATGCTTTTCTTCAGGTGAGTAAATATTATTGGTTATACTTATTTTCTGTATTTCAAAATTTTCCTTTTTGAATTAGCAATTTTTATACACTTTAGTGCCTTAGGAACATGTTTCCTAAGATAAACTGTTTATTTTTAAGATTACTCTGTTCCTTTAAAATTCTATTGGATTTCATCATAAAGTTTCATGTACAACTGTATTGATTTTTATATAATGATTTAAATACTGTCTAATTTACTTTATTGAAAATTTGAAGTTTCACTATTGAGAAATGACTTCTTTATTGATTGATTTCCGTTAAGATTTTAATGATAGGTCTCTATATGATTTCTGTATGTTTTCTGAATGAATTTTGTTACTATAAACTTCCTAGACTGAAAACTGCTGCTTATCTGTTCGAAAATTGATTATGTTGTTAATAACGAAAATGTTTTTTTTTTTTGGAGTATGTCTAACGCAAAACCCTATAATTAATGACATTAGACGTTAACCATGGTGCAACATGTATTTTATTACTGTATTGAGATCTTGTGCCTATTACTGATAGATTGTGAGTCTATTTGCTCACCATTGATTACTGCATTGTATTGTACTATCATTGCTAGCATATGCTAGTACTTTATTACTGGTTTACTGTTGTTCTATGGGATGCCTTCCAATTCTGTACTTTAGAAAAAATTATGGATTTAAATTTGTTTTTAGTGCATTATGTTTAAGCCAGGAAAGCTTTTAGTGGCATAAAGATTGTAACTTCTCTATTGAAATTCAAGGTTAATTGTTTTATTGGAAATAATCAAAAGTTTGTGAAAAATTCTACTGTTCTTGTTTGTTCCCTCTTCAGTATAGTTAGTGGTATTTACTCACTGAATATTGTCACTCATACGTTATTTCTCTATATTTTTTAGATAGTGTTGCTGACCCTGAACCTTCCTCTACCGTGTAGAGTTCAAAGTATTACCTTTGATGAGCCCTTATTGTCCGCAAGGGTGTGAACATTTCTCTTTTTGCTACTCTTGTATATGTTGTAATCTAGTAACACCAAATGTCACAAGCAAAGTTTAGTGTTTATATTCCATGTATATTGGGTTGTCTGACTGTAAACCTTTATGAGAGCAGCGCTCTCTTCCATTGGATTCATAGGTTTTGGTTATGAAAATTTTGGGAAGTCCATATTTTAAAGGGAACCCTGTTGAAATTCTCACATGAAAGTCAAGCAATCAATTAGCTATTAATGTCTAATCCATGTGAATTAAGTATGTTGACCAACTGATATGATTATATATATCCTTTATGTGAATCTATGATTAATCTGTTTGAGTTATATGCTTGTCTGTTTAGTTCACAAAGGTGGGGTTTATTTAATCTTTCATGCCAGTCGCACCTTTTTAGCTAGGGGTGTGACATGTTGGTTTAGTTAGTTAAATTCAGAGAAATGCTTGTGTTGTTATCAACTCCACTCAACATGGTTCTAGATGAGTTGATAGGTGCACCTAAGAATGGGTTAAGAGATGAAATCAGAGCTAAAGTAGTTTATGGATTTGATTTTTCAGGAGGAAGGTCGAAACATGATGCTAAAGAAAAGTAGAGAAAGAAAACCAATAAAAGGAGTGAAATTATTAATAGTTTGAGATTGGGTGGTACAGTGCTCAAGTACAGTTCCATATATCATCTTGAGATTGATGGGTAGACTAAAGTAATAAATAAAAGTTTGGAGGCTTATTTGCGATGATTTGCAAATGACAAACGAGAACAATGGAATACATGGTTAGCTTGGGTAGGGTTCCAATTTAATACATCTTATAATTAGTCCATTAAAATGACACCTTTCAAGGCTCTATATGAAAGGAATCCACATCCTCGTTGAAATGGATCAATAACCCATTAGTTATTGAAGATAAACACCAGTTTAAGAAAGAGAAGATTTGCTATCTAACTCAAGATATATCCAATTCACTTAGAGAAGACAAGGAGCTGCAAGTACAACTCAGAAAATGGTTCTTAAATGAACATTAAATAGATTTTTTGTTGTTTTCTTATGTAATCATTTTATTTAGTGTTGTAATGACCATTTAAGGCTTATGTCCAATCTTAGGACTAAACAAACCTCAATTCAACTTTGGTTATTATACAATTAGGAATCTTAGCACATCAAACAAGGCCTGTCCCTGGTTAAACAACACTTAAAAAGCTGAGAAGCAAGGACATTGATGTTAAATGTGAAAACATATATGGAAACACAGCAAAAATTTCTTAGACAAGCTAATGTGAAACATGGTGGACATGAAATTATCCATTTCTGAAGTGTTTGTGTTTCATAGCTAGAAGCAAATCAACTGGTTATACATTGTAGAATTGTTTATGATGGCAAACAACTATTTAAAGACAAGGGCAACCAAATTAACACCTATAATGCATATACACAAATGAAGAGCACATCAAACAACATGACACTAATAAGGGACAAAGATTCTAAATCATTGACGCAACAAGGACACAAGCATATATCTGAATTATGAAGATGCAGGATTTGTATACAATATTGCAAAAGTTTTTTAGCTTGTCTTTATCTTTTGTGGACAAATTTGTAATCATTATTGTATAACAATGGATCTAGATTAAATGGCTCTAAATGTAAAGATTTTCTTAATATAAAAAAAACTAAGTATTTTTTAAAATTGGATATATTAATATTTTAAATCTTTTATATATAGAATGATATCTTATCTAACTGCTTCTAATACCTTGTAATTTATTTCACATAACTTATAGTATAGTTCAGTTTTTTTTTTTTTACAAAAAATATTATTCTGTATAAAAAGATTTAAAATACTAATATATCCTGTTATAAAAATAATTTTTATAAACAGAATTCGTTACATTTGGGCTTATTAAATCTAAATGCAACGGCACCAATTATTTACAGAAATATATTAAGACAACAGAATCAGGCTAAGACAACAGTGGGAGAGATGAATCGAACATGAATAACCTTGGCTTGGAAAAAATAATGAACAAAAATGAAGAATACCACGAATTTAATAAATGTTCACAAATTAAAGTAATTGAAACAATTGTTGGGACAGGAGGAACTAAAAATCTTATTACTAAGCATATTTGGGTCGGTATTTGTCATCCAATATGATATTCTTGATTTGTATTGGGAGGTGTATTATCTTTTGCAGAGGTGGACAGAGATTTGGAAAACTCGAAAAGCTTAATATATCCAATTAAATAAGAAAAATACCAAATCGATTATTCAATTTTATGCTTCGTAGTAATTTGGTCATTCACAAATAATTATGATAAATTAATTTTTTAAAAATATTATTTTATACAAAATTAATTTTTTATTAATCCAAACAGAAGGAATGATTTTTTTTACAAATTTAAATTTATAAAAAAAATTTTGGTACAAATTTAAATTTATGAGATACTCATTTGTCATACTTAATTTGTAAGAAGATAAATTGTCACAAATTGCAAAAGTAATAGACTAATTTTATACTTTTCTCTTAATTAGACTGGTATAGGTGAGTTCTTTTTGAGATTAAATTATATTTTGCATTGACTTTGGATTTGAACTTCTATTCTAAAATTTAATAGGTTAGTCCTTATATATAGAATACAATATTATTTTAAACCTATGATATCTTACCGTATATATCTCCTTGTAAGAACCTAATTGTTAAGTTTTGAGAAACGTTGATCTAAAATTTTTTCTTTATATTTACCTTTTTAACTCAGCTAGGTGTCTAAAATATAAAATCAGATCTCTAACTATTAATATTATATTTCAGATATTTGAATGCCATAATTGTTTTATTATAAACAGATATTAGATACATCTTTGATAGTTTTTATATACAAGATTTCAAACTTACAATATGAACTTTACTATTTGTAATTTTTCTCTTCTAAAACTATAGCTACCTTATTTTAGAGAACTAAACTTTAGCTGTTTAAAACATAACTAACTGTCAGGGCTCACCTGAAAATGAATACAAAGGAAAAGTGAGGCTTTCAGGTTTAAATAGCTACCATAAAACTAAGAAAACAATTTCATTTTCTACGCTTTTATATCTTGTACATCCTGGTATACAGGAGGCTATTACTTGATTGAATCTATTCCCCATTTTACTCTTTTAGGGAACATCTTTGGGGATGGCTGTCTTCATACATCTAAGTCCTTCAATTTATTTCTATCTAATCAATATATAACTTCCACATTTGCATACCAAATAAATTCATAAAGTATGAAAGGGAAGGATTAATTACAATATATAAGGGACTATTACATGTTCTGATGCTTTCATTTTCCCTTTGAACTTGCTCTTTTTTAGGCTTCAAAAGCAGTTATTTGAAATATTTTTAGATTATCTCTATTTACAAATTGTGCTGTGTTACTCGTTATTCTTTTTATTGTTTAGCATTTCCCTATTATGTTATCCCCTTAAGAGGCTATTTCTGACTTGTCTATTTTTATCACCTAATTCTTGTTAAAGGGTTCCTCTAATTTATATTGATTTCTACAATAGCCTTAGAAATTATCATTTACATAAATAAAATAACTATACAAGTAATTCTTCTATAAATATTCTAGCTAAGAATAATAATACTTTAATTATTAAACTTATTCTTAATTTACAAATCTTTCATTACAGGAATATACACAATATTTTTAATCACCTTATTTTGTAATAAAAATAAACAAGATTACCACTAAAGTAACTTCAAAACTTAAATTAATAATATATTGTAAGCTTCATAATTTTCCAAAATATCCTTTTAATTGTTTCTAGTATTCTTTTCCACTGTAAAATTTCTCCTTTATTTTATTTTATTAAAATTTTGATCAGTATTCCATTTTGAGCTTAGGTTACTTTGCTCCTCCTAACTAACCATCAGAGCTTACTTTCCTCTAGTATTATTTCTAATGTGTATTCTCTACTAAATTATCCTTTTCATGTTTCATTATATACTATTTTATTTGTTTTCATATTTTTTTCCCCTAAGGCTGGAACTTCTTTATCTCTTTTCTGTATTTACCTTCTAGAATTTCCTTAATTGGTTAACGTATTGAGTTAAATCAAAGATGGATCAAAGGCAGGCATGAGGTAGTCGCGCCCTTTAAATTTTTAAAATTTTAATTTTTATATATAATTTTATTTTATATTTTATATTTAATTTTTTATGTTATAAAAATTCACGTATATTAAATTATAAAAATTTGTCTCTTTCGATTCAAATATTTAATTTAAAAACTTTCAATCTCATTGAAATCAAGTCTTAAATTCATCCACAGCTATCCTTACGTGAAGTTCCTACAATTTACTTCCCACAAGTTTCTACCACAACTTTTGCTTTCCCTCGTTCTCCTATGCCTCGTGGTTTCTTAAATTCTATGCTACAAACTTCCCTCTCTTCCATTTCTTCTTATTGAGTTTCAACATTATTTAACTCGGCTTGTTATAATCTCAGTAAGCTTCTGTAATTACAATCATTTTAAGCCAAAATTATACTATAACCCAGTTTCTAAAATCTGATTACGGAGGAAGAAATTCAATAACTTGCCTAGCTTATATGGTCGCTTTCTTTGCATGCTATGTCTCAATCATACATCTTTGTTTTCGTTCTTTATAGCTTAAAAAGTACTAATACGTGTTCAAATATTGGATACAATATGATATATAAAATATGATATTTTTTAAAATTTTAAGATACAAGAACATGTATCTATGCATCTCTCTCTCTCTCTATATATATATATATTGATCAATAGAGTTTGAATTTCTTTTCATCTCATACCAAAGAAGGAAGATTATAAGAATGACGATGATAAACTTAGAAAAAACTCTAGGATTTATTGAAATATATCAGAAAAAGATAATCAAATGAAAATAAATGGATTAAAAAATATATCACAACTAATAAAAAATGGATAAAATTATTCTAGCATTAATTTGATGACATTTCAACACATTTTGAAATGTATTACGCAAAAGGAGTTTTTTGATACGTATTTAATATGTATGTAGATGTATTGCATAGATTATCACATTAAATATATATTCAATACGAATACACCTTTTATTTTGAAGTATCCATACTTCTTAGCTTATATCAGAGCATGTAGCTCGAAGAAATTTAGCTTGATTTTCTTTAATTTTGCCCTCAAAATTCTGACTCTATTTACGCGTTTATAGGATGGAGTACACTCCATTGCTCTTCTTTCTCCAAATCTGAAGCTATATTTCTGTTGTTTTTCCTGGTGTTGAAACTCACCTTCTTTTAGTTCACTCCCTTCTCCCTTCAAAATAATTTTTATTTAAAAATTAATGATTATAAATACAATCCATAATATTACTTAATATTTTAAATTATTGAAAGCTCAATCAAAATACTGAAAATAAAAAAAAAAAATTTGAAATTTAAATTCTTTTTACTACTAAATTTTAGCTTTCCATCGAAAAAGTAATAGTAAAACTTTTGTTGTACTCACAATTTTAAATGCACTAGTACACCTAGTTATAATATAGAGATATAATTGTAATAATATTATTTTTTAGGTTATTACTATTACAATTATATCCTTATATTATAACTGAATGTATCGGTGTACTCAAAATTGTGAGTATAATAAAGATACATCGAAAGTAATCCAAATTTTAATTAATAAAAATTTATTACTATATGTATTTTAGAATAATCAAAATTTGGAAAATAGTATATTTTTATTTAAACTTAAACTTTAGATTAATTTTAGGTAAAATCTTTAGTGCACTCATAATTTTAAATGCACCAATACACCTAATTATAATATAGAGACACAATTATAATATTATTATTTTTTAAATTGATATTATTACAATTATATCCTTACATTATAATTGAGTACACTGATGTCATCAAAATTGTGAATGAACTAAATATGACACCTTAATTTTATTATATCATAATAGAAATTTAAAATAAAGTGAAACAATGGGAATAGGTGGGGAGGCGCAGACCTTGCGTCTCCATCTTGGAGCCCAAGCATATGGTTTTTAAATTTTGATGCTACAATAAATATAATTAAAGTAAAATTTTGTGTGCATTTGCAATTTTGTTATAATATAAAGATACAACTGAGTATATTAAAGCATTTCAAATTATAAATACATTAAAAATGTCTTACAATTAATGCTTTATTTATGTCATTTCACCAATTTTTTGTGTTGTACTTTTTTTTTTTGACATTTTATTTATCAATAGAAATTATAACTTTTTAATATATATTTAGGTCACATGATGTGATGTCAAATCATGTACTTATAATTGAAAAAATATTAATTAGTTCAAATTTATACATAACAGTTAATTTGATATATCAGTTTCAATAAAATTATTTTAAAAAAAATAAGAATTATTAAACAAATAAAGAGAAAAATATATTTTTGAACCCTCACTTATTACAAAATTATCATTTTGGTCCCTCATTTATTAAAATGTCTAAAATAGTTCCTCATTTATTGACTAATGTTACACTTGGTCACTCACTTTTCAAAAAATAACCAAATTTAGTTCACCTACCAAACCCTAAACCATAAATTAAGAGGACTTAATTTAGTATTTTTTAAAAAAGTGAGGAACCAAATATGACATTTTTAGTTATTTTAATAAATAAGAGACTAAAATAATAATTTTGTGATAAGTGAAAAATTAGAAATATATTTTTTTAAAAAAATAATATTATTAAAATTAATATATCAAATTAATTGTCACTTAAGTATGAATTCTCTAATATTTTTCGTGATTGGTGTATTATCTCCGTTTGTTGTACTTGGGACATCGTTCCCTAGTCTTTCTTCCCAATTAGCAACACAAAAGAAAAAAAAAAAAAAATGAGGTGTGTTCTTCGTACAATCCATTTGCTTTTTTTTGTTCCCTTTTAACATGACTTTATTTATCTAATTTACTAATATTTAATATGAAAATAGAAATAAAATCAGTTTAAGACTATTTTAATGATAATTTGTATGCGAAATATAAATTAAAAAACAAAACATAATGTCAAATAACATCATTATTATTTTTATAATTAAATATTTTTGTATACTATTGTATTTGTTCATAATAATATAAGTGTGTATTTATGTATTTTGATTTATATGTTTTCTGATTAATTATATATTACTAATTATTAATTTTATATATTTAAAATAATTTTATATAACTAAACAATATCAAGATTTTCCCATCTTTTCACCTATTTAAACACATTAAATGACAAAAAAAAGGATAGAATTACTCTCCTATTATGATTAAATGAATTAATAAAATGTAATTCAAATATTTTCCTTTTTTATTATTTATACATTTCAAAATGCAAATTTTAATTTATTAAAAATTTAAAAGATAAGACAATAATTGAATTAAAAAGATAAATCTGAATGACCCAACTGATGGGATTGGATTGACTCCCCTCCAATATAATTGACTCTTTTATCTATAAATTTATTGCAATAGATTTGTACCTTTTAAATCAAATGTACATCTTCCTCTCTTTAATTATGTTGGTTTTTCAAAAGTACTCTCACATCTTTTGAGTGAGAAAATTTTTTTGTGTGGAGTTTATGATCAATAAGTTTTTACAAATATTTTAAGCGAAGAAACCCTGACATTTCATATATATGCCTCTCTCTTTAATTAGTAGAACATCAATTAGTTTCAACTATTAATCCATTTTTATTTTCTTACTTTTTTTGTTTTTTCAATTTCAAAATTAACTAACCATCACAAAAGCACAAAGTCAGATGAGGAGGGCAATTTTGCACCATCCCTAGAGACAACACATAATTAGATTACATTAGTCCTGTTTGGCTGCTTGCACCCTAGCCTGGGAATGGAAGAGGCAATCCCTCTCCCATGTTTGGTTCATTTAAGCTCAAAGGATTGCCTCACCCATGGGAAAGCCAATATGCTCTCCTTCCAAAATTTGATGGAAACGTTTTGCTCTCCTGTTCAGCCGAAAATATCCTCCGATTCATACTGCATAATGTAAACAAAGATGAGCGTCCTCTCAAGTACTTAACATGGAATGTTGCTGGCAACAACCGCCGATGTGTACAAAAAATACAAAAATTTTGATCTCAGAAATCACTGTGCTTTTGATGCGTTTATGCTAATATGTGAGTCGATAAGTTGTGCTGATATTACGAATTCAGGGGTGATGGCACGAATTTTGCAAATCTGTCGTGGAAGAATGGATTTCTTTTGTGCATGCATTTAACAATGGGGGAGCCTTGAACATGGCTATCAATGGTGGTTTTCCATCCTCAAAGCCAAATGCTATCTGTTTAGTTGCCCAGAAAAGGAGAAGCCAAAAAGATTGGTACTATCATTGACAAAGATGAGGGAGCAATGTTGTTAGCCTTACTCATTTAATTTATTTATTATTTTAATTTTTAAAACTTTTATATTAATTAATGGTTTTTTTTATTTTTCTAATTTTGATTAAATATTTAAAATATATTATATATATATATATATATATATATATATATGTATATATATAATATAATATGGGAGTTATGGTAAATTCATTCATTTTCCTTTTCTTTCCATTCCTATCCTCCTACCAAGAATGGTGATATATACTATTCATTTCCTTTTGCTTTTAATTGACAATGAAATACATTTGTAAATTTTCCATATCCCACTTATATTTCTATTTTCATTTTCATTCTCATTTCTTTATAAACATTTTTGTGAACCAAACAGGCCCTAAATTTTATTGTGGTCGAAAAGTTACTATAATGTTGGAATTAATAGAAATAAAAATAAATTAAAAAACAATTGGAGGGGAGTTAATCTATTACTAGGCCATTTACATTTATCTTTTTATTCTTTTCTTGGTTTATCTTTTATATTTCTTAATAATTTAAATTTTCTATTTCAACATGTACAAATAAAGGAAAGAAAGAAAATCATTTGAATTACATCTTAATTATTTATTTTATCATGATTGGAGAGTAATTCTGCCTTCCTTTTCTAATTAGGGTGTGTGAACACCCCACCTAAACTAACAATAATAATAATTATAGTAATGATAATAAATAAAATTAAAAGTTCAAAAAATTAATTAATTAAAACAAAATTGCAAAAAGCAAAAAATAGAAGTAATATGGAAAAAACCAAATATAAAAACCAAAAATATTAAAAGGAAAAATTCAAAATATATGTTTGAAGTAGAGACATGATAATCATCTTACAAAAAAAAAAAATGAATAGGGTTAATAAATTTGTCTAAATACAAAAAGGAGAAAAAGGCCACCTAATTAAAATAAAAATGCAAAACTTGCTCACTTGCTCTCACACACCCTCACTTGTTCACACTCACACACTCCTACTTGCTTATATTCATACACTCCCACTCCCACATGCATACACTCACGCACACACACACATTACTAAGAAACAAAAGAACAAGGAGGGCTGAAAAGCAAGAGAGAGCTGGTTGTTTTAGAGGAGAGCAGAAAGTGGAGCAGCTCGTGCAGAAAAAAGGAAAGAGGTTGGCTGGAGCAGAGAGTGGAGCAGCTGGTGGTTTCAGAAAAAGCAGAAAAGAGGAGGAGATCGTGAGCAGAGAAAGGAGGCAGCTGTTGGTTTCAGAAAAAGCAAAAAAAGAGAGGAGACCATGGCTAAAATGGAGGTTGGCTGGAGTATAAATTTAAGGGACCTTGGCTGGAAAAGAGGGGAACGAGAAGAAGGTGCAGAACCGTAATGTTGCTGGGAGAGAACCTTGGCTGGAGAAGAAGGTGCAGACCATGGCTGGGGAGAACGTTGGCTGGAAGAAGGTGCAGAACCGTAACGTGGCTGGGGAGAACGTTGGCTGGAAGAAGGTGTAGAACCGTGGCAAGCTGGAAGCAGAACGTTGGAGAACTTCTTCCCCTGTTTTAGGAGTTGTAAACAGAGATAAACAAAGAGAAAGTGAGCTGAAGAGGTCTGCCTGTTTTTCTCGATTTACTATTCCTATTTATGGTTTTTCTGTCTTTAATTTGTTGTCTAATCTATCATGAATGCATGTAGAAGGTTGGTTGTATCTGTCTTTGTTTGCTGTTAGATTGCTTTTGATAGAAAATGAGCAAGAATGCATCAACGTATATATATATATGTATCTGTCAGCTTCTGTTTCTGCATCTGCATGTTTTTCTGGGTATAAGAACAGAAAAAAGGAAGCATGGAGATGGGGCAGCAACGTATATATGTATATATGTGTATGCCATGTCTGTTTCTACATGTTTTTCTGGGTATAAGAACAGAAAAAGGAAAGCATGGAGATGGGGCAGCAATGTATATATATATATATATATATATATATATGTATGTATGTATCTGTCAGCTTCTGTTTTTGCATCTGCATGTTTTTCTGGGTATAAGAACAGAAAAAGGGAAGCATGGAGATGGGGCAGCAACGTATATATATATATATATATATGTATCTGTCAGCTTCTGTTTCTACATCTGCATGTTTTTCTGGGTATGTGTATGCCATGTCTGTTTCTGCATGCTTTTCTGGGTATAAGAACAGAAAAAGGGAAGCATGGAGATGGGGCAGCAACGTATATATATATATATATATATATATATGTATCTGTCAGCTTCTGTTTCTGCATCTGCATGTTTTTCTGGGTATAAGAACAGAAAAAAGGAAGCATAGAGATGGGGCAGCAACGTATATATGTATATATGTGTATGCCATGTCTGTTTCTGCATGTTTTTCTGGGTATAAGAACAGAAAAAGGGAAGCATGGAGATGGGGCAGCAACGTATATATATATATATATATATATATATGTATCTGTCAGCTTCTGTTTCTGCATCTGCATGTTTTTCTGGGTATGTGTATGCCATGTCTGTTTCTACATGTTTTTCTGGGTATAAGAACAGAAAAAGGGAAGCATGGAGATGGGGCAGCAACGTATAGATATATATGCATCTGTCAACGCAAGTTTCTGCATCTTGTGTTGCAGTGTATGAGAACAAGAGAGAAGAGATAAAGCAAAAGGAGGAGTGCATCAATGTGTATATGTATATGTCTTGGCATGTTTATGGGCAAGAAAATAAAGAAGAACAGGAAAGAATGCATTGGTGCACATTAGTGTGTATATATACATATATATGCTCATATGTATGTGTGCTTAGGTATATGTACATATAAGGTGCAAAAAGAAAGAATGAAGTGAGAAAAGGTTCTCTTTCTTTGGGCATATATACATATATAGGCATGTGCATGAATATATGGGTGCATGCATGGTTAAACATACATAAGGTAAGAAAAATGAACTAGAAAGTTGTCTTGTTCTCATTTTTGTCATATTCGTTATGATTGTGTTGTTTTGTGTTATTATTATTATTTTTATTGTTATCATCGTTATTATTTCATTTTGTTTGCATATAAGATTAATCTTGGTCCCATGGGTAAAGTTTTATGAAATTTATCGCGCGAGAATTTTGTTATCCTCGATTGCATGAGATCACATGAGATTTTAATCTCCTTAGATCTTTTAAAAAATTAGCACATTTGTATTAAAAATAATAATAATATAATATTGACTTAATTAAATATTTTCCATTATTTATGAAATTATCGTGTGAGGATTCGGTTCTTCTCGATTGCATGAGATCACGTGAGATTTTAATCTCCTTAGATCTTTTTAAAAAAATTAGCACATTTGTTTAAAAAAAATAATAATTTAATATTGACTTAATTAGATATTTTCCTTTATTTAAGAAATTATCGTGTGAGGATTCAGTTCTCCTCGGTTGCATGAGATCATGTGAGATTTTAATCTCTTTAGATCTTTTAAAAATTAGCACATGTGTTTTAAAAATAATAATACTTAAATATTGGCCTTAATTAAATATTTTTCATCATTTTCAAAACTATTGTGTGAGGAGTCGGTTCTCTTCGATTGTATGGGAATATGTGAGGTTTTAATTTCCTTAGTTCCCTAAAATTAATATACTTCTATCTAATAATAATGATAATATAATAATAATAATAAAGAAAAAACGATCATAATTAAATATTCATTCTAATTAAATATTTTTCATTATTTACGAAATTGTCGTGTGAGAATATAGTTCTCCTCAAATACTTGAGGTCGTGTGAGATTTTAATCTCTTTAGACCTCGAAATTTAGTACATACTTGTTTGAAAGATAAATAATATGAATGATGATAAATAGATAAAATAATAATAATACAAAAACGAATATTTTGATTGAATTATTTACGAAATAAATAAAGTCAGGGTTTTATGAATTTAACGAATTAAAATGCCACATTCAAAAATTCCAAAGGTGGTTTTCTGTTATATTTTGTTTTGAGTTCAATCCTGATTTTAAAAAAAGAAATAAAAACATAAAAAAATAAAAGATAAGTGAAACCAAAATCCAAAATTAAATAAATTAAAAAACCCAAAAATATTCCTTTCATTTCAAATTTCAAAGGAAATAGAATAGAATATAAACTTCCTAAAATCCCAAAATCTCATTCCGTAATCATTTCATTTAAATTTCAAAATAAAGATTAAAATTCCAAAAACAAACAAAAATTAAAAGGTTGAAAAATGAAGAGATCAAGAGAGCTAGATTACTTAGGTTGCTGTATATTAAAACATACAAATCTAAATTCCAATCCTGTTTTGTTTACAAAAATCTATTTAATTTGAACTCTCCCGTTCTCATCACAAAAATTATAAATCACCAACCAACAGACACGCCTTTTGGGTCGAACTACGTGGACTTTGATCCCTATCACGAGGTACGTAGGCCCTAGGTTTTCATCCTAGGTTAAGTCCGCCTTTGTAAATATCTATTTGTTTGTTTCCACTATTGTCGTTTTTGTCTTCTCTGTTTAATGGGCATGCATGTTAATAAAGGATAATTGAGATAAATTTAAAGCCATATTCTATTTCAATTGACTAGTTTAAGGTAATCGTCCTTATGGACGGGTGTTGTGAGGTGCCTAACACCTTCCCCACACTCAAATAGACTCTCGAACTCATCTTTGATTTCGCAGACCATGTTGCCTTTTTCTTTTTTATTTAAATTGGTTTTCCAAAGTTTTCCGTTAAAAATTTTGGTGGCGATTCCAAATAAATTGATTTTCAAGATTTGTTTTTGGGAATCAATTTAAATCACTTTTATTTTATTCCGTCGAAAGGTCGATTACGACAGAGTGTCAAAATAGGTGAAAAAATGGAAAATTTTTTGATATTGTTTGATTATAGAAAGGTGTAATATTCCAAAAACTTTTCATTGATAATTCCATCTTAGTGGAATAATGTTGTAAAATATCTATATTAGTTAGAGGAGGAAGACATTATAATTGAGGCAAATATGAAAATTTAAATAGTTGAGGACAGGAAAATTAAAGAGAGATCATATATAAATTCAAGTAGCATTTTACATGAGTCTTAGGTTGGGTTAAGTGGCTAAACCTTATCTATGCAACTAAGAAAGCTTGAATTTGAAATCCCCTATGTGTATCAAATTTTATTTTTTACTTAGGCTGCCATGTGTCCTCTAAGAAAGGAAATTACAAAGTTGCCCTTAATTTTCCCTCTCTTCACGTCGTGTTCCTCCTATAAGCTTGTGCAGAAATTTTCTTCCTTTTCTTCTAAGTTGTTGTGATTTGCACCACTTCATTGTTGTTCCTCTCATTTCGAAAACCATTAACTCATTTTTTGTGAGCCATAGGCTAGAAAAGCTTCAAAACTTCAGCAAAAAACGTCATCCACGTTAGACACAATTTAGATAGAAATTTGAGCTCGATCTATAAGTTTTTTTTTTCCCAATTTCAATGGGGTTTTTGTTCTAGCATGAATTTTGTACAAAATTGGTTGGAGCTTTCCTTTATGAGTAATTTTTTACTAGTTTTCTTCTAATTCCAGCTCCCAATATCAAGATTTCGTTGTAGATTTTAAAAAAACCCACTCAACTATTTGAAAATTGCATGAATAATGAAATTGATCAAAATATACACAAATTGGTGAGTTTTAAGTGAATTTTCATTAGGGCTTTGTATATTAGACGAATTTCTAACAATTTTCGACTCATTTGAACTTCCAATTTGGTGAATGAACACTTGAATTCAAAAATCCCCAATTTTAGATGAAGAACGTGACTAGTAACTGAAATATTTGAATTGGAGCTTGATTTGAAGGAGTTTTACAAGAAAATTTTGGGATTTTTTTCATGCTAAGTAAGTATCTAACAATTTATACATGTTAATTTGTTGTTTATATCACTTAATTAGAAACTTTGAGTTACACTATGTAGAGTGGTAATATCTGAAGATTTATTGATCCCTTAGCGTTATTAAACCTTGAAGAGAAGAATTTAATTGTTGGATGTTATTGTTTAGAATGGTAAGTTAAGTTAATTTAAAAATTTTTCTCAAATTATTTTAAATTTCATTATTATTAGAGAAAGCATAATGAGTGACATGCATTGAAAGTGATTATTATTCTTATTGAATAAATTACTATAATTATTACTAATATAAGTTTTGACCTAATTGGTAATGTTGAATAACTTAAATATTTTAAGCAACAAAGAATGGACCACTTGGAACTAGTATTAGTTTTAAAGTATTTATTTAGATGTTGATGATTGGCAAGTGTGCTTCTTCTGGTTTATTTATCGAAGTCCTCCCATGGAGTTTAGTAATTCATGAGTTTTGAGTTGCAAGGATATTACCAATATATGCTTCCAAATTTTCAAAGAAAGAACGAAACAGAAGAGAAACGAGAGAGCAGAGGGGAAGTACAAAAGATCCCTGTTCTGCTTGTAGAAAACAGGGTTACTTAGGTTAGTAGTTTCATTCACCATAATTGAAATCAGAGGTTACTCCTACAAGCAATTATAAATGGCATTAGCTCGTGAATTCAACAGCATCATTTTACTCTTATCACCACTCATCAGTTGAATACAAATTCAAATTAGCCCAAAGGCAGCGTGCTAAGAGGGATGGCTCGTATCTTCTATCAACTAGCTGAGGTCAACTTGTATTTCATGTAAATCCTTATCCACCTCACCCGTCTATGTGGCATTCCTTGCCATGTCAGCATGCAATAGAGCTCTTTATGTGGGCTCCTCATCCAAGTCAGCAAGTTTCTGACGGTGTTATCACAAAAACAGACGGCAGGGACCGTTTCTTAAACAATTTGAAACTTTGAGGAGTGGTTAGAAAAAAAAAAACTATAAGGATCAAATTAAAAATCGAAGGAAAGTATAGGAACTTAATGATTAATTATCCCTTAAATATATCTCATCTAAAACAATATAATTTCATATCATTTGATTTTTATATTAAAAATAATTATATTTTTGTACTTCAATTAAAAAAAAACGTTAACTTATAAAGCTATAACTTAAAAGATATATATAAAAACTACATTCTCATTAAATATTATAATTTTAATATTATATATATAATCTGAAAATTAAAGTGTTATAATTTTTATAATATTAGAATAGATTTTAAAATGCCTAATACGAGTTTATAAGTAATATTGAGATAATCTACAAAATAGAAAGAGACACTCAAACCCAATAAAGAACGAACAAATTTTAGGTTTGATAATCTATGATTTACCCATATCGTTACAAAAGTTCTAAATGAATATAAATTGTCACATAAATCAGATAATGAAATCTTAAATTTTTAGTACATTTATATATTTATATATATATATATATATATATGAAAGATATATGGAGGACATGAAATGGCAGATTGCGCGGCCCTTTTGTGTTAGACATGTCACGAGACTCATTGTCCCTAGATGTTAAAAAATCTTAAACTAAGACAATCTGATTGATGTGACAGTGAGTAATCGCGGGCTCCCATTTTCCACATGTGAATTTTTTAAAAAGAAAAATAATATTTTAAGCATATGAATGAATTAAAATAATGATATATCAAAGCATTAATTATTTTTACTGTTTTGCCAGTGTCAAAAAACCTTAATTGTTGCTCGTGGTGCTCAAAATGTGACATGGACATGACATGATATGATGTAACATCTTGAATTCCTTGAAAAAATTCTTGTATTGAAAACTACTTTAGTATTAGAAAAATGAAGAAAATAAGATATTAGAATGTAAGCCCTTAATAATTAATTAAGAAATAGTTGATTACTTTAAGAAATTAGAAGAAATATACTAATCCTAAAATCCCAATTTAATAGAAAATTGTAAAAAGAATTAGTCTTATAATATACAAGATATATATCGGATGCATTATTAAATAATATTAAAAATAGATTTATGAATGAGCTATGATATACACATGTGGATACTCGTAAGAGTTATTTTCTTTTTTGTATACCAAGTAGGCGAGAAAGTCTCACTATTCTTTTACATTCATTTTCAAGTAAATTAGGACAGTTCAAGTTAATTAGGATGTAAACTGCTAAACTATAATTTGCTAAAATAAAGTAGCAGTGGATTTAGAAGAAAAAGTAAAAGAATTATTGGCACTACTTTGTAATACGGAAGTTGTTACAAATTATGTTACAAATTCCTATTTGTAATAATATATTATTTTATTCAATTCTCAGTAGTTCAAGGTTAGTAGTTAGAAATAAAGGTTAAATCCCTAATTAAGATGGAGATGTAAGTATAAAGACAAATTTTAAATCAAGTTTTCTTTAACTTGTTCGCTTAGAACTATAAAAGGCAGGATTTAAATTATTTTTATGAACCGAGACATAATCCAAATTACTACAAAGCTGGATAGTGGGATTGGCAATGAGTCTAGCATAAATCAATTATTTAGTTTGACCCTGATTAATACAAGCCCATAGGACCAACCAATGTAATTATAAGTTGCAACTTATCACCCAATCTGGATTTCTAGCATTTCTTAGGAAATGAAGAGATCTAATGGTTAATATCGAAAAAAATGCATGATCTAACTGTTTAAATTAATCTTAATAATTGTTCATGGTAAAAATTTATAAATTTTGATTGCATATCATTTAAGATTTTGATTCAACGATTTAAATTTAAAGAATTGCAAAATATGCACCATCCGGTGACTTGCAAAATGTGCAGGAAATCCAATTATCTTATGATCCATTTTTAACATAATTTTTGGGTACCATTTTTGGGAATTAACTAGTACATGAGGAAGGCTAACTGTCATATGAATTTCTTGATTTATTCCAACAGAGGATTTAAATTTTCATGTCCCCAAAGAATTATAGTTGTCTTAATTAAAAATGATAATTATCACTTTAATATAGATAACTAATAAACATCAGTATAGTTATTTTGTTCTATTTTTACATTTGATGTTCATATATTAACTTGCTCAATAATAAAAATAATAAATAATTATGTTGTTATGTGAATCAGATTTGAAATGGAAATATGAGCAAAACCATGAACTTAAGAAATTTGATATATGTATGAAATTTGCTACGAAAATTATGATTTATTGTTATCTTGACAAACCAGTACATATATATATATATATATACACACGCACACACACACATACTTTTTAACAAATAAAATTATTTTATAAACATACTATTTGCATGTGACCTTTTATTTGTAGACCAAATATTTTAGATGTGCTTGAGTATAATATTTTTAATACATATATACATATATATATATATATATATGTATATATGTCTCAGTATTTCTTACAAATAAAAAGCATAGTTGGGTTTTCCTTTAAATTAAAAATGATTGCCAATATATTATTATCAAACCAAAACATAAAAGTTTCCAAGATCATAATTGCTGCAATAAAGTAAAATATTTATTTGTTGAAATCAAGTTGATACATCCTCATTTAGGGAAATAAAACTACAAATTCGAAACTGTCATGAACTCTAATGATGACTCAATAAATTACTAAATATAAAAGAAACCCGTTGCAAAAAATTGAAACTCTTTATCCTAGGCCATTTCATAGCCATAAGGATATTGAATTAGCATATAACTTGCACGTCTAATCTACTCGTACTAGTAGTGTTGCTAGTACCACTACCCTAAACCCGTAACAAAAAATGACTTATTAAATGAGTTGGTATTCTCCTAATTTGCTTTGCCTCGGTTTCCCTTAAGTTTGGAGAGATATAGACACAGAGTAAGTGCATCTTACCACTTAAGTGGGTTCTACTCACTTTGTATCTATATCTCTTCACAATTGAGGAAAGACAAATTGAGAGGATCCATTAACATAGAATAAATGTAATACCAAGAATTGAAACGATTCATCCAAGGCCAATTTCATAGCCACATAAGGATGTGGAATTAGCATATAGCTTGCACAGCTAATCTACTCGGAGTAGTATTGTTGTTATTGCCACTAGCACCGAATGTTTCTTTTGTCACTGATAACTGACAACTCTGCTTTCCAAGGCATGCTGCTTCCACTACAGATTTGCTGTTACTAGCTTCCCAGGAGCCTTTTTGGAAAGATAAACAGTCTCCTTTAGGGTCACCAAAGCTAGCAAATTGAATTTCTAAAATGGTTTGCCCCCCTTGGCATGAAAGTTCTAAAAGGGCACCTTCATATGCATTAGCACAGATAGTTCCTACTGTGATAGTTTGGAAGGATACGTTCTGAGGATTCCCACCAATTTCTTCAAACAATACCAATGTGTTATGTTGACTGTTCATGAATGACCTTGGCACGTGGTACCATCTTTGGGATGGATTACCACAGTTATAGATGCACTTTTCTGCCTTGTAAGTTCCTCGGTAGTCACATTGGTCACTACATCCATCAGATTTAGCGATCATAGAAGGCCAATAACGACCAATGCTATGCCCATTTACCCAAGCATGTCCTTTACCCATGCCTTGCAAGTCTACAACCACAGGGTTGGTCCCAGAAGGAGGGTTAAACTTCGCCCTATACCAAGTCATTCTTTTTCCAGCACGGGGAATGTTTTTTGAACGAACAATCCATGGTTGCTCATAGAGACGTTTAGCCTCACCATTCAACCCAATTTTGTATGACCAAGAGCTGTTTGACAAGTCTATAGTAGCATTGTTCTTGCCAATTAACTGAACTGGACCACCTGATATACCAGTCTCTGTCAAATCAAACTTTGCACCATAGTTCTGAAGCCCAACTGTTGCACTAAGCAATGTTATAAGGTTCTTTCCCTGCTTTAAAGAAACTGGTTTCTCGAATGTGAAATTGTTCCCTGTGGCACTGAAATTAGATCCTACAAAGTGTTTGTTAACAAAGGCATGAAGAACATGTCCCATAGTGAACACATGAAGGGTTGCATTTTTCCAAGTGGAAGTGTCATTGATGTCAACAGTAGTCATGTACCACAAGTAATCACTGGCATCTAAAGTGAAACCTTTCTGCTCAAGAAGCTGGTTTGCTTTGTAACTTCCCATTCCACTCATGGTGTCTTCAGTGGCCTCTTGTACTGATGCCCAATTTAGGTGAGTAAATGATGCATCACCATCACTTTTCTTCACCATTATTGAAGTTTGAGTATTAACCTTTGCAGTATTGAAAACCTCTTTACTACAGTTTTCAAGAATTGTCACAGACCAAGCAGGCACAAAGTACGAGCCATTACCATTTTGTAGGTCGACATTCGCATCTTGGCTGTCGTTGCCATTGCTCAGGAAGCAAAATTTGGCCCCAGTGACATTACTAGTGTATGTGGTCAATGTGACTAAATTGCCAAAATCTTTGTCAGTTCTTGTAGCATTTGTGAGAATCTTCTCCCCTAGTTTTATAGCCGCATGAAGCTGCTTAAAATGTCCCCATTTTGGTTGATTCAAATTTCCATACTCATCAATTGGAGCATCATAATCATAATTTGTTGTGATATATGGACCTCCAGCTGTTCGTCCAAAGTTTGTTCCTCCATGGTACATGTAGTAATTAAGGAGCACCCCATTTTTCTGGAAAAAACGAGCCACTGAGAAAGCTGAATCTTCAGCAGTTCTATGAGGAACACTTTCACCCCATTTTTGAAACCATCCGATCCAATTTTCTGTGAAAATTTTCGGGCTTTTTGGGTCATTAGGTTCAAAATCATCACAGTAGTACCCATTACAGGTATTAATAATACCATCTGGAGCATCACTCTGCTGGCACATAATCCATGGAACACCAATGTACAGTGCTTGAGCCATTTGAGCACACCATTTCACATACGCCTTCCCTGCATCTCCATAATCTGACATGACATTTCCATACTCATTCTCGATCTGTGCAAGAATAATTGGACCTCCTTGTGATGCAAAAAGCTTAGCTTCTTTGGCCATGTTCACAATTTTTGTAGTGAAAGTCTGCATTTCATTCTTGTAGACTTGGTTATCAGTTCTCAATTCAATCCCTGGCATCTTGTGCAGCCACAATGGGAAGCCTCCATAGTTCCATTCAGCACAAACATAAGGACCAATCCTTAGAATGCCATAGAGGCCAGCTTGATGAACAAGCTTGAAAAATCTGATGAAATCCAAGTTTCCTGAGAAGTCGTACTTTCCTTGAACAGGTTCATGGTGATCCCAAAAGACGTAAGATTCAATAGCATCAAGGCCTCCTTCCTTAGCCTTTTGGATTATACTAGGCCACATTTCCACTGTGCTTCGTGGAAAGTGAATAGCCCCAGAAAAAATGAGGCGTCTTTCTCCATTGATGATGATAGCATTTGCATCATATGAGACCTCCACAGCATCACATAAGCCTAGCAATAAGGATATGCTGAATAGAATAATCTTAATCCACCAAGAAGAAGAAGAAGAGCCCATTGTAAATGATTCTTCAATTTTTTTTTATGGCTTTGTGAGAAAAAGGACGAGGTTTATATAAAACTGAAAATTTGCTAAAAAGGGAAAGTTTCTTGATTTGTTAGATTGAAAGTGTAAGCTTTTCTTTGATGAGAAAAAGATGCATAAACGACTTAAAATGGAAACAAAAGTTAATGCACTGCCCTTTGACCTTTTAAAGCTGACTAATTCATCGAGAAAGTAGATTCAAAATTAGTATTTCTATTTTAAGTTTCTTTTGTTTTATTAAAATTTTGAAGACAAAGTCATATTGTACTTCGAATTTACATTGCATTCAACATATTACTTTAAATTACATTAAAGGACGACATATTTTATCATGTGAAATCATATTTAAATTAGTAGCTGAACATTTTAGCTATCGTAACCTCAAATAGGCTGCTATATGGTACAAATTTTATCTAAATTACTCTATCCTATATAACATGATTCCTTATATATATATATTAGATTACAATATATACATACATAAATATTCATGTGTTTGAGAAGTGACTAATGTTACATATAATCAAGTAAAAATGGTTTTTTTTCGTTCCTTTTACATATTTAAAGTCAACAGTAAATTTTCTAAGAAAAAGCAAAAGGAGAACTTGATTACAAATTATATAGCACTAGTTGTGATAAGCTAACATTGAATGGAAAATTCAAACGATTGTAAGATGAATGATAGCTCAGATGAGAATATTTATATATCCAATATTGAAAGCTCCTCTTGGCCAGTCATCACTTATGAAGAGTGTTAAAGTTTTTTCAACAGGAATTTTAACAGGGACTTCCTCTTCGACCCATCTACAATGTTAGGAGTCCCAATTGATTCCCACTCTACATCATGGCAAAATTACTAATGCTTGGCTTCAGCAGCACGCACACTCTGCAGTTGGTGCTATGTAATGGCAGAAATGGAAGAAGACGATGTTACTAATATTGCCATGATCATCAAATTAGATCGAAGTCAATCGGTTTCATGGCAATTATGGCCATGTGTGGTTTCAAACACTGACATTTTCATGTGGACCCTTCCGTTCTTATGTTTCATACCAGCGAAAATAGACAACATCATATGGGCTCCCATTAATCCTCTGTTTTGTCGTAATCTCTATTTTTTTCTGCAGGAAAAATCTTCTCTTGAAGCAGCTGGCTATTTCAAGGAATATACTGAAATTTATATGAATAAAAACAGGCTCTGGAAGAAGAAACTAGATGGAGTTTGGCAATCCTTCTTGACTATCAAAAACTGCGCTTCTGTTGTACTCTCTGATAGAAGTTCTCTTCAGATAGGCAGCAGTAATCTACATCTTTCATCTTGTTGTGTTCTACCTTATAGGAAGAGAAATATCTATTTTCGTCGACACAAAAAGTGCAATGGATGTTTGTTCTAATCCTAGTGATGATATTGTACGTGCTCATGGGGTTTGGGAAGCTATCCCTATAAAGCTTCCCAATCAGTCATGAGCACTTTTTGCTGGAATTGTCACATAGTGGGCAATACTGCAACAGTTCAAAGGCTTAAAAAGCTTCTTCATCAATATTGCTTTCCTTTTGTGTACTTATCTGAAACTAAAATGGTTGTATATATTATCAGTAATATAATAAGAGGTTTTGGTTATTATAATGTGTCAGGATGTGATCCCATTGGTAGGATTGGTGGCACCCTCTTGGCCTGGAAAGAAAATGTCCTGTGTATGGTTTTAAATTACACTTCAAATTGGATACATATTGAATCTAAAATTAGCCAAGGGAACTCATTCTTTATCACTTTCATTATGGATTTCCTAGAAGGGAAGACCGGTATATACTTTGGAGCCGGATAAGAGAAATTTTTTCCTGCATGCATAATCCCTGGCTACTCATTGGTGATTTTAATCAATCTATCTTCAAAAGGACAAACTACTCTCTCTTCTAGGTGCAGATGAATTGTCACATCCGAAATATGACTAGTTGGCATAGAAAAAAGAAAAAAGGAATAATTTTCATTTTCTCTTGAAAAAATAAAAACCAAAATTTAAGAGTTATTATCAAAATTTTTAAAGAAAAATTTTAGAAAACCAATTAAATTAATAAAGTGGTTTGCAAACCAAAAACCAAGTCCAAAAGTCAGTTGTGTACGAGGAAGGTGTTAGGTACATTACAGCACTTATAAAACAATAGAATAATAAATAAATAAATAAATAAAATAAAATAATATAAAAACCATTCATTGACATCAAGTACAAGTGTGTACACGTGTCCAATCCCCACCATTTATTCATGTAATCTTTACATATCTTGGTAAATACAAGAGCATATGCATTCATCAACATAGAACTTACACTGGAATTATGCTTTCCCTCTAAAAGGTCACTTTCCAAACTATACTACAAATGCCATTACACCCTTGATATTTTAGTGTAAATGAGAACCACTGAACCTATCCATAGTTAGCATCTTGAACTCACCTAAGAATAAAACTAATCCTTCATGTGATAAGTACTTAAAGCATCATTGATGTGATATCACACTTAGGTTAGAACACTTCATGAGATTGAACTTATACCCACGTGAACGGACTAACTAAGAGGAGCATAGAGGTATAAAAGCTATTCAAAACCAATACCAAAGGATAGGATTACTGCCTTTTTTCACTCAAAACAAGAAGCAAACAAGGATATAGACTCAACTAGCACTCACATTAGACGAATTAAAAGGAAACCTTCCAAGCATCCATACTCTAAACACCTTAAGCTAAACTACACAATGGGGATGAAAAGGGGTAGAAGAGAATGCATAGTTATATTGGTTATAAACCAGAGAAGAAAAGCTTCAACGAACCCATCCATCATGGCATATGCAAATAATTGGACTAAAAAAGCAATGCTTTTAAAAAACCAACACTTATGACTTACTAGCTCATAGGTAAACATTCAACTTGTGTTCAAAACAAAAAGAGTAGCGATGTAACTTGACTAAAACAAGTGAACATAGCCCTCGGATAAAGAGTGTAAACGCAGGCATCATGCACAAAATTAAAGAGCCAAAAAAAAAAAAAAAGAAGACAAAATCATAGCAACTATAAATTAAAGGGAAAAAAACACTGCAACCAAACCCAATCATTATGACATATGAAAACCAATCAGACCCCCAACCTTTACATTATTCCAAATTAACAAAATAACTCCTTACCTCTTCGTTTGACCCCTGTTTAAAGAAGTTAAAAAAAAAAAGTTGCTTTCTCCCCCGTTTTCCCCACTACTTCTCCTTTGTACTTTACTCTTCCTCTTTAAACTCTCTTCTATGTTTTCCTCTCTCTGGATCGTTCTTTATTTTTGGTGTCTTGGAACAAAGCTCACTTTTTTCCTCTTGAATGCCACTTGGTCTTTCTTTTTTTCTTTTTCTCAATTTTCAAGTACTCTTCATTTTCTTCTCTCTGACTCTTTCTTTATTTTTGGTATCTTGGAATAGAGCTCACTTTTTCCTCTTGAATGCCACTCGGTTTCTCCTTTTTTCTTTTTTTCAACTCTTAAGTTCTCTTTGTTTTCTTTTCCTTGGCTCGTTCTCTGTTTTTAGTGTCCTGGAACAGAGCTCACTTTTTTCCTTTTAAATGCCACTTGGTCTCTCCTTTTTCTTTTCATTGTATCTTGCCCCTTTCATTCTTGTGCTATCTTTTTCTTTTTCCCCTCATCTCCTTACTCTGATCTCTATTTTATCGTGCCTTTCAGAAAAAAAAGCCCCAAGTTCTTCTCTCTTAACCTCTTTTCCCCTTGCCCAAGCCTCTCAATGTTTTCTCTATTGCTCTCTCACTATTCTACTCAGATCCCGTCTTGTTTTGTCACTGCTTTTTCCTTTCTTAACTTAGGTCCCCTTCTTGAGCTTGATATGCTGAGAACTAATGAGGTAGTCAACATTTGTAGCCCCAAAAATTTCTTATATCTTGCTCTAATTTCTAGTGAAGAAACAAAAGAGTTGTTTTGTCTCTTTTTTTCCTTGTTACCTTGGTTGTGCTGCTGTACAGAGTTGTGGGTGAGGATTCATAAGTTGCAGAGAGTAGGGTATTGACGTACAGTATAGGCAACTGTCCAATTTATTAAGTTTTGCACTTAGCATTTTATTGATTTTCGTCTATTCTTATTTTTATTCTTTTCTTCATTTTATCATTCTTTTAATTTTCTTCTTGGGCTATTGAAGATTTTTCCTTTTCTAATTCTCCTATTTACATCCATTCCCCTAATTTTAGGTTTTTTGTTGTTTATTTTCTTAAAGCCATTTTGAAAATTCATAATTTTTACTTTAAAATTTTCATTTTTGACCTTGCATTATTAATTGCTAATTTATTATTTTGAAAAATATTGGTCGGGTCTTTACATGAATTTAAACTCATGCTTGATGACTGTCATTAATGGATATCTAACCTAAAGGCCAATGACATACTTGGACAAATAATAGAGAAGGAGATGATAATGTTTAGGTTAGCCTTGATGAACGCTTTTGCAACTA
Source organism: Delonix regia (assembly GCA_037074485.1). Taxonomy (NCBI): domain Eukaryota; kingdom Viridiplantae; phylum Streptophyta; class Magnoliopsida; order Fabales; family Fabaceae; genus Delonix; species Delonix regia. The sequence goes on from CM073457.1 coordinate 31,994,071, forward strand.
TTAGTGGTTACAAATCTTTCCTAATTCATCTTGTAAATTTTCTCCAATAGTGGCTTTAGATCATTCTCCAATCATTTTTAGATTTTATAACCATATACCTTCTAGAAGAAGAATTGCAAACTTTGAAAATTTTTGGCTCTTTTTTTATCAATGTAAACTTTTAGTACGACAAGCCCAAAATGAGAGAACTTCAGGATCAGCTAGCTTTATTCTTCAGCATAAATTGTAGCCTGCCACAGCTTTGCTTCGACAATGGAACAAGTTAAAAGTTGGAAAAATAATTGCTAATATTAATCATCTAGAAAAATGTCTTGCTGAAATCCAACAAAAGAATAACATTGAATGTTACAGATCTTGAGACAAAATTTGCAATGAGCTAGGATTCTTTTATGATTGTAAGGAGTCTTTATGGGCTTAAAAAGCTAGGCAAATGTGGATAAAATAAAGGGATAGAAATAACAAATATTTTCACACCTTAGTTGCCAAGCATTGCTCATGGAACTTAATCACTCATATTAAAGATAGTGGCAAAAATTGGATTGAGAATCCAGATCAAATTGAAGAGGTGGCCTATTCCTTTTTCAATAACCTTTACAAAACCCAAAGATAAAGTGATCTCAATGATATCCTCTATTCTCTAAATCAATTTAACATTCTTGTTCTTTTTTACAAACATATCTCCATTGTTGAAAAAGAGGCAACAGACTTAGAGATTGAAACTACTGTCTTTGACATAATGCAGACAGTGTTTCAAGTATAAATGGATTTCATGCTTGATTCTACCAAACTTTCTAGGACATGGTTGGGAGAGATGCCATTAATATGGTTAAATATTTTTTTCATAATGGTTATCTACTTATCTTTAAACAAGATTGTGGTGGTTCTCATTCCTAAGTTAGAATCTCCTTAGACATTTAAAGATTTTAGGCCTATAAGTCTCTGTAATGTTTCCTACAAAATTATCTCCAAGGTTCTCAGTGATAGAATCAAACAATTTATTGATGATTTAATCGCACCTTATCAAAGTGGCTTCATTAAAGTGAGATCCATCATAGATAATATTATTATTGCCTCAGAGATTATGAATAAGATTCATAACACTAAAAGAAGGAAAAAACAATGGTGTGCACCGAAACTTGATCTTGCAAAAGCTTTTGATATAATCTCCTTCGGAAAATGAATTTCCCTAAAAAATGGATCTATTACATTATGCAATATGTTTCTACAGTGTCCATTCAGGTAATGATTAATGGTAATATTTCTATTCCCATTCTTCCAAATTGAGGAGTTAGGCAAGGTGATCCACTTTCTCTATACATTTTCATCATTTGTGTAAACATCCTTTCTTGCATGATTAGTGAGGCAGAAATGAGCAAAAAGTGGAAAAGGGTCAAAATCTGTAGAAATTCTACACCTATTTTTGCATTTGGTGTACGTTGATGACACTATCTTGTTTTTTGAAGGTAATATTAAAATTTGTAACGAGGTGAAATTTATTCTTGATAAATACTATCAAATGTCAAGCTTATCTATTAACAAAAGTAAATCCATCACAATTTTTAGCATGAATGTTCCTCACAAATTCAAGAAAATCATGGCAGACCTTTTTGGTATTAAATATGCTAGCCATCTTAGTAAATATTTAATAACATGGGTGGATGTGGGGAAAAATAGAAAAGAAATTTTACCTCTTTAGTGGATAGAATTGATGCTAAATTGCAAAGCTAGAAAGCTAATCTCCTATCTCAAGCATGTCAGCTAACTCTAATCAGATCTGTCTTAAACTCTTGGTTTATCCACTTTCTTGTTTTGAATTGCAAAAATAATTATGTTCTCTGATAGACTCAAGGATTGCAAACTTTTTCTAGGAAACCTCAGGGAATAAAAATCTCTTCCATATGTTTAGTTGGAAGAAACTCTGTCAACTTGTATAGTATGGAAGGTTTAGCTTGAGACCCATTAAGGAGTTTAATGTGGCTTTTTTGGCTAGACAGGTTTGGAGGATTATAGATCTTCATAATAATTCTCCCTTCTCCAATATTCTAAAGACGAAATATGTGAACAGGAATGATCATAGCCAATTAATTAATAGGTGTAATTTTTCTTGGATGTAGAAGGGAATTAAAATATCACAGTCCTTGGTGACAAACAATTTAAGATGGCAAGTAGGATCTAGATTAGATATTCCCATCAACCACTGTCTCTGGTGGATATGTAGCCAAATATCGAGACACATGTTCAAACAGTCTTGGATCTTATTATGCATTCAAAATAATCCTGGAACATAGAACTATTATAATCTTTTTATTTAGATGCTAAAACCTGACAAATATCTTCTTTACCCTTTTCTTGTACAGCTTTAAAAGACTATCTAATATGGAGCAAAAATCAAATGGGTGTATATACAGTCAAGGACATATTTAATTCCCTTAATACTCTTAATCACAATAATTGCTTTACTAGATGGAAAAAGCTTTGGAGTCTTAGGCAACCTCTAAGAATAAATCTATTTATATGGAAATTGGTTATAGAATCTCTTCCATTAGGTCACAATTTAATACGACATCATGTTCCTGTAACTCTATCTATTGCTGAGACGCGGATGAATCAACTAATTATATTTTTATATCTAGCCCATTTGCTCGTGTTATTTGGTTCTCCTCCCCTCTTAGGATAAAGGTTGACAGAATTGTGGATAATAACATTATCAATTGGATACAGAGCTGGCTCTCAATAGGTATAAAACACCTTGAAGAAATGAAAGATACAATTTGATGGCTGATGATTGTTATTTCATATGTTGGACTAGAAATTAGATTGTTCATAAGGGTCTGATTCCAAACTCACTGAACATTATGATGCAAATAAATAGTTATGTTAACCGCATAACTACAACTTGGTTTCTTCTTCCACCAACTCCAAAAGTTCATAAATCTCGACATCATGGACCTGTTCATTTGTAAGGTGTCCCATCACATGGTTAAGTGATCATTATGTGGCTTTGGAAATCCAAGATTCGACCTAAATCACATAAGTTAATTGCTTCTATGAATTTGGATGGTTAATTAATTAGATATTGATGAAAACTTCTTAAAACTATACTCAATATTCAACAGTCTATTCTTACAGAAACTAAGAACCTAATCACATAGATCTTAAATCAAGACTGGATGGATCTAGGGAATCACAACATTCATATCATATGCTTAGATCCATCTCATTTAAGCCTTTTGACGTTGGCTTATCAAAGGAATAGTGACCTCTGTATCCTTGGTGAAAATATCTGCAATTCCTTGACGAAATTTGCTCATTATCAAATATGAGCCCTGGAAGACTCAGCTGGATCCTTATGGAAGAACTTTTTTTCCTTTTTTGTTGTCGTTTATATTGATCATTTTAATTATTTCTTTTAGTTCATTTGTTTCGTCATAAAAAAAATGGAAATTTAACAAAGAAACCAACTAAAAAGAGAACAAGTGTTGTAATAATAAATCATAACTGGATGATTTATTTGTTAATAAATCCTGGTCAAGGTAACATTTCATCAATTTTGATAAATAAAAGTTACCAATTATGGTAATTAAAAGTTACTAATTTTGGTAAATTAATTTTAAAGGTAGTCTCTTAGATTTTTTTTTTTTTGTGGAATTAATTTGAACGATTTGATTTGATTGGAGAGTCATCAATGTTGGAGATCTAAAGGTATATGTAACAGTGCAATAGCAAGGACATTCAAATTGTTTGATACTATCCGCGCTAAGTAGTTTTATCCTTTAACCTATAGTCTAAACAAACAAACAAACAACCAGTGCAATAGCAAAGAAATATAAAATAGGTAAATTACTAAAACACATGTTAGAGAAAGTAAAACATTATGGTGACCACATGAGGAGTTACCATTAGGAAAATTAAGCATATGGGTAACCTTGCTATGTGTCAATAAATTAGAAGGGAATAGAAGCCACTAAGCTAGCATAAGGAAGAAACAAGTAAGGTTGTTTGGCACTCAGGTTAGGAAAACTTTTACCTGTAAGTACACTACAAATCTACCCTATTTCTGTGTGACAAAACAGAGCAAGAAGAAAGCCGAATTTCAGAGTAGAAAGAAACCCAAACAAGTGAGAAATTAAGAGCTGAGAATGGAGCTAAGTGCTCTGTTTTCTTATAGAGCAGGAATTCCAGAGTATATAGGCAGAAAATAATCTGTAGGTCAATACACTAAAAAATACCTAAGAGAAGCTGAAATAATTGGAAACTAGATCAGATTTACCGATAACTAGAATGCACGACATTATTCTTTTTTAAATTAATTTTTCAATAAAAATAATTCTTTTAAAAATTATGATAATATACAAATATATATATATATATATATATTAGATCTTTTTTTAAAAAAAAAATTGGTATTTTGTTATTAATTTGGAATGTGAATTTAGGGGTACATGGTAATCTCATTGTTTGGTAAATAATAAAATATATATGATAGATGCCTGAAGGTGTGTATCCAGAAATATGCTTTGTCAATGGCCTTCACTATATGAGTTTCTTTGGCTAGGCTAGGACAACCAAGAGATGGTAATACCAAACCCAAGACTAAAGGTGCTTCCTAATTTAAACATCACATGTATGGGACCGAAGGGTGCTTCCCCTAATAGCCGCATGTGTATGATTTATGTTTTAAATGCAATTTGCTAATTAGGAATTAAGTAAGCGCTAATAATATAATTGTTTTTAACTATTTGCTAATTACTATAATATGTTATAGAAAAGTAAGCTAAAGAGGAAAAGTAGTAGAACTGCCGAGTCTGAATTAGTTTCTGAATTTTTTGTACAATGTTAAAATTATGTCAAGACTTGTAGAGTTGTACTAAATTCTTGTTGTGACAATGAAATATCTATCTTGCTTAATCTCCGAGAGTTAAGTTAGTTCAAATAAGTTGAGGCTAAGATTACTTAAGAGACTCTAATATAGGATGGGATCATAATTCAGAAACCCCATATAAGTTCTCATTTCTCAAAATGTTATGACCTTAGGAAGAGATGAAAGTTGGAAGGAAATCTTTAGAGAATTACAAAGTGTTGTCCCCAAAAGATTTGAAATGACCATGAACTCTAGCTTATTGAACATAATTTCTATACAATTGTAATTCATATAAAAAGAGATAATGGGTTAGTGAATAAGGAAGTATTATTAGAATAATGATTTTAAAGAGTGATACAATTATATTGTGTATATGGTTTATGTCATTGACAATTACTGTTTAAACTTATTTTTATGTGTTTATTATGGACAGTTATCATAAGTTTTTCAATTACTTTTATAGGATTTTTAGTCATTTTTTATTGATTTTTATCAAGGTGTAATTAGGTCATAAATATAAGATTTTAACTGTTTTAATTAATATTTTTATTTGATTTAAGATTTTTGGGTTTTAAATTATTTTGGAAGTGTTAAGATCAGAAATGGACTGATATATAAAAGAATACCAAATGTCCAAGAATATTTAATTTTAGAATACATCGTAATTGTAATGTCATATTAAAATATATCGAGGAGTTCTTTACCTATTTCCCTATAAATAACCTTTTTTGCTTTGAAAATGACAAAGAAATGTCAATGAAAAAGTACTAAAATATATCATAAAAACCTTAAACATAACTTACATCATAACAATTTTAATCAAACAACCCTCCGGTCTCAAACAATACAATTTTAAACATAATTTACAACATCTTACATAAAAAGAGAACTATAACACATGTCCCATACCTAGGGCTGCCTATAAATGTGTTTATAGATTAAAAATAAAGCTGTATAAGTTGTTAGCATTTCAAACATAAATTATTGTCAGCCACTGCATATATGTTTGAATTAACGTTGAGCTAACGTAATTTTGGATTAACTTAATTTTTAAAATTAATTTTGGTAAAATATAATTTTGCATAATCTTGATGAAATTTTTTTAAAAAAATTAATTTTTGTCATCTATACAGTTCATCTAATGTAAAATAATTGTTTTTTACTTATGTGCAAACATAAGTTTAAAGGACAAAATTAATTTTAAAAATAAATAAATACCAAACCAAATAACAATATTTGTAAAGCAAATTCTCATTTATGTGTGCAAACAAAATATTAAACATCTCAAATGTTAAAACAAATGCATTATATTATGTCACATTCACATGCAGGTCCATTGAACAATCAACATGCAAAAAAATGACTACAAGTAGCTATACAAGAATGACTACAAGTAGGCATGCTTAAGGTTGGGGTTTGTATTGTATATTGAATGCCATATGAATTCAAATTCTTGTAGAAAAACTTGTTTGTAACATGCTTAATCATTATTAAGCTTAATTTCTCTTGTAAATTCAGTTTTTGAGATAGTCTTAAATTATATACTCTCTACATACTCATGAAGCAATCTTTGCCAGAAGTCAAGTTTTATAGTTCTATAGCTTTTTATTAATTAATTTTTACCATAGGTATATTGAGTAGGACTTTTCTTAAAGAAATAAAAACTAAAAAAATTAAGGAATCGAAACATTTTTTGCATTAAGAGGATATAGTTTTTCTCTTTTTGCAAATAAAGTGGACATTGAATTAGAGGAAAAGATTAACGTGAATTAGTGCATATTTTTTTTTATAAAAATATTAATATTTTGTAAACAAAAATACCTTATTCAAGAAAAAAAAATCAACACTATTAAAAATTTTATTTTAAAAAACAGTAGATACACTTAATTATTAAAAAAGACATTAGACTTTGTAATTACTCTAATGAACCTAATCTTATTTGATGACTTTTTAATAGACAAAATTATTCTTATACTTAATAGTTTGGATTAGACTAACAAGTAATTACTTAAATATTACTACCATAGTTTGCGTTTCATACAAGTTACATTCGTCTTAGTTACTGACTATATTTACATTTGTTACTACATCAATTTTAGCACTAGCCAGTTAGATTAATATGTAACTTATGGATTTATTACTATCATGGTTTGTATTGTTTACAAATCATGTTCTCCCTAATTATCAAATATTTTTACATTTCATACCACATAATTTTTATTCTTAATTAATTAGACTAATAAGTAACTTATGAACTTATTATTATCATAGTTTGTATTATTTACAAATTGCATTCACCCTAGTTACTGAATGATTTGCATTTCCTAGTACGTATTTTTTATTCTTAATTGGTTATCGAATAATTTTTTATTTCTTACCATATAAGTTTTATTTTTAATTAGTTCAATTAACAAATAACTTATGAATTTATTACTACTATAGTTTGCATTACTTACAAATCATATTTGCCTTAATTGTCAAATATTTTTATATTTTTTATCACGTAAATTTTATTCTTAATTGATTGGATTAATAAATAATTATTTAGCAATAATTTTGTCCATTAAAAAATCATAAAATAATATTATTTTTTTAAAGATAATTATAAAATTTTAGATTTTTTAGTAATTAATTACATCTAATATTCTAAATGAAATTTTTTCCTAAAAAATAACCCTTTAATTTTATTATTATTATTATTATTATTATTTATATCTCAGAATCAAATGTCCGATTATTTGCAGTCCTGCAACATTGTAGGGCTAGCTATGGACGAGAGAATGGCGCTCATCCACGAGAGTTCTGGTTAGATAAAATTTTGATACCTTCATTGTTCCTTTTGAGATTCATACGTCATAGCCTTTCACTTGTAATTAACTTCTGTATTCTTCATCGATCTTATTCGTGAGGTTTCAGGTCGTCCTTGCAATAACAGAGTAAGCTTCAATGGAGGGCTTTCTGGGTACTCTCAAAATTCGTGTCAAAAAAGGAGTTAACCTTGCCATTCGCGATAGCCGTACCAGTGACCCTTACGTTGTCATCAACATGTGCGAACAGGTTAGGACCTTTCACTTTTCTGGGTCTGAATTGTTCTTTTCTTTTGGTGGCTGTGCTTCATGATATGTGTCATTTGTCTGTTCCGTTGCAATAATTTGGAAGAACACTTTCTGGTTCTTTAATATTTCTTATAGTTCGTATTTTTGTTATGGAAATTTTGAGTTTGTGATTCACTTTTCAAATTTGGATTCTCTTGTATACTCTTTTTCCATTTTTTTTTCTGGTACATTGGAAAGATATAAACATAATGTATAGGCTCATCATTCAAGTAGATTCAGCATCTTTGAATTGAACTACGTTGAAATGGTTTCACTCACTCGATGTCTTCTTTCTCTTTTCAGTGTGAGTTATATTTCAAAATAACTAGTCCCACATTGCTTGGTTGTATTGATTCCTAAATCCCACATCATTTAGAATAATTAATCACTTGTTTCCAAATCATTATAAATACCACTCACTATATAATTACAATACATTATATGTTTCGGTTAGTTCTAATCCTAAAGATCTACCTCAAATGAGTAATTTACATGGTAGTGAAATATTTCTTAAGACAACATATTTTTTTACTTGACTTAAACTAAATATTTTTATCAATTTGGTTCCTATTTACGGCATGTTTTCCTCTAACATGACAGAAAAAATGATAGATAAAAACATGAAAGATCCAAATTCTACATTGTCATTCGGTTTCATGTGTTTTTCCCCTTATTTTACATTTGGAAGGTGCTGGTATCATTGCTTCCACAATTTTAGGATTATATCTTTGGGATCGTTTGCTTTAAACTTCATTGGGATTTTAGATAAACAGAGCTCAATGACAGAAATAACAGAAAATGCACCTGTGGTTTGTTCTATACGTGTTTTTTTGGCTTTCAATATTGTTATTGTTCCTTTTGTTCTTTTGTTTTTTCTGAGTGTTCTTTCTCATATGATTTTTCACTTCTTCAAACGAACCATATTTAAAAAGAATTGTTAGAAATGTACATCAGTTTACTAGGAGAATACTGACTAAAAGCTTCCTCTTAAAAGATTGAATTTAAGAGCTTCCCAAAAAAGAAAAAAAAGATTGAATTTAAGAGGGGAAAGTGTGTTGTTTGACATAACTAAACCATTACAACATACAAACAAAAGTTAGCATGTTAACATCTTTTCACTTTCTTTTAAGCTAGAATTCCCTTATAAGGAACCACAATTGACAACAGGGATGGATTGTGGGGGACAGGATAATCACCTCTCTTCGATTTTCTCTTTTAAATTTCAATTTTTATATATTTTTATCTTATATTTTTTATTTAATTTTTAAATTTATAAGAACTTGCCCCTCTTATATTGTAAGAATTTGCCTCATTGATCCAAATTCTAAATTTGTAGGTTTTCGCTCTTTTTGGAATCAAATCTTAAATGTATCCTTAATCGACAACAACATATTTAGATACTTCATGCCTATTTGGGCTCTTCACAGCAAATTCCTCAATTCTCTATGTCTATTTTGAGTCATGGAGGGAAAATTACACTTTGTCCTCAATTAAATCCTGATTACAAAAATGGTAAATAAGCTTCAAAACGAAAGGGAATATCTCCTTGAACTTTAAAAAGTAACACAAGACTCTCTAAACACCAAATATCAAAGACTGTTTCAAGAAGTATGCTTTTGTTCCATTTTAAAGTTCTGGGAGTGTTTTGTTATGTTTTTAAATTCACTTACCAGTTTGTGGGTCTGAAATCTGAATTATTTCTCATTTTGGTGGTATGCTTCATGAATTGTGTCATTTGTCATGAACCCGTGTTCCGTTGCAATAATTTGGAAAAATACTTTCTGATTCTATAATATTTCTTAGAGATCCATTTTTTGTTGTGGGAATTTTGTTTGTAATGCAGTTTCATTCGGTTCCATGTGAATTTTTTAGAGAATGGATTTTCTCATTTCCTTTCTCCCTTATTTTCTTATCATTGGAGAAATAGACAAAGAGTAAGTAGAGCCCACTTGAGTGGTAGGTTCCATTTCCAAAGATAGGACCAAGGACCCACCACTCAAGTGGACTCTGCTCACTCCCTGTATTTATTTCTCTTTAACATGACAGAAAAATGAGAGAAGAAGAAAACGGAGAGAATCCTATCTAATGTTGTTCCCCCATTTTAACATTTGGAAAGTGTGATCTTTTGGGATCACTGCTTCAAAAGTTTTGGGATTATATAATTTCTTTGCGATCGTTTGTTTTAAATTTCATAGCAACTTTTAGATTTATATAAACAGAGCTCAATGACAGAAATGACAGAAAATGCACATGTGATTTGTTCTATAAATTGTTATTATCGCTTTCAATATTTTTGTTGTTCCTCTTGTAGTATTGTTTTATCTGACTCTTCTATCTCATGATTCTTCACTTCTTCAAACCAACCAAATTTTTTTAATAGAATTCGATTAATAAAAGTTATTGATTTTGGTTATTTAACTTTAAATACTGACCATCAAATTTTGTTGTAATAATAAATAATTTTTTTGGACCAAAGGCTGAAAGATAAAATTATTTAATGTAGATGGTATCCAAACAGTTCGAAATAATAATAAATATTACTTGTTTGATGTTATTAGTGAGCCATTAATGCAGTGAATCCACTTTAAAAAAGTGTACTATCTCACACAACCAAATTAAATGCAACTTTTTTCACTGTCTCTTGAGCTAGAATTCCCTTACAAGGAGGCAGGAGCTATAATTGACAACAACAAATCTGGAACCTTCATGCCTATTTGGGCTCTGCATAGCAAATTCCTCAATTTTAATTCTAGGTCTATTTTGAGTCACGGAGGGGAATATTGCACTTTATATCCCTCAGTTAAGTCTTAATCACAAAATTGGTACATAAACTTCAAACTGTAGCCAAGTATCCCATTAAACTTCAAATGCCAAACATTGGTGACTTGATTTAGGAAGTTTGCTTTTATTGCATTGAAAGTTGGGTGTTTTGTTATGTTTCAAAATTCACATACCAATATGTAATTTGATTCAATGTTTCAGGTTGTTCTTAGCCCCCTTTTTATTATGGATACCATTGTCCCTTCTTAAGAAATGAATGATTGTATGTAAAGCGTATCATAATGAATCAATAAGAAACTTAGATTTTCATTGGCAATACATGATTGTCAGTGATTTAGCTTTGCTGACACTGCTTTCTGCTTCTCTAAATTTTCTGGTTGGGGGGTTAAGCAATCTCGTATTGATGCAGAAACTGAGGACTAAAGTTGTGGAAGATGACTGCAATCCTGAGTGGAATGAAGAATTGACACTGTATATGAAGAAAGTCGATGCTCCAATTTTTATAGTAAGAAATGACCTCTCATGTCACCAGTAGCATTGCATTTCTTTGAATCTAATCCATAATCCATCAAGTGACAATCATATTCACTGCCAGAATATATTAAACTATCATTTCGGTCCCCCACTTTTCAATTGTGCCTCAATTTGGCTCCACATTGGTTTTCATTCCAATTTATTCCCTCTTTTTTCAGTTTAGTCTCACTTTGGTCTCTCACAAATTTTCATTCTTAATGTGGTCCCTCAATCATCATAACTATTCTTAATTTGGTCCGTCATTAATGTGCAAGTTAACACATTAGTCCTTCGGTCTTAATTAAATTTGAACTGAATGTGCTAACATTTATATTAATGAGGGACTAAATTGAGAATAGACTTATAAGTGAGGAACCAAAATGAGAATGGAAATATATGATTAGACTTGATCATCGAATTGATCTTTTAAAAATAGGGATTGAATTTGAGCTCAAAAAAGTCTAAACTCGTATTTTAATTAGACTTTTATTCATATTTTTTAGACTCGACCTATCAGGTCAATTGGACTTTTTAAAGTCATAATTAAGTTAATTTGTTACTTAAGACATGAGATAAATAATATAATTAATTGTTATTATTATTTGTAAGATTATATATAGAAAAATTATAAATACAAATAAATTGTTATATTGACGTGAATACTTTAAATAGGAGATATTGATTTTTTTTTTTTTTTTACTAAGATGTCACGTTACAGTAAGTGTTTTTTTAAATAATAAAATTTTTTATATTGAAAAATATTCATTCAAACTTTTTGGGTTTGAGTTGAACTAAAAAAAAAATCTGAGTTCGACCTGTTTTACAAATTGAGTTTTTTGTTCAGGCTTTATGTTTTGGGCTAAATTTGAGTCGAATAGGCTTATTAAATTATAATCAGTCTATACTTGAGGGACCAAATTGAAACTAAACTAAAAAAGTAAAGAATTAATTTGAGAATCAAATGATAAGTGATGACCAAAACGGTATTTAACTCTTACGAGAATACGTATCCTAGAGTTAATAAACTTTTTCATAGTTTTGAATTGTTGTTCTTGTTTGCAGAAAGTTTTTGACAAAGACACTTTCACAGAGGATGACCCAATGGGGGAAGCAGAGATAGACATAAAGCCATTGCTTGAGTGTGTGAAGATGAACTTGACTGATTTCCCAAATGGCTGTGTATTGAAGAAAGTTCCACCCAGCAGAAACAACTGCCTTTCCGAGGAGAGCTGGTGCACATGGAATGACGGAAAAATCACCCAAACAATGTTTCTAAGATTGAGGAAAGTTGAGAGTGGCGAATTACTCCTGGAATTAGAGTGGAATGATGAAGGTTATTTGGGATTATCAAGTGTCGAGTTATAACATGTGCCTCCCTTTAATTTCTTCATGTATATAGAGTATTGGAAATTAGTTTCCTTTCACGAGAAAAGTTTCTTTTATCCAAAAAAAACTTTCCTTTTCGAAACCAAAAAAATAGTCAACTTTATAAAACTAGAGTAAAATAGTAATTTATTTTCTTACTTATCAGTTTAGTTTAAGTTTAGTACCTTATTGATTTTTGTTTTTAATTTAGTTACTTATAAATTAATTTTTTAATTTAGTTCTTCAATAATATGAATATCAGTATATATAATTCAAATTTAGCTAAGAATAAAGATTTAAATGTGTCAATTTTCAAGGTCAAATTAAAAATGGAGTAATAATTGACAAACTAAATTAAAAATAGAAATTAGTGAAGGTTCATGTCAAAATTGAATTTACAAGCGAGCCACCAAATTAACAGTGATCAATTGATAAATGAAAAATCAAAATGGTGTTGTATTACTATTAATTATTTAAAAAAATTTACAATATATAAAATATACCAAAGCAAAAACCACTATTGATCCAGTGTCGTGCAACTTTTTGCAACAAAAGTAATGTCCTTTTGATTAAAAGAAAGTTTCCTCTTACGTTACTTTTTTTGTGTGATAAAAAAAGATTTATATAAATTGTTATATATTCCATAAATCTACATAAAATACCAAAGCAACGACCACAATCATGATATTTATGTAATTTTTTTCTTTAAAAAAAATCTTCTGTCGTAGCAAAAATTTCTTATCCTTATTAGATTCTCTGTTTTTTTGAAAAACTTCTTCTATAGTAATTATTAATTCCTGAAATTTATATAATATACTAAAACAACAGATACTAGGCATATCTTGACTACATGCAATTTACCTCCAAAAATAATTTCAATTTTCATGAAAATCAATTTTCCTTATTGTTAGAAAATTTCCTGTCTCGTGAAAAAATTAATTAACATAAATTACTAAAAATTCCTCAAATTATGCAAAAACAACAACCACTAGCCATCTGTGTCATGCAATTTTCCCTCCAAAAATAATTTGCTTTTCCATGAAATTAAAAAGTTTACTCTTTTGTGGAAAAGTCATTTTCCTTTAAATTATTTAAAATTGCACAAATATATATCAATGTTTATATATAATGTTAAAAAACAACCTTTAGCTAAGCCAAGTCTTGTAATTTTTTGTTCCACAAATAATTTCCCTTTACATGAAAAAGGAATACTTTATTTTAAGAGAATTCCTTTTTGGAAACACTAAATTCTTTGTACAATTTATTAAACATTTCACAAATTTAAATAATATACTAAAACAACAACCAGTAATCATCCCATGTAATGTATTTTTTTCCTTCCAGAAAAAAATCCATTTTTCATGCAAATTTTTTCTTTATTTTAAAAACTTCAACTTTTAAAATAATTCCTTTTATAAATTATTTAATATATATATTAAATAATTTATAAAAGGAATATATATATATATATATATATACATAATCCTAAAACACTAGCCATTATGGTGCAATTCAATTTGCCCTGCAAAATTACTTTTCTTTTCAGAAAAAATTTTCCTCTAACAACAAAAATAATTTCATTAAAATTTTCATATATATATATATATATATATATATATATATATATATAAAGACCAAAAAACAACGTCATGCAATGTTTATCTTTCAAAAATAATTTCCATTATTTTTTAAGTTTGTTATATTATTATAAAATTTCTTTTTGTGAACAATCTCAATTTTATAAGTTACTTAAAATTAAAAATGAATATATATTATATACTAAAACAACAACTACTATAATTTGATATTTGCCATGGAGGTTCAATAAAAAAAAAAATTTATTTTACTATGAAATTGAACAAAATTTAGAAATTTAAATTTTTTTTAGTTATAATTGATATACTGTTTGAAATTTAACTAAACTAAATACATATTTTAAAGATAAACATATTTAATTAAATTTTTTTGGTTCTATAATTAGACTTTGCTTGATCCAAATCGGTGAAAATGAACAGTAATACAAGATGGGTCATTAAAGCTAGTTTGGCCTTAAAATTCTATACATTCTAACTTTAAATGCATAGCTCTAAAGATTTGTGTTAAAATAATTGTGACCGACTGCATTTAAAATTAAAATCCATAATTTTTAATTATAAAAATAATATTATTTTAAAAATTAATTTGATAATCTGCATTAAGTGTATGCATAAGTTAACAATGTACAATCCATCCTTCTATCTATCCAATTGTAGAGAATGTAAATTAAAAAAAAAGCTGTTTAGATTTTATAGAAGTAAGTTTCTTTTAGTTGTTGGGTCAGGATATAAAACTGCCTTTTTAAGTGACAATATATTCTGTTTTCTTCTCTTTCTTTTTGGCTGTGGGAGGGAGCTTCTTCAAATCAAATTCCAAAATTCTCTCTCTCAAAATAAAATTAAAAATAATTATCCAACCTAATTATTCTTTTATCAATCAATCTTGAAAAAAAAGATCTTAGCTCTCCCTCTTTTTACAATTTACATATATTAGTTATGAAAATATGCTTAATCATTTTTTATGAATTAAACATAAAATATAATTTTTGATTGACTGACCCAATTCTAAGGACATTGGTAAAAGTTCTTAATAGAGATTATTTACTGTTTTTACTTTACAGTTTTATGAGAAATTCATTTGTTAACAAACAATATTGAAAAAAAGAAAGAAAGAATTTGAAGCAAGCATTATATATACTTTATTATGAAGAATTGGAAAAACTTTGCTTTTATATATATATATATAAAATAAAATTTATTTTTTATCTTTCACTTATTATAAAATTATTATTTTAATGTAAAAAATAACATTTTATTTATTAAAAAATATCATACTTGATTTGTCGCTTTTAAAAAAAATAGCTTAATCAATATTTTTATATAAAAGTAAGAGATTAAGTAAGACTTTTTAAAGAAAAATTGTAATTTAAATTCTTCATTTTTAATTTTAATATTAGTTTGGTCCTAAAAAAATGACAAATATCAAAATAGTTTTTTTAAAGATGAGACCGCTTACAAAATAATGAATCTCCAAAGATATGGAGGGACCAAATTAATTCTTCTTCTTTTTCTCATTTTTAGAAAACTATTTTATTAGCTTTCATATTTAGAGGACATATTGAGGCTAAAATTGAATCAAGAAAATTAGATTTTTGGGTAAGTCAATATGGTTAGAGGCTATAGTTTAGAACGGATGAAATATTTAAGTAGATTTCAAAAATTAAGGGGCTGAATCAGAATAAAAGGAATTAAGAGACGAGAGAATAGGATAAATATAAGTGATCAAATCGAAATAAAAAGAAATAAAAATATAAAAATAAAACATGAGATAAAGTGAATAGATAAATTAGAATCAAATAAAATTCATAATGAGAATGATAGCTTCAATAAATTTAAAGAATCAAAAGTATTCTGCTATAATCTTTAAAAAAAAAGTAACTCTTTTAATTAATTCCTTTAATAATTTTTTATCATTCTTATCATTTTATTAGTTAATTAAGTGGGACTAAATTTTTTTAATTTAGTCCTCTAAACCGTGGAAATTATTCACTAATTAAATTAACGAACTTAGAAAACTAAAGCTATAATTCAGTCAAATATTAACTTGATCCTTTGGTTATATACGTGTGCCTTTTTACCGTGATTGTTTTTTTTTTTTTAATAATAACCATTGGATCAATTTTCTAAATTATTTATAGTAAATTATCACATAAAATTTTTTACAAAGTTAACAAATTCAATTTATAAAATGGATACCACACACTAGTAATTTCAATTACAGCTGTGGTTATTTTAATGATAATAATAATAGGATCAAATTTTTATATTTTTTGTAGTCATATGATAAAATTTTATAAAGTTAACCATTTCAATCTTTAAAATGGATGTTACACTAATAATTTTAAGGTGACATATTTGGTGCACTCATAATTTTAAATATACAAATACATTCAATTATAATGTAAGGATATAATTATAATAATATCGTTTTAAAAAATAATAATACTATAATTATATCTTTATATTATAACTGAGTGTACTGATGTATTCACAATTTTGAGTGCACAACAGATTTTGCCTAATTTTAATTGTAGCTATTATTATTTTAAAGTTAATGGTTGGATCAAGTTTTAAAATTAATTTTAGTTGTCAAGTAAATTT
This sequence comes from Delonix regia, assembly GCA_037074485.1. Classification (NCBI taxonomy): domain Eukaryota; kingdom Viridiplantae; phylum Streptophyta; class Magnoliopsida; order Fabales; family Fabaceae; genus Delonix; species Delonix regia. Next base: position 32,010,882 of record CM073457.1, read on the forward strand.
TTAACAAAGTATTCAAATTTGATTTTTAAAAGTAGATACCCTACCTAGAGATGACAATTTTGTAGAGCAGGGGGTAGGGAGTGCCTTGCCACTCCCCATCCTCATCATCAATTTTATTCTCTATTCCTATCCCCACTCCTCACTTTAAGAGAGATTTTTCCACCATCCCCATTCTTCACGGGGACGTAGATCCTCGTAGCAACTTTGAATTTTTTTTATAAGAATTACAAAATAAATAAATTATATATATAATATGAATTTAAAGTTCAAACTCATTATTTATATTATTTAACAAGTTCTAATTAGTTAACTACAAATTTTTAAATAACAAGTTTTACAAAAAATTCTATAAGTTACAATAAATAACTCTTAATAAGATAAATTAATTATGAAAATAATTATAAAAAAGATAATTAAATTTGAAATAAAACTATTTAAATACTTTTAATTTCTATATTTATCCTTAATCCTAATTTACAAATAATTAAAATTATTCTTCTTAATATTCACTTCATATTCTCCATTACAGTGTGATCGCAACTCTAAAATATTTTAAAAGTAATCTTACCTTGTCATCCAAGTTTCAAGGAAGTAAAAACTGATATGTAATGAGTGAAATCTTTTTTATGTTAAATTGAATTTTTAACTTTTAATTATTATAATTATAAATAACAAATGATATACAAAAATTTAAAAAAATTATTATATATACATAAATATATATATATATATAATAAATATTTATATAAAATTAGTAAGGACGGGAACCCATAGGGTGGGAGGCATGATCCTCATCCTCATTCCCAAATTTCATTCATCGAAAATTTTGCCCCTGTTCTCTTCTCTATGAAAAAAATATTCCCTCTATATGAGTCCTAGAGCAGTTTCCACGAGATTCCCAGATTTGGGACCTATTACCATCTTTAACCTTATTGTTGGAGTTTCAATAGTAGTTATGACTATTTTAATAATAATAGTTTAATCAAAATTTTAAATTATTCATACCCGTCAATTAAAATTTTCAACAAAGCTAACAAATCCTATTTTAAAAAGTTACCAAATTCAGTTAACTTTTAATACACACCATTAAATCTTATAATTATCTTAATACGAACCGTTTAACTGAAATTTAGGTTTTCTTTGACGACGATTAGAAATTGGGGCTGTATCTATGGGCAAAGTGATTAAATTTGATCCACAAGAACCAAAAAGGGTCTAATTCCTCCTTATAACTGAAATTAAATTTCTGATAAAGAAACCTTATTTGTTGGTCTTTATCAATGAATTTGGATCTGCAGATCTTTACTACAAACCCAGAAAAAGAAAAAGATGACTTCAACACAGAACCCGCAAGCCCCACATAATGCAACAAAGTTGTATACGGTCAAAATTCTCTTTATACCCATAAACTAGCTCCTAATCTCAAGGAATATGATGCGAGGTTCACATTTCTCCGAAAATATCACACTTTCGGAAATACTGACAAACACAATAAGCATGCAGACAAAACAGTGACAAAAATCTAAGGCTCTAATTTGGATCTTTCTTTGCAGATATTTCATTTCCAACTTCAGTATATTTCTAATACGACTTTGTAAGGTTATGGTTAAAGCTTCTGGGCTTGCCTTATCTCTCAAATATTCATCATTTTTATTAAAACAAAAATCTGGCAAAATCCCAGAAAATTAATAACACAAAAACAATGGCAGCTTCTTCTTCAACTCCTTCAAAGCTCTCAACATTGCAGAAAACAAACTTGCAGATTCCACTACACACAAGACTTAGTTCTTTCTCACTGCCTCTGAAGAGGAACTATTATCATTCAGGTGTGAAGAGTTTAGGGACTGCGAATTACGATGAGGTTGTGGTTGATGAAGAAATGGATAAGATCAAGAGGCTTCAGAATGGGCCTGACGTTAGAGGGGTGGCTTTGGAGGGTGAGAAAGGAAGGAGGGTTGACCTCACTCCTCCGGCTATGGAAGCCATAGCCGAGAGCTTCGGAGAGTGGGTCGTCGAGGGCGTCGAGAAGGGGAAAGGATATCCTGTGGAGAATGTAAGAGTGTCACTCGGGCGCGACCCGAGGATTTCCGGGTCGAATTTGAGTGTGGCTGTCTTTGCAGGGCTTTCTCGTGCGGGTTGCATGGTGTTCGATATGGGACTAGCCACCACGCCAGCTTGCTTCATGAGCACATTGTTGGAACCTTTTGCCTACGATGCTTCAATTATGGTAAGTTAATATAATTTTATCTTTACTTACACTGAGTTTTATCTTCAATTTTTATCGAGTAAAATTTTATTTTAATCTTTTAAACCGAATTAAATATGATTTTATTTGAACTTTGATTTTGTGCCAACGTCATTCAATATTTCCATTTTCAAAATTTAAAAATATTTTTACTATTTTGTTAGAAAAAAGTTGGAACAAATTCAAACCTTCTAACTTTAAGTAGCATAGTGCCGCCAAAACAATAATAAAAGAGTCAATTGATACTAGGGTCATCTTTGTAGATAACTATAAAAGTAGAAAAAACTTATATATTATTCCTTATATCCTTACACGAGATTCTTCAATCAATTAATGGCATTTTGACAATTTTTACATCTCATTTACTTTCTTATTAACATTGTTAATCTCTAACTTTTAAAAAATTGTGCACATGTTATTAGCTAATTGGAGGAACCTAATATAAGTATGTAAAGAATGACATATAAGTTTATTCTATATAATATGGAGAAAACTTATATATTATTCCTTATATACTTATATCAACTTCCCTAATCAGTTAATGATATCTGAACAATTTTTATATCTCATTCACTTTCTTATTAACACTGTTAACTATCTTTTAAAAAATTATTCACATGTTATTAACTAATTATAAGAACATGATATAGATATATTAAAAACAGCATATAAGTTTTTTCTATATATTTGTATCCATTCTCATTAATTGTGGATCTGTAACGTTTTAACTTTTGGCCAAAGTTAAAGCAAGTATTTTGTACTTTTATTACATTTTAAAGTTTGACCTTAGAATATTCTCCAATATATATATATATATATATATATATATATATATATAAAATTTAGATATTCTTATGTTCATTTTTCTCATATTGTTATATATTAGAAAGAAATTGACATATAATAAATAAAATTTACTACTTAAATAAGTCTCATATATTCAAATAAAATTAAATACGATTTACTCTAAATATATTTCTCTCCATCATAAGGGATTCAAATTAGTATGTATCCATAGGAAAACATCCCATGAGTTAACAGAAGAAAAGAACGGAAACTGCAGTAATTAAACATTGCTAATCAAGGTGAAAAGGCATAAGCATGACTTGAAAAAAGATAAGATGGCTTAGTTACTGTTAGGCCTGAACATAAGAAAATTAGAAGTGCAAGATTAATAGAGTCAACTGCATTCTACATAAATTATAATTTTAGTCTCTCTCTTATAAGTTTAGTTTTAATTTAGTTCATCATTAATATAAAAATTATTGATACATTTAGCCCCTCATTTCAATTAAAACTGGATTAAATATGTTAATATTTATATTATTAAAGAATTAAATTAACACTAAACTCTTGAAAGAGAGATCAAATTGAGATTATATCAGTAAAAATTTAAATGAAAATTAAACTCATAAGTGAAGTACTAAATTAAAAAAAAAATGTTAAAAATTAAATTGAAACTAAACTTATAATAATATATCAAAACGATGTTTTACTCAATGAAACTGGTTAAATATGCATTTTTGGTGCAGATGACGGCATCTCACTTACCATACACCCGCAATGGTCTGAAGTTCTTCACAAAGGAAGGGGGGCTGACGTCACTGGAGGTGGAGGAAATATGCGACAAAGCAGCACGCAAATATGCAAACAGGCTAACAAAAGTGTCAACCTTGCTGAATGCTTCTCCAAAAAGAGTGGATTTCATGAGTGCTTATGCAAAGCACCTCAGAGAAATCATCAAGCAGAGAGTCAACCATCCCCTGCATTACGATTTTCCCCTCAAAGGATTTCAGGTTTTTACTAATCCTATGTACTTTTTCAGTTCTCTCTCCAATTTAGATCCCTTTGTATTTTTTTTTTAATACGTAATTATCATGTTGGAAAGAAATAGATATATAGAGTTACTCAAGTAAGTCCCATACTTTAATACGACTAAGGAGGCTTGTATTACCTTGTGCTGGCTATGCTTATTGTTTGTTTGACATGCCTCTTAATTTTCAATTATGTTTTATTATTGGAAAAAATATTATTTTGGTGATTAAATTATTACTAAATTATTATTTTGATCTTTTACTTATTTCATTTTAAAAAATAATTTTTTACTAATTTAAAATTATGACCATTTGTTCTCTTTAAGTGAGTCAATGAAATTTAATTTAAAAGATTATATATGATAATAATTTTTAAAAATAAAAAAATATCAATTTAATATTTTAAAAAATAAAGTATCAATATGTTCCTTAAGAAAACCTTCAAAACATAATAATTTTTTCAAATAATCAAATTAATTTATTTTTTGAATTTCTCAAAAACCATTTAAATCCTTTTTGTAATAAGAAATTATATTTTTTAACGTAAAACCTTCATCCTCCTCTTCCACTGAAACTGCAGATCATAGTAAACGCCGGAAATGGCTCCGGAGGATTCTTCACATGGGACGTCTTGGACAAGCTCGGTGCAGACACCTTCGGGTCCCTCCATCTCCACCCAGACGGCATGTTCCCCAACCACATCCCCAACCCTGAGGACGAGACCGCCATGGCCGTGACCAGAGCCGCCGTGCTCGAAAACTCAGCCAACCTCGGCATCGTCTTCGACACCGATGTGGACCGGAGCGGCGTCGTCGACAACAAAGGGAATCCTGTAAACGGCGACAAGCTCATTGCTCTCATGTCCGCCATTGTTCTGAGGGAGAACCCTGGATCTACCATAGTGACTGATGCTCGCACCAGCATCGCTCTCACGAAGTTTATAACTGAGAGAGGAGGACAGCATTGTCTGTACAGGGTTGGGTACAGGAATGTCATTGACAAAGGAGTTCAACTTAACAGGGATGGAGTTGAAACTCCTCTTATGATGGAAACCTCTGGACATGGTGCTCTGAAGGAAAATCATTTCCTGGACGATGGTTAGTTTGATATATTTAGAATAAAGACATATTCTTTTATCCATGATAACGGGTATTTCACAATGTAATACCTCAGAATTTTTTTTGATAATTGGGTCCCTTACAGATAAGATATTTTTCAATTTGATCTCTTAAATATAGATATTGCATAATTTGGTCATTTACATAAGAAATAATTATCAATAATATTTTTCATATTTTTGAAATTAATTTATTTTTTTGAGGATATTATTAGTAATATTTTTATTTTTGAAGATTAAATTAAAAAATATTTATATGTGAGAGACTAAATTAAAAAATATCTTGTACGTCTAAAGAATCAAATTGAGAAAGGAATTTTATGAGAGACTAACTTAAGAACTAACTCATAAGTAAGGGGCCAAAATAAAATTTAGTATCCTATAAATTTCCTTTTCCATTTGGTCATTTATAAATAAGATATTCATGAATTTGGTCTCTTATTTTATTGTCTTATCAATTGGTCCCTTACATGTTGATACTTTTCAATTTGGTTTTCCATAAATGAAATCATTATCAATAATGCTTCTTGTATTTTTGAAATCATCATATTTTGTTATGATATTATTGATAATAATAATACTTTGTGAGGAATCAAATTAAGAAATGTTTGTATGTTAGGGACCAAGAAATATCTTATCTATGAAGGAGTAAATTAATAAACACCCCATATGTGGGGAACAAATTCAGATTTTATTCTAATCATACATGTTTTTGTTTCCGCACTTTAATTATTAGAAATACCTCCAAAAATTATATTTAAGATGCTTGACTTCTTTCTTTATTTCTACTCAATTTAATGTCAAATTTATGTCTTTTTTCTATTTGGATTCCAAATCTAAGGCCCCTTAATTAAAATAAAAACATAAAAATGCAAGTCAGGTATTAAATTTTGGATGAAAATAGAGTATAAGTATAACTTCCTTAAGTATTTTTAGCTACTTAAAGAAATTATCTATGAAATATCAATGTGAAAAATTTACATTTCATTGAAGGAACAAGGTTGAATTTTGGGATTATCTATATGTTCACAATAGATTTAGTGTTAACAGCATATGCTGCATTTTGGACTGTTGGATAAAAATAGAATAATACATATGGTTACTTTATTCAATGATTTAAAATGCATACAACACATGTTGAAATAGTACTGGATTCGATTTCGTATATGTCATGCGTTTAATAGTGGTATGGTTATTGATGCTTCTGCCATTTAATGACGATGAAGGGGCATACATGGTGGTGAAGATCATAATTGAAATGGTAAGAATGAAGCTTGAAGGATCAGACAAAGGGATTGGTAGTCTCATAGAAGATCTTGAAGAGCCAACAGAGTCAGTAGAACTGAGGATGAATATCATCTCCGAACCCAGACATGCCAAGGCAAAAGGATCTGAGGTCATCGAAAGATTTCGAAACTACATTGAGGTATGCAGATAAATATACATATCTTGGAACAAACTAATTTCCATGGTTCAAGGGCATATTGGGAATTTCAACTCATGGAGTTTTTGATACATAGGAAGGGAGACTTGAAGGGTGGGAGTTAGATTCTTGTGGCGACTGTTGGGTCAGTGATGGATGCCTGGTAGACACAAATGACTCTCACACGGCCATTGATGCTTACATGTACAGGTGACATAGAGAGCTCCAACAAAACACTTTTTAATTATACATTGATTGAATAAAATATTATTTTAATTCTTCACTTATCAATATAATTTTAATTTGATCCCTAACTAATTTTCAATTTTAATTTGGTCATTCATTTATAAATTTAGTATCAAATTTGTTCCTTATTAATATGATATGAAAGGTAACACATTTAATTTTTTAGTTTCAACTAAATTTGAACTAAATATGTTAATATTTATATTAGTGAGGGACTAAAATTAAAATTGGAACTTAGTGTGGGAATAAATTGAAACTTAATTTATAAGTGAGGGATCAAAGTGGTGCTTTTCTCTTCATCAAATTCTGATTTTGTATCATTATGTTATTGAGTAAATTGTCGCTTTAGTCCTTCAATTTTAATTAATTCTCAAATCCTTCACTAAGTTTTAAACTAATTTTCAATTCAGTTTTAACTAAAGTTGGACTACATATAAAACGATGAACTATACGTTAGTTGTCTCTCTCCCTGGTAAGAGCTGTGGGTTTTTTCTTGGGAGGGGAATTGAGGTTGGAGGGAGTTTTCTCTTCGATTTAGTGAGTTTGGTGACTTTTGTGTTTTTTGTTTAATGTGTTATGGTGTTTGTGTGGTGGCTGTGGTGCTGGGGGGATCAATGGAGGTAGACTCAGAAGGTGAGGGAGTGAGAAGATAGGTAGATCGGTACATCTTGACTGGGAATGTTTAGAAGGGCCGAAGCTGAATCGTAGAACTCTGGTTGGAAAAATTATTAAAGACATAAATTTGAATAAGAATACTGTGATTTTTATGATAAGGAAAGGATGGAACATGTAGGAGGGGTTGGATATTTTGAAGGTGGAGAGCAATGCATCCATATTCAATTTTAAAGAAGAAAGAGAGTGTTACAGAATTCTTAGAGGGAGACCATGGTCGATTCTGGGGTGTCTCTTGAATATTCAGAGATGGTATGATTATATGGAGTTTCAGGAAGTTGAATTCAAGAGATGTCCGTTTTAGGTGCAATTTCATAATATCCCTCTGGAAGGGATGAACAGCAGCAGCGCTGAGAAGCTTGGAGCAACTGTTGGGGAGGTGGTAATGTTGGAGAACCCAGTGGAGGAAAGGATTCATAGAAATTATATCAGAGCTAAAGTAGTAGTAGATTTATCTAAGTCTCTGGTTTAAGGTTTTTGGGTGCCCAGGCCGGGTTGTGATCGAGTTTGGGTGTAGGTGAAGTACGAAAGGCTATAGAATTACTGCTTCAAATGTGGTTTGATAGGCCACAAGTCCAGGAGCTGTGAGTCAATAAGGAAGATGTCTCTAGTCAAGCCTAAGGAACCGAGATATGGGTCATAACTGGGGACTGCCCTGGTGACGGTAAGCGAAGATGCTTTGGTTTGTTGTAATTTGGAGTGGTGTGAGATAAAAAAGGAGGGGAGGAGGAAGACGAGTGAGTAGCACACACCTAGAGGAGCGTGTGAGTTTAGTACAAGTTGTTGTGAAAAGGAGGCAGGTTTGTTTGTTTTGGGAAGTCTAGTGGAAGGCAGAAGATAGGTATAACGAATTATAATGGTGGAAATGGTGAGGTTATTAGAGGTGATACAGTTGGCATGATAGAAAATGAGGCCGGATGGAGAGTGGATAAGGGAAGATATAGAGGTAATGTTGAGAGGTCATCTATGGGCCCAAATATTGGGCCTAGAAGGGGTTGTATGGATAAGGAGGAAGGATGGAGGTTGATGAGGTTATGGATGTTGGTGGGCCGAATAAAGAAAGGGAGGATATGAAAGGAGGCATCCATTCTTAAGGCTCAAGGATCAATTTAGGAGGTCAAGGTTGAGAAGGTTGAGGTAAATGGGTTCGATAAAGGAGGAACAAGTGGGGCATATCGATATATGAAAAAAGAACATATAGAGGATTCTTTTGGGTCAAAAGTTATTAAAGTGGAGGAAGTTGGTGAAGAAAAGGTGGGAAATAATTCTTCGAAATATATAGTTGAGATACTGTCAGACGAAGAGGAGAGCATGGGAACGTTGGCGATATATAATGAGAATTTGCTACTGGCTGATGTGGTTCAAAGGCCTAATAAGGCGAGTATTAAAAGAAAATTGGATGCAGCATCAAATCCACGAGAAAGGAAGATGGCTAAAGTCTAGGAGGGAGATATTAGTCAAAAGGCCAGATTGAGAATTTTTCCTGATAAAGAAGGAAAGTCACCCAGAAAAAAGAAGAAAAGCAAGAGTAATGGTGTGATGACTGGTGTGAAGGAGAATTTGATTGAAGTTCTTATGTTGGATAATTGTAAGTTGCATAAAGGAAGCTTTGTCTTTAGGGCTAGTAAAATGGAGTTGAAATCTTATGTTAATACTGAAGGCTTTGGTGGCTGGCCCCAAAAAGCCACCCGGTAGCTATGAAACTCATATCATGGAACTGCCAAGGCCTGGGGGTGGCTTTGATAGTTAAAAATTTCGGGGAGATGTGTAGGATGAATATGCCAGCTGTTGTTTTCTTGACGGAGACTAAGATGTTGGCAAGGAAAATGGGAAAAGTCAAAAAGAAAGTGAGTTTAGTTAATGAGTTTTTTGTTGACCCTTGTGGTTTGTCTAATGGGTTTGCTCTTTGGTGGTGTAACGAGGTAGTTGTTAATATACTGTTTGCTTCAAAAAATTTAATCCATATTAAAATGGCTTCAATAGTTTTTAACGTTCTAAAATTTTTGACTTTCGTATATTGTCCTCCAAAGGAAGCTGAAAGAAGAATAGTTTGGGATAAAATAAGGAATTTGGCTAGTCGGATTCGAAGCTCTTGGTTGTGCATGGGAGATTTTAATGACTTAATATCTCGAGATGAGAAGATGGGGGAGGGGGAGGCTGAGAGCATTGAGGAAAATTGTAAGTTTTCAGTGTCTGTTAAATGATCGTGGCTTCATTGATCTAGAGTTTAAAGGGGCACAGTTTACTTGGTCTAATGGCAGATTGAGGGAGCACCATATTAAGAAAAGAATAGATAGGGTCATGGGCAATTTTGAGTTCAGTGAGATTTTTTACAAAGCCCAGGTCTTTCATGTGGAACCAATGGGCTCGGATCATCATCTTATTCTTACGGATTTGGATTACCATGAGGGGAAGACTCCTAGGGCATTTAAATTCGAAGAAAATTGGGTAGTGCATCCAGATTTTTTGCCCATTATTGGAAGTAATTGGAGAAGGAAGAATGGATATGAGGGGTTTGTGGAGGAGGTCTTGATTAGTAGATTAAACAAATGTAGAGAAGCTTTGATAAATTAGAGTAAAATAACTTTTCCCAATAACAAGAAAATTATTGATGGGTTAAAGGCCATATTAGAAAGGTGTAGGGAAGGGTTTTTAATGGAAGAAAAATTGAAAGAAGCTGAAAATCTAGTGTTAGAAACTGAAAGGCAATGGGACAAAGAAGAGTTGTATTGGAGGCAAAGATCCAAAATCAGTTGGCTTAAGGGAGAAGACAAGAATAGTAAGTTCTTTCATGTTGTAACTATTCAAAAGAGGCAAAGAAATAAAATCTTGAGGTTGAAAAAGGAAGATGGTACGACGTGGGAGGATAAGAAGGATATAGCAAGTGAAGTTTTGAGGTATTACATGGATTTGTTTGAGGCATCATCGATTGATTCCCTGAGCATGGTATTGGGTTATATTGATAAAGCTGTGACAGAGGAGGGTAATAATATACTGATAAGGCCGATTAAGGAGGAGGAGATGAAGAGAGCAATTTTTGAATTAGACGCTTCAAAGGCCCCAGGTCCAGATGGTTTTTTTGGGTGCTTTTATCAGTCAACTTGGGAGATAATGAGCAATGAGGTGGTGGAATTAGTGAAAGAAGTTTGTGAAAAGGGAAGAACCTTTAAGGACTTGAATTTAACTAATATGGTGCTTATTCCTAAGGCTGACAAACCTGAAAGTGTTGCTCAGTTTAGACTTATTAGCCTATGTAATTTTGCCTATAAGATTGTCTCTAAGTAGTGGCTAATAAATTGAGGGTAATCCTTCCTAGACTAATTTTAGAGAATCAAAGGGCCTTTGTTCCTAGGAGGGTGATTCAAGACAACATCTCTGTAGCTCATGAGGTCTCTCACTATTTGAGGAATAGGAAAGGTGGTGGTAGATGTGAATTTGCTCCCAAGATGGACATGAGGAAAGCGTATGATAGGCTTGAATAAGGTTTTTTAGAAGCTGTGATGCTGAAGTTGGGCTTTGGGGCTGGTTGGGTGGATCTAATTATGAGGTATGTGAGTTCAGTAAAGTTGGACATTCAATTATCTAGGAAGAATGTTGCTGCCTTGGGGCCTAAGAGAGGAATTAGGCAAGGAGACCCCATTTCTCCATATTTATTCATTATTGCTGCAGATGTTTATCAACTATGGTTAGCAAACATGTCTGTAATGGTGATCTGAGGGGAATTAAACTTTTAGCATCCTGCCCAGTACTATTGTTTTGCTTTTTTGCAGATGATGTTTTGTTCTTTTTGAATGCGAAGGTAGAGTATTGTTTAGTGTTGGGAGAGGTGCTGAAGAATTACTATGACGCTTCCGGTCAGAGGGCAAACTTGGATAAGTCATGTCTTTACTTCTCTGCCAACACACCAAGAGAAGTGATAGAGGAAGTGTGTAATTAGATGGGGATTGAAGAATCAGAGGATCCTGGGAAGTATTTGGGAATGCCTGTGCTTTGGGGAAGATCTAAGGTGGAGGCTTTGGGTTTTATCACAGATAAACTAGTATCTAAAATCTAGGGATGGAAGCATAAACTTTTATCGTATGCAGGAAGAGAAGTTTTGATTAAAGCTGTAGCTAATACGACCTCGATGTATCCTATGGTGTGTTTTAAATTCCTAAGATGACATGTGATGACTTTGATAGTTAAATATCTAAGTTCTGGTGTGGGCGACAAAAGGGGGAAGGAAGAATGCATTGGAAAGCTTGGAAGAGTCTTACGAAGAGTAAAATGGAGGGTGGGATGGATTTTAGAGAGTTTTCCAATTTTAATTTCGCTCTATTGGCAAAAAATGCTTAGAGATCGATTCAAAATAAGGATGACTTGTGGGCAAGGGTGCTGAAAGATTTATATTTCCCTTATAGTGATTTTTTGGATGCTGTGAAAGGGCACAAAGCCTCTTGGGCGTGGTCAAGCTTATTAGAAGGCAGGGAACTGATTAAACAGGATCACTGTTAGAGGGTGGGCAATGGGGCTTCTATTATGATATGGTAGAATAAATGGATCTGGAATTTAACTGGTAACTATTTGAATGGTTTATAGCTTTTTTAGGAGGAAAAAAAGGGTTGTATGTCATATTTAATTGTTGAAAACAAGTGGGACCTATCTAGCTTTAATCATGGTCTATCTAGAGAAGAGGGGGAGGTTATTCTTAGAATTCCTTGTCTGCGAATGGTGTTGAGGATAAGCTAATCAGGTTGAAGGCTAAGAATGGGAGTATAAAGTGAAATATGAGTATTTTCAGGCTAAAGAATGTGGATATGTTGTTCATCAGGGTTCTAGTTCCTCCACTACTGTGTCGAAATATTTTTGGAAGGGTGAGTGGAGTTTGAAAGTCCCTGCCAAGATAAGGAACTTAATGTGGAGGATGTTTGTTTGGGCTTTGGCAACTAAGGAAGCTCTTTTCCGAAGAAAATGTGCTGAAAGTGCTCTCTGTCCTATCTGTAAGAGTGATCCTGAAACCTTGGAACATTTGTTTCTATTATGCCTGTGGACTGGTAAAGTTTGGTTTGGCTACCGACTATTATTATTGAGAGAAATAAGATTTCTAGAATAGAAAAGTGGTGAGAGGGGTTACCGAAGGAACTGGATGATTATGGTAAAGCTTTACTGGCTTGCATTCTCTAGAGAGTTTGGAAAGACAGATGTCATGATGTGTTTCAGGATATGTAGGTTAATCAGAAGCAGTTATTAGAGGTGTTGTAGCTATGGTGAACGAGTTTTGGGACGTGCAGAAAAAGAAGGAATTGTCAGGTAGTGAGTCAGAGGTTAAGATGGGTTGGAAAAGACCGAGGCATAACCAAGTGAAGTTTAATGTAGATGGGTCTTTTAATCCAAAAACTAATAAAGCAGGTATTGGTGTTATTTGCAGGGATGAGTATGGTAGGATTGTGGACAGGTTTGCTGGTAAAGTGACTGCATATTCGGCTTTTATGATGGAAGCCCTGGCTGTTAGAAAGGCTATGGAGATGGCGATGTGTTTCACGAATAAGAGTATCATTGTTGAGTTAGACTGTGCTGAATTATTTGATCTTGTTCTAGTTAGGGATTCTTCTAAGGGTGACTAGCAGTGTGTTGTTATTTTGGAGGATATTTGTTGGTTGTGAGGGTCTCTTTCAAATCTATCATTTTCTCTTATTCCTAGGGAGATGAATAGAGTTGCAGATTGGATTGCAGTGGCTGCTGCTTTGGAGATGTGCCCAGATGGGTGGTTTGGTCAACCACCATCTCCTTTGGCTATGGTGTTGAAGTTGGACACTGAGTCTAATTTGGTTGATCCCTCTGACAGAGATGGTATAGGTTGAGCTTCATGTGTGTTTTAGGTTTTTGTTGTTTTGTGGTCTTTTTTTTTTTTTTTTTTTTTTTTTTTTTTTTTTTTTTTTTTTTCTGTTGGTTTGCTTTTTGTTTGGTTTGTGGTGTTTTATTTATGTGTTACTATATTGGCCCAAAAAAAATTTGGACTACATATGGTGACATTCAGATTGGTGGTTGATCAAATTAAGATTGTAAATTAGTGTAAGACTAAATTGAAGATTTATAAGTGAGGGATTTTACTCATCACCAAATTCTAAGTTTGTATAATGTTATTGAGTAAAATACTATTTTAGTTCTTCAACTTCAAGTTAATGCTCAATTTGGTCCTTCAATTATCTTTATTCTCATTTTGATCCTTACTTATTAGTTAATTTTCAATTCGGTCCTACACTAATTTCAATTCTCAATTTATCCCTTTCATTCAATTAAAACTTAGGATTAATGTGGTAACTTTAATATCAACGAGAGATCTGATTGAGAATGAAATAACTAAGGGACTAAATTGAAAATTAAAATTAATAAATGATCAAATTAAGAATCTAATGATTAGTGGAGGACCAAAATAATATTTAACTCTTATTATTTATCATGACATATATATTGGTGCAAATTCAGGGCAAAAGTTCGGGATGTAGAGCATGGAGAACATGGTTGGGTTCACTTGAGGCAAAGCTTACACAATCCAAATATTGCTGTGAACATGCAATCAACTGTACATGGAGGCTGCTGGTCAATGGCAAGGGATTTCCGAGACAGGTATGTAATTTTGGGTTAAAGAGATATTTGATCCCTTTAATTTTATAAAAGTTTTAATTTAGTCCCTCTACTTAATTAGCAAGCAATGCTATCTTCTTCTTGTCATTTAAAATTGCCCAATTTTATTCTCCTTTTCGAAATTTTAGCCCAATAAATAAAATTGTTTGTGAAGTGACGTCAAATTTTAGAGAAATGCGAGAAATGAATAGAATCCAACAAAGTTATTACAGGAGTTTCTGGGACAATTCTTTTATATTTATATGAAAATTTAATGATTTAAATTTATAATAACAAATATGACTATATGCAGTTATTCATGAAAATTTGAATCATTAAATTTTCATATAACAACATAAAATCCTTTAAAAAAAATCTCCTGTAATATAGTGTTGCTTTCGTTTCATAATGCATAAGATCAGATTATTTTGAAAAATGGTTGCATTAATGTCATTATGAGCATTCAATTAGAGCTTGATTAGGTGACTTTTGTTATTTAATAATTGCAGATTTCTGAGACCGAGTGGAGTTGATAGATTTCTTGATGCTACTCAAGTTGAGAAGTACGCTGAAAATGGGAGTGCAGCATAAGCTGCAATGATCTGTTTTTGACACAGGAAGATCAAATTCATCGAGTACGAATTCCCTCGGGTTCTCAATAAAATATGATTTCTTTTCATAAGAATAAAATATGATTAAGTGGTACTGAAATTGTTTTTTGGAGTAAAGAATTGAAGTATGAATATCCAAGTCAAAGCCAAAATTAACCAATAAAAAAATTCCATTTGAGTATGATGAAAATGTACAGTGAGAAAATGAATAGAAAGTATATAGCCACAGAGTACATAGCATAAATTAGCTTGTATTGTATCGGTGTGATCAGATCCTGTGTACCTTTGTTCAAACTCATTATTTGAAATAATTTGCACCATAGTTGCAGGCATCTCCACTATTTGTCTTCTTTGAAGGGAAATTTCACCCTAACCACAGTATGACATTATACCGAGTTTGAACTTAAGTTTGAAATAAAAAATAAAAAAAAGGTCAGAGCCCTTTTTTAGTTAAATTTTTTATTTTGACTTTTATTTATATTTTTTAGGCTAAGTTTATTGGACCAAACAAATTTTTTTAAGTTATGATCAAGACTATTTACTATTTAGAATTTAAAATTAATAACATAGTTAATTATTATTATTATTTATAAGATTATATATAAATAAATTATATATACAAATAAATTGTTGTATTGATATAAATCTTTTGAATAAGAGATAATAAATTTTTATTTTTTTATCAAGATGTCACATTATATTAATTTTTTCTTTAAATAATAAGTTTTCTCTAATTCAAAAATTATTATTTTAGACATGTCAGATTCATGTCAGGCTTTAAAAAAGTTCGAGTTCGATATACTTTTTAAGTTATAATTAAATATATATAACCTTAACCACATGGATGATTATCACTTCATAGTCTACCTTTATTGCTTTTTCTGGCATGAATCAAGCACCTATTGAAAAATTCTAGAGACCACTAAAATAATAAAAGTATATTATAAGTAAAAACCAAAAAACGAAGACTTAGAGGAGAATGAAAATGTTTAAATGCAAGTTCTTCATAGAATAAAAGGCAGTATGTGGTGACATGATAGATCATCTGGTCGAAATGGGCCTGTTTTTGGTCCATTTGGGCCCAACAGCAACGAAGGCTTGAGTTGCCTCTTTTCCTTGGAGTAGACTAACGCTCTTAAAAAAACAGTGAACTATTCTATTGCTTACATCAATTCGATCTGGTTTAATCATTACATAGTTTAATTGGGTCAAACTGGGTCTCGAGCCAAAACATGTAACTCGATTTAAAATTGAATCAAGTCTGGGTTGCCTAAAATCTTGGTATGCCTGCATCCCTACTTCAAACAAGGCCACAAATCAGTTGGGGAAATTTCCCTTTAAATTCTCAACAAAGAAAAATTAGCCAAATAGACAACAGAAAATCAGAATAAAATTTAAGTCACCTACTAACAAATTTTTATCTTTATTTAGGGCAAGAAATTCAAGCCAACGTTCTTGATTATCAAAAAAGTTTAAGCCACTTGCCAACAAATCTCCACCTTCATTTGAAATGCATGGCTCTAAAGGTGATATGGTATGTAACAAAAATGTTATTTTGGTTCTCAGTATTATTAAATTATTATTTTAACACTTCACTTATTTTATTTTTTAAAATAGTTCTATTAGTCCTTTTAACCTCTTCACGTGAGTCAATTAATTAGACTTAACTACAATATATGGTGATGATTTTAAAAATAAAAAATTAAAAGTGATAATTTTTAATAAATAAAAGATTATTTTAAAGAATAAAATAAGTGAAGGACTTAAAATTACGTGAGGAACCAATATTTACAGGAATTAGATCTTACTCTGAAAAATGAGATTCACAATGAAACCGAAAAATGGAAAGTTTCAGCATAACAAGGTAGACATCATGACAAAAAGAGAAAATACGCTCTCTCAAGTCTCAATGATCTATCACAAATCAGGCATTACAATAGTAGCTTAGCAAGGAAAGGAGGAGATAAATTGGCCTTTTAAATTTTTCATTAACTAGAAAAACCATGTTTTAGAAAAGTTTAGCTTCCTGTAAATATATGTATTGGCAGTTTTTGATAATTTCTTTAAAGTAGTACAAATCATAGCTTTATGTATGGCTACTCCTGGGAAAGGTGTGCATCAATTTCCTTGCTCATCTCAATAGCAAGTAGTATCATTGAGTGAGGATCTGGAACTTGTGTATGTATTCTTTCATATTCCAGAATCCAATGCACGACACTACCCTTATCCTTTGGAGTGACTTGAATTGTGGCTTTGAAGCTCTTGTAGTGTTCAAGTACATCGCCCTCTAAAAGCCTGAAAGTGATTGAGAGTTTTGCCGTGTCTATGGCTTCCACCAGCTCCTTAGCTACACAGGCTTTCCCATCTATGGATTTACAGACAAAATTGTTCATTGATTAGCATATCCCAAAGGATAACACACTCTTGGATCAGTATGTAATCCTCAAAAGGAAAAAAATTATTGGATTAATGCGATTGATAATGTATAAATCTAGAAGTAATTAACTCATTTACTGTGATAAACTTATAACAAATGGCTGATAATTTAAAATCGGAACCTTATAACGATAGCTAAACCGAATCTCGAGTAAATCTATTTGAAATATTAAAGGTTTATAATAAAAATTAATTTGTTTAAATTATAATAATTAATTAAGATTTATTAATATTTTAAATTTTTTTATAGTTAATGTTAAAGAAAAAAAATGAACAGTTTCTAATAATTTACAATTTTTTCTTTATATCAAATTTCTGTTAAAGAGAAAAAATATGAATAGCTTCTAATAATTTGTAGTCTATTCTTTATATCTTACAATTTATTTATTTTTTTAATGAGATAACTTTTATATAAAAAATATCTAAAATATTAATAAATCTTTACGTATTATCATACTTTTTTTAAAAAAAATAATTTTTATTAAAATAAAAAATTTTGAACCAATTTGGCAAATAGGTTTACTCCGGTAGCCATACTACTGGAGTTGTTTTATCTAAATTCAATCTCTTTATTTTAATAATAAGTGGTCAAGTTCGTGATGAGAGGATGGAGGAATAAGTAACAACCATTCGATCAAAAATCAATGACCAGAATGAATGCAAAATCCATGAAAGATGTGCAAGTGTTTATTGATTGAAGATTTGAAGATGGCTTACCAAGAACATAATTCCAGACGATGATGGAGCCCTCCTTTCCCCAGTCACCATCTTGCAGCACAACACTCTTTACTTTATTAGGGGAAACATTAGCGACATGATCAGTCCCCTTGATGAAATTTTCATAGAACTTCTCAGCTGCAGCATTTATATGCACATCGAACTCAACCTTACCAAACTGAGGCATAATTTTCCCTTTGATTTTGCTCCAGTTATCATAGAAGAAACATACTTATGCTTATGCAAACTTTACTCTTGAAGGCAAGCCAACACGCATGATCCTGAATTATTAACTTCACTGATGCACGCAATCTTATCCTAAATCCTGTTCATCAACTTGTTAGAACCGGAAATATGTAAGTCAAGTCCAGCTTGACATGACATGCTACAACATTGCAACCACTCACGGCATGGTGAAAATTGAGGGTTTGTATTCTCTTTTTTTTTTTTTTTTTATGAGAGACAAGTTAGGTAGGTTAAGTGAGGTGTATCGTTCACATAATTTTATATTTATTTTTAAGTGGAACATATCATTTATATAAATTTTAGTGTCAATTTTAAATGGGATCTATTATTTATATAGATTTCAACCCGGTTGAGTTATTTATTTTTTAAATGTTAATTAATTATTAGCTGAAAAACATATCTTTTTCAAAAGTACGTTTTTGTGAGTGCAAACTTTTAGATTATTCAATTGCGTAAGTTGGATCTATTTAACTCCTCATGAGTACTAGTCATGTAATATCTAGAACATTTTAAATAGATAAAAATAAAATAAAATAATAATAAATTCCTAAGACACGGACAAACCAAGTGAGTGGGGAAAAGAGGAATACTATGGATTAAAATGCAACATAAATAAATTAGAAAGAGGCTTTAAGCAATGATAAGTTTGGTTCGGCTGAGGCCCAAAACTATTGCGCTTATGGTCCCGAGTTCGAGAGAGTCCTCTCTTTTTTATTTTTTCGTTCTTCTTTCTCTAATATTTTACACGGTCCAACTGCAAAATTATCCTTTCGCCACTTGTTTTTTGTTTCCCAAAGTTCTCGTTTTAACAAATTTTTGAACAAAATGAATTTAGAATTTGGTTAATATGTTTTAATTTATAAAATCAGTTTAATTTTATATTTTATTCTAATCAATTTTTTAATTTTTTTATAATTTTAAATTTTTTCTTAAAGATAAATTTCAAATAGGGTTTTCGTTTGTACCTTTTTTTTTTTAAAAAAAATTAGGATAATATGAAAAGTATTCAAGGAAAATATTTTATAAATTTTCTATTTTTATTATTTCATTTTTTTGGAAAGAAAGTTTTAAGAAAAAGGATCATATAATGATTTGGAAAAAAGTTGTCAGAAATGGAATTTGGATCCGTTCATGTCCATTTCTTTCATGTTATATTCATGTTAGAGAGATATAAACATATAATGGGTAATATTCATTATTTAAGTGAGTCTCACATATTCAAATGGCAGTAGAGACCATTCATTTTATGTCTATTTATCTTTAACATGACAACAACATAAAAGAAAAAAATATGAGGGAATCCAAATTGTTAAGAATGTGGAAAGTGACTTTTTAATAAAGAGAAATTGGATTTATTATTTTTTGAATTTTTATAATATTTTTTTAAAAAAGAGATGTTAAAGAAATCAAAATTTTATATTTATTTGAGATTTAATTTTTTAAAAAAAATCAATTGAGTAGGAGTTGTTGAAACTCAAATTTATCCAAGAAGAAAAAATACATGATCTATAGGCACCAGGTAAATCATACATGATCACATGTAACCCCTGTAGGTTGGTATCCTAAGTGCTTAAGAAAACAGAAACTCTCACACAACGACTCTAAGAATCAAACAAGCAAAAATGAAAATATTATAAGCATGGATGATCTTGTGATAGTGTGTGTGAATTGCTCAATTAATATCATATTATCTAAGTAACATTTATAGAAGATTAGAAGTAATCCATCCCTTATCTCCCCTTTGATCTCCTACGAATCTTCAAGTCTCCCTTCCATTGTTCTATGATTCTTCATAGTTCACATACAAAAAGGATAGATGGTTTAAGTTAGTATCTCATTTGCAGCATAATTAAGTAAACCCAAAATGCTGGCTTCCATTACATCAACAGCAAGATTGGAGCAACAGAATCAAGCCCAGTTCCATTCATGAAGGAAGGATTAAAATGCTACATAAATAAACAAAACACAAAACATAAGCTAGTCAACATATTCATTCTTTCTCTCCTGATCTCTGATACTCTATCGCTTTCCTTTTGCCCCTTTCTTCTCTGCTCATGAATCACCAGAAGATGAACTCCTCGTACTCTTTCTTTCATGCCTTCTCTTCTTTTCTTTTTGTGAGTGAATGAGTCGGTTCGTTTTCTGTGGTCCACCCTCTTCTTCATTTCGCTCAATCTGTTATTACTGCTAGCTCTCTCAGTCGCCCTAACCTGAAATGAAGATTACATCGCGTGGTCCCTTTTGTTTCTTTATTCCATGTATTCTTTCTCTCTTTTTCCGTTTTCTCTTTTGCTTCTTCAATATCCTGATGTCAATATGGGTGAGGTCTCCATTCCTTTCTCTCTTCCACTTAACTCAAATTCTATTAGTGATGTTTTGCTCCAATCTCCTTCCACGTATACTTCATGTTTTGTCACCCCTAAACGGAATATATTTGTAATCTTAGTATTAGTTTTTTCTTCCTCTTTCTTTAATGTTTATATTAACTACCTCCACATCATTGAATACAAAGAAGGAATGGTTCTTAATGTCACATATTTTTCAGAAATTCATTTTTACCTGGTTTTGGACTTTTTTTTTTTTTTTTTTTTTTTTTTTATATTCTTCCTGATTATAGCAGTTTTCTCTTTTCTAGGAGGCATTTTTCTATTACGTGGGATTTTTTACTTTGATTTTTGATTTGTTGAACCCTAAGACCCTAACCTAACAATCAAGGTTGTCAAATTCGCGATTCTAGGTAGATTCGTAACGTAGAATCGTAAAAGTTTACAATAATAGATATTAGACATAATTATATCATATAAATAAATAAAATTTCATACATAAATACTCATTTCATTATTCATAATCTACATTCGATACTTTTAATTCAATTCAATATACAAATTTTAATAAGCTTTATAATTTATTATTCATAATAAAATAATACTCATTTAACATAACTAAGTCTCAAATAAAAATAATATATAAGTTCGCATTAGCTAAAGAGAAATCCTAATTTCTTAACCATTATAGAAAAGAAATAAAGAAAATATCAATTGATCTTTTTTCACAAATTAGCTAACGAGAAATCCTAATTTCCTAACCATATATACATCAAATTTCAGTAATTTGCATTAATAATATATAAATTCTTCATTATTTTTGGGTAACTATATTAAATAATTAATATTTAAATTTTCCAACATATTAAAACTTAATTGGTTTAGATTGAGACTCCAAAATTGTTGAGTGTTCAATATATCAAGTCAATTAAATCATATCTTAAAAATATATATATAGAGTCAAGCATTACATAGTGTAGTAATTATATATAATGTATTGCATATATATATCAAAGGTAACCTTGTGGTTGAGCCAACTCGGAGTTGACTCGTCGATTTCACCGAGTTCAGACAAGTCAGGTGCGAGTTGGAGCGAGTCTAACACAGGTCCAAGTTAGTGAGCAAGTTGACTCGATTTGTATGACTCAAAACGTGAACTCGGCAAGTCAACTGAGTTGACTCGCGAGTTTGATAACACTGCTAACAATCTCATCGAAAGCTAAAATTTTGACTTTGCTTTAGTATTTTTCTAATTGGTTATTTATTATTTATTATTCAATTATCAATTTTATTTTCTTAACCTACTAGACAAATTACAATGTCCATAGTTGTTCTTTTTTACTTGTCTCTTCTATGAGCAGAGAGAATAATGAATTTTTTAAAATTCTCATTTAAGAAACAAGTAAAGATATATATGAACATGTATTGTGTCTGACGAGGGGGCACAACATGCAACGAAATGTAATAAAATAAACACTCTCAATAAGATTAGACTAATCGGAATGAAATTTAATTGACTTGTTAGACCCTATTTAACTCAATGAAGGTAAATTATAAAAATGACCCAAACAAAATATGATGTTGGCCATTTATCCCTCTTCACTTTTCTTGAAGTATGAAGACGGAGAAATTCCAATTTTGATGTAAGACACTTTGGAATGAGGGATGACGGTGATTAATATTTTGTTTAGGAGCTAAAAGACTCACAAAACACCAAAACAAGAAAATTTCATTTCTTGGTCTTTAAAAAAAAAAATTCCTATTTTGTTTATAAAATTAATTAACATTTGAGATGGCCCTATATGGTAGGAGTTTGCCAGATTTGCTCTTTCTATTTTTAATTTTTTTCTATTTTAAATATTTTTTTAATATTTATTTATCACTTATTTTTCATTTAAGAACAAAGTGTTTATAGTTGCCTTTCTTTACTTATTTTCTAATATGAAAACAATCAAAACTATGTTTTTGGTATTTTTTACTAAGGAAAAGTAAAATAAACGCCTCATTTATTAAAAACTTCAAGAAATAAAATTTTGTAGATGCATAAATCACTCAATGGATTCCTAGGTTTGTGTTGAAGTAAGGCTTATTAAGATGCCAACCACAATTAAACTTTAAAAGGGGTGCTTGCATAACATGGCTTTGGGATGTTTGCATAACAAGTTTTATTGGATGCTAACATAACTTGGCATTGAATATGCTTGTGTAATAGGGCTTTGAAGGTGGTAGCAAAATTGGGCTTCGTTGGGTGCTTGCATGACAATGTAATTAGGCTTTGAAGATGCCTATGTAACGTGATTTTAAGGGGGCCAGCATAATTGGGCTTTGGAGGTGTCTGCATTTTAGGGCTTTAAGGTTCATTACATAAAAGGGCTTTGTGGGCCAACATAACTGGGCATTGAAGTGCAAGCATAGCAAGGCTTTATGGGCTAGTGTTATTAGGTTTTAAGGATTCTTGCATAACAAGGCTTTGAGGACTAACATAATTGGATTTTGAATTGACTAGGCACTTACACTACAGAAAATAGTGGATCTAACAATAAAGATTTAAACATAGTTGAAATAATTGTGGTTAAACTATGGCTTAACCATGGTTACAAGAACCATGTGACAGTGCACCTAAGGAAGGGTGAATAGGTGCTCTTAAAAATTTTGCAAAAATTCTGTTTTTAAGAATATAGTTAACTGAAAATATTTTTAGTCGACTATAATTTGAAATGAATAGTTGACTGTAATAAAATAAAGTCAACTGATTCTTTTAAGAGTGAATTTACTCTATCAAAAGAAAAGATAGTTAACTATAAATATTTTAGTGAACTGTATTACTTGAAGATATAAGATGAGTAAAGAAATCAATTAACTATAGAATTTAAAGTTGAATGAAAATAAATTGTGAAGGCAAAGTTAAGAGATAGAGAATCAAACATGAAAAATTATCCTGGTTCAGCCAAACACAATGCCTACTTCCAATCCCCTTAACTCCACAAAGGGATTTTCCACTAAGAATATTTCTTTTACAACTTCACACAGAGTTTTTACGTATTAACTCTAAACATAAGGTTTTTCTACCTCAACCTTAAACTCTCAAACAATCTTCTTTTGCACTAAGACAGAGGCACAACACCAGTAGCAAAAGAAAATGAGTTTTATGAACCTTTACAAACTGGATTTTCATTAATAGCTCTTAACTATGCTCTAAAAAGCAAATAAACCAGAAGCTAAACTTTAAGATGAAGAGCTTTTAAATATTACAGAATGCTTTTCTCTTTAGTTCTTTTTTCATTCTCTCTTTCTCTCGCTACCTTTCGAAGATAACAACTCCACAATATATATAGCTTTCTAAAAAATAGTCATTGAAAAGCATTTATTGTTGCAGATCCTCATGATGAAAGAGATATTTAGGTTGCTCCTTCTTTGACCGCCATGAGGTACAAATTTTGGCTCCATTGTGTGTGGTTCTTCTAGGTAGGATGAGAGCGCTATTAATGGCTGCTTTTGTCGGCAACTCGAAGCGAGAAACAGAGGGCGTAAAGAGGATGTAGGAATGGGTGTCAAAGAAGTGCTATGATTTATCTCTTCAGAACAACTTTTACGTGCTGTGTTGGAGAGATAAGCTTATGAGCTATCTTCCACTCTCTCATGCTGATGTCGGCATCTGATGTGGGCTGAGATTTAAATGTTTAGACTTGCTTGTTTCTCTTATGTGGGCTGGGCTTGGTTTTCAAATTTGGTTTGTCATTAATCAAACATGGGTTTAGGCCATTTACTTTTAGGCAAAACACCATGGTTAAGCCACTTAGTTTAACCATGATTAAAAAAAATTATGGTTAAACACAAAGGGCTTTGCCATTGTTTACAAAGACTATGGAAAAGCTAGCTGAAGTGGTTATGGGCCACTTAATAAGGTGGCCCAACCATGGTTTACTGAACCATGGTTAGGCCTTTCATGTTGGCTTAACCACATTTTAGTGAAATTATGGCTAGGCCATAGTAAAAAAGTGGTTGTTAGGCCACTATTAATGTAGCCTAGCCATGGTTTTCATCTAAATCGTGGTTAGGCCACTTAATGGGCCTAGCCAGGGTTGGACAAAAATGTGGCAAGGCCACTAAAAAAAGAAGTAAAAAGCGTGGCCCAACGATAGTTATCATGAAAACATGGCTAGGCCATATTGGATGTGCTAGCGTGGCCTTGCCACATTTGTTAATTGTTGCTGGGCCATGGCCTAGCAACGATTAGGCCCATTAAAAGTTTTAATCATAACCCATTTGCCCATTTGCTTTATCATATACGCGTTTTCATCTTTCTACCATGCCTCTCTTCTTCCTTTTGTCCCTATCCTTCGAGAGCTCTAGCAATGAAATTGAGCCACTGTCGGTGAGTAGTAGCTATTGCCAGCTGGATGCTAGTGAGGTTGGGGTTGGCATGGAAGGCATAGATTTTTTCCTATGTTTTTTGAGTTCCAAATTAGTATTCTTCCCCCTTTTTGCTTGAGTCTTTGCAAAAATTTGTATCTTTAGTTTTGATGCTATGTTGTATGGATGTAGCTTTATTTTGTTGTCTTATTGCATTTTTTCATATTTCATTATTATTTTTGGATTTTATTTTTTTTACAATTTTATTATTATTTCCTGTTTTTTATTTTTTTATGATTGTGTTTTTTTTACTATTTTTTTATTTTAATTAATTCGAATGTGATATACAATATTCTTATTTATTTTTTGTTCTTTTATTTTGTTTTAGAGATAACACAAAATTCATTTTGAATTATTATTATTATTATTATTATCTACTAATGTTATTTTTAACATTACTATTCTGTTTTTTGGTTTCTCATGAATATAAATATTTCTTGATTTAAAATTATTATTATCCTATATGTTTTTTTATATTTTTGTTGTAATCATGGTATGATTTTTATTAATACGCTTTATATTTTATTATTAACATTGTTTTTTGAATATTGTTACACTTTTATAATGTTTAGTTTAAATTCCTTAAAATCAAATGAGTTGAATATTTAGATTAAATTCACCATTTGATGTATTTGTTGAATTGATTGAGTTTGTATGTAAATAATGTTTGTACTAATAAGTTGTAAAAGGAAAAAACTTAAATAAAAAAAATTTAATAAAAAAAATTTGAACAATGGCAACGGTTAAAACCATTGTTGTTTTTACAAATTTAAAGACAATAATTTAGTAACAGTTAAAATAAATCGCAAGTAAATCATGACAACTTTAACTGCGGTTGAGGTAAACCACAACTATCACAATTTGGTCCCAACCATAGGTAAAAAACACATGTAATTAGTAGCAATTTAAGCTACAGCTAAATTATGCATTACTCGTGGTTCATGAAACACAGGTCAAGCATTTTTTCACGCTTGTTTAACATGCGATTGCACCAATAGTAGGTAAATTGTGCTATTATATGACTAAGAATACCGCTCACATCTAGTTATATTCCTTGACAAAAAAATTAAAAAAGAAAACTTTTCTGGTTGAAAACAAAATACCATTTAAATATTTTTTTGGATTGATTTTGAATCATATTATCATTAATAAACAATTGAAATATAGTGCTACAACATTTTAGGACAACAAAGTCGTGGCTAATACTGTGGTATATTTATTATAAGGTCGCCACTCGACACAAAAGTCATTACCCAGATACTGATGCAATCTTGCGGCTATTAACAAACGTAATAGTGATCAATTTGTTATGATGAGAATCCCTATTGAATGAGAAGGTAGGCTTGTTTGACTGTTGTTTCCAAAAATCTTTTTTAATTTTTTAAAAGAAAAGAAAAAATTTGTTTGATAATGTGTTTTTTTTTTAATTAATTGTACTAAAAATTCAAACAAAAATGCATTTTTAGAAATTTTTTTTATATTTTTATTTATTTTTAAAATTATTTTTGTTAATGACAAAATTGTAACTTTGTGAAAGATGGTTTAGGTAAGGTTATGAGTTGGTTTAAACAAGACTTGGGATCCTACATAGCTGAATAGTGATTGGTTGAGTCAGGTCACTCTTTTTATAAAAAAAATATTTAATTAATAAAAATAAAAATTTAAAGAAAAATATAAAAATTAAGATTTAAAGTAAAAAAAATAAAAAAAATAAAATTTGAAATGGAAATAATTAAAATTTGAAAAAAATTAATAATATTAATTATAAATAAAATAGAATTAATATTTAAAACTAATGCATAACAGAGTTTTAAGTGAACACCATACTCAATCTAATCCAATTAAAATGCACATGCACATATATATGTACATGTAAATATAAATATATATATATATATATATAGATAAAACGAATATGTATCATAATGCACAGGCACGTGAACCTACGCATACAAGTACAAGTGCACGCACACACACATCCATCTACGCGCACAAATACATTTATAATGATATTGTTACATATATGTACATCATACAGATATATATTGAATATGTTATACACACAAATATATGTAATAAGTATTTATTTTTTGTCTAAATAATAAAATTATAATTAAATTTAGAATTATAATTTTATGGTCTAATTCTTTACATGATCCAAACATAAATTTTAAAATTTTAAATTAAATTTTAATTATAATGGAATTAGATATTGAATTATAATTCTTCATTTTGAACCCAATTTTTTGCACTAAACATGATTTTAACGTTTGCAAAACTTGTTTTTAAATTATTTTATTCAAACAATTTTTTAATAATTCGAGTGCGTTCTAAAGATAAAGGCTTTAAATAAGTTTTTTTAAGTCCTTTATTTTTAATACCGGTTTTAAAATACAATTTCACATGAATATTATAAGAAAGAAAAATTAATCATATAATCCTTATAGTTTTCATTAATTTTCAATTTGGTTCCTATAGTTTATTTTTTAAATCACTCTCTGGAGTTACCAAGCGTTTGAAAGTTAACCCTTGCCGTGCAGAATCGTTAAGATGCCATCCATTTGATGATGAGTTGGCAGACAAAGATGATGTGGAGTGCACACATAGCCACTTATTTGGTAGCTGGGTTCCACATAAGCAAAAAACATTTTTTTTATAAACATGAAAGAGAAAAATCCAGCTTGTACTCTAAGAGAGACTGTGAAGAAGCAAAAGCAGAGAAACTTCTTCAGTGAGAGTGATGAGGACGAAGTTGAAGCGCCAAACATTCATCCACACCAAAGGTAGAATATAAATTTGATATAAGCAAGAGTGTGGGAGAATGTTCAGGTTCCTTCATAACATAATGCAGAAGTATAGCTATTTAATATCAAAATAACTAACATGAAGAAAGCGAGACACGCAAGAACAGTGAGGAAGGATTCCATTTTTCTTTCACTTCTGATGTCGAAGGGGTTGACTGAGTCCAGATCTAGTAAGAAGATGACTAGGTTTGTTGTTTTGTTTGGCAATCGAGTAAAATGTGGGTGCCCTTGTGGGAAAAGATATGATGGAACAAGCAGGAAAAATAATTTGGATAGTGGAGGGATGAGGTTCTGGGGCTTTATCCAGGAGAGAGCTTTTTAATATACATTAAGGCGAAGAAAATGGTAATAAGAGAGGATAGAGATTCGCAAGATATTTAAAATCAGTAGAAAGACGCTGAAGTATTTGGGTTACTTTATCAGATTCAAAAACTTAGCTTGATTTGAATGGAATATGAACACAAATCTCTAGAGAGGCTTTTTAAACAAATGAAAACGCAAAATGCAGAGATTGGGTTTCAAGCAGTGGTAAACTCTTGCAATGGCTTAGTGAGTGTCTTTCTTTTCCTCTGAAATGCTGGTTTTCTTCTTTAATGTTTAGAAAAAAAAATTCTTTTATGTTTATGTGGAACAAGTGCCAAGTAAACAGCCACGTGTGCACTTCACGTCATTTTTGTCTGCCAATTCATCATCAAATAAACGGCATCATCTTAATGGATCAGAATGGTGGGGACTGATTTTCAAACGTTTGGTAACTCAAGGGAGAAATTTAAAAAAGAAAAAAAAACAATAGGGACCAATTTAAAAGTTGATAAAAACTGCAGAGATCAAATAATTAATTTTTCCTTATGAGAACGTAAAAACAAAAAATATAATCAAATAAGCCTATAGTCCTGGTCCACATATATTCTACAAAAAAAATTTGAAATATGAGTAATTAGTCTTTCCTTGGTTAAATGTTTTAAGTCAGCAATAAAAGTACCGGAGAGAAGTAGGTATAACTGGTAATTAACCTTTAGAACATGTCTTTCATTTCATTAAAAAATGAAGGAAAGAATTTTTCAATTTTTCCCTTTCACTTACTATTATATCTTAATTCACAATGTGAAAAGTCCTATTATTGGATTACTCTTACTATGCTCCTCAAATTCTTTAATAATACATACTACATACATGGCTTCACTTGTGTCAATTTCTTATTAATTTAATTCCCTAACCAACTGAAGTTAGTGCATTGAACTCGGAAGTGTCAAATATTACTTCTGAAGGGTAAATTTTCTTTTTCTTTTTATTTAATACATTGAAAAGAACTATCTAAAAAAGGAAAAAAAAACTAAAAAATTAAAACATTATAGCTTGTACCAAAGTACAATAAATATAGCTGTATCTCTAGCTAGCTTGCTTCCTGAGATTAATGAATCATTTATGCACGATCTTCGTCCTTCCAGCGATGGGAATCATTATCTATATTTAGAGAATTCAAAATTTTTTACATTTTAGGGAGTTTAAGTCATTAAAATTTAATCTAATAATTTGAATATTAATTGCTACATGCTTTCTATGTTGTCCAAGGATATTGGGATGGTTATTGGCCTGACCAACCCGATCATCTCGAGTTGAGTTGGATTAGGATTAAATAAAAAATTTAAAAATTTAATTAGTTACAAGATCCAGGTTAGGTCAAGTTTTAAGTTTACGCAAGATCTAACTTAATTATTACTTTTATTTTTTTAATTTAATTTATTTTATGTATAATAACTTTTATTTATAATAAATAAAATATTAATTCATTTTTTCAATTTATATCATTTTTGGCTCCAAATCATAATTTTCTTCTCATTACATCTTTTATTCAATTCAAATATCATAAATTTTAAAAAAATATTAAGTATTTTCCAACTTTAATCATTTCCTCTCCAAATCATATTTTCTTTCATTACATCTTTTATTCATTCCAAATATTAGACTATTTTTTATTTTTTCTTTAAAAGATTACTTTTATTAATAAAAAATTTGTTTCATAAAATTTTATATATATATATAGACCCGACCCATATCCAATTTAACTGGCCCCACCTGGCCACTTACCAAGCCAAAACCGAACTAGGTAGTAGATCTTGCACTAACCTGACTTATTCTGACTCGTGTGATCACCCCTAAGTATTAAAAAAAGGGATTGCTTTCTAATTTTCATCATTAAACGTACAAAAAGTAATTATACGATAAAGTCTTTGCCCCCAAGTAGATTTAATGATATATAATGTATATTTTGGTTTGCCTTGCCTTGGTGAGTATACATTTATGTATGATGATTAATTATCTCAACTTAATTATGTGAGTATAAAATAGTGTCTTATTTGCAGCATCTTCATCTTTTGAAGTAACTGGAGGTGCTAAAGATTATTCTGATTACAATTTAGTGTTATAATAAATGAACTATTAAACGGGAAGTCAGTATTCAAGATGCTTCTCAATTATAAAGTATAAGTACTCACTCATATTAACCTCATCTTAAGAACATAACATAGAACAACTCATGTGCTGAAACTGTTATTTATTCATACGATTTATAACTTAGGAAATAAGCACACAGAACATCAACATATTATTGAGATACATACTGCGAAACAAACACCACAATACGACACAATATATAGTGTTTAAATCTGTGTTTGATATGAGTGTCAGACACATATTCAAACATAATATATATGACTTTATTTTTCAGATATTGATGCCTCACATGCTAAGTATGGCTACTACTGGGTAAGGTGTGCATCAATGTCTTTGCACACTTCATCTGCCAACTCCATAAGCGAGTGAGGGTCAGGAATGTGACCCTTTAGCTTTTCATATTCCATGGTCACGTGCACCAAACTTCCTATATCCTTAGGACTTGCTTGAAGTGTGAGTTTGAGGCTCTTGTAGTCCTTTAAAGGGTCTCCCTCTATGACTCTCAAAATGATCAAGTTCTTTTCTGGATCTATGGCTTCAAACACCTCTTTAGCCACACAAGGTTTCCCATCTGTGGATTATTTGACAAATTTATTTTTGGATCATCACCATGTTCAAAGTAAACCATATTCCTAGATCATATACCATTGTGAAATTACCCATATATATATATATATATATATACATATATCAGTACTTGACTTGTCTCATGCGGTGTTTTTCAAGTATTTGATTAGCATAGAAAGGTCCTAGATATATGGGTCTGTAAACAGAACAGAGAAAAGCCAAAAGAACTTCAATAATGCCTAATTAATTGAGTTCGTGTAAAATCTTGATAAATGGTCAAGAATATGTTTCTCTAAAAACAAATGGAAAACACTTGGCCTTTGCCAGAAAATTTCACATACTAATAATATTGAAAGGTTTTCTAAAGATTGATATACGTAATTTTGATAGCAAATGTCAACACTAAACATCAACAGAAAAACTTGATTATCTATTCAACATATAGTGTTGACAATGAATAATTTGGTATACAAAGTAAATTATCCATTCAAGAGAGTGTGTGTATATATATATATATACCATTTTGATTCCTTACATTTAAACTTAGTGACATTTTTGTCCTCTACTAATTTGGAGCGACAATATATTCTCTTAAAAATTGATTAATAAACCAAACAAGTCTCCGTTATTTTTTAGTTAAAAAAAACCTTAGGTGGACTATCTTTGTTAAAATGGAGGTTAGATGCACACATAGAATAAGTTTTTTTTTCCCACTATTACCAACACTTTACCAAATGAGAAAATTTTTTGGGTTTTATTGATCAAATCTAGATTATATTCACAACTTTTTCTTTTTACCTTGATTAAAAAATGCTCTAAAATGCTTCGCACTTAGTGAGGTATTGATGATTGGGAAAAACTCTATCCTACATGTGCAACTAGCCTCCATTTCAAAACAAATTAGTTTAGCTCAACATTTCTTAACATGAAGATAATAGAGAGACTTATTTGATTGACTAATGAATTTTTAAGACTATTTTGTCACTCCAAATTCATAAATGATCAAATTGTCACTAAGTTAAAACATATATATATATATATATATATATATATCTCTCTCTCTCTCTCTCTCTCTCTTTGACTAACTAACAATTAAAGTTGACTTACCATGGACATAATGCCAGACGATAACCGAACCCTCTTTGCCCCATGCTCCTTCACTCAGAGTAGCACCCTTGATCTTACCAGAAGAAATATTGGGAATATGGTGTGCCTTGCTACTTAAAAATTCATGGAACATCTCAGCAGAAGCATTAATGTGCACATCAATTTCCACTTTTCCAAATAACTGCTCCTTGTGGCCCTGTCCCTCTGTAAGATGTGCATCAAGTTCTCTGCTCACCTCAGATGCAAACTGCATCAACGAATGAGGATTTGGAACTTGTCCATGGAGCTTCTCATATTCAAAGATCCAATGGACCACACTGCCCTTGTCCTTGGGATAGACTTGAAGTGTAATTCTGAAGCTCTTGTAGTGCTCAAGTAAATCTCCCTCTATTACCCTGAAAGTGATCAAGTTTTTTGTTGGATCTATGGCTTCAACCATTTCCTTGGCAACGCAAGCTTTCCCATCTACACTTTGATTCATAGTAGAAAATGTTCCATTTGATCAGCACATATACTCAGAGGATATCAAATTCTTGAATCTTCATCATAATCCTCGAAGGAAAACATTTTTTTTATCACCACAAGTAATAATTCAAATCTTGATTTACTTTGTTGATCCCTATAATTCAAGAGTTTGTATTTAGGTTCCTATAATACTCACACGCATCATTAAAATTCGTTGATTTCGCCAAGCATATGTCGCTCTTGATATATGCATAAGAAAAGTTAAGAGTAAATGATAGAATGAAATGCATTTGTCGTCCTATCCCACATATGTTAAGTGACTAGGTAAAATTGGCATAATTTATGTATGTATATGTGCACTCGCACAGACACAATAATATTTAATTTTATATTATTAGAGATTTCATGGTTGAGACTGAAATAAAAATTTTGCAAAATTATAAAAAATTTGATTATGAACTTTTAAGATATAAGATATAAATAAAATTTTAAGGGATCTATAGCTAATTAAACCTCAACCTCATGCAAAGTAAATCATTTACCCACACAAAATTTGAACATTTGCGTAAATGAAATAAATTGCATATCATTGATAGGCTTCTTTAAGCTCATGAATTTTGAGTTGAATGCTAATATGCCGATCACTAAATTTTTGTAAATCAAACATATTCCCAAATATTTGTGAATCAATTATATGTAGTTAAGCTGAGTCAAGTTCAAGCTTATAATTAATCTCCAAAATTAATAAAATTGTGAATAAATATATTGATATATTACACTCCTCTTAGAGAAACTCAAATATTACGGATCGTCCATTTTTATGGAAAAATTACACTTCCTTGCAATAAAAAAGTGCTACAATGACCTTAACAATAAATAATAAGCTACAATTGCATATATTTTAATTAAAATACCCCTAAATCCATTAATTACATGATATTACAAATACGAAATATTTATTTAGCCAGTATATAATTATCATATTAAAAAATTTAGGATAAATTAAATTTATGGTTTTTAAAACAATATATAACGTTCTAATAATTGTTTTAAAAAATTATATATTTTTATTAAGTTATATATATTCAATAAAAGAACTTGAAGTTAAAATATGTTGGTGATCTTTTAGCTTCAGAAAAAGTTTCTATATATGTTCATAGTGGTCGGAAGGGCTATGTAATATAAGCATCTTTCAAAGAAAGGGAAAGTAACTTACAAGCAAACGAAAAAACCAAAAAACATATATTTATGCAGTTGATATTTAAGTCATTCCTTCTAAATCTTAATTTTGTTTTGCATAGGAAAATGACCTAAATTGTGGTTACGTTCATTATGTTTCTACAGGAAATAAAACTATGTATTCTTGTCTTCTAATGAAATGTTGCACACAATTAGCTTATTCAACAATGTTTGAAATGTATTAAATCGATCCGTCATTTTTATATTTTGTAATAATTTAATCTCTTACAATTTAATAAAAAATAGTCATTCAAAAATTTTATTTTATACAAAATCAATCCTTCATAAATTATATTTTATACAAAATCAGTCCAATTAAAAAAAAAGATTTTTCACAAATTTAAATTAATAAGATATTAATTTTTTATAATTAATTTATGAGACATTAAATTGTTATAAAATAAAAAATAAGAAAAAATAATCTTATGCTTTTCTCATATTCAATGACACATAGTAATAAAAAGTTAATAAATTGTATATATATATATATATATATATATATATATATATATATATATATATCAATGATTTTTCTTACCAAGCACATAATTCCAGACAATAATAGAGCCAACTTTGCCCCAATCACCATCATGCATATCAACACTCTTCACCTTGCCAGGAGAAACATTGGCAATGTGGTGAGTCTTGCTGCTGAAAATTTCATGAAACTGTTCAGCGGAGGCATTGATGTGTACATCAGTTTCAACCTTACCAAACTGAGACATTTTGTATTCTCCCTTTTGATGGATTGAAAGTATCTCACAGAAATGAAGATAATGCAGAGCCAATTGGATGCATAGAGGAGGCTTCAGTCCTAGCCTTTATATAGAAAATTTGTGTGGTGTTCTGAAGGCGTACATAATAATAATTATAACAATTTAGTCCCCATCTCCTGCTGTAACTGCCCACACCATGACAGTCACTAATGATACTGTATCTCAAGTTGGTTGGGCTGGTTTATGTCACATCACTTGTCCTCTTCTATTTTCCACTTTTGCATAGTTTTTCCGCTTCATGGATTCTATTTTTTTTGGCAAAAAATAATTATTTCAACCATGAATTTATCTTTTTGGACATATTAAAAAAAAGGGAAAATTAGTATATATACTAAAAGCATTCCGAATATAGTCTTTAAAAATCAATATATTTTTATAAAGTAAATTAATTTATAAAAATAAAATTATATTTTCTGTAAAAGAAAAGCATGTCATTTATGCACGATTCATTTCATTTATCCTTTCTCGTTGTAACAGCTTTAGGTCTTATATGGGTGAAAAATAAGTGTGCATGTGAATATGCAATGTGCTACTATATGACTAAAATTAATATCTATGTTAGGTGATTTTGTCTTGTATTCCTTAAAAAAAAAAAAAAAAGCTTGTCCAGCTGTAAAATACCATTTAGATATTTTGTATATTCATTTATTATTACTAATAATTGACATTTAGTACCAAAACTTTTTTAGTGACAAGAAAGTCGGGGCTAACACTGGTAAATTTATTTTAAGGTCGCCACTGATCGCCACAAAGTTAAGGCTAATTGCCCAGACACTAACGCAATCTCGTGGCTGATAACACACGCAATAGTGGTCAATTTTTTATGATGAGAATCCCAATTGGATGAGAAAGGTAGGCGTTGTTCGACTGTTGTTTCCCAAAATGATTTTAAATTTTTAAAAATAAAAGAAAAAATTGGTTTGACAATGTGTTTTTTTTTATTAATTTTACTAAAAAATTTAAACAAAAAAGTGTATTTGAGAAAAACTAATAATTTTTATATTTTTTCTTTATTTCCCAATATTATTTTTATTAATGGAAAAATTATAACTTTGTAAAAAAGGGATTTAGGTAAATTTGTGAGGTGAGTTTGAACAAGATTTGTAATCTAACCCAACCAATTTTTTCTTTTTTAAAAAGATATTTTATTAAGAAAAATAAATTTTTAAAGAAAAATATAAAAAGTTAAGGTTTAAAATAAAAAGAAATGAAAAAAATACAATTTGAAATTGAAATAATTAAAATTTAAAAAGAAATAATATTTTAAAGATTTTTCATAAATATTATTTATTAAAAATAAAATAAAATAAATATTTACAAAACAGTAAAAAATTAGGTTTTGAGTGAACATATTCAACCTGACCTAATTAACACACACTCACATACACTTTCATGTGCAAATATAAATATATGTATGCGTATACACATGGCGTGCACACATAGATATCAAATATGTTTAATGTACACAAATAAAAATGACCAATATGTATCATAAATGCACAAACACGTGGACCTACAGACATAAATACAAATGCACATACATGTACCCACATATACAAATATATATATATATATATATATAAAATAAATTTATTATGTATATACACATTATAAACATATATACTAGAATGTAACACACACAAATATATATAATAAACATTTATCATTCATCTAAATAATAAAATTCTGAATTAAATTTCAATTACAGCTTTAGCGTTTTAAATTTTTTTATGAATTATTTTATTCAAACAATTTTTTTTAAAAAAGTTGAGTCCATTTCTAAAAATAAAGGATTTAAATAATTTTTTTAATTCTTTTATTTTTAAAAATTATTCTAAAAAACAATTTCGCAAAAGTGTTGTAAGAACGTAAAAACAAAAAATATAATCATATAAGCCTGTAATCCTCGTCCACATATATTCTTAAAAAAAAATTGAAATATGAGAAATTAGTCTTTCTTTGGTTACATGTTTTAAGTCTGCAATAAAATTACCGGAGAGATGCAGTTATAATTGGTAATTAACCTTTACAACATGTCTTTTCATTTCATTAAAAGCTGAAGGAAAAATTTTCTCAAATTCTTTAATAATACATATTATATACATGGCTTCACTTGTGTCAATTTCTTTTATTTATTTAATTCCTTAACTAAATAAAATTAGTGTATATATTGAACTCGGAAGTGTCAAATATTACTTCTGATGGGTAATTTTTCCTTTTTTTTTTTTTTTTTAATTTAATACATTTAAAAGGAAGAAACTAAAAAATTAAAACATTATGGGTTGTACCGAAGTACAATAAATATACTGCAATATCACCTTGCTAGCTCCGACTTTCTGACATTAATGAATCAATTATGCAGGATCTAGGTCCTTCCATCGAAGGGAATCGTTATCTATATTTTGAGAATTCAATCTTTTTACATTTAGGGAATTTAATGTTAGAATATTTTTAATATTATATGAATTAATATTAATTATGCTATTAGATTAATTTTATATTATAACTAATTAGGTAATTGATATTGTAATTTATAAACTAAGAATGAATTGAGTTTTATTTTATTTGTGGATAATCAGTTATGAGTTCGATTATCCACAAACCCACGGCACAAAAACTCAACACACGGTCGAAGAGTATTAATAATTATTTTGTCAGATTACTAATTTGATATTGTTATTCAGAGATAGATTTAATGGGCTTATTTTGATTAATTAATTAAATAAAAAATTATTTTAAAGATTATGAAAGATTTTATTTTAATAATATTGATTAATTATATTATTAAAATAAAACCCTATAAATAACACACCGAAGTCCTAGTTTTTATATACTAAATTTGCCACTCTCTCTCTCTCTCTCGTCAAAACACTATGAGAAACGCTCTTGAATATTGTGGGTTGAACTTATTAGACTCAACCAATACCCAGATCAACGATATTGTTTTTATCAGGTTAGATTATTGATATATTTATTCTCCCAATTTGTGATCATATTTAATTACATGTTTTAATTTTGTTATTATTTAAATCATTAAAATTTTATCTAATAATTTAAATTTTATTAAATATAAAATATTTTTAAGAATATAAATTATTTAATTTTTATTAAAAAATCTAAATAATATCAAATTCATATGTACGTAGATTTTCTGAAATCCGTTTCCTTCCACCGACATATAATAGAACTAAGAAAATTATCAAAAGGTCTGTTCAAGTTCACTCCCAAGACTTTAAGCACCGTCCTATTGACTGGCAGGTTGGAAGGCTGGATAAAGAACGATGTCAATCTCAATAAATCTTTTCAATTTAATTGGATGTAGTTGCTTCATTAATGTCGCAGGGATAGCTATCAATAGGTACGGACAGAGTAAATTATCATCTTTATTTTCAGACGAATATTTTGTGAGTATTTGTGTCATGGAACTTAGATTTCTTTACGTACTAAAAGGAGATAAAATTTTCCCCAAGTTAAGATTCAATTACACAAAGTATGTTCATGTAAAAGCGCATCATCATAAACAACTATTAACATTATAAAAAAAAAAGATTTAATTTTCGAGGTTACAATCGTGGAAAAAATGGAAAGGCATCTATCTGTTGATTTTTGACAGCAACATTAAAACAACAATCATAAATTGTTGTCAAAGTTTATAATCGTCAAAAATGTTTTTATAAGAAATCCATTTTCCACTGGTCGTTGGAAAAATATTAATAATTAATAATATCATTTAAATAAATATTAATAACAAAACATATGATATAAATGTTCACCCAAACTTGAATATTTATAGTGAACCAACTTTTTTCTTATCCAAATATTATAAACAACTAATTTATTGATTACAAAAAATATTTAGAATTTGAAACTCATCACGTCAATTCAAATGTTTTTAAATAAATTCAGAATAGCCAAAATATTAATTAATTTTTAACAAATTTTTCATTTCTAATTTTTTTTTTTGGTTGTTGTGTGGAAAGTCACTCTAAAGGTATACAACTTGTTCAAGTCAACTCTAGAAAGAAAAAAATAATAAATTTAGAATAGCCAAAATATTAATTAATTTTTAACAAAATTTTCAACTCTAAAAAGAAAAAAGATTATTGAATTACATCATGAAAACATCTTACTATTATAACACACTATTTAAAACAAACAGAAATAAAAGAAGCTCTTAGTAAGGTATTCATAGGTTGGACTGGACTAGGCCAGGTATAACATGACTTGAAAACCCAACCTACCTCATTTAATCACTAGGTCAAATTTTGTTCAATAATCTACTCTTTTTCTTTTATATTACATTTTAAAAATTATTGAGAAGAAAATTTTCAAAAGAAAAAAGTGAAAATGTTCAAGATTTGAAATAAATAGGAAATGAGATGGTAAAAAAAAAAAAGATTTGGAGTGAAAATTAATTAAGAATTAAAAATAATTAATGGTTTAAAATTTATTACAAATAAAATTTATTTAGATAAAATAAAAATAATAAGATAAAATAAAACATAATATCAGGCTCTAGTCCTACTATAACACTCATGAAAATTCCTTTCATTAAATAATTTCATTGAGTGGGAAAAAAGTTTTTTCAGATAGTTTTATGAGTTTGGAAAGGGAGGAAATATATTTAGGGCTAGTAAGAATTTAAAATAATTAGAGGAATATTGAAAAAGGAAACTTAAGATGATTTAAACATAAATTGAAGTAGTGTTATACCTGAGCTTGAGACTAGTACAAGTGACTAAGTCTCTCCTCATGCATCCAAAGGTACTTGTAGGTCATTATGTTATATTATATTTTATTGGGCTTAAATGTATTAAATGTAATAAATTTGGTTCAAGAGTGATTGCATGAAAATAAGATTTAAAAGGAGCTAAATTGTTATATTCTTTTTGTGATTACTCTTTAATTATAGAATTTTGGAACGAATGCCTTGTTTTGCATTGTAGGTTATTAGCTATATTAGAAGGATACAGTCTTGTATGCTTGCATTTACTTGTCTTAGTCGAACATTTTTGAAAAAAAGGAGCAAATTGCTTTTGCTTAAATTCAATCACACATTAAATGGTTTCTCAATAGTGTCTTATTGATTGGTTATTAGCTATATTAGAAGGAGTAATCACTAAGTAAGAGAACTAGACTCAAGTGTTAACTTGGTGATGCAGGACATTAAGGCTACGAATTGCCAATCAAATGTTTTTTATACTTAATTTATTATCAAGTGTGTTTGGAAACTGATAGGCATTAGGGTTTCCACAAACAAAGAAACACAATTTTAGCTCAAAATTGATGTGTTTTGTTTGAGCATTCATGAAATTTCCTCAAGGTTTCACTTCTAAGATGATTTTCAAACTATTATCCTTTGCTTTTGTTGATCAATTTCAACTCCTAGATATGATATTCGAAGCACCCTTTCTGTAGTAAAGAAGATAAAGAAATTTTGAGTTTTGAGCTTAATTTTGGCATGATTTCGTCAAATTGAGTTAAGGTTTCACTTCTAAATTGAATGTCAACCCTTTCTCCCTTATTTTCAATGTTCAATTTCAAGATTTAGCTTTAAGATCTGAAACCCCCAAATTGATGCTTGTGATTGTGTGTGGGTAGTGGCTTGAGCTCATAATTGGGGCTTGATTCAGTATGATTTCATTAAATTTCATTGGGGCTTTTCTTCTTAGTAAGATTCTATTGTGTCCTTCAATTTTCAATAGCTAATTTTATGTCTTGGTATAGTAATTCAAAATCTTTTCTTCATGGCTATGTGTTCATGTGTGTAGGTTGTTGAAATCTAAAATTTTTTGGCCTTTCTAGCATTTACAAGCCTTAATTGAAGAATTTTAGGTTGTTAGAATTTTTCTTTTTGAGCGGTAAGTTGATTCAATGATTTCCCCAATATTTTTGCATTTTCCTTGTTGAAGAGGGATAAAGATGAAGAAAATCATATTGCATATGATTAAATAGCATTGAATAATTATTTTAATATAATGACTAATTTTCAAACTTAGTTAGCTAATTTCCTAGGCTATATTGGTGAAATTGATCAATTCATGAATATGGGAAGAAGTATAACTAAAGTATGTCGGTGATTATTTATGGCATGAAACATTATTACTCAATATAATGAATTGGTTCTAGACTTTGATAGTGCCATCCTTAAGCCATTGTGGAATTTGGATAGTTAGTGGGCATGAAGATGAAAATTGTAGAGAAATATTGTTGTAAGTGTTTTGTTTAGAATTGGGTAATTAAACTAAAAATAAATTTGACTTGAGTTAAACAAGTCACATAGGAAGTGTAGGTGTTTCCCTTTGTGTTTATGGTAGTCAAAGGTCATAGGACTTGTTAAGATGGTGCTTAGACAAGAGTTGGCCAATATTTAGTAAGATTAAACATTGAAATTGAGGAAGGAGCTTGTATGTGAATTAGTAAATGCTTATGGGTTATTCTATTTAGCAAATTGAATAATTTTAGTATTGAGTCTTTTGTTAAAAGTTAATAAACTTATTAGAATTTAAACAAGTAAATTAATAAAGAATGATAGAGCTAATTAGTGTACCTTTTTATGTAAGAGATTAAGAGCATGTTACATGTTTATATAGGTGCATAAAGTATTGGCTATGAACAAGTGATTTGAGGAAGCCAATAGGAATAGGTTTGTGCTCCTCTACAAGTGAGTAGATATTACTAATTATGCTTGTTTTATACATTTCAAAATCTTCCTTTATGAATAAATGTATTTTATATGCTCTAGTACTTTGGGGATATACTTCAAAACACATTTTGTTTTTTACTTTAGAATTGTTTTGATTTCTTTGGCAAACTCAAGTAATTGTTATAAAGTTTCTTTTTGCATTTAATTTGATTTTTCTTGAATGACGATTTATATACTAAATAATTTTCAGAAATGTTGAATAAATTGTAATGTGTACGGTTCCTAGAGAATTTCTAAATGATTATAGCTACTGTAGAAATTTTTGGATACTTGAAAAAAATTACTTGTTAATGTTTAAAACATGTTTATATTGTTATTAAGAAATTG
This sequence comes from Delonix regia, assembly GCA_037074485.1. Lineage (NCBI taxonomy): Eukaryota > Viridiplantae > Streptophyta > Magnoliopsida > Fabales > Fabaceae > Delonix > Delonix regia. Next base: position 32,052,194 of record CM073457.1, read on the forward strand.
TTTTTGTTTAGGAAATACGTCTAGAATAAGACCTTGCTGCTAACAATAGTAGGCAAGTATTATGTTACATGACTGACTAATCATAAACCTTTTTGCTCACCACTGATTATTATTATGTACTATAATGTTACTACTAGCAATAGCTAGTATCTAGTTGTTTTTTACTATTAGTTCTTTATGATGTTTTTCCACCTTTATAATTTCAAATCATGAAGTTGAATATTTATTATACATTTTAGTTTGCATGACGTCCTTGATCAAGTATAAAACTTATGATCTTTATAAGTTGAATTATGTTCTACTGATTTTTAAGTACATTAGTTAATGTAACTTCATACGATTTCATTGGAATGACAAAGTGATTTTGAAAAACTATACCGTCCTTGTCTTTCCCTTCTCAGTATAGTTAGTGATATTTACTCACTAAGTGTTGTCATTTACTCTTATGTTCTTTATGTTTTTTAGAGAGTAGTGTTGACCTTGGAAATCCTTTTGTATCATAGAGTCAAGTTAGAGATGTTGGTGCTTGCATTGTCTATAAGGGTGAACCTTTTTTGTTGTCAAATATTGTATTATTTTATACTCTAGATGATCCTATTGTCACAAGTAGGTGTTTAGTTTGGTATAACATGGTATTGGCTGTTTAGATGTTTATTTTAGTAAGAGTGGATCTCTTTTTTGTTTGGTTTATAGGTTCTCTACTATGAAAATTTTGAGAAGTCCATCTTTCAATGGAAACTCTTCAGAAATTTCCGCATGAGATTATGTAGTGGCTTTAATTATATTAGGATATTAAATGTTGCGTCCATCAATTTATGGATTGATCTAGGAATTGCATTAGTGGAGTATGCTATACAATGTGATATGGTGAATCATATCAATTAGGGTTATTACAATAGAAAATGTTAGTTATAGTAAATCATTGTCACTACCATATCTATTGCTTATCACATCATTTTGGCATCATTTCATCAAATTGAGTTAGGGCTTCACTTTTTAACTAAATTTTGACCTTTTCTATCCTATTTTCAATGATCAATTTCATGATTTGGCTTCGATTGTGTGGGTGATGGCTTTTGCTTGTGATTGGGCCTTAATTTGGTGTGATTTCATTAAATTTCATTAGGCCTTTTCCTTCTTAGTAAGATTCCATTGTGTCCTTTAATTTTCAGTTATTAATTTTAAGTCATGGTTCACAAATTCAAAATCTTTCCTCCATGGTTGCATTGTCATGCATGTAGAGTGATGAAATCCCAAATTTTTTGTCTTCTCTAGCATTTATAAGCCTCAATATGTTGGATTAGTTATTTGGAAGTTTCATTTTGGAGCAGTAAGTTGATTTAATGACTTTTCCTAATACTTTTGAATTTTTTGTGGTTTAGAGGGATGAAAGATGAAGAAAATCGTTTTGTGTATAGCTTAAATGGCATTGAATTATTATTTTGATTTAATGACTAATTTTTTGAACTTACTTAGTTAATTTCTCAAGCTATATTGGTGAAATTGATCAATTCATGAATTTGGGAAGAGGTATAATTCACTACAAAAAAATTGTATTTAATGTTAATTAGAAATGGCAACTAATGCTGGTTATGGTCGACGTTACGTGGTTTAACGTCAGTTGTCAAAATTGTTGTTATGTGCTGCATTACAACACCTTCTAATGTTGGTTTTATCAACTACAGGAACAACTAATGTTAGAATAGAAACTTCTTTAATATTGATTTTAATATACGTTACTCAAAGCATATAGAATTGGTTGTGAATGTTGGGAAAGGTGACCAATTCATTATAATAGCTAGTGTTAGTTATAACTAATGTTAAAATAAATATTGAATTCAAATGTAACAAGAGTTGTAACCAATGCTAAGGAAGACAATTCATTGTTATAATTAGCTTTGATTAAAACCAACGTGAAATTAACAAAATGGAATCTTACGTTAATGACAATTATAATCGACATTAAAGATAGAATATTTTTTTCCACTCTTTCTAATAGTTTTTTTTTCTTGGTTTTTAACACCTGAAAGTATAGTATAAAATGAAACCTTTACATAATTAAACTTAAATTTAGGCAAATATCCAATACCAAAACAATACTTATATTAAATAATTGTAAGTCTACATTGCACCTTCTTAAGCAAAAAACCCAAGCATTACATAAAAGGTCCAATGGCTATTTAAATATTTAAAATATCAAAACAACTATCAAAAGATTATGTCAAGGATCATGGCTAGCTTTAGACAATCTTTTACATTCTACTTGTCATTGTTCTGCACTACTTGCATCAGGACCTGAAAGCACAACACTTGAGGCATAAATTTACATTAACTTCATTTAGTAATTTAATAATATCACAATTACTTTATGTATTACCAGGTAAGAAGATGGTTTTAGGATGCGAAGAATCCCTAGAGGCACTCCAACCTGTTCAGCAAAATATTGAAACATGTTGTTTATTCAAGGTTGCTTACAAGAATGCTCTAGTTTCATGGATTCTAATTTTGCCTTCATAGAGCTTAACTCTTTGTAAAGTATCAAGAGGTTGAACAACATGTAGAACTCAAACTTTAGCTGCCAAACTGACAACTAGGCAATCCAAATACTTACGAAGGGCATGGACTTAATCCTACACCATGCAGGTAACCGAAATGCTCTTTGCTTAGCACTTGCCCAAGTGCATCATCTGATTAAACAAAGCTAGCAAGTGACCATGAAGATTAAGCTTCCTCTTGAAGTTTTTAGAAATCTTTTCCTAAAATTAAATATAATAATAGTATCCCATGCATTGATAACTGATACATGATTAAAAAGCAAAGGACAAAAAGTAATAAAGGGTAAGAAAATTACATTAATTGTATGGCATAAACTATAGGATTATAGAATTGACTATAGATTTGGTTGAGAATAATCAATAACATATCATGCTTTAAGCTAAAAATTATCAAAAGATTAATAAAGCTCTTGAAGATGAAATACAATAAATTTCCTTAATAGTTCATTTAAATCATGCATAAACATCATTTAACTATTTAAGGATTTATTAATCTACCATGGTGTTTAGGGAGGACACAAATTTTAGAAAACAAGCAAACTTATTACCCATGGCAAACCTAGATTACCAAAGACCAAGCATCTCCATCTTTTGGTTCTCATGATACCATTATAAAATTCAACACTTAAACTCTTGCAGTATCTTCAATACTAAATAACTTGATAAATAAATTAGTATCTATAATATGAGTTAATAACATGTAACTAATATGTAAATATTTTTTACATAGTATATATTAGAGAGAACCTGAAAACAATTAAATGTCTTGCAAGTCAGAGAATGAAAAGTGCAGCTCTTGCTTGATAAATATCTAGATCTAGATATATGTACCTTACAAGTCATAGTAAAACCTGATTATGTGATATGAGCCATTAAGGGACCAAAAACTAACTGTAAATAAACTGTAGCTCATGCTTCATCATTCAATATAAATTAAATAACTGATACAACTCTTGAATTCAAATAACACTATAAGTTAACTTACCAATACAACTCTTGCTTCCTCATTCACAAAGATCCCATCTCTCCTTTTCTAAGTGGTAATAAATAATTCACTATAGCTTATTGGTCCACCTTTAGCAAATCCTATCAATCAAGAGATAATCATTTGCAACAATATATAGTATATGATTAAATATTAATGTATGTACTAAAATTGTAAATCACCATTTCATGCTTCCTTGATGCATAACTCTTGGAACCACTGGTATGAGGAAACTTAAGTTTTTATGGTTTTCCTTGTTGATATTACTTATTTCCTAAAAGTAAAAGAAAACCAAGTGACTTATGCAATCTTAACAAAAAAAAAATTATATAGGAATATTGAAATATTACAATGCTTCTCTCTTTGAGTTGATAGCCTACAAAGTTATTCCATTGATCTTGAGATATATTGTCTAGACATTTGCTTATAATAGTTTCTCATTTTCACCAAATTTGGCCTTATACATCCTAGTTTTGCATTCCTTCCTCTTGTTGCCTAAAGATTTCCATGCCCACTCTAGCCCAAGACTAGTTTGAAAAGTAATCTTCTTCTGCATTTAAGTTTAGTCCAAAAATGTCATACTACCATAAACAATTGATTAAAAATATAGGTATAACCAAATTTCAATGTTTCACATTATACCTCTGAGTTCTATAGTGTATTTTATATGCTTTTTAGGCACTTGCCTCTGCTAAAAAAAGTTGAAAGGAATTAATTAGTATCCTCCTAACCAAACCCCAACACTACCTCTAGCCTTGCCGTAGCCTTTTTTGAAAGAATTTTTAGGGTACTTTTTTTCCACTTGGAAGGCTCCATATTTCTTTACTTTTCATTCTCTCTCTTAATACCACACCATTATTATCTACCATGACAAATACAAAACGTAGATATTAAGAGGATTGCATATACCTTAATATTTAAATTTCATTATAATATAAACACTTGATTACTGATAACATCAACTGTAATAACCCAATATATATATGTATGTATAAGTATATATATGTATATGTATATATATATATATACTATAAATATACATAGTTAGAGTTGTATGATCTTTATAAGAATAAAGAAAATAGAATTTTAAGGACTTAAATGGAAGTAAAAAATATTTGGGGTAGAAATTATACTTATAACTAATTATTGGACATTAAAATATATCATAAGATAAAAAAAATAATATAGTTTTAACATTATATAGTAAATTGCATAGTGAAACATAATAATTTCTATAGTAATTTACATAGTAAATATTGAACAGTAACTTGCATAATGTAAATAGTGATTTGTATGGCAAACTATCAACAACATAGTAATATGTATAGTGTTGAACAATATAAATAGTGATCTTTAATAGTAGATTTTGGCAGCATAATAATTTGCATAATAAATTGTTGACAATATAGTAATTGACATAGTCATAAATAGTAATTTATATGGTACTAATTATTAACATGTATAGTGACTATTGGCAGTATAGTAATTTTTTGTAGTAACTATCAGCAACATAATAATTTACATAGTATCAAAATAGTAATTGTCTACAACATAGTAACTTTACATAGTAAAATTTCGGGTAGTATAGTAACTTTACAAAATAAATACTGACAGTATAGTAACTTTACATAGTAACTGTTGGTAGCTTAGTAACTTTGCATAGTAAATGTCAGCAGTATAATAATTCTGCATAGTAACTGTCGGCAGCATAGTAAATGTTAGCACTATAGTAACCATTTAAGTAGCTATGGAACTTGTTAAAATAACCATTTAAATCCAAATTACTTATCTCAGGTAAAGGATGCCACCAAGGAAAAGGATGGCTCCTAAGAGGTTTGTTACCGATGAGGCTTCCTCCCTGTCTCATAATGCCATTTTGGCTTTTAGAAGCTAAGGGCGTAAGGGTGGTAGAAGCTGTGGACGTAGTAGTAGACTAGAACATGGTTAAAGAATTGAGGCTATTAGAGCGGCTAGAGATGACTTGCCTAAAAATTGGTAAGAGAATGTGACAGTAGCTGATGTAGTTGCTGGGATGCTCGATATGCAGCACACAATGAGAGAGAAGATGGACATGATAATGCATCAATAACAACTGGGTAGTGGACATCATGTAGACCATAAGCCTCAACAAGTGGCTAGACTAGTTAAAGGATAGTCGAATCCACAAGGGATGGGCATTGAGGTTCAGTTATCTAAATTTATAAAACTTAAGCCTCCTTCCTTTATAGGTGCAAAAGCAATAGAGGACCAGTAAAACTTTTTAGAAGAGGTAGGCTAGCTTTTTAGGGCACTTGGATGTTCTTCAAATAGATTAGTAAAGTTGGTAGAATTATGACTATTAGGAGTAGCCCAAAGTTGGCTTAAAATCATGATGGATGGAAGACCTTAAGATTCACCTTCTTTAGAATGGGAAGACTTCGTACAATTATTTTTGAGGAAATTCCTTCCTCAATCAATAAGGTACGCAAAGGCTAGAGAATTTGAGGTCTTGAGACAAAGAGAAGACCAGCTTGTCAGCAAATATGAAGTGATTTTTACTCAATTGTCACAGTATGCTCCACACTTAGTGAAAACTGAAGACATGTGTGCAAAGCGCTTTGTCCGTAGGCTTCTAGATTACTTATATAGATCAATGGCCAAAACACAACGTGATTCTTATGAAGATGTGATTGATAGTGCAAAACTATTTGAAGTTAGATTCTGAAGTAGTAGAAAGATGTAGGAGCACCGTAAATAGTAACTCATTGGAGGTGATCAAAGTGGCCAATTAGGTCATGGTGATAACTATAGTAGTAGAGAGATCATAGTGAGTCATTAATTCTATCAAAGGAATCCTTACCAATAGGGAGGCCATAGTGGTCATTCTTTTAGCATTGTGAAGAGCAGTGGTAGGGGCGATCATTTGGGTCCTATCCCACTTGCCCTATTGTGGAAAGATGTATATTGGTATTTGTTTTGTGACTAGGAGGGTATGTTACTAGTGTGATCAACAAGGCCACTTTAAAAAGGATTGTCCTATTCAATTTGCACCATTATCCTTTAGTCAAGCATCTACCTCTACTGTGCTACCTAACCTTAAGGTAAATTGGAGGACCTACAGGTTGTGGATCAAGTATATCTAAAACTAAAGGTAGAGGTTCAAGGGGTAAGAATTAATGACATGCAGGGAGAGGACAGATAAGGAAATCAAGTTTTGCATGGACTTGATTCTAGGTACTCAACTTGTGTCTTTACCCCCATATCGTGTAGCCCTTGTAAAGCTTAAGGAATTAAAAGAACAAGTGCAGGATCTTTTTAACAAAGGATTCATATGCCCTAGTTCTTCACCGTGGGGTGCTCCAATATTGTTCGTGAAGAAGAAAGACAATTTTATGAGGTTATGTATTAATTATAGGCAATTGAACAAGGTGATAGTGAAAAACAAATATGCATTGCTCCGAATAAATGACTTGTTTGACCAACTTCAAGAGGCCCAATATTTCTCCTAGATTGACTTGTAATTTGGATATCATCAGTTAAAGATTAGAGAGGAAGACATTCTAAAGACAGCTTATAGGACTTGTTATGGGCACTACGAATTCTTGGTTATGTCAGTTGGTCTTATAAATGTTCTGGCAACTATCATTGACAATATCCTTATGTACTCAAAAAAGAAGGAGGAACACGAGTAACACTTGAGGATGACTTTATAAACATTGAGAGAAAATCAATTATATGTCAAGTTCTCTAAGTGTGAGTTTTGGTTGGATAATGTGGCATTCTTAGGGCACACTGTGTCTAAGGAAGTGATTAATGTAGATTTTTAAAAAGTAGAAGCAGTTCAGAATTGGCCCAGACCTACCACAGTGACCAAGATACATAGCTTTATCAGGTTAGCTGGTTATTATTGTAGATTTATGAAGAACTTTTCCAAGTTTGCAATTCCTTTAACTAGTTTAGCTGGAAAAGGTGTGGAGTTCCAATGGACAAGTGCTTATGAGGAAAGTTTTCAAAAATTGAAAAAGCACTTAACTTTAACGCTAATATTAGCTCTCCCATTTAGGAGTGGTGGGTATATAGTTTACTATGGTGCCTTAAGAGTAGGATTAGGTTGTGTATTTATACAACATGGAAGGGTGATAACCTATGTATCTAGATAACTTAGAAAGCATGAATTGAATTATCCCACTCATGATTTAGAGATGGTCGCGGTTATATTTGCCTTAAAGATATAGAGACACTAGTTGTATGGAAAAACCTGTGAAATTTACACTAATCACAAGAGTTTTAAGCATATATTTTAACAGAAGGACTTGAACTTACGATAAAGGAAATGGGTGGAACTTTTGAAGGACTATGATTGCAATATTTTATACCACCCAAATGAGGCTAATGTAGTTATTGATGCTTTGAGAAGGAAGTCTATGAGTAGCTTGGCTCATATAGTTGGAAACAAAAGGCTGATTATGAAAAAATTCCAAAAGATCATTTAAAGTGGAGTATAAATTGAAGTATCAGGGCTTGGTTCACTGTTAGCCCATATACAGTTTCATTCTACCTTAGTGGATAAAATTTAGCTAGTACATGACCATGACATTCAGTTAAATTGGAGTCCATGAAAGAAGGTACAAGAGTTTTTGCTAGATGATGGTGTTTTAAGATGTGGCCGTAAGTCATGTGTACCAAATGTGGAAGATTTACAAAAGAAAGTGTTGAAGAAAGCTTATCACTCTACATACACCTTTCATCCAGGTTCCAATAAAATGTACCACGATTTGAAGGAGTTGTATTGGTGGAATGAGAAGAAAAAGGATATAGCAGAGTTTGTTTCTAGATGCCTAGTGTGTCAACAAGTAAAGGGTAAACACCAAAAACCTACATGCTTGCTTCAGCAGATTGAGATTCCAAAATGGAAGTGGGACATGAACATAATGAATTTTGTTACTGACTTGCCTAAGACCTTTAAGGGTTATGATTCAATATGGGTAATTACAAATAAGTTAATTAAGGCTGCACACTTTCTACCTGTAAAGGCTACCTATAGTGTAGCCCAATATGCTAAGCTTTACTTAAATGAGATTGTTTCCCTTCATGGTGTGCCAGTGTTTATTATTTTCGACTATGGGCCACAATTTATAGCCAAGTTTTATAAGTCTTTTTAAGAAGCCTTAAGGACTTGCTTAGATCTAAGCACTGCCTTTCATCCTCAAACTGATGGAAATCAGAGCGTACAATTCAAATATTGGAAGATATACTTTGTACATGTGTTTTAGATCTTAGTGGCAGTTAGGATAAATACTTGTCTTTGATGGAGTTTGCCCATGATAATAGCTATCAATCTAGTTTACATATGGCACCTTTTGAGGCATTGTATGGCAGGCGTTGCAGGTCACTGATTGTTTGGTTTAAAGTTAGTGAATCTAAACTTTTGTGCAGAGACTTAATACAAGAATTAGTGGACAAGGTGAATTTAATTCATGAAAGGTTATTAGTGGCCTAAAGTAAGCAAGAAGCATACGTGGATAATAGAATGTGTGACCTAGAATTTGCAATTGGAGTCCTTGTATTCTTGCAAATATCTCCCATGAAAAGAGTTTGGCAGTTTAAAAAGAAGGGATAGTTAAATTCTAGTTACATTAGGCTATTTAAGATACTAGAGAAGGTGGGCACTGTAGCCTATCGTCTAGCTCTTCCACCAAATTTTGCAAATGTGCATCCTCTCTTCCATATATTTATGCTCTAAAAATATTTACTTGATCTTTCTCTTGTGTTTTAGCTACAATCAATACAATTAAAAGAGCAATTTTCCTATGTAAAACAACCTATCGCCATAACTGACAGACAAGTCAAGTGACTGAGAAACAAGGACATAGATTCAGTCAAAGTGGTATGGCTAAATCATACTGGGAAAAAAGTAACTTAGGAAGCTGTAGAAGTCATGCAAGACAAGTACCCCATCTCTTCACTTCTAGTGATAAATAACATCTCTAAAATTTGGAGACCAAATTTCTTTAAGGGGGAGAGAATGTAATAACCCAATATATATATATATATATATATATATCCTATAAATATATGTAGTTAGAGATGTATGATCTTTATAGGGATTAAAAAAATTTAATTTTAAGGATTTAAATGAAAGTAGAAAATATGTAGGGTAAAAATTATACTTTTAACTAGTTATTGGACATTAAAATATATCATAAGATTAAAAATAATAATATAGTTTTAACATTATATAATAAATTGCATAGTGAAGAATAGTAATTTGCATAATAATTTACATAGTAAATATTGAAGAGTAACTGACATAGTATAAATAATAAACAGTGACAGTATTGTAACATGTATAGTGTAAACAGTATAAAATAGTGATATTTAATAGTAAATGTCGGCCACATAATAATTTGCACAGTAAACTATTGATAGTATAGTAATTGATATAGTACTAAATAGTAATTTGCATAGTATCAAATATTAGTATGCATAGTAATGATTAATAGTATAGTAATCTTATATAGTAATTGTTAGTAACATAATGACTTGTATAGTAACAAAAAGCAACTGTTGGCAGTATAGTAACTATGCATAATAAAATGTTGATAACATAGTAACTCTGCATTGTAATTACCAGTGGCATAGTAACTCTACATAGCAAATGTCGATAGCATAGTAACTTGCATAGTACTTAAAAACTTCTATAAATAGCACAAATATTTCTTAGTTTTCTCATTCAAACTTGAGAAGAAAGAATAGATAAAGAGGTCGTGGAAAGAACATTCATATTTTAGTCTTGTGTGAGAGATATTATTTCATGCTGTGCGTCCTATAGGGAAATAATTCGTGATTTTCAAATCATTCAATTATGGATATATGATATGTATGGATGTGTACTATATGATGATTTGCTATTAAAATGGTATTATTAGTATATGTGAAAATATAAAGTTGTGAAGTACCTCTTGACAATAATTATTCCTTTTTCTTAACTTTAAAGTTCATGATAATATTTCATATAATTTCATTTTCTTCAACTGTTGTAGTATTATATATATGATTTTTAAGAATTTATTTATATTTAATAGTTTTAATAATTTAAAGGTTGGATGGGAATTTAAGTAAGAATCCTGTAGCCATTAGCAGGGGTAATGACTGTGGTGCACCTTGTTAAAATAAATTATTAAGACGTATCCGGTAAAGAAATACGTACATGAATTATTTAGACATATCCAAAAAAGGGATGAGTATAAGACATTGAGACATATCTGATAAAGGGATACAATTGATAATTATTGAAAAGTATCTGGTAAATGGGATACAGGTATGATGATCCTGGTTCTTTTTTTGATACCCATTTTATTCAAAATTATAAGGTTTAGAAATGGTATTTTTTTTTTATTGAAACTTGTTGTTTGCTAAAAATTCTATGACCTCTATTGTTTCCCCTTTTGCTTACTTTGTTATTATGCACTTACTAAGTCAGTGGTAGACTTACACTTCTCTCTTTAATATTTTTCATATTAGTAGGTGCTAGTGAAGTTGTTTTGGAAATTTTCTTATTGTCCAAACTTTTTGGTATGTCATTCTGAGTTTATCATAGTGTACATCTAACTCCAATTTGGTGGCTACTAGATGTCTAGTTATTTGGGGTTTATAAATGTTAAGAAGTATTGTAAGTCTTATGTGGACTTTTTTCCTTTTTATTCTAAATCTATATTTTTAGACATTATTAAGTTGATCGGTTAATATCATTGTGACATTGTTGAATTATATTTTAAAAAGTGTCTATTGTGTTTCATTGATATTTATGGAAAATGTAAAAATGTTATCTTAGGCTGGCTGGGCTAAGTCAATTTAATGTATGCGTTACTCAAGATCAATTAATTTGGGTTGCGACATCAACTATCCAATTCTTGTAAGAAAGATACTCTCTTGCTGAATGTCGCCTGAAGGAGGTCCTAGCAGTATTTGCCTTTGGTTAGGAAGATGATTGTGCATGAAAGGTTGGTATAGAAGCTATTTGTGCATGAGAGGTTGGTGCAGAAAATTGTTTGATTTTCATCACCAATTAACTCAATAAAGTTGTGTGCTTCCTCATTAGGCCCATTATTGGAATCCATTTGAACTTCATTAGTAGAATGGTCGAGAGATCTCAATTAGTTATTTCTTTCTCTAACAACCCCAAAGACATTATGCAACAAATCTTACATATCCCCTCCTACATGCTCTACGGGACTACTTGGACCACTCTCTTTTCTACTTTGTCCATGCCTAACCTAAGTGGTATATTTTCATGGAAACCTAGTGCATACCAAATGGTCAAAGATGATGTTTCTAGTAAATATTTTTTAAAACCACAACAAATGCATGGACATTTTATATCTCTTTTTGTATTTGGTCTAGAGAATACAAAATCAAGAAAATCTTTTACCCTAGTGACATATTCAGGTGTAAATCGTGGCTTCTCAATCCAATTTTTATCCATCATCATACCTTATTATTTATAGAGAACCTCACTCAAAACAATAGAAAAATAATATAAAAAGCAAGATTTGACATACAAATCTAGTAATATGCACAGATACAATTATAAGTATACTAAAAAGATAAATTTTTTACATATCACATTTTATGACAATATCTTCAATCCACATTAACTAAGGCACGATAGTATTATACCTTTAACTAAGCAAATTTAAAAATATGCTTCTTTACTCTCCCTTGATTGGTTTATCTGAAAGCCACAAATCATATGTTTGACTAAAACTAACAGACAATTATTTAATAAAACTAACAATGATATTAATTATTGAACAAGAATATTCACGTTCATCTAATGATTAATATCAATATTGATCAAACAAGACATTAATGATAAATTTTACTAATATTGTTGCTGGACATCCATCCAATATCCAATATATATAAATATCCAAGATACCATTTTTTTTTGCTTTCAGATGTCCATTTTTATATTAAATTTACAATTTGCAATAAAAATAATATATGCGATGTTTTTTGAAAATTAACCCATTATCATTTCTCCTAGCTGCTTACCCAGAAACACCCCTTCTTCATGATCTCTATGCACAATGGCTACGTTTTTGGGGATTTGCTTGTCCACTGTGGAATCTCACAATTCACTCTCCAATTGAATAAATAATCAGGCTAAATAGAGATAATTTCCTCTTTACAAAAAACTAACATTACTAAACTGAACTATATATTGGCAAATTAAGATTTCAAATATTTTCAAAAAAATTGGGTGTGTCAATTTAAAAAACCAGAAGAGTAAAAAAGATAGAATGTTAACTCTATAAATATTGCTTGCGGAAATGAGTCTAGAACAAAGTTAAGCAAAAGAATTAAGTTTCAATCTATTTAAGTGACAGGGACAATGCTATTAAAATGAAACGTACTTGCTCCAATATTGAGAAAATCAAACATGTACAAGCTACAAGAAAAGTAAGTTGGCAACAAAATGACTTCAAAAGAAGCTGAGTACAAATTGGTTGAAGAGTGGTAAAAAAGTTGTAAACTGCTAAAAGCCATAAATAAAGATGTAAATAAAGCAATCAAATAACTAAAACAAAAAAAATTTTAAAGAGCAACGATGCAAGTTTTTGATAAGATTTTTGTGTCTTCATCTTGCTGCACTTTATGTCATAGCTTTTTCGGTAGCAACACATGCCTTCCCACCTGGCCATTACCCTTCCATTTTTTCCCTCATTCATAATTTATTTATAACTAATTTTATTCAATTAAATTTATAACCATAATCTACTTATCTTTGAGAAAAGCCATATATCTGAAGACCTAAAATAAAATTTTAGCAAGTCAGGTTACATAGAGATCCATTGAACACCCTCAACGTGCTCATCTTTCATTTAATTAGGGTCCTTTTTGTGTTCTCTCTTTCCAGCGGTAATTAACTTAATTTTCCCTTTTGTTTTCTTTTTCTTTTGTTTTATATGTATAAACTTTGGCCTTCGTTTTAGTATCTCTATCTTTTTTTTTTCTTCCTAAAATAATATTATAAACAATTAATATTTCTGGTTGTAAAAAGTCTTTTAAAGTGTTTCTGAAAGTTGTATTCATCGTGTACAGATCTCATTTTGTTCCCTTTCACCTTTTCTTAAACTTCTAAATCTTCAATAGTCTAATACTCCTATAAGATTTTGATGATCTTAGCATTCATCATCTCCAGCTATCAAGATGTTTCATTGGATAAGCACAAAGCCTTGTCTTGTGTTGTCCAAGTGGAACTAGATAATTGTATGAGAAGTGTTGAAGATGGAAGCTTTTAAAAGAGAAAACTGGGCTTGGCTGCTTTTAACTAGACCTGGTGGTGCTGGGCTATACATGACACAAGAAATGGCCTAATGGGTCCTCTTTCTTTCATATCAAAGGATGGTCTGTCATAGATGGGAGAAGCATTATGTCAGTGAGTGGCTCTAGCAGGTGTTCAACCCCACAGCGGGGGGCTGGCTACCTGCACAATCGTATTAATGACCTTGGCATGTCTAGAACCTAATACTTATACACATAATAAATGAGTCTTAAACAAAAATTAGTCTCATAAACTTTCAAAAGAATTGTAAAATTTTAAATCTTTTATGATAAATAAGAGAAAATTAAAGAAGTTAAATCAAATTTTCCTCCTATATATCATAGAGCAGAATTCGGCTGCTGTATTTGATGATATATGGTCCCTTCAAACATTGATCTATTCATACCACAAAGACCATATATTCACGCCCAAGTACTCCCATGTTAAACTTAAAAGAAAAGGATAATAACAAAGACTTTAAATTAATATATTCTCTGTTAATAAATGGGGTAACTAATCAACGACGGATTTTAAATTCTAATGTGTCAGTCCATTACATGTAATAATAAACAAAAAGGGAAGTAAAAAACAAAGAAGGAATGGAGATAGCATGAGAGGACAAAGTCAGAGTCCTGGATTCGCTTTGTTTGGTGTTGATAAAAGAGAATCTCATGTCCTCCACTTTGGGAGTGTGCATTTTAAAATAAGAAGTGAGGTTCATGCACTGTATCTTAATTACTGCTTCTATTATATCAACCTAATGATTTCATACTTGGAAAACCATGAGCGAAATGATTGAGTGGACGAAGAAATGAAAACCACTCAAACTTTAAAGTCACCATTACCCTAAAGCTATTATAAAGATTCAAGATTAAGCTGGTAATTCTACCATAATCTGATTGATACATAACCTAATTTTAAAAGTGTATAATAATTGATTTTGCAGATACTCTTTTTAGGAACAGAGTTTAAACCCACACATGAAAAAGTCACACAAATCATTAACATTATTTGCACTTTATAATTAAACAAGACATGTTCCTTCGAAAGATAGAAAAGAAAATACATGAAATTCATCTAATTCACAAGTCATCATCTTAATTAACAGTTTTAACTGAGAAGCATAGCATAAGAAACACAACAGAAAGGGAAACCAAAAGCAGAGCACACATGTACAGCAGAGCGCAACAAAAGGGGAAACCAGAAGCATTTAAACATAGACGAGACACCTTTATGTCACAATTAAACTCATAATAAGAAATCAAAAGAATGTAGCAGAGAACATGATCCAGTCACAATACAAAAGAGGAACCACTTGTAGCAATCTACAAATCCAACTCGAAATAATCATTTTGCCTGTTTACGGCTAAAATTATATCAAGGCAACTTGATAACCATTTATGTATACAAATACAACCTCAGCACATGGAATCAATGAAAAAAAGTTTCAATTACTTGCATCTTTACAAGCAGTTGAAGCCATAAAATACCTGAAAAATAGAAAAAAAAAAATACTCAATGGATTAAAAAAAACAAAGTAGCATAAGTCTTAACTAAAAAGAAGTAATCAAAACCCTTAATTCCATCACTAGTTAATTAGAAAAGAAGCATAGTAGAACTTAGAATGCAATATAAAATTGTCTTCTCTTTACTGCCTTTTCTCGGGAATTGAATGGAGCGTGGAATGTAGAAGACGGGAAAAAATAGAAAGAGCATACCTCAGAAATCGGAAGCAAGTGTCATTAGCATTTGATCGACTTGCTATCATGTTTATTTTCAGCTTACGAAGGTGGGATCCATGCTGGTGACTCTTAGGGGTGTGACATGTACGACCTAGTAAGCAAATGAAATTTTTGTAATTTGGCCTTGCCCAATATTGGTTTTGGATTTTAATTTAATTTTATCATGCACTTAATGTTTTTTAACGCTTGACCACCTTCAAAATTAGATCAATAACTTAGATCAATAACTTAGGTTAACTTGAGTGGATAAAAATAATCATTGATTTCTCAAAATGATAAGAAATAACAATTGGCAACTAAGATGAATACTTGACTATCTTTGATAACCACTTATAAGGAGGACGTACATGCAACTACTTTTATACTCAATTATCATAGACATATGGGGAATTAGTAAAAGTGGTTAGGTTCTCACAACCTAATTGTATGAATACTGAATTCCCCGGGATAATAAACTAATTCGTAAGTTAATAGGAAACCAATATTAGTACAAAATAACTAGCACATTAGGGGAAGTTAGGATTTTAGGAGCGGTAATATAGGAACTCATTATTAATTGCAATTTAGATAAGATGTTGTTACCTCCAGCTGCACGAATCCTGTCATGCATCATCCATGACATTTTCGCCATGTCACTTATGTTTTGCATAACACGGCCTTTCACTTAATATCAAATGGTGCATTTCAACTTGTTTCTTTCAAAAGTGTAGACTTAAACGACGTCATTTGCGAGGGTTGATGAAGAGAAGACCTGCAGTGTCATTTTACCTGGGTTTGGGGTTTCAGCGAATACAATTTTGATTATATTGGGCAGCCCTGTATGATAGAGTTGGCGCCAATTCCTCCCTTGTCTTTGGACGCACAATGGGATTGAAGAAAGACTAAGAATAATTGTTGCTTTGCATGCCTTTTATAGAGAAGAAGAAACAATGAACGAAAGAAAAGAAAGATAGATGAAGAAGAAGAAAGAAGGAGAATGTGAAGAAGATTTTAAAATGTTCAATCCTTTTATTATATCTTCAGAATTAAGCCAATCTTATAATGATGTAATGTAGGCTAAATGCATATTATGTTCATAATATATGCCTATTAAAAGCTGTTTGTGGTGTTTGATACAAGATTGTTAAACTCGCCAATTTAGGCAAACTCGTAAAAGAGAGATAAACTCGTAACATAGAATCGAAACGTAAACTCATAGGAGTTTATCTCGATTAATAAATAGTTATCAAAATATATAATTTTATAGTTTAAATACTATATACATTAAAAAATTATTCAAATATAATTCAAATTATACATAATCTAACAAAAGCTATTCATATTTCATAATTTGTAATACTCAAAATGAATATTTTAAGATTGTCATATACAAATAATTATTCAATATAACTAATTAAATAATATTTATTTTATTTGTTTAATAAGTACATATTAAATGAAATTTTATTTTTTTATGCATATTCTAACTTGTGATAAAATAAATTATAAAAGCTTTATGGAAAAAAAAACTTGTCTATATCTTGTTTAGTCTTGAGTTTATGTTGCAGAATTTATAAACTAGTTGACACGTTAAAATCATAAACTTTGTAGACTCGGTAAGTTAACTCGTAAGTTTATCCGAGTTAATACTAAGTTCAAGTTTACATCGAGTTAACTAGTTTTCTTTATGTACAATTGTAAACTCGTAAACTCATCTAATAAACTTACGAGTTTGACAACTATGGTTTGATGTATGATATTGGTTTTTGAAGAAGATACAATGGAGTGGTAAGGGTGAAAAGAAAGGATTTTCGCTGTTGCAATCACATGATTCTACGTTAACCTTTCTTCTTGTGATTGCAAACCACATCATTTGGTAAGAATTACCAAGTTCTAAGACCTAAGCAGAGTTTCAAATGCAAGTGAATTTGATAGAATCTTGACTATTGGATAAAAATTAAGTGGTCAATGTTTTAATTAAACTGTTAGAAACTATTTATGTTTTTAAATTTTTATTAAAATCTAAACCAACGGATGAAAATTTTATGGTCCGAATTCCCTCATATGCACTACATTTAGATTATCAAATATTGAGAATCCATATTCATCATAAGCTTATAATTGGTATAATTGAAGTTGGAAATATTTGTTTATTTCATATTTTATAAATACATGGATCCCCTAAAGTCCTTGATCCCTCGTAGGAATAGTTATAGGAATAATATTTGGTATATACTAAATTTCTAACTCTTGATTCCGTATATTTTGAATTAAAATTTCATAAATTAATGTTTCATAATATTTTTTAACAAGACACTTTGAAAGAGCAATTGATACTTCAAAGTAGCATAATAAGCTATTGTCAATGAATATTATAAAATCCTACAAGAAAATGACTCACTTTGTGTTCAAGACAAACGTTATTAATATTTCCTTATTTAATTTGTAAAATGAGTTTTAATATATGATTTCCAGCAAGTCATGCTTTTGAAATAACTGTGTTTGAATATAATAGAATTCTAAAAGTATTAATGTAACTAACAGTTTTGCAAATTGATTTATGTTAATATGCAAAAACTCCCTTGAAACTAAAATGCGTTTAGAAAATTCAAGAATAATATTCACTACAAACAAAGTCACCGCTAAAAGTCTTACATGTCGGTTTTTATTTTGTTCAAATTCCTATATGTGTGGTTTGTTTATTTTGTTTTCAGAATTCATTTTGGGCATTCAATGGACAATAAGTTTTGGTTTCCCTTGGTGCATTCATCAGCATTGATTCCCTGCTTATTGTGACCTTTGGAATGACAACCACTGATGGAGTGGTTCCCATTTCTTTCCCATAAATTGTGGAATTTCAAATCTGACATAATAGTTGGAGGTACACTTTCAGCATTATCTCTTTCATTTTTGGCAAACTAACAAGTTTGTTTTATGTGAACTTACTTTCATTTGGTATTGATGAAATCTCTACCTTGTGAAAGTTTGGACAATTTTATGAATCTGGTTGTTCATATATATGCAATTTTTTTGCAATTTTGAGTTCCCAAACCTATTACTTGTTGAATCAATTTTAGCTTTTGAAGCATTTAAAACAAAACTCTAAAATGCAAAATATGACCAGGTTATGAACTGAATCCGTTCTGGGTTTAGTCAAGTCAATTTGACCCCGTTGGAGGTAGAGGACAACTTAAGCTATATATTTTTTTTGACCATTAAGTTAAGTGAACATGTCGTTTGTGTTTTAGTCACTGATGAATGACACTTTGTTTTACCTTATCTAAAGTGAAACACATTCTGAGCTTCTGATATTGGGCTTCTTATACTATTTTTCTTTTGGGACATTTTTGAAGATTTTGAATTTTATTTCATGATTGATGGGCTTTTTATTACTTTTACTGAAATGGCCTATAAATATGCATTTTGGTTTATGTATTATGGGCATTTTGTTTTTGCTCCATTATTGCATATTCAAATCAAAGTGAAAAGTTAGTCTATGTGAGAGTCAAACCCTTGCCATTAACTATTAGAGGCCAACATTCTGAACACTGAACCACCATAACACTTTGTGAATGGGATCTTCTTTCATGTATATTTGAAGTTAAAAAATGCATTTCAATGTATTATTGCTCAAAATATTTGATTTAATTGGTCAAATTCTGGAAATTTATTTTTGAGCAACTTGAGTCTTATTGGGCAATATTTGGAAGATATTTTATCCAATATTTTGTGAAATTAAGCTTTTATGCCATTTAATTGATGTTTAATTTTGAGCAATATTTTTATGGCATATTTGGTTAAAAATTTAAAGTAGGAAAAATTAATTAATTAATTAATTAGGGACATTTTGGTTTTGTTAATTAATTAATAAATTAATGGTTTAATATCCCATTATGATAATTGTTTGCTTATGGATTTTGCATGCCTATATAAAAGCATTCAGAAATTTTTTGATGTCAAGTAATTTGTATGATTTTAGAGTAATTAGAGTTTTGCCACAACACTTTTAATTATTCAAAACTTGTGGACTGAAACCTTTAAGACAACAGTGTATATACTTAACTGAGTTCTAACTAAGGCCGTTGAGAAGATGCCATTTGAGTTAATGAAAATCAAGTTTAAGGCATGCACGTTTGGGGATGCCCATCTGAAGTGTTGATTTATAATCCACAAGAGAAGAACCTGGATCTAAGGACCATTGGTGGCTACTTCATTAGATATGCCAAAAGGTCTAAGGGATATAAGTTTTATTGTCCATAACATAGCACTAGGATTGTGGAAACAAGAAACGCTAAGTTTATTGAGAATGACTTGATCAATGGGAGTGATGAAACCTGAAACTTAGATTTTGAGAATAATCATGTGGAAACTCAAGCTCTTACATCAAGTGATAGATTAATTATAATTCATATTCCTTAAAGAAAATCAAGTATTAAAGAACTAATCATTGAGGAGCCACAAACTATTAACCATGACAAGTTGATGCATTTGTAGAACAGTCACCAGAACTTGTTATATAACCAGTTGAGGAATATGCTCCCTAAAAGAATGATGACTTAACATTAAAAATGTTAATTAGGATTAGAAGGTCTGCAATTCCTTGTGAATATGTCATGTACCTTCAAGAATTTGATTATAATGTAGGAGCCAAAAATGATCTTGAGATGTTTTCAAAAGCCATCAACTGTAGAGAATCTGAGTTGTAGCTCAATGCTATGAAGGATGAGATGGATTTCATGGTGTCAAACGAAATATGGGATCTTATTGAATTGCCTAATGGCTCAAAGGCCATTGTTTATAGATAGGTCTTTAAGACAATAAGAGACTTATTTAGCAACATTAAGAGATATGAGGTAAAACTTGTGGCCAAGGGATTTACTCTAAAGGATGAACTTGATTACACTATGTTTTCTCCTATATCTAAGAAAGATGCCCTTTGTATCATATTTGCATTAGTTGCCCATTTCAACTTAAACTTACATCATATGGGTGTGAAGAAAACTTTCCTTAATGGGGATCTAGAGAAAGATGTATATATAGAACAACCTAAAGGATTCTCCTTTACTGGTGAATATTTACTTTATAAGCTTATGGATTGAAACAAGTCTTCCACCAATGGTATCGTAAGTTCCATGAAGTTATCTCCTTGTTTGGATACATGGAGAACTCATAGTCCAATGTATATACCTGAAGGTCAATAGGAGTAAAATATATTTCCTTATGTCATGTTTGAGTGGCATATTACCTGCAACTAAAGATAAAGGGTTTACATATGAGGTGAAATAATTTCTCTTTAAGAACTTTGATATGAAGGATATGGGTGAGATATCTTATATCATTGGCATTGAGATCTGCAGAGATTGAACTCATTATATTTTGGATTTATCACAAGAAACCTATAATAACAAAGCCTTATGTATGCTTAGATTTGCACGAGACTTGGCATTATATTTACAGTTGGAATGTTAGACAAATATCAAAGTAGTTGAGAAATGGATCTCTAGAGAGCTATAAAGATGGTTATAAGGCATCTCAAAGGTACTAAAGACTACATGCCAATATACAAGTAGATTGAGAATCTTGAGGTAGTTAGCTACTATGATTCAAAATTTTGCCAGTTGCATCGATTCACTGAAATCAACATATGGTTATATCATTATGCTTGCCGATACAACCGTGTCTTGGAGAAGCATAAAGCATACTTTAATTGCTTCCTCTCCCATAAAGTTGATTTCATATCCTAATTTAAGGTGATGTCACATGGTGTATGGCTTAAGGGCTTTATTTTTCGTCTTAAGATTGTTAATTCTATCTTAAAGCCATTTAGAATATATTATGACAACTCAACTATAGTTTTTTAGCCAAGAACAATAAAAGTGGAAGTCGAAGCAAACACATCAATATTAAGTACTAGCCATTTGAGAACGTGTCTAGGAAAATAAAGTTACCATTGAACACATAAAGCACTGAGCTGATGATTGCTAGTTCTATAACAAAAGGCATGCCATCTATGAAGTTTAAGGACCATGTGGCTATAATGGAACTTGGTTCCACTTTAAGCATTTGATGTATATATTTTCATCGTTTGTAATAAAGCTCTTATTCATTTTTTATTAGAGTTGTTTTTCTCACTTTGTGTGTACATTTTTATGTAGAAAATAAATAATATTAAGAGGACTCAAAATAAATGTAGGGCTTATTAAGTTATGGTTAGTTGAGAAAGTGACATGTATTATGATACATAGAAGGTAATACTTGCTAATATAGGACCTATCACTGTAGTTCATGCATTTCACTTTTCTCTTTTGGAATATTCATGGATCTGGATATTGAAATTATTAAATATTACAGACTAAGTGGGAGAGTGTTAGCTTTTTTCCTGTTCAAATTCTTGCATTAAGTGTGGTCCATTTCTTTTACTTTTGGTATTCATTTCATGCATTCAATTGACATTAGGTTTTGGTTTCCATGCACATTAATCTACATTGATTCCCCTTCATATTGTGACCATTGGAATGACATTCATTGATGGCATGGTTCCCTTCATCTCTCCTATAAATATAGGTCCCCGGGTCTAGCTTTGATCATCATGTAGCACTAATACATCATTACATAGAATAAGAAACTAAGGCTCAGAAGCATCTGTATTTGTTTTCATAGTTTTGATGTTTACAAAATTTACAATCTGATGCAATAGTTGGAGGTATGTTTTTCCAAAATATCTCTTTCATTTATGGAATACTATCAAGTTTATTTTGTGTGAAATTGCCTTCATTCTATCCACTAAAACAGATTTACTAGCAACTAATATCGCCACAAAACATAATTGACCTTCATTCGGCCCATAAAAAGGTTGTCACTAAAAATGACCAAAAGATGGCTTTTATGGGGCTTTCCAATGACTGCGCCTGAAAGATGGCTTCAACGACAGCAAGGATGGCAGTAAAAAAATTAATTTTGAAAAAATTTTATTCACCAATAATGATGCTTTCTAAAATTTTATTTAAAAACTAATTAATAATCTTAAATCCTATAAATAATATCACAATTGAACCAAGATATTCTGCAGTGGGGGATTCATTCGGGGAATCGTCAATTTTTTTTCATCATTAAATCAGGAACGTTCCAACAGTCTCTAGATTTTTTTTTTTAAATTTCAAATAATTTGTTTAAACATATTTGAATCATTGGATGAAAATTCAATGGTTTAGATGGTTATTAAAAAAAAAAAAAAAAGGAAATCTTCTACGGTAGAAAATCCTCTTGCTATATTAAATCTATGAGTCCAAAAAAAAAAAAAATTCCCACATGCAATTCAGCTTTCAGCATAAAATATTTCGACACTAGAAATTCATGAACACAGTCTGACAGCTCTTAGCGCTAGAAATGTTTTAATAATGGGTGCAGTTCAAATTTCATTTGTTAGACTTAATTAAATGATTTCATTGCATACTGAGCAGTTTGCGGAACTTTAATTCAATTTAGCTTTAGTTGAGTTTGTACAATATGGGTTTAAAGGTGGAACTCAGAATACTAACCAAAAAAATCCAATTTGAGAATCTATTAATTAAGTATGGATCAACAGGGCTATTGGACTCCATAAATACAAACGCGTTTTTTAAAGAGCCTCGTATAGTTGTTACTTCTTAGTCGTTAAAATAAATAAATAAAATTGTACCGTAAAATTCGATCCCACCACCCCCAGATATACTTATAATACTTATAATTATAAAATAAGTAATTTAGTTAACAAAAATTGCCTTTGAATTTACAACTGGAAAAAATAATTTCTAATGACAAACCTTGCTTGAGATAATCTAAGCATATAGTATACAGAATTGCGAAACAAAAGATTCAAGTCTATAATATCATAGAATTATTAAATCATATTAAATATATAAAATATATATAAAAAGAAAAACATGAAGGGTTATGTGATACTATGAGTAACGATCATATGATTTGGGGAGCACATTTTCTAATTGTGATGTAATCAATAATAAAATATTAAATAATGCTATATCAAAATATTTTATATGTAATAATTAAATGAGTTCAATTATAACGATAAATTTATTAGAAATGGTAGAATGCTATTCTATATTTAGTAATATTAAATAATTAATTATGTATAATTAGAGAGCATGATGTTCTCGAGAACATCTCAAAAACATATATTTTCTATCGATGATTCAATTAATAATCAAATATTAAACAATAATGCATTAAAAGATTTCCTGTGCATTAATTAATGAGTTCAATTATACTAATAAATCTATTAAAGATAGTCAAATATTTACATGACACCATAAATCTATTTAATTTTTAAAATCTATCAAAGAAAATTTTTACCAAATGATTTACGTTATATGATTGCAGTGCAGAATTTTTTGCCGAGGCTATTTAATTAGGTAAATTATTTTGTATGATAGTGGAGGCTACGGTTAATGTTGTCAAACTTGCGATTTTAAGTAAACTCATTAGGAAAAGATAAACTCATAATGTAAAATTGTAAAAGTTTACTTATAATAAAAAATAATTATTAAAATATATAATTACATAGTTGAAATTAATATTTTAAAATTTAGAGTTGTTATTGAATTGATGAAGACAATGATTAATAGTTCACTTGTTTAATTATAATTGAATAAGTGATTTGGTAAAAGAAAAAAGAATTAATTATAATTAAATTTAGATATTTTTTAATTCTATATATTAAAATCTAAATAAGTTATTAATAAACTAATACAAATAATTTTAAAGTTGAATTAAAATAATTTATACAGTATATAATAAATATAACCATTAAAAATTACTTTGTCAATACAAATAAAAAGATAAAAGTAAATAACTATTCAAACTACAACTATAAGAATTTTAAAATAAAATTCCCAAAATGGTTATGATAAATATATAAAATACATTGCAAACCATAAGTATGTAGTCTTTGCTGAAAATGTGGTATGGGGCATTGCTTTTGTTCTTTGCCTTATGTGTTCAAATTCTAGGTGGTGAGTTGTTTTGAAACTAAAGAAACGAAGCCTAAATATATATAATACGTTGCCATATATATAATAGAAGATAACATTGGCACGATGGCAATGCACGTAAAGGATGAGACTGAAGGACTCGAGTTCAAGCTTGGAAGCCAACATGTTTTGCAAGACAAGAAGCCCTGTGAGTTGACTTGCTTGATTTGGACTCAACTCACCGATTCCACCGAGTTTGAGTGAGTTAAGCACGAGTCAAGGTGAGATAGCATTGAGTCTGAATTAGTAGCCAAGTTGACTCGCGATTTTGACAACTTTGGCTACTTCTAGCTTAGCTTAAATTTAATTAGAGCTATTTGAAATTTAATAGGTTTTAGTAATCATATATAGATTTGATAATTGTTCTAGGTGTCTTAAAGATCCTAAATTCTTCTAGGCAATTGCCTCATATACATTGTCAAAACACAAAAGGCCTGCCACACAACCAAAGTGTCTTATCAAGCCATATAGAGTATACTAAAATGAGTAAAATATCATTTTGATTACTCACTTATTATAAAATTGTCATGGGGTGTATTCATACCAGTTAGATGTCAGCCACGAAATCCATCACTATACCGAACAAATCATGGACATTCACATCTTGGTCAAATGGAACTATGTGTGATTCTATGGTTGTAATACCTAAAATAATCTCTTTCATTAGAAAATATCATATTTGTCCTCCCACTTTACAAAAGTACAAGATTTAGCATCTAGGATTTTGGGTTTAAGATTTATTAAAGGAACTAAATTTTATAACGTTTTGAAAAGTGAGGGACCAAATGTGATATTTTTAGTAAGTGGGGGACTGGAATAATAATTTTATAATAAGTGAAAGACCAAAAATATATTTTTCTCATATTAAAATAGTGACAATTCAAATACATTTTAAAGGAGATGATGGTGACTGGATGCTAGCAAAAATGCTAAACACTCTAACCAAAGTAAAATAAGCACAACAAGTGTGCTCAAAGATGAAAGAAGCAACAAAAGATAATGAACTAGCCTAGAATGAAGTGTGAGTTTCTCATATGTTAGCAAAATGGTTTGTTGCAGGATAGCAAATGGGCCCTGTGATGTAATTTTTCCCCCCTTCAAGTTAGAGAATGGTAATCTACCATTCCTAACTTGCCAACTAAATATGCAAATTGAGCAACTAAAAATGTCTTAGTAAAGATATTTGCATGCTACTTAAAAGATGCAATGTGTGACAAGCAAATGAAACTAGCTTTGTACTTATCATGGACGAGATGACAATCAATGTTCAAATGCTTTGAGCATTCATGAAAAACAAGGTTGGCAGTAATGTGTAGGATCACCTTATTGTCACATTATAGTGGTATAGGTAGAGGAACTTATATGCAAAGATTAGAAAGGATATACAATATCCATTTCGATTTGCATATAGTGCCATTAAGAAATCTATAGGATGCTTCGGCAGAAGATTGAGAAATTGTAGGTTGTTTATTGTCCTTCCATGACCCCAGTATGTGGAACTTATTCATTGAAACATTGGATTTTGATGATTATGAACACTTGATGAAAGTTCTCCTTTGCTTTCAAATAGGTTCTAGTTCATTTCTTTGTAATATCACTTTGTTCCCTTTTAAAGAAAACTTAAGCTGATAAGTTAGAAAGCATCCATAAAATTTGTTTTAAGAATTTAAAGTTTAAAATGTTGATTTTGGAAACTCTGGTTGGTTCCCAGTCGACTGATAATAGCTAGCAGTTGATTGGCCTTTGACTAGTCAATTGCCAGCCTCTGTGGCAGTTAATTAGGCACTTCAAATGAGTACCTAGTCAATAAGCCTCTATGCCTAGTTGACTAATGATACGGTGCCCCTATCAACTACTAGCAATAAGAGCTTTTTATGAATCCCTAGGCCATTGGCCAACCTAGTGCAAGCCTAATCAACTACCAACCTCACTACATATGGGAACTTTCTACGAGTGACCAGTCGTCTAGCCACTGACCAGTAGTTGATGGTTAGGGTCCTATTTTTGAATTTAACAAACGAAAAGAGAGACTAATAACTTGATAGTACTTGAAAAGCTAATGTGGCTTTTCAATGGTTTTTTAATTTGTAAATTAGGCTTTTTGCTATATATATGTGACATAGGGATTCTAAAAACACATACCAAGTGCTTCTATCTTGCAAAATCTCTTTTTTCTAGCTTAACTTTTCATTAGTGCATCATTGTATTACTTACTCTATTTTTTAGAGTCACTATGTTGTAATTTCAAGGATAGATGTTCCTTGAGGAGAGCAAGTTGTTAGGTTGGGTTGAGGAAGAGTTGTTCTTTGGTTGTTTGGTTGTAATATAACATTTTGATATAGTGTAAAAATCCTAAGAGGTTGCTTGGAAACTGGATGTAGGCATGGGTTTAAACTAAACCAGGATAAATATTTTTACCTCATTCTTTCATTTGCTCTCTTTACATTCTACATTTAAGTTCCTAATTGTTTGTCTTTATTTCTAACTTGGTTCCATTTTAAAATCTCTTTAAAGGATTTGTTTTGAAAAAAAATTTCAACACCTAATTCACCCTTTCTTGGGTGCCAACCTTATATAACCAAGTGGTATAAGATCTTAGGATCTTGATTAAAGATTTAACAACCCCAAGAGTGTTTATGGTAGGCCTTGGTTATATCGTATTGCCTAAAGAGCTATCAATAACAAAACCTCGTAGTTTCAATGGTGAAATTTTCACTTATTGGAAGCTAAGGATGAAAATTTTCTTTAAAACTATTGATAATGACATTTAGGAAGTTATTGAGAAAGGTTCATATATACTTATCAAAACATAGAATTTCAAACTACAAACCCACCTAAAAGTGAATGGAATGAAATAGATAAATTTTTTTTTATTAAATAATAAAGCTAAACTGATTCTCACAAGTGGACTTAGTTAAATAGAACATTAGCGTATCTAATTTTCATAGTGCCAAAGAGATGTGGGAAGCTTAGAATTAGCCCATGAAGGAACAACTGGTGTGACATAATCAAGGATTCATAATCTCATACAGCAATATGAGTTGTTTAATATGAACCAATGAGAAACTACTAAAGAAATGCAGACAAGGTTCACTCACATTGTTAATCATTTGGCTACTTTAGGGAAGACATACACTTAAGTGGATCATGCATACAAAAAAGTGAAGTCTCTTCCTATGGAGTGGCAACCTAAAGTGATAGCTATTGAAGAAGCCAAAGATATATCTCTGTTACAACACTCTTTTTCAACCTTCAAGAACATAAACTTTGGCTGAAGCAATTTCTTAAAGAGCTAGAAAAAAAGAAGAAAAGTCTTTATCTTGAGGCTACCTCATTCTATTAAGAAAAGGATTATTATGAAGATGTCTCAACTGATAGGATTGATGAGGAACTCTTGGCCTCTTTGTCAAGAAGTTTAAAAAATTCTTCAACAATGGAAAATTCAATGGAATATCATCAAGGAGATGCCAAGAAGGGATAGAGCCTCTCAAATGTTATGAATGTAGAAATGTTAGTAAGATTAAGTGGAAATGTCCTTAATACTTGAAGGAGAATGAGAATATTGAAAAAAAGGGAAGGGCAAAAAATGAAAGAAGCCTATATATCAGCCACTTGGGGTGATAGTGACCAAGATTCAATTGATGAAAATAATGAAGAAGCCAATATTTGCCTCATGGCAAATGAAGATAATGAGGTAAACTTTTCCCCTTATTATGAAAAATTGCGAAATGTTTTTTATGAATTACATGACATATTGCATAAGACAATAAAGGCTCTAAGTTCTTCAAAGAAGAAAACATAATTTCTTGAAAATGAATTTGGATAAGGAGGAAGAAGAAAATGTATATCATTTGACATCCAATTTGGACAAGATATTGATTAAGCACTATGCCTACTTGGGGCTATAGGAGCTACAAGTGATGAAGATTGTGATTTAGAAACAGAAGGGATGAAAGGAGTAAGATCATCACTGTCATTAGAAACAGAAACAATAGGCAGTGAGCATGTGTCAGCAATGGCTAGAATATTCAATGGATTGTTATTTAAAAATGAAATCGTAGATAGTATATATAAAGTAATTAGCTCTAGTAATGAAATGTGAGATGAGACATCTCCCAATATGGATATATGGATAGCTCAACCTAAAACGAGCTATCCAATTAGTAATTTCAAATACCAATAATTAATTATTGATATTATGTATTGTCTATTAATTAGTCAAAAATTAATTACTATTAATCTACAAATAAATAAATTATTCTAACATATTGATCAATAGGTAATTATTGAGCCTTAATCCAATATATAAATCATATATATATATAACTAGATGCAAGTGAGTTGTAGTTGTTACAAAACATTAATTAATCTGTTAAGTTTACTAATCAAATGCACCAATATTAAAAGCTTTCAACGTACTCTACTGCGGCCTCACAAAGTAAATCAATTGACTTATTTTCTCTTTTACTAGGTATCCAAATTTCATGTATTGTCGGTCAATAGTACAAGCGCGGTTACCAAAATGTTCGTAGATTTCTTATCATCAAAGGACTGATGAATATTATTTTATATCCAAATTGTAACAAAGAAAGTTAAGAAGGGTAAGAGTGAAAATAAATAATTGGGGAACCAGAGGAGAATATAATTTACGATGGGCCAAAAAGAAAAGAAGGAAAGAAATTTGGGGCCACAACAGGAATAAACCCTCACCAAAACAGTATTTTCACCCTTACATTCTTAGAAGAATGTTAAAACATGATGCACATCTTGAATATGCTTCTCAAACGAAATTTCGTTAGATGTACTTCCAGCCATAGTTCTTTCATCTTTTGAATGTACCGCAAAATGCCACCTAAATACACTGAGGTTGGCTTCTGGAATGGAGAAAATAATAATAATAATCATAACGCAGAGGAAGAACTGTCAGTTATGAAGGAAACCAGTAGCAAGAAGAAGGGAATGGTAAAGTAAATCTATGTTGAAAAGCTAGAAAATCTGAAGTTAGTTAATAAAACGAAGCTTCTTAAGCTACGGACCAGCAAAATATAAGCTGGAATTTTCTATGGCTAAAAGAAAATTGAGCAAGATGGGGTGTATGATCCTCTATATTTAAAGTCATCAGGTTATATGATCTCAAGTGCCTATATGTGCTTCATTATAAGATTATTGATATAATAATTAAGGAATTATATATTGGAAATTACAAAAATATAAGGGTAGATGGCAAAAAGGGTATAAGCCACGCCTAAAATTGGAATTTCCACGACTATATATATATATATTCCTAAGTGTTCCACTACAAATAACAAATAATATATATCTTGTACATTTATATGAATCCAAGAAATAGTTATTTGAATTTTAAATTAATAAGGAGACTTTGTTATGCTTTATCCGAAGTTAATAATTTGTAAGTCAATTTTTGGCAAAAAGGAGTTAAAAATATTAGAGAGAGAACTATATAACATGGATGGAATTTATCTAATGTTTTAAGGAATACCCATAAAAAAATAAATATATGAATTAAGATCCCTGTAAATCTGTTTTGTGATGTTGAATTAGAAGAAGATGAGATGCTCACTAATAAACAAGAAAGCATCCATAAGAGCATCCGTAAGCATGGTTAATATTAATATTTTATAATTAAAAAGTATTATTATTATTTTTTATCAGGTTACCATTACACGAATGATTTTGGGCATTGATGAACCATGGCATATGTATCATTAATTTATTAATACTGTTATCATAATTTTAATTAATCTTTTTTCATTTTCACGTTTTGATTTAGATCATGATACATAATAAAGGAGCAAGGAGTGATAAGATTAGTAAATGAATAAAAGTAGAAGAGGCCCGATATGGATATCTATGAGCATTTGTATAAAATGATTTTGGTGTTCAATCATTTGATGCGTTGCTCTTACAAAAGATACAGAAAAACCAAAAAAAGGAAATACTTGACCGTAAAATCATTATAAACCATATCCTTTGTCTTGAAATTTCCTTAAACGATATTTTTTGTAATAACCAAAAAATATATAAATTTTAAGACTAACATTAGAAAATAAAATAAAATTTTATGGACTAAAATGAAAGGATAAAATAGTATTTTGGTACAAATTATAATTTTAACTATTTTTAGGGACAAAAATGAAAAGAAAATATTTTTTGAGATAAAAATATAATTTTAATCATTGCATAGTAAATGTCGGCAAAAACACATGGGTACTGTGCAAATTTCAGCTAACTATTTGCACAATATCAAATAGTAACTTGCATAATAACTTGAAAATTTTTATAAATAACACTAACATTTTTTAATTTTCTGATTCAAACTGGGAAGAGAGGTTGAAGGAGCATTCATATTTGTATAAGATAATTTTGCGAAAACTTCTTTAGTCTAGGTTGTGCTGTAGAAATAGAGGATCTCTACTATTGATCCTTATCGATGAGTATATAATTAACAAATTAGTACTTTCCACTATACCAAATATCCTTATTTTATTGTCCAACTTTTAATTTCTTTATTTTTATATGGATTATATATAGATATATTTTTTCTTTCTAAACTTGTCATTTAATAATAATGATTTATTTTATACAACAGACTTCTACATATTGTGCTCATGATGGTGGTGAAATCCCATTTAATAGACTGAATAGAATTAAGATACTAAAATGAAATTTAATAGCACCTTTATAGAGCATTATGGACTTTGTACAAGTAAGATTATAATAGACTATGCCGCATAAATGATTAATTTAAATTTTATGAGCTCCTTAGCAAAGTAATTCATCCCATAACTCTTGAAATCTATAGTAAGATTATACCGCCTAAATAGTCACTGGTATGTGGGGTTACTATATTTTCTTGCTAGGAACATTCTGGAACTGAACCATGTTAAAGGCTCTTAGATCAATTTGGTCTTAGAAAAGAAGAAACTAAATGTTCAGTAAGACATTAAGGGGATTCCAAATTATCAATAATATTAAAATTATTATTATTATTATTTTAAATGATTAGACAGTCATATAGGATTTATGATTTCCATATCTGACAAATACGGTATAAATGCCAATGATCTATAGGTTCTCAAGTGATCTAAATTTTTATTCTTTATATTATTGTCACTTTATTCTTAATTACATTTTATTTTATTTTATCTTCTATATCATTTTTATTTAAATTACTTTATGGTAGTAAATATGTTTAAATTAAATTATTTATTATTATATCCTATTTACACTATTCAATGGATTTTATATTTTAATGGATCGATGATATTCACATAAGAACCCCATAGCTATTAGTGAAAGTAATGACCTTGGTGCACCTTGTTGAAATGAATTATTAAAGACATATTTGATAAAGGGATACGGGTATAAATTATTGAGATATATCCAGTGAATAGATACAAATATGATATATTGAGATGTATCATGTAAAGGGATACAAGTATGAGTTATTAAGATGTATCATATGAAGGAATACATATATGAAATATGGAGATATATCTGGTGAAGGAATACAAATATGAATTATTGAGATGTGACCAGTGAAGGGATACAGATATAAGATATTGAGATGTATCCAGTAAAGGAATATATTATGAATTATTGAAACATATCTGATAAAAGAATATAAGTATAATGATCTTGGTTCTTTCGTTGATACCTACTTCATATAAAATTATATCATCAAAACTTGTTGTATGTTTAAAATTCTAAGGTCTTTATTATTTTTCTTTTTGCTTGCTTTGTTATTTATTCACTTAATAAGTTAGTGGTAGACTTACACATCTTTTTAATATTATTCAAATCAGTAAGTGCTAGTAAAGTTGTCTTGGGAATTTTCTTATTATCCATACTTTTTGGTATGTCAATCTAGGTTAATCATAATGTACGTCAAATTCCAAGGTGGTGGCTACTAGATGTTTGTTTGTTTAGAATTTTGTGAAGTATTATAAGCCTTATATAGGTTATTTCCGTATTATACCAAATATATATTATGAAATTGTTAAATTACATTTCAAAGTGTGCTTAATGTATATCATCAATATTTTTTTTTCAAAAATATAAAAAAAAAGTTATCTTAGATTAACTAGGCTAAGTTGACTTAGCCTATGAGTTGATCACGACCAATGAATTTGAGTCGTGACATTCTTAGCTTGTAACTAGATTGCTACTACATCATAGGGAGAGTTAAAGTTCTAATAAATGCTATTGAAAAGGAAATCAGGGTATGAGATGCTTCATAATCATAAAGTAGACTTTATAATAAACCACATGAGATAATTACTCATACATAATTTCACATATTAATCTCATAACATAAATTACATACATAACAACAGCATAGCATGTGGAATTACATAGAATGAGGTAACTAATTATTGCAACAACTTCTATGTTGAAGCTGTTGTTTGTTCATATGATTTATAACTCAGAAATAGGTACACAAAGTATTGATATATATTTGAGAGACAAACGATAGCACTGAATATAGCAAATACTTGAGAAGCATCGATACTAGCATAGACATAGAATATGCCACCAAACATACATTATGACATGTCAGAATATGTTTAAATATATATCTGATATGAGTGTCAGATACATATCAAACATCATATGGCTTTATGTTTCAAATATCGATGCTTCATAAACTAAGTATGGCTACTTTTGGGTAAGGTGAGCATCAATGTCTTTGCTCACTTCAACGGCTAACTCCATAAGTGAATGAGGGTCAGGAATGTGACCTTCTAGCTTTTCATATTCCATGGTCATGTGCACCAAACTCCCTATATCCTTTGGACTTGCTTGTAGTGTGATTTTGAGGCTCTTGTAGTCCTTCAGACGATCTCCCTCTATAACTCTCATAGTAGTCAAGCTCTTCTTTGGATGTAAGGCTTCAAACATCGCCTTTGCCACACAAGTTTTCCCATCTGTGGATTTTTACAACAGAAATTTGCTTTTGGATCATCAACACCTTTGACTTGTAATGTGTATTTTCAATCATTTGATTAGCATATGGAGATCCAAGGTATAGGCTTTTGTAAATAGAATAAAGGAAAGGCAGAAAGAATTTGAATAATGTCCAATTATTGAGTTTGTGTAAAATCGTTGACAAATGATCATGAATATTTTGCTCTAAGGTAAGTGAAGCAATGTTAATGCCAAAAATGATTACCTTGTCTAAAAACAAGTAAGAAACGCTTGGTTGTTGTTAATTAATTTCACATGTTGATATTATTAAGAGTCTTTTAGAGCCTAATATAAGGAAATTTGTGGTAAATGTCAAAACTATGAAACATTAAAAGAATATCTTTATTTTTGACACAAATGGAGCACAAAGTAAACCGTCATTTAAGTATAAATAAATAAGTGTTTTATAATCACTTTATATATATATATATATATATTAGAGAGACAGAGAAAGAAAATTAACATTTTGGTCATTAAATGACTTCATTTTAAAGTTTGGATTTCTCATTTCGACACTTTAAACGTATTTCGTGTTTAATAACTTCCTTTTGTTAAGCCTGCTAAGAAAGATTGATTTATTATGTGGCCTAAAAAACTAATATAACCATTAACTACTAAGCAATTACTGAAACATGCCATGACAAAACACATAAATGATATTTTTAACTTGCTATGACTTCTTCAAGTGATACAACGCTTTGACATGGCTCAGACATGTTTCTGTAATAGATGAACGCTAAATGATCATATCAACTTTCTTGTTAGACCGCAACATCTATCGCTTTTAACTATTTATTAACAAAATTAATGTCAAACGATATTGAACACAAAATAAAACGTATATCATTAAGAGACAAAAATGTTAATTTGCACTTTCATATCTATCTTTCTATCTAACTATTTGAGGTTGACATACCATGGACATAATGCCAGATGATAACCCTCTTTGCCCCAGGATCCTTCACTCAGAGTTGCACCTTGGATCATACTAGAGGAAATATTGGCAATGTGGTGTGATTTGTTGCTGAAAATTTCATGAAACTTCTTAGCAGAAGCATTTATGTGAACATCAATTTCCACCTTTCCAAATAACTACTCTTCATGGTCCAGTCCCTCTGTGAGATGTGCACCAATTTCTTTGCTCAACTCAGATGCAAACAGCATCAACAAGTGGGGATCTGGAACTTGTCCATGGAGTTTCTCGTATTCAAAGGTCCAATGGACCACACTGCCCTTGTCCTTTGGATTGACTTGACTTGTAACTTTGAAGCTCTTGTACTGCTCAAGTAAATCTCCCTTTAATACCTTGAAAGTGATCAAGTACTTTTGGATCTATGGCTTCAACCACTACCTTGGCCATGTAGGCTTTCTCATCTACCCATATGGATTAGGAAATGTTCCATCTGATTAGCACATATACTCAGGATAACAAATTCTTGAATCTTAATTGTAATCCAAAATAGAAAATATTTTCTTTGGATTATTACAAGTAATATTCCAAATGTTAATTTACTTTGCTGATCTCCATAACTTTACTCAATATATGTACTAGAAATTAGTTATTAACAGAAGGCGTTGGGAAACATCCAACAAAACTACCAAAATCAAATGCTAACTTAAGGGTAGTTTAATAGAACATATCATATACTAGACTCAAGCAATATGACTCGATATAATCAAAATCACTGCATTTTGCCTTAGTTATACTAGAGGCATGAGGATAAACCTCAATCGTATCTATATACCATATCATAGTGTACTACAATTAATATCTACTGTTGTTAGCTACAAGGTCCTTTCTTGGATAGATTCCTAAAATATTATTACTTTTACAAACTCATAGTCAAAACTTTCACAAATTCGGTTACTAATCTTTTTACAAATCATAACTATATAGAATAATCTCAGTCAACCAAAAAAATATTTGATACCTTCCACAATTGCAGTATTCTTCATCAAATTTCTGAGACTTCAAAATTTCAAAATCATGTGGAGATATTCAAAAACCCATAATTAGAGTTATTCATAAATATAGAATCAAGGTAATTTAGTATTCCAAAATCATAGCAATTTAGAAATGCAAAATCAAGGTACTTTGAAAAAATAAAAAAATTAATCAAATGCTTGGTTCTTCCAAATACTAATAAAACTTGTCAAAATTCATATATTTCAAAATATTCAATGTATATAAAATGAAGGAGATTATAAATCTCAGGAAAGCCTACTTTAAGGCAAAATGAATTTCAAATATATAATATTTTGCAATAAGACAGTGTAAAACAAAATTTTGCATAATTAACATTATCTATTTACTGGGGCATAAAATTTTTTGGAAATTTCCTTCTTTATTGTCCCTTTTACTCATTGCTAAATTAAAGAATAATCTCTAAGTCCCTAAAAACAAGAGATATATCCTTCCCATGCTAGGAATATCTCAACTCAAATATATTTCTGATGTCAAAATCCCTAGATTAAATTGATTACAAGTCACTCTCAAATGGTTTCCATCATTTATTTCCCTTCTGTAAGGTCACCAATATTCCCTTAATGATTTTAATTACCATAGCTAGAGTATACATAAATATACAACTTAGAAAAAAAAAATGTTCAAGGGACCTAAATGATACAAAGTTATGTGTACATTCTTCCACCAATGGCCAAACACCAATATCTTCTACTTAAGAAAATATTCCAAGATTTTGGTAAAGTCCTTATGCCTTTAAGCTCAATAAATTTCCACCAATGGAAAATTTATTGCCTTTAAGACCAAATATAAATAAACCCTTACATACATAATTCAATATTATGAATTCTTAATGTGCTCATTTATCCACCCATATCTCTTATAAATAACATTATTGCCAACATAGGAACATTAAATTTCTAAACTTATGAATGGCACTTAACCCACTAGCAAACATCATCATTTATATATATAACTCAAAATTACTGCAAGCCTGAGATCTCATATCACTTCTCATAGCCATGAGTTGTCCATTGTTATCAATGGCTTGAAAACTTTACCAAAGATAATATAGAGTGATTATATCAAGGTAATAATCATTCCTAAAGAATTTTCCACCATAAACTTCCCTTTTTCAACAATGGAATTTAGGAAAATTTGAGAAAAATTCTTAATACAACTTACCACTCAACATGAAAACTCCAAACAACCTTAACTCTTCTTCTTAAGCCCTAATGATGCTAGAGGAACAAGAAGTCTTCAAATTTCGCCACCCAACACACTTGAACTAATTGCCATGAAATATGGGTTTCCAAATTAGTGATCCAAACATCAAATTGGTGTGGGGAAATGTTCCCAATCAAGCCTCAAATTGTAGGTTTCACTTCACCCACTTGAGCTCACATCATGAAAGAAGAAAATCAAATTCTAGAGCTAAATCACCAAATTGAACGTTGAAACTAAGGGTGAACCAGTTGAAATACTCATTAAAAGTGAAACCCTAATGGAATTTGAATAAAAAAACTCACTAAATCATGTGAAATTTCTTCTCAAAATTGCGCCTTAATGTTAGATGTTGTTGGGAGTAGATTCTTGCCAAAATCTGTGACATTCTGGTCAAACACTAGATGGAAGGTGACCATAGATGACTGTGAACTCACTACTAAAACTCAAAGGAGAACGAAAGAAGAACGTTGCAGCACAAGCATGAGTGTGATAGGAAGAAGGAATTGTGTAAGAAAGAGAATATATAAGGACAATTTTGTAATTTCCACTAAGGGGACAAATGGCAGTACCTAATATAAATTTGGAAATGTTTGACTTGCACTTAGCATGGGTAAGGCTAAGCCTCTTGTACCACCCTCAAGCTTATGATTAATGCTGACTCATTTTGTATTTAGTCTTTTTAAATTTCATTTTATGATATTCCTCAATTAAGAAAAAAATTACTCTTGCCCCAATTGCATTTCCTTACTTTTCCAATTCATAAAATCATTCTAAAAAAAAATTTCTCCCACATGAAATAAGGCAATAGGATTAAAATGGAAGGGCTAAACTTAAATATCAAAACTTTTTCCACAACTGCATATGGGGTTGTGATTTTAGGGGTAGACAAGAAAATAAAGAAAAGAAAAATAGGAAAAAGGCTATATCTTTTATCATTTAAATAAAATGGTCTTGGTTTTTGATCATTTGACATGTAGCCCTTACAAAAGATCCACAAAAACAAAAAATTGAAATGCTTGACCATAATAATCATGATTAATTATATCCTACTATAAAATTACCTTAAAAGATATTTTTGGCTTGTAACTAGATTACTACAAAAATGTAATGAGAGTTAGAGTTCTAATGAATGAGATTAAAAGTGATGTGCATATGAGATGCTTCAAAGTCATCCATATATTGATCTCACATCATAAATTACATAAGAACAGCTAGCAGATGGAATTACATGGGATGAGGTAACTTATTATATATGGCAGCAACTTCTATGTTGAAGCTGTTGTTTGTTCATATGATTTGTAACATAGGATATAGGCACGCAAAATATTAAAATATCCTTGGTAGAGACACAAGAGTAGTACTGAATATAGCAAGTGACATGAACATAGAGTATGCCACAAAACACACACCAGAACAAGAGACACAAAGTATTTATAGTTTAAATATGCATCTGATATGAGTGTCAGATACATATCAAACATGATAAGTCTTTATTTTTCAAATACTGATGCTTCATAAGCTAAGTACGGCTACTCTTGGGTAAGGTGAGCATCAATGTCTTTGCACACTTCAACTACCAACTCCATGAGCCGGTGAG
This sequence comes from Delonix regia, assembly GCA_037074485.1. Classification (NCBI taxonomy): domain Eukaryota; kingdom Viridiplantae; phylum Streptophyta; class Magnoliopsida; order Fabales; family Fabaceae; genus Delonix; species Delonix regia. The sequence goes on from CM073457.1 coordinate 32,090,568, forward strand.
GGTCAGGAAGATGACCTTTCAGCTTTTCATATTCTATGGTCACATGCACCAAACTCCCTATATCCTTTGGACTTGCTTGTAGTGTGATTTTGAGGCTCTTGTAGTCCTTTAGAGGATCTCCCTCTAAAACTCTCAATGTGATCAAATTCTTCTCTGGATCTATGGCTTCAAACACCTCTTTGGCCACACAAGTTTTCCCATCTGTGCATTTATGCAATATAAATGACTTTTTGGATCATCACCATGTTCAAAGTAAAATAGATCCTTGGATCTTACATCATTGTCAAATTACTGATTTATGTTTCAATACTTGAGTTGTTACGATATTTTTCAGCATTTCATTAGCATATAGAGGTCCTAGGCTTAGGATTTTGTAAACAGAATAAAGAAAAATTACATTATAAGTATTTTATAATGACTATATATATAGAGTAAATTAACATTTTGGTCATTTATTGACTTTGCCCTAATTTGCTTTGGATGTCTTAATTTGATCCTTTTAAAAATATTTCGTGTTCAATAACTTACTCATATTAAGCCGGCTAGTAAAGATTGATATATTATGAAACTTAATGGAAAGCTTATATACATAACCATTAACTTCTTAGCCATTACTGAAAGATGCCATGACAAAACACGAAAAATGATATTTTAACATGCTATGACTTCTTCAAGTGGTATGAAGCATTTTCATAGCACAAGGCATGTTTCAGTAACAGATGGACACTCAATGATCACATTAACTTCATGTTAGTCCACATTATCTATCTCATTTAACTATTTTTTAACAAAGTCTAATATCAAACAATATTGAACATAGAATACTCTTTAGAGGACCAAAATGACGTGATCAAAATTTGTGCGAAAAAAAGAAAGCTATATCAGTGAGAGACCAAAATGTTAATTCAGTATTTCATATCTATCAACTATTGAAGTTGACATACCATGGACATAATGCCAGACGATGACAGTACCCACTTTGCCCCAGGCTCCTTCACTCAAAGTTGCACCTTGGATCCTACCAGGGGAAATATTGGGAATGTGGTGTGGCTTGTTGCTGAAAATTTCATGAAACTTCTCAGAAGAAGCATTAATGTGCACATCAATTTCCACCTTACCAAATAACTGCTCCTCATGGCCCTGTCCCTTTGTGAGATGTGCACCAATTTCTCTGCTCATATCAGATGCAAACTGCATCAACGAGTGAGGATCTGGAACTTGTCCGTGGAGTTTCTCATATTCAAAGGTCCAATGGACCACACTGCCCTTGTCCTTTGGAATGACTTGACTTGTAACTCTGAAGCTTTTGTAGTGCTCAAGTAAATCTCCCTCTATTACCTTGAAAGTGGTCAAGTTTTTCATAGGGTCTATGGCTTCAATCTCGACCTTGGCCACACAGGCTTTTCCATCTATGCATATGGATTCACATAGTAAAAAATGTTCCATTTGATCATCACATATACACAAAGGATGACAAATTCTTGAATCTCAATTATATTCTTCAATAGAAAGCATTTTCTTGGATCACTACAAGTAACTAACAACCCAAAGATTAATTTACTTTGCTGATGAACATAGTCTTACCCAATTCTTCGTAATATTGATATCTATAATTTAAAAGTTTTTAATTAGGTTTCTATAATTTGAAAAAAAAATTATACAAATCGTGATGATGTATATAGTATAACAATATATAATGGCCTATTACTTGTGATTTAACCACGGGGACTGAATTAAATTTATAGCAGTATAATGATTCAATTGTAAAATTTAGAACTATCATAAATAAATTTAAATAAATAGAAGAGTAAGGATCAATTAGGTCATTGAATCTCTATCTAATACACAAATATAAATCATTTACCCTCACAAACATGGAATATCTAGAATGAAAGGATCGGAATTATTATTGATATGCTTCATTAATTACATGTATTTTGAAAACTAAGTCAAGCATATATATTTGAATGACAATATAAATTTTGTAAATCGAGAATAACATATTAATAATTATTTTTAATCAATAAGTAGTTAAGTTAATTTTAATATGAGGCAAAGTCAAGCATATAATCAATCTCATATACACACACACACACACACACACACAGATATATATATATATATATATATATATAATTCTCAATAAATATAAATGCAAATTACACTCTTCCCTCTCAAAAAACACTCAAATTACATGATTCTTCTTTTTTGTGTGAAAAACATTACACTTTCCTGCAATTAAAAAAGTACGCTAGATTCCTAACAAGAAATGATAAGCTACAATATTAGTATATCAATTTTAATCAAATTATAATTATACTTCTTAATTATATATAACGTAACAAGTATTGGATATGTATTTGACCATATAGAATAGTGATTCTTAAAAAAATTAGGATAGGTCAAATTTATGGTTGTTAACACAAAATAAATAACATTAATTGTAATACAATTTTTAGAAAATAAATTTTCTAATACGTTACACTTCTAATAAAAGAACTTAATATTAATGGCCGAAAAAAATAAAAGAACATAATATTTTCCTTGAGAGTATTTTGGACATCTTTTGGCTTTGAAAATCTTTTTATATATTTTCATAATATAGCAGGAGGACTACGTAATTTTGGCATTCTTCAAGGAAAGAGAGAGTAATATACCAACACCCCCCCCCCCCCCCCCCCCGCAAGGAAAAAAAACACACACCCACACACAAAGTTTGCCACACCGTGAACATAGGAAATATAAAAACTTATATATTTAAGTCATTTTCTTCTTAGTTTTTTTTTTTATTTTGCATAGGAAAATAACCTAAAATATTTTTTTATGTTTTTGCAATTAAGTAAATAAAATTATTCATGTATTTATTTTGTCTTTCAATGAAATGGTGAGAGCTTTTGGTCAAAAACATCTTCTTGAGTCACTATAAATAATAATCCAAAGGTTAAATAAAATTTTCAGTTCTAATTAATAATTTCATTTCATTTTTACATTTCTCCTAACATTAATTATTGTTAATATGCTTAAAATTTTTTTTGACATAGCCAACCATGTGATACTATGTTATTTTGAAGTCTGTGCATTTAAAATTTTGTACATTTAGTGTATTTGGATTGTTCTTATAAAGTAGATATTAATTTTTTTGTAAAAGAATTATTTTTATGACAATTAAATATCTTAAATTCATCAAATCTCAAATGCACGCAATTCAAATTTCATTTTGAATATAATTGTTATATGCCAACAATAAAAAAAAAACGTACAAGATAGAGTGCAACTTATTAACATGTGTGACAATCATTGCCAGCTATGTTAAGTGGCTTAGGTTAACTGGCATTGGCAAGGTTCATACATATTCCTTCAGACTCCTTATACCATACACGGTTAGCCATTTCACTAATATTTAATGACATAGTAAAAAATTAAAAATTAATACACACAAATATATATATATATATATATATATAGAGAGAGAGAGAGAGAGAGAGAGAGAGAGAGAGAGAGGGAGAGAGAGAGAAATGAATACATCAATTGCCTTACCATGAACATAATTCCAGACAATAATAGAGCCAATCTTGCCCCAATCACCTTCATGCATATCAACACTCTTCACTTTACCGGGGGAAACATTGGCAATGTGGTGAGTTTTGTTGCAGAAAATTTCATGGTACTCCTCAGCTGAGGCATTGATGTGTACATCAGTTTCAACCTTACCAAACTGAGGCATTTTTTTTTTCTTTTTTTTGATAGATTAAGGGTATCTCACAGGTGAAACTGGATATGCCAACGATATGGATAGTACAAAGCCAATTTGATGCATAGAGGAGGCTTGGGTCCTAGCCTTTATATAGGAAATTTTTTGTGTAGTGTTATGAAGGTGCTGTACAATAGAAGAAGCCCCTGTGAATTTGTGAGAGCCTGACAAGACAGATCACAGGCTATTAAATTGTTTGATCTGACCAATATGAATTATTGTACATTATTTAGGTGGGTGAGCTTGTTTATGCCTTCCTTTTCTGTAGTTTGATTTATACAACAATAATTGTCCTTTGTCAAATTTTCATTACTTGCGAATCTTTTGCATAATTCTTCCTCTTCTTGTCTTCCCTACTTTTGTTAATAGATTTATGTCTTTATATTTTTTTATAAATGAAATAAATAAATTTTATTAGAATATATTATATTATATATCTTTTAGAAAAGTTAAAAAATTAATGTAAAAAAAATATTTCACGAGTCGCCTCTAATCAATCTTGATTTTCATTCAATAATTTAACTAATTAATGAAAATAAAATTATAAAAGAATGAAGGACTTGGCAATATTTATCCATAAATCGTCTTGTTTATTCCAATGGATATATGTTAATTATGTTTAACATATAATACATTAATTCTTGCTGAGAAAAAAAAGGGAATAAACTAGCCCACAGTTTTACTGAGTTTTAGTGAAACTACATGGACCTTTTCTCTATTTTCAAAATGTATACAAATTTTTCTTGGAACAAATGATTATTCCACACTTTAGCTTATTTCAAAATTTTTACTGAAACACTCTATTTTATAATTTTTTAAGTTAAAAAATATGTTTTTATTTGATGGAGTATTTTAGACTAAATTAGACTACAGTGTAGGATAATCTTTTATTTTTTAATAAAATTTTATATATATTTTAAAAATAATTATAGAGATTATAATTTTAAGAAAACTTATAAGAGGATCTGAATAATTTATTGAAAAGCTGTAGAACTTTCTTACTTCATATCTCACATTTTCTCTATTATTATTATATTTTTCTCTATTATTTTCTCTGGATTACCATGTCATTATCATTTTTCATCCATTGGCCGTGTGCCCTTGCTAAAAAGTTAATGTTCATTTAGAATATCAATTTCCAAATATATATGAAACACTGACACACATGCGATATATATACATAATATTGTTCACAAAACACACACACAAATATATATATATATATATATATATATATATATATATATATATATAAACAACAAGATATAAATTGTGTATGGCCACACTTTTACATGACACACTAACTTGCATGCACAACTTATGTGTTTCTGTATATGTACATTCACTTACAAGCCAACAGGCGTATATAGTATTGTACATACATACATATGACATGATGTAAACACTGTACATGTACATATAATCACAAATAGATATCATATACTCAAATCTATCCTAATTTATTTTAATTATATATATATATATATATGAATGGATCTAAAGAAAAGGCAGGGGCTAATGCCCTCCTTAAATTTTTAAATTTTAATTTTTATATATAATTTTATTTTATATTTTTAATTTATAAAATTTTTATAAAAATTTATTTCTTCATTTAAACTTTTAATCTAAAAATTTTCGTACTATTAAAATCAAATCTTAAATGTCTATATAGAGATAGAGAGAAGCATTTGGCCCCATTAAAAGTGTCAAAAATATTAAAGGATGGCAGATTCTAAAACAGTTTTCATGAAATTTTATAATAAAAAATGGATGCACCGACCTCGTGAAGATCGTTAGTCTATATATAAATGGAAGAACATCGAGAAATCATATCAAATGGGGTCACCTGCCTTGAAAAAGGAAAAACGATATGATATCTCAAATCTCTAATCTTTGTACATGTATGGGCTGATGGAGTCACAAGGTAGGTCCATCAATGACAAATCTAGAACGATATTTTTAGAATAATTATCGTCTTTTAAGTTTTAAGTTCTTCATTATTCTCTCAACGGGCGTCTTGCTTCGTTAGTGGTGTGGGAAGGCTCCACGCAACTAGGGATCGTAAGGGACATTGTGAAATGAGAAAAAATTAAGGTGTACATATACGAAGTAGTTATATTAATGATAGTTTGAACAATAATGCGCGTCAAGAAAATTTAATGTTATGTTTGGATGAATAATTAGAGATAAAATAACATAAAATAAAATAGCTAATTTTAGTGTGTTATTATGTTTATAAGTTTTTTTTCTTTTGAGTTAAATGGAATGACATATGAAGGACTCGAAAATCTTTTATTATTATCTGAAATTTTCATTTTTTTGTTTCTTTAAATTTAGATATCAATGATAAAATGAAGTAGTTAGATAGTATTATTATAATAATATTATCTTTGTTTATAAACTTACCATGATAGTGTTCTATTTATAAAGGTAATATTGTAAAAATAATATATAAATTCTTTCATACCATTAATCATCATCTTGTCTCTCTTTATTATACTTTCAAATAATTGGCACATATTTCATTACTTCACTCGATGCTACTTCATTCTTTTTCATTAATGGTAATTTCACTCTATCTTCACCAGAACTCCCAAATATACCTTAACATAGACTTGCGCATTACACACAAAATAATTATACCAATATAACATTTGAAATATATTAAAGTGAATTTTTTCAGGGCATCATAAAAATTTGTTGGAATATCTTAGGAAATATCTATTTTTCATAAATTTTATGAAAAAAAAATGAGAAATAGGAATATACAATATACGGGCACGGACTCATTATGTTAAAATTGACGATTTAGATTTGTTATTACAGAAAATTACAAAATTCTTTACTGTAAAAACTCTCTGCTCTTTAATATACATGTATTTAAAAAAGGTGATTAACAAGCAAGAATTCTATTACCAACTTAGATGTTACTACTGCATCAAGTTTTTTTTTTTTTTGAGAGTTTCCCTTAAAATTATGTGACCCACAATTATCGTATATATAAAATTCACATGGAAACAGACGTGAAGAAGTATATAGCTTGTAATAAATGATTGTCCTACAATGAGTGGTTCTAATATTGCATCCTGATGCTACCTGTTCATGATCATTTATTTCAATATCAAAATCCTTGCTTGCTTAGCTTGGTTTGGTGGTATCAAGAAAAGTCAATAATTACGAAATGAAAGGGAAGGAAAAAGAAATAAAAAACCCTGGGAGTTAATAGGTCCCATTCAAAATTATATTTCCTCTCGTAGGGACACAAATTTTCATTGATTATGATGGAAAGTTTATATTTTTATAAAAAAGTAATTAAAAAAGACAAATAGTATTTAATGAAAAAAATAGATTTAGGAAATATGAATTTAAATTTAATAATCAAATTTCTTACTTTAGTCATCCAACAAATTTTTATCAAATTCAATCATGTAAAAATACTTATTTAAAAAACAAGTTTATGAAGTTCAAAAACTTATAATAAAAATAATTTTAACAAGTACTTTAATATCAAATTCAATTATTTTTGTCGTCCACCATATGTGTGCAGTTTTCAGACACGCAAAAAAAAAAAAAAAAAAAAAAAATATATATATATATATATATATATATATATATATATAAAAGAAAGATTGAATAGTATTTAAATAAAATTATTGGAGTTAGAAATCTTACAGCACGAGAGTTTGATTCATGTTCTTATTTTCAAATTACTTCTAGAGATAATTTTTTTTCCCTCTTCTCATTTTCATAAAAAAATTATTAAATATAAATCATCAAATTAGATAGTCCATATATATATATATATATATATATATGTTCGATAATTCCTAAATTAATTAGACATTTTTGCCATCCTTAATATATCCAATATTTATATCATTATTTTAATTTATGTTTGAGAATTTATAACCTTATCATTCTTATAAATAAACAAATGATACCATTTCTTTGGTGAATCTTTGAGAAACAAGACATTATATTGAAGGCCACCCTTGGATCCTGAGTTTCTCTAACATTGAAATTTCATTACGTTGATATAATTGATGCGTCCTGAAGGAAAGTTTTCAATTTTGTCAATTTTATTATAGTACTTTTATAAATGAATACATTCTTTTCCATACCAGTCATGCATTAGAACTGCTACATCTGGAACTGAAGCTACTGACCTGGATCATAAATAACTAAATTGATAAACAAAATTCCATCTGCCTAAACCCTTTCCATCAATTCAGATGCAGCACTTCTGAATAGAGCGATGATAATTTATTTTAAAAAATATAGTGTTTTTTAATTTTATGATATATTGATTATTAAATACTATTAAATGTGGAACAATAAATTTTAAAATACATTTATTATTATAATTAAAATCACTAATTATTGCTCACCAAATTTTTTAATAAAATATTATATCATAAGTAATTATCAATTATATTATAAATAGGAAATGTTATAAATATAATATTCCTAACAATATCTGATCATCACGTTTCTGAACAACCCCAAATCCACAGCCCCAGCCACCATGCGAAATGATATCCACGTTACCAGTGGGGAAGCAAATCGGTTTGCAGAGCCTCCATTGAAATGTCTCCCAAAACGCTGATGGGGAAGACGACACAAAGGGTCGACGCTCATCTGTACGGAGAAGAAGATCAGTGCTCCGAACGACACATTTTACCAAAGCTGGGAGGAAAAAAATTGGCATAACGTTAACTTTACTTAAGGTTTTATTTTTATTTCTTAATTTAATTTAGTTCTAACTTAGTCTTTAATTTTATGTTATGTTTCATTTTTATTGTTTAACGTTATTTGATTTTTATTTAATCCTTTAATTGTATTTTAAGTTTTATTTTCGTCCCTTAAATTAATTTAATTTTAATTTAGTCATTTAACTTTATTTTAAGTTTCACTTTTATTCTTTAATTCATTTTATTTTAGTTTTGTCATAATTTTCAAAAACTACATAAATTTTTTTCAACTTTTATTTTTATTTTGCTATTTATCTATTAATATTTGAAAGCTTCATGAATTGTAGTGGTTATTATTTTGACATTAAAATTTTTTTTTTAGTTTTCCAAAAACTAAATTGTTTTGGCTAATATTTGTTTTCTTCATTTCAATATTCCTTTAATTTTCTGGTGGTCATAACTCTTAATTTATACAAAGTCTAAATATTTAAAACATTTTAAATTGATTGTGTTAGAAAAAAAACATCAGAGAAGTTTTTAAAAATAAAGGGCAAAATTGGGACAAAATAAAATTCATGAACAAAAGTAAAACCTAATGTCAAATTAAGATACCAAATAGGAACCAATATAATTTAAGGAATAGAAATGAAACTTAAAGTAAAAGTAAGAGATAAAATTAAAATTAAATAAAATTAAAGAACAAAAGTAAAATGTAAAAAAAATTTAAATAATTAAATTAAAATTAAATTAAGTTAAACGATGAAAATGAAATTTGAAGTAAAATTAAATGATTAAAAGTGCATTTATGCCCAAAAAAAAATTTAACGAAACGTGCCGAAAACTGGATACGTTGGTCATGCGTGCAGCCGAGATTACCGTAGAAGTAGAATCTGCAGTGAATGCGGCAAATGCAGGCGATCCGGTTCCAATAATTTTATTTATTATATACGTGTCAATTTGGTCATAAATACTATCTTTACTTCTATCTTAGATATTTGAAATTTTTTTGAGACAAGCTATAGATATATATTTACTATAAAGTTATAAGGTAAGTATGCAACTATGCATAATATTAAAGTTATATGAGTCATTAATAAACAAGCATAAATTTGGTGGGTTCATAGATTTAGTTCATACTAGGTCACATTAGACTAAATAAAAATAAAAATTTACATTATTTTGTAGGTCTAATTGGGTCAAACGGTTATCAAAGTCATATAAGACTTAACTAAGATTACTTTTAATAATTTATTTTCATTTTATTTTAAATAAATTTCTTTATGATAAATTTTTTAAAGTTAATCCATTTCAAATCTAATTATTTTCTTCTAAAATTTGAACTTTTTAAATTCTAATTTCTATTTATTACAAACCTTAAAAATTTCCTTTTTTTTTTTTAATTTTTTTTTTATTAATAAAAATTGCTTTTTTCAGAATAAATTAAAAAAAAAAACATGAAAGGAAGAATTAGCCTGATCCAATCATTAATCAAGATAGAATGGGTTCCAAGTTTCTTCAAAAAGACCCGGTTTCAAATTGAGTCGGATCCTAAATCTATAAAAAAAATCCAATCTTACTCGTAAATAATATTATTGATAGTGATAAGACAACTTCTAAAGCTTCATACGAACGAATTCTGAAACTGAAATGCATAATTTATTTTAAAGGAAAGAATAATAAACCATTTAATAATAAATTTAATGGATTAAATTTATTATTCCCACCATCAAATGCTTCCCCCATCATTATCTCCATTTTTCCTTGCTAGAGAAAATTTCTCCTCAACGTTATTTCTCACAGGGATACAGATCCCCACCTGGACCTACAATTTCTTATTAAAAAATTTGAATAAAATAAAAAAATGTATTTGAAATGCGCAATTAACATAAAAATATAATTAATGTTTCCATTATATATAGTATAACACCTCAGCCAAAAATTAAAATACTCCCAACATGCAATTAAATAGTTTTAAATTTTCTAACTAATTAAGTGCTTACCAAGTAATTTAAGTTTTCAGAAATAGCCCACTTTCTAATAATTTTCAAATCTACTTTTTACCATTTTGAATTCTTAATAGAATTTAAACTTGATATATTTGTATTATACCTTGCTCCTTCTTTGATTTGCATATATCACGTGCAAGTAGTTTTTATTAATTCCTAATATTTTGTGTTTATTGTTTGCTTCCGCTCCACGTATCAAATGCACAAAATGTAATAATTATATCTATTCATGCATATATATTACCAACGATGAATACAAATACTTTGCACACTTTTTCGCACTTCAACATTGCAATGCCATCAATTAATGTAATCAATGATATTAAATTTTGCATATAACAATTGGATACTCGATGAATTATCATACATACAAAAAGAACAATAATATCATCACAAATTTTAAACCATTTAAATGCTCAAACTTAAGCCGATTATAAGAAGACAAGAAAAGGCGAGAGACACTATTATTGCAACTTTAAGTTATCTTTTATATGACGTTACTAAGCTGTCAGATTCTCAAAGAGAAGAAAAAAGACTAAAATATAATTAGTGAAATAGTTTTTTGGGAAAATATTTTTTTAATTTTACACTATTATAAATATAAATAATGAGTAAAATAATTGAAAAATGCAAGAATTAGTAATACACATACATAAAATTATTTTTTAAAAGCTATGATGCATTTAAATAGGTGTTATGAGAAAATTTTATAACAGGACTTTTAACATTTTGTTTTCAAAACAAATAAATTTATTGAAAATTATATGTTGATAAATAGATTATTGGGTAATTTCTTTGTTAAATAACTGTAGATATCACAAACTTTATATAAAAATTTTAATTTCTTTAAAGAATAATGTTATTGTCTAATAAAAAGTGAATAATTTTTTAAAAAAATTTATGATACTCCATCACAATAAAGTATACATTTCTGTGAATTGTATCAGATTAATAATATATCTGGTAAAAAAACTTTGTAAAGTACTATAAATTAAGAGTTTACGTAAAAATTTACAAATTGAAAAAGAAAGAATAATTTGTGTTTAATGTAAGGATTTTATCATATTCCATCGCAACAATTTAAAAATCATATCTTGCAGTGCTGTGTACTCTCTAGAGTATATTCGTGGATTTTAAAATATATATTATTATTAAAGTAACATTATGAAATCTTAATTTTAATTGCATATTTAATTAAATTCTTTGGTTCACTCTAAAAATATATATAGTTGTACTGATAAAATTATTACGTAGCACATTAAAATCAAAAAATGTAATATTTAGATGTCAACATATGTCAAATTTATTTTTGAATTTGCCAGCTTACCTCTTTTATTTTTTAATCTTTCTAATAACACCTGAAATATCAATTTGTAAATTGGAAATAAAGATATATTGGATGGGACATCTTGGGGTTATTGAAAATATACAGAAATACAAATTATTAAGACGAGGAATATAAATATATATTTTTTTCAATCTTCATGTGAAGGAATTTCGAAAATGAAAGATGTAACTTAAATTAAAAACTTAAAAAGCATTATTAGCCAAACAACAATTTTCACTGGTTAAAATTTCAGACGCTACATATCTCTCATAGTAGCAATCAAAATTAATATGAAAATTGAAATTCTCAACTTTTATAATTAAATATTATTTACTTTTCATTTTTATTGAAACTAGAATTTACGTTCCTGGGGACTTAAATGCGTCTATACCAACTTGCAGCTGCAACACAATATAAGTACTTTTTTTCTTCTTTTTTCTAAATAAAAAACCAATTAAACTAGTGAGTAGTTATGAAACTAAAAATTTGGTCAATAAAATATCCATCTGTCGAAGGATTAGAAGTTCTGAAAATAATGAAAGATAGTTGATGACGAATTGCTCATGAATAAGATGATGATAATGAAATTAATTAGTAATCACAGAAAAATAAATCTTATCACCTATAATCAATTTATTTGAAATAAATTATGTATTATAATTAAATAATATTTTATAGTTCAAATGTTGTTATCTTCAGCAGTAACTTTTCTTGCAAAATTTTTTTATCTTAAGAAAAAATTAAATATATCTTTATGATGGATATAAAAAATAAATGTGATATGCATATTAATAATTTATGACAATAAAAAATTTAAAATTTAAAAATTTAAAAATTTAAAAGAGAAGAGATTTGTACTATCAAACTATTTATGCCTGATATATATTAGATGACGTGCAATTTCACATTTTAAATATATTAAATGTAGCCTCTTAATTAAAACAAATAAAATTTTTGAACAAATTTGGTATACGTGAATAAACTAATATAGTAAAGTAGATTATAAATACATTTGAATTTTATACATTTTATAATATGAATATAAAGGTTAGAAAATTCATATAAATTAAAAATGAAAGCGACAAGGAACTTAGGTGCAGTTGATGACGATGAAAATAATGATAAAGGGGACATGATGGCCCATGTCTAGATAAGATGAGGCGATTGGGATGGGAAAGAAGGGTCCGCTTCAAGAAAATGATGTCTGATTATATAATTAAAATTTTTTTTCACTTATTATAAAATTTTTATTGTAATCAATCATTATTATATCCAAAATAACTAGCCAAACAAAAAAATACTTAGTTTAACCCTTTTATCCAAACCCTAAATCCAAAATTAACGGACAAAGTCCTATAAATTTCTTTTTTTTTAAAAGTGAGGGACTACTTGTGACATTTTTCGATGAGTCAAAACCATTTTAGGTATTATAATGACTAAGGGACCAAAATTGCAGTTTTGCAATAGTGAGAGACCAAAAAGATAATTTTCTCATTTCAGTTGGATTGAAAATTCAATATAACTTTCAAAACTTATAATGCATTATAAGTGTCACATGATAATCTGTTACATGATCAAGCGCAAGGCAGAATATGTGAAAATAAAAGAGAAACAAGTGGAATCCCAAAAACAATTTCAAAAACCTTGCTATTTATTTTAGGAGTCACAATCAAATTTTTTAAAGAAAAACTTAAAAGAAAAGAAATAGAAAGGTGGTTTGTGAACATAAAAGATAAATTTAAAAGTTTATTTGAGTGTAGGGAATGTATCAAACACTCCACAACACTAGCCTGTTGGGAGGAACAATTTCCTCAACTAATCAAGTGAAACTAATGTAATATAAACTTAAATTTATTGCTATTACTCATACCAACACATATAAATGAAAAGAGGACATAATTAAAGATATTTAAAAGAACATTAATTGAAAAAATGGATATTAACAATTGACGAACTTGACTTAAGATAAAAACTTAAGATCTACTTATCGTGGAATATAATAGGATCAAAGTCCACATATTTTGATTAAAACTTCGTTGATGTGTTTTAATTATGAAAACAACATGATTTCACCCTCTAACTCATTTCATTTTGTTCATTTTCAATTTGGATTTTTGAAGTTAAACTTTTAACTTCAATTTTGTAGGAAGAATTTTTCAAGGAAAATATAATTTTTTAGATTTTTGAAATATGTTTCTTGGATTTTTGAAATAAGGATTTCTTATTTTAATTTTGAAAGAGAAATGAAATTATCAAAAAAAAGGATTTAAGGATTTTCAAAACTTATATTTTTAACTTTCCCAAAGGAATGAAATTATTAACGAAAAGGAATTTTTTTTGAATTTTTGGATTCATGTTTTTTAAAATTTTGAATTTAGGATTTTTATTTCAAACTTCCAAATGGAATGAAATTATTAAGAGGAATAACTTTTTGATTTTAGGGTTTTTAGATTTTTTAAACCAAAATTTCTTATTTTGAAAAGGGAAAGGATTTATTAACGGAAAGGACTTTGGATTTTTTGTTCACATGTAATGGGAAGATAAACTATTTTTGTAACTTCGAATCTTTTTTATTCTTGCCTTTTTGAAAATGGGTGCTAACTTTCAAAGCCTATACATGTGGACTAAACAGCTCATGTGACTTCTACTTGTTCCTCAGTAAGCGTATGATGAGATTAATGCTCTTGTTCTAAAAGAATAAAATGGAAAAAATAACCATTTTTGTAACTTAAAATTGCATCTACTTATTTATTTATTTATCATAAAATAAATCCTATATGAACTTTCAAATCCTAATGAGATTAAAGATCTCACATGGTTTTTATTGATTTATTCCTAAATGCATAATGAGATTAACATTCATGCACAACAAATTTTCGAATGAAAAAGCAAAATAAGCTATTTTTTGTAAATTAAAATTGTATTTATTTTCATTTTTGGAACTTATATATTAACCTTTTAAACTTGTGGAGATTAAAAGGTTTTGCATGGCTTTTCCAGTTAATTCCTAAGTGTATGAAGAAAATGACAATTTCACATGGCAATTGCTAAGATAAAGGGAAGATTAATCATTTTTGTGACTTAGAAACTATTTAATTTCAGCATTGTGGGAAATGGTAAATTAATTTTGTGATTTAGAAATTATTTATTTTATTTGATGGGAAATAATGAATTAATATTTAAAACTTAAGGAGACTAAAGATTGGTATAACACTCATGAAAAATTCTTACCTTGAATATTTTATTTTGAGTAGGGAATTTTTTTAAAAAAATAATTTTAGGAGTAGGAGAAAGGAAGGGAATTCATTTAGGGCAAGAATAAATTTAAATAATTAAGGGGATATTGGAAATGCGAAATTAAAGAAGACTTAAATATAAATTGAAGTAGCATTATACTTGAGCTTAAAGTTGACACTAGTAGCTAAGCCTCACCACAAGCATCCAAACCTAATCAAGCTCAAATCTCTCGCTGGACAACTTTGAAGCAAATCCCCCCCCCCCCCCCTTTTTTTTTCTCTTTTTTGTGCCACATATATTTTGCATCTAAAGTTACTAAGCTACTTGTTAAGACCCAAAATTATTGGTCGTGATTGATGCATAGGCTAATGTAACCTAGCCTAGCAAGCTTAATACATTCATATGAAGTCTATAATATATCAATAAAATCCACTTTTAAAATTTAATTTAAAGAAATTTCTTGGCGGTTTCCTAAATCCGACTGCACCTCTCCAAAATTTGTTATTTTTCAAACTTGTACAACTAGTCATATTTTGATGATAATCAATAAATGAGTTTAAAAATTTCTCAAATTATACATTTATTATAGTATGAGAATAGCCTACACAAAGCTTACAACACTTTACAATATTTATAAATCTAAAACAACTCGACATATAGTAGCCATAACCTTAGAGTTAAGCGTACATGAAGATTAACCCAAAATGACAATCAAAATGTCTGAGTGAAAAGAAAGCCCCAACTTACTTTATCACTTACTAATATGTAAAATGTTAAAGAGAGAAATATAAGTCTACAATTGATTTAGTGAATTCATAAATCACAAAGTAAGTAGAAAGGGAAACAATAGAGACCTTAGAGTTTTTAACAAACATTTATTTAAGTAAAGAAATAATTTTTGACAAAATAAAAACATCATTTCTAAATATTACAATTTTGTATAAAGTGGGTATCAAGGAAAAAACCAATATCATCATACTCAGATTCCTTTACCGAATATGTTGTAACAATTCATATTGTATCCCTTTATCAGATACGTCTCAATATCTTACTTATACTTGTATTTCTTCATTAGATACGTCTCAATAATTCATACTTGTATACCTTCATTGGATACATCTCAATAATTCATACTCGTATCCCTTTACCAGAAACATCTCAATAATACATTTCAACTAGGTGACATTCCCAGCAAACCTACATCTTACCCAATTTTGGGAATTTGCAATCAAATTGGTGTGTAAAATTTAAAAAAATTTACGTTGATTTGGGCTTTCAATTTGGTGAATTACCACTTAGATTTGAAAATTTTTCCTCCTTTAGCATTTTTTTTTTCTCATCTTTAGCGTCGATGGAGGGTTTTCATTTAGATGGTCAATTGGAGATTAAACAATAAGCTTTTATCATTTATTTATTTATTTTTGGATGTTACATTATATATTATTTTATTATTATTAATATTATCCATTTATTCATTTATTTTTACATATTTTATTTGATTGGTGTTAGGGTTTCTCACTTATTCTGTTCCCAGCAGTCCTTTTTCTTCTCCTCCTCATTTTTCCTTTCTTCACTCACTCGTGTTGCTCACTTCTTTAGGCATCAACCTCTCCATCGACTTGTCATTCCTTTCCCTCTTTACCAAATCATGGACACTTCTCTGTTCTTTCTGCTAAGCATTTATGTAGCTGTAAGTTTGCATTTATGCTCTTTATTGGCTTCTTCTTTTTGTTATGCATTTGTAAACTTTTCCTTTTTTTCTAGTTCACCTCTGTCCATCTATTAAAGATGTTCAAGGTCACCGATGCTCATCCGACGTCCCTATACTTGCACCAGCCTAGGATCGTCTTTCCCTGATCTTGTTTTGGCTGGAAAATGTGACATTTCCAGTAGACTAACATCTTACCCAATTTTTGGGAGTTTTTAGTTGAATAGGTGTGTATATTTTTTTTACCCATTTGAGCTTTCAATTTAGTGAATTACCACTTGGATTTGAAACTTTTTCCTCCTCAAGCATTATTTGCTCATCTTTGACATCGATGGAGGGTTCTCGTTTCAGTGGTTAGTTGGAGATTAAATGGTAAACTTTTATCATGTATTCATTTATTTATTTATTTTGAATGTTTTTCTATGTTTTCTTTAATAATTCATCTATTTTGGTAAGGATAACGACCAAACTATTGATCCTCATTTTAGAGAACTTATTTTCTTCTTTTCCTTATTCTTCTTCTTCATGTTGTTCTTTTCCATCTTATTCTTTTTATTTTGTAGTTAGGTCTAATCCAATTAAGATAGAAGAAACTTATGCTGCAATTTCCTCCCTTTTGGAGCACCAGAATAACTGAACGTATAATTTCTTTCTTTTTCTTTTTTTTTTCCAATACCCTTGTTGTTTTCTCTGTCATTCCCTTTTCTCTGTATCTTATTGTCACTATTGACATTAAACTAGAGTATTTAATATTCTGTAATATGTATACTAAAAATATGCTTTATGATGTTGTGATTATTTTCGTGCCTTAATGCCTTACTAGAGTTCTATTTATGATTATGCAATGAGTTGAATTTAGTGAATAACTTTGAATGAGTTTGAATAGAAATCTCTATTAGTGCTTGGTCCATATCCTAAATACAATGAAGTTTTATGGCATTAGCAATATAAAATTAATTCTCTTCAATTTGCTAAATGGTTTTCTGTCATAGTTGCGCATGCCTTTAAAAGGAATCAGCATATAATTCTCTTTGAACTCTAAGACCCAAGCTCCTAACATATTTTCAAGAGTTCAAATGGTTCTTGTAGTTTGATTGTCTAATTAAAGATCATATGTGCTGCTAAAATTTAGCCAAGTGCCATAAGTTTTCCGTAAAGATTTCCAGAATTCAGAAGTGAATCTTGGATATTTGTTTGAGACAATGCTATTTGGCACTTAATAAAGTCTCACTATCTCATTAATGTAAATTTTGACATCTTATCTAAGGTATAGGTAGTAATGTTTAGCAAAAAGTGAGCAAACTTAGCCTATCCAGTATGGCCTAAATTAAATTATAACTTAAGGACAACTGGGGTAAACCTATAACAAAATCCATTGAGATACTATCCTATTTCCATTATGGGATAACTAAGAGTTAAAGTGATTTTATAGGCTTCCAATGTCTACTCTTCCTCATTGACATACTAAACATCTAGACACAAACTCATCATTATTTGGTCTCTATAAAATTCAGCTAAAACTATTTTCCTCAAATTGTTAGTCTCAAGTACATAACCTATCATGGAATCTTATCAATCCCTCAACTGATATGTTAAACTCTTTACAATTTCCTCGAGATATTTGATCATTAATCTTGCTCAAAAACTTATCAGAAGCTTGAACATCTTTGATCAGCTTTTTAAGATCATTTTGAATATTAAATTTATTTACCTAAAGGCTATTAGAGGCTAAAGATGCTAAAAAATTCAAATTCTGAAAGTCCTCTATTAAATGATATTCCTTACTCATCATTTCAACCACATATACAAACTTTCTGCTAAAAGCATTAGTGATAACATTGTCTTTTCCTATATGGTATTTAAGAGTGAAACCATAATCCTTTAAGACTTCCATCCATTTTCTTTTGCCTTATGTTCAACTTTTCCTAATTAAAGAGATATTTCAAACACTTATGATTACTAAAATCCTTAAACTTATTAGCACTATAAAGATAGTGTCATTAAACCTTAAGGGCAAAAGCAGTTGCAACCAAGTCTAAAGACATGCATGCAAAGCACTTTGTCCATAGGCTTCTAGATTATTTATATAAATCAGTGGCCAAACCACAACGTGATTTGTATGAAGATGTGGTTGATAGTGCAAAACTATTTGAAGTTTGATTTAAAGGTAGCATAAATATGCAGGAGCATCGCAAATGGTAATGCATTGGAAGTGATCAAAGTGGCCAACTAGGTCATGATGGTAACTATAGTAATAGAGAGATCATAGTGAGTCATCAATTCTATCAAATGAATCATTACCAACTGGGAGGCCACAATGGTAATTCTTCTAGCATTGTGTAGAGTAGTGGTAGAGGGCGATCATTTAGGTCCTATTTCCCTTGCTCTATTGTAGAAAGATGCATACTGGTATATTGTTTTGTGACTAGGAGGGTATATTACTAGTGTGGTCAACAAAGCCACTTTAAGAAGGATTGTCCTATTCAATATGTACCACCATCCTCTAGTTAAGCATCTACCTCTACTGTGCTACCATCATCTCCAATACTATCATTAACCTTAAGGTAAATAGGAGGACCTACAGATCATGGATCAAGTAAATCTCAAACTAGAGGTAGAGGTTCAGGGGGTAAGAATTAAGGACATACGGGGAGAAGACAATCCCATGTTTTTTCTATAACCTGTTAAGATACTCAAACATCTAATGCTATAGTTGCAAGTATACATCTAATTTATTCTTATGATGCACATGGTTTATCTGACCTTGAGGCTACACATTCCTTTGTGTCCCCATTTTTCGCATTGCGATTTGCTAAGGATGCAATACTCTTAGATACACAATTAGTTGTATCTATACTTGTCATGGATTCAATTATCGCTGATCGTGTGTATAGGGAATATGAAGTCTTAATCAAAGGAAATCAGTTACTAGTTGATATGATAGTCCTTGATATGATGGACTTTGATGTGATTTTAGGCATGGATTGGCTTTCTTCATGCCATGCCACGCTTGAATATCACAACAAAGTGGTGAAATTTGAGCTGCTATGGGGGAAAACTTTACCTTTCAAGGATATAAAAGCTTAGAACCTAATATTAGTGCTAGCAAGTTGTTAAGAAAGGGATGTAAGGGATATTTGGTGACGGTTAGAGATACATGGGGGACAACACAAACCTTAGAACATGTATAAATAGTGTGTGAATACCCTGATATTTTTTCAAAAGAGTTGTTAGGTTTATCTTGAGATAGGGAAATCGAGTTTTGCATAGACTTAATTCTTGGTACTCAACCTGTGTCTATACCCCCGTATTGTATAGCCCTTGTAGAGCTTAAGGAATTAAAAGAGCAATTACAAGATCTTTTTGACAAGGGATTCATATGCCCTAGTTATTCACTGTGGGGTGCTCTACTATTGTTTGTGAAGAAGAAAGACGATTCTATGAGGTTGTATATTGATTATAGGCAATTGAATAAGGTGATAGTGAAAAACAAATATGCATTACCTCGAATAGATGACTTGTTTAACCAACTTCAAGGGGTATAATATTTCTCATAGATTAACTTGCAATTAGGATATCGACAGTTGAAGATTAGAGAGGAAGACATTCCAAAGACAGCTTTTAGGACTCGTTATAGGCACTATGAATTCTTGGTTATATTATTTGGTCTTACAAATGCTCCGACAGCTATCATTGACGATATCCTTATGTACTTAAAAAGAAAAGAGGAACACAAGCAAC
This sequence comes from Delonix regia, assembly GCA_037074485.1. Classification (NCBI taxonomy): domain Eukaryota; kingdom Viridiplantae; phylum Streptophyta; class Magnoliopsida; order Fabales; family Fabaceae; genus Delonix; species Delonix regia. The sequence goes on from CM073457.1 coordinate 32,111,029, forward strand.
AATATGGATGACTTTACAAACATTGAGAGAAAATCAATTATATGTCAAGTTCCCCAAGTGCAAGTTTTTGTTGGATAATGTAGCATTTTTAGGGCACACTATGTCTAATGAAGGGATTAATGTAGGTTAAAAAAAAGTAGAAGCAGTTTAGAATTGGCCTAGATCCACCACAATGACTAAGATACGTAACTTTCTAGGGTTAGTTGGTTATTATCGTAGATTTGTAAAGAACTTTTCCAAGCTTACAGCTCCTTTAACTTGTTTAGCTAGAAACGGTGTGGAGTTTCAATGGACAATTGCTTATGAGGAAAGTTTTCAAAAATTGAAGGAGCACTTAACTTCAGTGCTAGTTTTAGCTCTTCCATCTGGGAGGGGTGGGTATACAGTTTACTGTGATGCCTCAAGAATGGGATTAAGGTGTGTATCGATCCAGCATGCAAGGGTTATAGCCCATGCATCTAGACAACATAAAAAGCATTAACAGAATTATACCACTCATGATTTAGAGATGGTCGCAGTTATATTTACCTTCAAAATATAAAGGCACTACTTATATGGAGAAACCTGTGAAATTTACACTAATCACAAGAATCTTAAGTATATATTTCAATAGAAGCACTTAAACTTATGATAAAGGAAATAGGTGGAACTCTTGAAAGACTATGATTGCAATATTTTATACCACCCAGGTAAGGCTAACATAGTTATTGACGCTTTGAGAAAGAAGTCTATGGGTAGCTTGGCTCATATAGCTAGAAACAAAAGGCTGATTATGAAAAAATTCCAAAAGATCATTGAAAATGGAGTACAAATTGAGATATCAGGGCTTGGCTCACTATTAGCCCATATACAGTTTCATTATACCTTAGTGGATAAGATTAAGCTAGTACAAGATCATAACATTCAGTTAAATAAGAATATGGAAGAAAGCCATGAAAGGAAGGTATAAAAGTTTTTGCTAAATGATGACGGTGCTTTAAGATGTGGTTATAGGTTATGTGTACCAAAATGTGGAAGATTAACAGAAGAAGGTGTTAAAGGAAGCTTATCACTTTGCATACACCTATCATCTAGGTTCCAATAAAATGTACCATGATTTGAGGGAGTTGTATTAGTGGAATGAGATGAAAAAAGATGTAGCAAAGTTTGTTTCTAAATGCCTAGTGTGTTAACAAGTGAAGGCTGAACACCAGAAACCTACATGTTTGTTTCAATAGATTGAGATTTTGGAATAAAAGTGGGAAAGGATCACGATGAGTTTTGTTACCAACTTGCCCAAGACCCTTAAAGGTTATGACTCAATATGGGTAATTATAGATCAGTTAACTAAGATTGCACACTTTCTAGTTGTAAAGGGTACCTATAGTGTAGCCCAATATGCTAAGCTCTACTTAGATGAGATCATCTCTCTTCATGGTGTGCTAGTGTCTATTATTTCCGACCATGGGCCATAATTTATAGCTAAGTTTTAGAAGTCCTTCCAAGAAGCTTTAGGGACTCGCTTAGATCTAAGCACTGTCTTTCATCCTCAAACTAATGGATAATCAGTGTATACAATTCAAATATTGGAAGATATACTTTGTGCATGTGTTTTGGATCTTAGTGGCAGTTGGGATAAATACTTGTCTTTGATAGAGTTTTCCTACAATAATAGCTATTAATCTAGTTTACAGATGGTACCTTTTGAGACATTGTATGGCAGGCGTTGTAGGTTTCCGATTAATTGGTTTAAAGTTGGTGAATCTAAACTTTTGTGCCTTGACTTAATATAAGAATCAGTGAACAAGGTGAAATTAATTCGTGAAAGATTATTAGCAGCCCAAAGTAACCAAAAAGCATACGTAGATAATAGAAGGCATGACCTAGATTTTGCAATTAGAGTCCTTTATTCTTACTAGTATCTTATATGAAAGGAGTTTTGTGGTTTAGAAAGAAGGGAAATTTAAATTTTAGTTACATTAGGCCATTCATGATACTAGAGAGGGTGGGTATTGTAGCCTATCGTCTGACTCTTCTACTAAATTTTACAAATGTGCATCCTCTCTTCCATATATCTATGCTCAAAAAATATTTACCTGATCTTTCTCATGCGCTTTAGCTACAATAAATACAATTAGAAGAGCAACTCTCCTACGTAGAACAATCTATCGCCATAATTGACTGACAAGTCAAGAGACTGAGGAACAAGGACATAGATTTAGTCAAAGTGGTATGGCTGAATCATACTTGGGAAGAAGTAACTTAGGAAGCCGTAGAAGTTATGTAAGACAAGTACCCCATCTCTTCACTTCTAGCGGTAAATAACATCTCTAAACTTTGGACACTGAATTTCCTTTAGGGGAAAAGAATGTAATAACCATATATATATATATATATGTATGTATGTATGTGTATGTGTATATATATATATATATATCCTATAAATATACTTAGTTAGAGATGTATGATCTCTATAGGGATAAAGAAAATTGAATTTTAAGGATTTAAATGAAAGTAGAAAATATCTAGGTTAAAAATTATACTTTTAACTAATTATTGGACATTAAAATATATCACAAGATTAAAAATAATAATCTAGTTTTAACATTATATAATAAATTGCATAGTGAAGCATAGTAATTCACATAGTAATTTACATAATAAATATTAAAGAGTAACTAGCACAGTATAAATAATAAATAGTGATAGTATTGTAACATGTATAGTGTAAACAGTATAAAATAGTGATCTTTAATAGTAAATGTTGGCCACATAATAATTTGCATCGTAAACTATTAATAGTATAGTAATTGATATAGTACTAAATAGTAATTTGTATAGTATCAAATATTAGTATGAATAGTAATGATTGATAGTATAGTAATCTTATTCAGTAATTGTCCGTAACATAGTGACTTGTATAGTAACAAAAAGTAACTATTGGCAGTATAGTAACTACACATAATAAAATGTTGATAACATAGTAACTTTGCATTGTAACTGTCAGTGGCATAGTAACTTTACATAGCAAATGTTAGCAGCATAGTAACTTACATAGTACTTAAAAAATTCTATAAATAGCACCAATATTTCTTAGTTTTCTCATTCAAATTTAAGAGAAAAGAAGAGATAGAGAGGTTGTGAAAAGAACGTTCATATTTTAGTCTTGTGTGAGAGATATTATTTCATGCTTTGCATCCTATAGGGAAATAATTCATGATTTTCAAATCTTTTGATTATGGATATATGATATGTATGGATGTATACTATATGATGATTTGCTATTAAAATGGTATTATTAGTATATGTGGAAATATAAGGTTGTGAAGTACCTCTTGACAATAATTATTCCTTTTCCTTCACTTTTAAGAATGATAATATTTCATATAATTTTATTTTCTTCAATTGTTGTATTATTATATATATGATTTTTAAGAATTTATTTATATTTAATAGTTTTAATAATTTAAAAGTTGGATGGGAATTTAAGTAAAAATCCCGTAGTTGTTAGCAAGGGTAACGACCATTGTACAACTTCTTAAAATGAATTATTAATATGTATTCGATAAAGAGAAACATATATGAATTATTGAGACGTATTTGGTAAAGGAATACGTGCATGAATTATTTAGACATATCTAGAAAAGGGATATGTGTATAAGATATTGAGACATATTTGATATAGTGATACTGGTAATAATTATTGAGATATATCTGGTTAAATGGATACAGGTATGATGATCCTGATTCTTTCTTTGATACCTATGTTATTCAAAATTATAAGGTTTAGAAATGGCTTTTTTTTTTTTTATCATAACTTGTTGTTTGTTAAAAACTCTATGACCTTTATTGTTTCCCCTTATACTTACTTTATTATTTATACACTCACTAAGTCAATGGTAGACTTACACCTCTTTCTTTAATATTTGTCAGATTAGTAGATGCTAGTGAAGTTGCTCTAGAAATTTTCTTATTGTCCAGACTTTTTGGTATGTCATTATGAGTTTATTACAGTGTACCTCTGACTCCAACTAGGTGGCTACTAGATGTCTAGTTATTTGGGGTTTATAAATGATAAGAAGTATTATAAGCCTTGTATGGGCTATTTTCCTGTTTACTCTAAATATATATTTTGAGACATTGTTAAGTTAATTGGTTAATATCATTGTGAATTGTTGAATTATATTTCAAATAGTGTTTATTGTGTTTCATCGATATTTATGGAAAATGTAAACATGTTATCTTAGGTTGGCTAGGCTAAGTTGATTTAGCCTAGACGCCAGTCACAACCAATTAATTTAGGTCGTGACATCAACTATCTAATTCTTGATAGAAAAGACACTCTCTTGCTAAATGTCGCTTGAAGGAGGTCCTAGCAATATTTGCCTTTGGTTGGAAAGATGATTGCGCATGAGAGGTTGGTACAGAAGCTATTTGTAAATGTGAGGTTGATGCAAAAAATTGTTTGATTTTCATCAGCAATTAAGTCAATAAAGTTGTGTGTTTCCTCATTAGGCCCATTATTGGATCCATTTGAACTTCATTAGTAGAATGGTCGAGAGCTCTCAATTAGTTGTTTCTTTCTCTAACAACCCCAAAGGCATCATGCAACAAATCTTGCATATCCCTTCCTAGATGCTCTACTTGTTGCACTACGGGACTACTTAGACCACTCTCTTATACTTTCTCCATGCCTAATCCACGTGGTATACCTTTTTGGAAACCCATCGCATTCCAAATGATCAAAGATGACATCTCTAGTAAATATTTTTTAAAACCACAGCAAATGCATGGCCATTTTATAGCTCTTTTTGCATTTGGTTTGGAGAATACAAAATCAAGAAAGCCTTCTACTCCAATGACATATTCAGGTGAAAATCATGGCTTGTTAATCCAACTTTTATCCATTATCACACCTAATTATTTATAAAGAACCTCAATCAAGACAATAGAAAAATAATATAAAAGCGAGATTTGGTATACAAATCTAGAAATATACACATATACAATTATAAGTATATTAAAAAGATAATTTTTTTTCATATTACATTTTATGACAATATCTTCAACTAAGGCACGACAGTAATATACCATTAACTAAGCAAATTTAAAAATATGATTCTTTGCTCTCCCTTGATTGGTTTATCCAAAAGCCACAAACCATACGTTAGACTAAAACTAATAGGCAATTATTTAATAAAACTAACAATGATATTAATTATTGAACAAGAATATTCATGTTCATCTAATGATTAATATCAATATTGATCAAACAAAACATTAATGATAAATTTTATTAATATTGTTGCTGGACATCCATCCAATATCCAATATATATAAATATCCAAGATACAATTTTTTTGTTTTGTTTTAAGAGGTCCATTTTTATATTAAATTTATAATTTGTAATAAAAATAATATATGCAATTTTTTTAAAAATTGACCCATTATCATTTCTCCCAGCTGTGGCTACGTTTTTGGGGATTTGCTTGTCCACTGTGGAATCTCACAATTCACTCTCCAACTGAATAAATAATCAGGCTAAATAGAGATAATTTCCTCTTTACAAAAAACTAAAATTACTAAACTGAACCATATATTGGCAAATTAAGATTTCAAATTTTTTCAAAAAAATTGGGTCTGTCAATTTAAAATACAAAAAGAGATAAAAGATAGAATGTTAACTCTATAAATATTGCTTGCGGAAATGAGTCTAGAACAAAGTTAAGCATAAGAATTAAGTTTCAATCTATGTAAGTGTCAGGGACAATGCTTTTAAAATGAAACATACTTGCTCCAATATTGAGAAAATCAAACATGTATTAGCTTCAAGAAAAGTGAGCTGGCAACAAAATGACTTCAAAAGAAGCTGAGTACAAATTGGTTGAAGAGTGGTCAAAAAGTTGTAAACTGCTAAAAGCCATAAATAAAGATGTAAATAAAGCAATCAAATAACTAAAAAAAAAAATTTTAAAGAGCAACGATGCAAGTTTTTTATAAGATTTTTGTGTCTTCATCTTGCTGCACTTTATGTCATAGCTTTTTCGGTAGCAACACATGCCTTCCCACCTGCCATTACCCTTCCATTTTTTCCCTCATTCATAATTTATTTATAACCAATTTTATTCAATTAAATTTATAACCATAATCTACTTATCTTTGAGAAAAGCCATATATCTGAATACCTAAAATAAAATTTTAGCAAGTCAGGTTACATAGAGATCCATTGAACACCCTCAACGTGCTCATCTTTCATTTAATTAGGGTCCTTTTTGTGTTCTCTCTTTCCAGCGGTAATTAACTTAATTTTCCCTTTTGTTTTCTTTTTCTTTTGTTTTATATGTATAAACTTTGGCCTTCGTTTTAGTATCTCTATTTTTTTTTTCTAAAATAATATTATAAACAATTAATATTTTTGGTTGTAAAAAGTCTCTTAAAGTGTTTCTGAAAGTTGTATTCATCGTGTACAGATCTCACTTTGTTCCCCCCTCACTCCATTCATCATTTTGTTCCTTTTCACCTTTTCTTAAACTTATAATTCTTCAATATTCTAATACTCCTATAAGATTTTGATGATCTTAGCATTCATCATCCCCAGCTATCAAGATGTTTCATTGGATAAGCATAAAGCCTTGTCTTGTGTTGTCCAAGTGGAACTAGATAATTATTGTGTGAGAAGTGTTGAAGATGGAAGCTTTTGAAAGAGAAAACTGGGCTTGGCTGCTTTTAACTAGACCAGGTGGTGCTGGGCTATACATAACACAAGAAATGGCCTAATGGGTCCTATTTCTTTCATATCAAAGGATGGTCTGTCATAGATTGGAGAAGCATTATATCAGTGAGTGGCTCTAGCAGGTGTTCAATCCCACAGCGGGGGACTGGCTACCTGCACATTTGTATTAATGACCTTGGCATGTATAGAACCTAATACACATAATAAATGAGTCTCTAAACAAAAATTAGTCTCATAATCTTTCAAAAGAATTATAAAATTTTAAATCTTTTATGATAAATATGAGAAAATTAAAGAAGTTAAATCAAATTTTCCTACTATATATCATGGAGCAGAATTCGGCTGCTGTGTTTGATGATATATGGTCCCTTCAAACATTGTTCTACTCATACCACAATGACCATATATTCACGCCCAAGTACTCCCATGTTAAACTTTAAAGAAAAGGGTAATAACAAAGACTTTAAATTAAATATTCTCTGTTAATAAATGGGGTAAGTAATCAACGAGGGATTTTAAATTCTAATGTGTCAGTCCATTACATGTGATCATAAAAAAAAAGGGAAGCAAAAAACAAAGAAGGAATGGAGATAGCATAAGAGGACAAAGTCAGAGTCCTGGATTCGCTTTGTTTGGTGTTGATAAAAGAGAATCTCATGTCCTCCACTTTGGGAGTGTGCATTTTAAAATAAGAAGTGAGGTTCATGCACTGTATCTTAATTACTGCTTCAATTATATCAACCTAATGATTTCATACTTGGAAAACCATGAGCGAAATGATTGAGTGGACGAAGAAATGAAAACCACTCAAACTTTAAAGTCACCATTACCCTGAAGCTATTATAAAGATTCAAGATTAAGCTGGTAATTCTACCATAATCAGATTGATACATAACCTAATCTTAAAAGTGTATAATAATTGATTTTGCAGATACTCTTTTTAGGAACAGAGTTTCAACCCACACATGAAAAAGTCACACAAATCATTAACATTATTTGCACTTTATAATTAAACAAGACATGTTCCTTCGAAAGATAGAAAAGAAATACATGAAATTCATCTAATTCACAAGTCATCATCTTAATGAACAGTTTTAACTGAGAAGCATAGCATAAGAAACACAACAGAAAGGGACACATGTACAGCAGAGCGCAACAAAAGGGGAAACCAGAAGCATTTGAACACAGACGAGACACCTTTATGTCACAACTAAACTCATAATAAGAAATCAAAAGCATGTAGCGGAGAACATGACCCAGTCACAATACAAAAGAGGAACCTCTTGTAGCAATCTACAAATCCAACTCGAAATAATCATTTTGCCTGTTTACGGCTAAAATTATATCAAGGCAACTTGATAACCATTTATGTATACAAATACAACCTCAGCACGTGGAATCAATGAAAAAAAGTTTCAATTACTTGCATCTTTACAAGCAGTTGAAGCCATAAAATACCAGAAAAATAGAAAAAAAATACTCAATGGATTAAAAAAAAAACAAAGTAGCTTAAGTCTTAACTAAAAAGAAGTAATCAAAACCCTTAATTCCATCACTAGTTAATTAGAAAAGAAGCATAGTAGAACTTAGAATGCAATATAAAAGTGTCTTCTCCTTACTGCATTTTCTCGGGAATCAAAAGGAGCATGGAATGTAGAAGAAGGGAAAACATAGAAAGAGCATACCTCAGAAATTGGAAGCAAGTGTCATTAGCATTTGATCGACTTGCTATCATGTTTATTTTTAGCTTACAGAGGTGGGATTTTCACTGTTCTCCATGCTGGTGACTCTTAGTGGTGTGACATGTACAACCTAGTAAGAAAATGAAAATTTTGTAATTTGGCCTTGCCCAATATTGGTTTTGGATTTATTTTATTTAATTTTATCATGTACTTAATGTTTTTTTAAGCTTGACCACCTTCAAAATTAGATCAGTAACTTAGGTTAACTTGAGTGGATAAAAATAATCATTGATTTCTCAAAATGATAAGAAATAACAATTAGCAACTAAGATGACAATACTTGACTATCTTTGATAACCGCTTATAAGGAGAATGTACATGCAACTACTATTACGCTCAATTATCATAGACATATGGGGAATTAGTAAAAGTGGTTAGGTTCTCACAACCTAATTGTATGAATACTGAATTCCCCAGGATAATAAACTAATTCGTATGTTAATAGGAAACCAATATTAGTACAAAATAACTAGCACATTAGGGGAAGATAGGATTTTAGGAGCATTAATATAGGAACTCATTATTAATTGCAATTTAGATCAGATGTTGTTACTCCAGCTGCACAAATCCTGTCATGCATCATCCACGACATTTTCACCATGTCACTTATGTTTTACATAACACGGCCTTTCACTTAATATCAAATGGTGCATTTCAACTTATTTCTTTCAAAAGTGGAGACTTGAACGACGTCATTTGCGAGGGTTGATGAAGAGAAGACCTGCAGTGTCATTTTACCAGGTTGGGAACTGAATCTGCTCTGGGTCTAGTCCAGTCAATTTGACCCCGTTGGAGGTAGAGGTCAACTTAAGCTATACATTTTTTTAACCATTAAGTTAAGTGACATGTCGTTTGTGTTTTAGTCACTGATGAATAACACTCTATTTTACCTTATCTCAAGTGAAACACATTTTAAGCTTCTGATATTGTGCTTCTTATACTATTTTTCTTTTAGGACATTTTTGAAGATTTTGAATTTTATTTCATGATTGATGGGCTTTTTATTACTTTTACTGAAATGGCCTATTAATATGCATTTTGTTTATGTATTATGGGCATTTTGTTTCTGCTCCATTATTGCATATTCAAATCAAAATGAAAAGTTATTCCATGTGAGAGTCAAACCCTTGCCATTAATTGTCAGAGGCCAACATTCTGAACACTGAACCACCACAACACCTTGTGAATGGGATCTTCTTTCATGTATTTTTGAAGTTCAAAAATGCATTTCAATGTATTATTGCTCAAAATATTTGATTTAATTGCTCAAATTATGGAAATTTATTTTTGGGCAACTTGAGTCTTATTGGGCAATATTTGGTAGATATTTTATCTAATATTTTGTGAAATAAAACCTTTATGCCATTTAATTGATGTTTAATTTTGAAAATTAATTTTGAGCAATATTTTTATGGCATATTTGGTTAAAATTTAAAGTAGGAAAAATTAATTAATTAATTAATTACTGACATTTTGGTTTTGTTAATTAATTAATAAATTAATGGTTTAATATCCCATTATGATAATTGTTTGTTTATGATTTTTGCATGCCTATATAAAAGCATTCAGGAAATTTTTGATGTCAAGTAATTTGTATGATTTTAGAGTAATTAGAGTTTTGCCACAACATTTTTAATTATTCAAAACTTGTGGACTGAAGCCTTTAAGACAACAGTGTATATACTTAACTGAGTTCTAACTAAGGTCGTTGAGAAGATGCCATTTGAGTTAATGAAAATCGAGTTTAAGGCATGCACGTTTGGGGATGCCCATCTAAAGTGCAGATTTATAATCCACAAGAGAAGAAGCTGGATCTAAGGACCATTAGTGGCTACTTCATTAGGTATGCCAAAAGGTTTAAGGGATATAAGTTTTATTGTCCATAACATAGCACTAGGATTATGGAAACAAGAAACGCTAAGTTTATTGAGAATGACTTGATCAATAGGAGTGATGAAACCTAAAATTTAGATTTTGAGAATGATCGTTTGGAAACTCAAGCTCTTACATCAAGTGATAGATTGATTATAATTCATACCCCTTAAGGAAAACCAAGTATTAAAGAACCAATCATTGAAGAGCCACAAACTGTTAACCATGACAAGTTGATGCATTTGTAGAACAGTCACTAGAACTTGTTATACAACTAGTTGTGGAATATGCTCCCCAAAAGAATGATGACTTAACATAAAAAATGTTAATTAGGATTAGGAGGTCTACAATTCCTTGTGAATATGTCATGTACCTTCAAGAATTTGATTATAATGTAGGAGCCAAAAATGATCCTGAGATGTTTTCAAAAGCCATCAACTGTAGAGAATTTGAGTTGTAGCTCAATGTTATGATGGATGAGATGGATTTCATGGCGTCAAACGAAATATGGGATCTCATTGAATTGCCTAGTGCCTCAAAGGCCATTGGTTATAAATAGGTCTTTAAGACAATAAGAGACTCATTTGACAACATTAAGAGATATGAGGTAAGACTTGTGGCTAAGGGATTTACTCTAAAGGAAGAACTTGATTACACTATGTTTTCTCCTATATCTAAGAAAGATGCCCTTTGTATCATATTTGCATTAATTGCCCATTTCAACTTAAAATTACGTCATGTGGGTGTGAAGAAAACTTTCCTTAATGGGGATCTAGAGAAAGAGGTATATATATAACAACCTAAAGGATTCTCCGTTACTGGTGAACATTTACTTTATAAGCTTATGGATTGAAACAAGTCTCCCACCAATGGTATCGTAAGGTCCATGAAGTTATCTCTTTGTTTGGATACACGAAGAACTCATAGTCCAATTAATATACCTGAAGGTCAATGGCAGTAAAATATATTTCCTTATGTCATATATGAGTGGCATATTACTTGCAACTAAAGATAAAGGGTTTACATACGAGGTGAAATAATTTCTCTTTAAAAACTTTGATATGAAGGATATGGTTGAGATATCTTATATCATTGGCATTGAGATCCACTGAGATTGAACTCATTATATTTTGGATTTATCACAAGAAACCTATAATAATAAAGCCTTATGTATGCTTAGATTTGTACGAGACTTAACATTATATTTACAGTTGGAATGTTAGACAAATATTAAAGTAGTCGAGAAATGGATCTCTAAAGAGCTATAAAGAAGGTTATGAGGCATCTCAAAGGTACCAAAGACTACATGCCAATATACAAGTAGATTGAGAATCTTGAGCTAGTTGACTACTATGATTCAGATTTTTCCAATTGCATCAATTCATCGAAATTAACATCTGGTTATATCATTATGCTTGCTGGTACAGCTGTGTCTTGGAGAAGCATAAAGCATACTTTAATTGCTTCCTCTACCATAAAGGTTGATTTCATATCCTAATTTGAGGTGATGTCACATGGTATATGGCTTAAGGGCTTTATTTTTTGTCTTAAGATTGTCAATTCTATCTTAAGGCCATTAAGAATATATTGTGACAACTCAATTGTAGTTTTTTGGCCAAGAACAATAAAAATGGAACTTGAAGCAAACACATCAATATTAAGTACTTAGTCATTTGAGAACGTATCTAGGAAAATAAAGTTACCATTAAACACATAAGCACTGAGCTGATGATTATTGGTTCTTTGACAAAAGGCACACCATCTATGAAGTTTAAGGACCATGTGGCTATAATGGAACTTGGTTCCACTTTAAGCATTTTATGTATATATTTTCATCATTTGTAATAAAGCTCTTATTCATTTTTTATTGGAGTTGTTTTTCTCATTTTGTGTGTACTTTTTTATGTAGAAAATAAATAATATTAAGAGGACCCAAAATAAGCATAAGGCTTATTATGTTATGGGAAGTTGAGAAAGTGACATGCATTATGATACATGGAAGGTAATACTTGCTAGTATAGGACCTACCACTGTAATTCATGCATTTCTCCTTTCTCTTTTGGAATATTCATGGCTGTGGATATTGAAATTATAAAATATTACAGACTAAGTGGGAGAATGTTAGTTTTTTTTCTGTTCAAATTCTTGCATCAAGTGTGGTCCATTTCTTTTACTTTCAATATTCATTTCATGCATTCAATGGACATTAGGTTTTGGTTTCCATGCACATTAATCTACATTGATTCCCCATCATGTTGTGACCATTGGAATGACATTCATTGATGGCATGGTTCCCTTCATCTCTCTTATAAATATAGGTCCCTGGGTCTAGCTTTGATCATCATGTAACACTAATACATCATTACATAGAATAAGAAACTAAGGCTCAGAAGCATCTGTATTTGTTTTCATAGTTTTGATGTTTACAAGATTTACAATCTGATGCAATAGTTGGAGGTATGTTTTTCCAAAATATCTGTTTCATTTATGGAATACTATCAAGTTTATTTTGTGTGAAATTGCTTTCATTCTATCCAATAAAACATGGATTTACTAGCAACTAATATCGCCACAAAACATAATTGACCTTCATTCGGCCCATAAGAAGGTTGTCACTAAAAATGACCAAAAGATGGCTTTTATGCGGCTTTCCAATGACTGCCCCTGAAAGATGGCTTCAACGACAGCAAGGATGGCAGTAAAAAAATTAATTTTGAAAAAAATTTATTCACCAATAATGATGCTTTCTAAAATTTTATTTAAAAACTAATTAATAATCTTAAATCCTATAAATAATATCACAATTGAACCAAGATACTCTGCAGTGGGGGATTCAATGGGGGAATCCTCAATTTTTTTTTCATTATTAAATCTGGAACGTTCCAACAGTCTCTAGATTTTTTAAAATATTTCAAATATTTTGTTTAAACATATTTGAATCATTGGATGAAAATTCAATGGTCAAGATTGTTATTAAAAAAACAAAAGGGGAAATCTTCTACTGTAGAAAATCCTCTTGCTATATTAAATCTATGAGTCCAAAAAAAAAAAATTCCCACATGCAATTCAGCTTTCAGCATAAAATATTTCGACACTAGAAATTCATGAACACAGTCTGACAGCTCTTAGCGCTGGAAATGTTTTAATAATGGGTGCAGTTTAAATTTCATTTGTTAGACTTAATTAAATGATTTCATTGCACACTGAGCAGTTTGCGGAACTTTAATTCAATTTAGCTTTAGTTGAGTTTGTACAATATGGGTTTAAAGGTGGAACTCAGAATACTAACCAAAAAAATCCAATTTGAGAATCTATTAATTAAGTATGGATCAACAGGGCTATTGGACTCCATAAATACAAACGCGTTTTTTAAAGAGCCTCGTATAGTTGTTACTTCTTAGTCGTTAAAATAAATAAATAAAATTGTACTGTAAAATTCGATCCCACCACCCCCAGATATACTTATAATACTTATAATTATAAAATAAGTAATTTAGTTAACAAAAATTGCCTTTGAATTTACAACTGGAAAAAATAATTTCTAATGACAAACCTTGCTTGAGATAATCTAAGCATATAGTATACAGAATTGCGAAACAAGAGATTCAAGTCTATAATATCATAGAATTATTAAATCATATTAAATATATAAAATATGTATAAAAAGAAAAACATGAAGCGTTATGTGATACTATGAGTAATGTTCATATGATTTCGGGAGCACCACATTTTCTAATTGTGATGTAATCAATAATAAAATATTAAATAATGCTATATCAAAAGATTTTGTATGTAATAATTAAATGAGTTCAATTATAACGATAAATTTATTAGAAAAGGTAGAATGTTATTCTATATTTAGTAATATTTAATAATTAATTATGTATAATTAGAGAGTATGATGTTCTCGAGAACATCTCAAAAACATATATTTTCTATCTATGATGTAATTAATAATCAAATATTAAACAATAATGCATTAAAAGATTTCGTGTGCATTTATTAATGAGTTCAATTATACTAATAAATCTATTAAAGATAATCAAATATTTACATGACACCATAAATTTATTTAATTTGTAAAATCTATCAAAGAAAATTTTACAAAATGATTTACGTCATGTGATCGAAGTACGGAATTTTTTGCCAAGGCTATTAATTAGGTAAATTATTTTGTATGATAGTGAAGGCTACGGTGGCTTAGTTTAAATTTAATTAGAGCTATTTGAGATTTAATAGGTTTTAGTAATCATATATAGATTTGATAATTGTTCTAGGTGTCTTAAAGATCCTAAATTTTTCTAGGCAATTGCCTGACATACATGGTCAAAACACAAAAAGCCCGCCACACAACCAAAGTGTCTTATCAAGCCATATAGAATATACTAAAATGAGTAAAATATCATTTCGGTTAATCACTTATTATAAAATTGTCATGGGGCGTGTTCATACCGATTAGATGTCGGCCACGAAATCCATCACTATACCGAATAGATCATGGACATTCTCATATTGGCAAAGGAACTATGTGCGAGTCTTTGGTTGTAATACCTAAAATAATCTCATTAAAAAATATCATATTTATTCTTCCACTTTACAAAAGTACAAGATTTAGTATCTAAGATTTAGAGTTTAAGATTTATTAGAGAAACTAAATTTTATAACGTTTTAAAAAATGAGGGACCAAATGTGATAATTTTAATAAGTGAGGGACTGGAATAACAATTTTCTAATAAGTGAAAGATCAAAAATATATTTTTCTCATATTAAAATAGTGACAATTCAAATACATTTTAAAGGAGATGATGGTGACTAGATGCTAGCAAAAATGCTAAATACTCCAACCAAAGTAAAATAAGCACAAAAAGTGTGCTCAAAGAGGAAAGAAGCAACAAAAGATAATGAACTGGCCTAGAACTTTAAAAAGACTCAAAAAAATCAACAAGCCGTTAAAGCTATTTGTAGAAATAATAGAGAATAGGAGAATATTTGATTCAATATATCAACTGATGTATGATATAGGGCTATATATACACTTGCTAGGCTAGGTGAAAGATAAAATTACATAAGAAAAAAATTATACATAGATGTGCAAATAATACATGTCACTTGGTCACTGAATTAATATGATGTTGTCTCATGTGGCTTTAGCACTCACACCAAAGTGTTGCAGTAGCTCTAGATTGAAGTGTGAGTTTCTCATATGTTAGAGAAATGGTTTGTTGCAAGATAGCAAATGGGCCCTATGATACAATTTTTCCCCTCTTCAAGTTGGAGAATAGTAATCTACCATTCCTAACTTGCCAACTAAATATGCAAATTAAGCAACTAAAAGAGACTTAATGAAGATATTTGCATGCTACTTAAAAGATGCAATATGTGACAAGCGAAGGAAACTAGCTTTGTACTTATCATGGACGAGATGACAATCAATGTTCAAATGCTTTGAGCATTCATGAAAAACAAGGTTGGCAATAATGTGAAGTATCACCTTGTTGTCACATTATAGTGTATAGGTAGAGGAACTGATACACGAAGATTAGAAAGGATATACAATATCAATTTCAATTCGCATATAGTGCCATCAAGAAACCTATGAGATGCTTTTGCAGAAGATCGAGAAACTATAGGTTGTTTATTGTCCTTCCATGACCTTAGTATGTTAAACTTATTCACTGAAATATTGGATTTTGATGATTATAAACACTTGATGAAAGTTCTTCTTTGCTTTCAAATAGGTTCTAGTTTATTTCTTTGTAATATCACTTTGTTCCCTTTATAAGAAAACTTAAGCTGATAGGATAAGTTAGAAAGCATCCATAAAATTTGTTTTAAGAATTTAAAGTTTAAAAAGTTGATTTTGGAAATTTTGGTTGGTTCCCAATCAATTAATAGTAGCCAGCAGTTGGTTGGCCTTTGACTAGTCAACTGCTAGCCTCTGTGGCAATTAATAGGGCATTTCCAATGAGTACCTAGTCAATAAGCCTATATGCCTAGTGGACTAGTGAACCCTTATGGTGCCCCTATCAACTGCAAGTGATAAGAACTCTCTATGAATCCTTAAGCCATTGGCTAGCCTAGTGTATGCCCAATTAACTACCAACCTCACTACATATAGGAACTTTTTGTGAGTGACCAGTTGAGTAGCCACTGACTAGTAGTTGATTGTTAGGGTCCTATTTTTTAATTTAACAAACGAAAAGAGAGACTAACAATTGGGATAGTACTTGAAAAGCTAATGTAGCTTTTCAATGGTTTTTTAATTTATAAATTAAGCTTTGTGCTATATATATGTGACATAAGGACTCTAAAAACACAGAAGAAAATTACCAAGTGCTTCTATCTTACAAAATCTCTTTTTTACAGCTTAATTTTGCATTAGTGTATCATTGTATTACTTACTCTATTTTTTAGAGTTACTATATTAAATTTCAAGGATAGATGTTCATTGAAGAGAGCAAGTTGTTAGGTTGGGTTGATGAAGAGTTGTTCCTTGGTTGTTTGGTTGGCTCTATCTTACAAAATCTCTTTTTTACAGCTCAATTTTGCATTAGTGCATCATTATATTACTTACTCTATTTTTTAGAGTTACTATGTTGTAATTTCAAGGATAGATGTTCATTGAGGAGAGCAAGTTGTTAGGTTGGGCTGATGAAGAGTTGTTCCTTGGTTGTTTGGTTGTAATATATCATTTTGATATAGTGTAAAACTCCTAAGAGGTTGCTTAGAGACTGGATGTAAGCTTGAATTTAAGTTGAATTAGAATAAATATTTTTGCCTCATTCTCTCCTTTGCTCTCTTTACATTTTGCATTTAAATTCCTAATTGTTTGTCCTTATTTTTTACTTGGTTCCATTTTTAAATCTCTTAAAAGGATTTGTTTTGAAAAATTTTTCTCAACACCTAATTCACCCCTTCTTGGGTGCCAACCTTATATAACCAAGTGGTATAAGATCTTGGCATCTTGATTAAAGATTTAACAACCCCAGGAGTGTTTATGGCAGGCCTTGGTTACATTGTATTGCCTAATGGACTATCAATAACAAAACCTCGTAGTTTTAATGGTGAAATTTTCACTTATTGGAAGCAAAGGGTGACAAATTTTTTTGAAACTATTGATAATTGACATTTGTGAAGTTATTGAGAAAGGTCAATACTTATCAAAATTGAGAATGTCAAACCTCAAACCAACACAAAAGTGAATAAAATGAAACTAATAAAAGAAAAGTTTTATTAAATAATAAAACTAAACTCATTCTCACAAGTGCACTCAGTCAAATAGAACATTAAAGTATCTAATTTTCAAAGTGCCAAAGAGATGTGGGAAGCTTAGAATTAGCCCATGAAGGAACAACTAGTGTGAAAGAATCAATGATTCATAATCTCATACAACAATATGAGTTGTTTAATATGAACCAGTGAGAAACTATTAAAGAAATATAGACAAGGTTCACTCACATTGTCAATCATTTGGCTACTTTAGGGAAGACGTACACTTAAGTGGATCATGCATACTAAAAAAATGAAGTCTCTTCCTATGGAGTGGCAACCTAAAGTGATAGCTATTGAGGAAGCCAAAGATCCATCTCTGTTACAACACTCTTTGACAACCTTCAAGAACATGAACCTTAGCTGAAGCAACTTCTTAAAGAGCAAGAAAAAAAAGAAGAAAAGTCTTTCTCTCGAGGCTACCTCATGGTGCCTCCCAAATGTCATGAATGTAGAAATGTTAGTAAGATTAAGTGGAAATGTCCTTAATACTTGAAGGAGAATGAGAATATTGAAAAAAGGGAAGGGCAGAAAATGAAAGAAGCCTATATATCAGCCACTTGGGGTGATAGTGACCAATATTCAATTGATGAAAAAGAATGAAGAAGCCAATATTTGCCTCATGGCAAATGAAGATAATGAGATAAACTTTTCCCCTTATTATGAAAAATTTCAAAATGTTTTTGATGAATTAGATGATGTATTGCACAAGACAGTAAAGGCTCTAAGTTCTTCAAAGAAGAAAAAATAATTTCTTGAAAATGAAATTTGGAAAAGGAGGAAGAAGAAAATGTATATCATTTGACGTCCAATTTGGACAAGATATTGATTGAGCATTATGCCTACTTGGGGCTATAGGAGCTACAAGTGATGAAGATTGTGATTTAGAAACAGAAGGGATGAAAGAAGTAAGATCATCACTGTCATTAGAAACAGAAACAATAGGCAGTGAGCATGTGTCAGCAATGGCTAGAATATTCAATGGATTGTTATTTAAAAATGAAATCCTATATACTATATATAAGGTAATTAGCTCTAGTAATGAAATGTGAGTTGAGACATTTCCCAATATGGATATATGGATAATTCAACCTAAAACGAGTTATCCAATTAGTAATTTCAAATACCAATAATTAATTATTGATATTATGTAAAGTATAGTCTATTAATTAGTCAAAAATTAATTACTGTTAATTTACAAATAAATAAATCATTCTAACATATTGATCAATAGGTAATTATTGAGCCTTAATCCAATATATAAATCATATATATATATATAACTAGATGCAAGTGAGTTGTAGTTGTTACAAAACATTAATTAATCTGTTAAGTTTACTAATCAAATGCACCAATGTTAAAAGCTTTTAACGTACTCTACTGCGGCCTCTCAAAGTAAATCAATTGACTTATTTTCTCTTCTACTAGGTATCCAAATTTCATGAATTGTCGGTCAATAGTACAAGCGCGGTTACCAAAATGTTCGTAGATTTCTTATCATCAAAGGACTGATGAATATTATTTTATATCCAAATTGTTACAAAGAAAGTTAAGAAGGGTGAGAGTGAAAATAAATAATTGGTGAACCAGAGGAGAATATAATTTATGATGGGACAAAAAGAAAAGAAGGAAAGAAATTTGGGGCCACAACAGGAATAAACCCTCACCAAAATAGTATTTTCACCCATACATTCTTCGAAGAATGTTAAAACATGATGCACATCATGAATATGCTTCTCTAACGAAATTTCGTTAGATGTACTTCCAGCCATGGTTCTTTCATCTTTTGAATGTACCGCAAAATGCCACCTAAATACACTGAGGTTGGCTTCTGGAATGGAGAAAATAATAATAATAATAACGCAGAGGAAGAACTGTCAGTTATGAAGGAAACCAGTAGCAAGAAGAAGGGAATGGTAAACTAAATCTATGTTGAAAAGCTAGAAAATTTGAAGTTAGTTAATAAAACTAAGCTTCATAAGCTACGGACCAGCAAAATATAAGCTGGAATTTTCTATGGCTAAAAGAAAATTGAGCAAGATGGGGTGTATGATCCTCTATATTTAAAGTAATCAGGTTATATGATCTCAAGTGCCTATATGTGCTTCATTATAAAATTATTGATATAATAATTAAGGAATTATATATTGGAAATTACAAAAATATAAGGGTAGATGGCAAAAAGGGTATAAGCCAGCCTAAAATTGGAATTTCCACAACTATATATATATATATATATATATATATATATATTCCTAAGCGTTCCACTACAAATAACAAATAATATATATCTTGTACATTTATATGAATCCAAGAAATAGTTATTTGAATTTTAAATTAATAAGGAGACTTTGTTATGCTTTATCCAAATTAAATAATTTGTAAGTCAATTTTTGGCAAAAAGGAGTTAAAAATATTAGAGAGAGAACTATATAACATGGATGGAATTTATCTAATGTTTTAAGGAATACCTATAAAAAAATAAATATATGAATTAAGATCCCTGTCAATCAGTTTTGTGATGTTGAATTAGAAGAAGATGAGATGCTCTCTAATAAACAAGAAATCATCCATAAGAGCATCCGTAAGCATGGTTAATATTAATATTTTATAATAAAAAATATCCGATTAAAATCTAAGCTATTTTTCTAATATTTAGTAATCAAGAAACAATACACGCGCGTGCACATATATGTATATATATATATATATATATATATTGCTTTTTAGTTCCCGTCTACTATTTTTGTAATCTGTATTTATATTATGAATAATAATTAAAGAAATATAATATAAAAGTATTGTTATTATTTTTTATGAGGTTACCATTACACGAATGATTTTGGGTATTGATGAACCATAGCATATGTATCATTATTTTAGTAATACTGTTATCATAATATTAATTAATCTTTTTTCATTTTCACGTTTTGACTTAGATCATGACACATAATAAAGGAGCAAGGAGTGATAAGATTAGTAAATGAATAAAAGTAGAAGAGGCTCGATATAGATATGTATGAGCATTTGTATAAATTGATTTTGGTGTTCAATCATTTGATGTGTTGCTCTTACAAAAGATACAGAAAAACCAAAAAAAGGAAATACTTGACCGTAAAATCATTATAAACCATATCCTTCGTCTTGAAATTAACTTAAACAATATTTTTTTTATTAACCAAAAAATATATAAATTTTAAGATTAACATTAGAAAATTAAATAAAATTTTATGGACTAAAATGAAAGGATAAAATAGTATTTAGGTACAAATTATAATTTTAACTATTTTTAGGGATGAACATAAAAAGAAAAATATTTTTTTAGATAAAAATATAATTTTAATCATTGAATAGTATTTTGCATAGTAAATGTCGGCAAAAACACATAGGTACTGTGCAAATTTTGACTTACTATTTGTACCATACCAAATAATAACTTGCATAATAACTTAAAATTTTTTATAAATAACACCAATATTTCTTATTTTTTTGATTTAAACTGGAAATAGAAGTTGAAGGAGCATTCATATTTGTGTGAGATAGTTTTGTGAAAACCTCTTTAGTATGGGCTATGCTATAAAAATAGAGGATCTCTACTATTGATCCTATCGGTGAGTATATAGTTAGCAAATTAATACTTTCTATTATACCAAATGTCTTTATTTTATTGTCTAGCTTTCAATTTCTTTATTTTTATATGGATTATATATAGATATATATATTTTCTTTCTAAACTAGTCTTTTAATAATATTAATTTATTTTATATAACAAACTTCTACATATTGTGCTCATGATGGTGGTGGAATCCCATTTAATAGATTGAGTAGAATTAAGACACTAAAATGAAATTTAATAGCACCTTTATGGAGCTTTATGGACTTTGAACAAGTAAGACTATGGTAGACCATGCTCCCTAAATTATTAATTTAAATTTTATGTGTTTTTTAGCAAAGTAATTCATCCTATAACTCTTGAGATTTATGGTAGGATTATACCGCCTAAATAGTCACTAACATGTAGGGTTACTATATTTTCTTGCTAGGAACATTCTAGAATTGAACCATGTTAAAAGTTCTTAGATCAATTTGGTCTTAGAAAAGAAGAAACTAAATATTTAATAAATTTTAAGACATAACAGGGATTCCAAACTATCAATAATATTAAAATTATTATTATTATTACTATTTTTAAATGACTAGACAATTATATAGGATTTATGATTTCCATATTTGACAAATAAGGTATAGATGTCAATGATCTACAGGTTCTCAAGTGATCTAAATTTTTATTCTTTATATTATTGTCACTTCATTCTTAATTACATTTTATTTTATTTTATTTTATCTTCTAGATCATTTTTATTTAAATTACTTTATTGTAGTAAATATATTTAAATAAAATTATTTATTATTATATCCTATTTACACTATTCAATGGATTTTATATTTTAATGGATGGATGATATTCATATAAGAACCTCGTAGCCGTTAGTGAGAGTAACAACCTTGTTGAAATGAATTATTAAAGACGTATCTGATAAAGGATACGAGTATAAATTATTGAGATGTATCCAGTGAAGGGATACAAATATGATATATTGAGATGTATTATGTAAAGAGATACAAGTATGAATTATTAAGACATATCCAGTGAAGAGATACATATATGAAATATGGAGATATATCTGGTAAAGAGATACAAATATGAATTATTGAGATGTGACTGGTGAAGGAATACAGATATAAGATATTGAAACATATCTAATAAAGGAATATATTATGAATTATTGAAACATATATGGTAAAGGAATATAAGTATAATGATCTTGGTTCTTTCGTTGATACCTACTTCACATAAAATTATATCATCAAGACTTGCTGTATGTTTAAAATTCTAAGGTCTTTATTATTTTTCTTTCTGCTTGCTTTGTTATTTATTCACTTACTAAGTCAATGGTAGTCTTACACCTCTCTTTAATATTATTTAGATCAGTAAGTGCTAGTGAAGTTGTCTTGAGAATTTTCTCATTGTCTAGACTTTTTGGTATATCAATCTAGGTTAATCACAATGTACATTAGACTCCAAGGTGGTGGCTACCAGATGTTTGTTTGTTTAGAATTTTGTGAAGTATTATAAGTCTTGTGTGGGTTATTTCCGTATTATACCAAATATATATTGTGAAATTGTTAAATTACATTTCAAAGTGTGCTTAATGTACATCATCAATATTTTTTTTCGAAAATGTAAAAAAAAAAAACTTATCTTAGATTGGCTAGGCTAAGTTGACTTAGCCTATGAGCTTATCACGACCAATGAATTTGAGTCGTGACATTTCTAGCTTGTAACTAGATTGCTACTACATCACAGGGAGAGTTAAAGTTCTAATAAATTCTATTGAAAGGGAAATCGGTGTATGAGATGCTTCATAATCATAAAGTAGACTATATAATAAACCACACGAGATAATCACTCGTACATAATTCCACATATTAATCTCATAACATAAATTACATACATAACAGCACAGCATATGGAATTACATAGAATGAGGTAACCGAACATTGCAACAACTTCTATGTTGAAGCTGTTGTTTGTTCATATGATTTATAACTCAAAAATAGGCACACAGAGTATTGATATATATTCGAGAGACAAACGATAGCACTAAATATAGCAAATACTTGAGAAGCATCGATACTAGCATAAACATAGAATATGCCACCAAACATACATTATGACATGTCAGAATATGTTTAAATATGTATCTAGTATGAATGTCAAATACATATCAAACATCATATGGCTTTTTGTTTCAAATATCAATGCTTCATAAACTAAGTATGGCTACTTATGGGTAAGGTGGGCATCAATGTCTTTGCTCACTTCAACAGCCAACTTCATAAACTAAGTTTGGTCACGTGCACCAAACTCCCTATATCCTTTGGACTCGCTTGTAGTGTGATTTTGAGGCTCTCGTAGTCCTTCAGAGGATCTCCCTCTATAACTCTCATAGTAATCAAGTTCTTCTTTGGATGTAAGGCTTCAAACAACACCTTTGCCACACAAGTTTTCCCATTTGTGGATTTTTACAACAGAAATTTGTTTTTGGATCATCACCACCTTTGACTTGTTTAATGTGTATTTTTCAATCATTTGATTAGCATATGGAGATCCAAGGTATAGGCTTTTGTAAACAGAATAAAAGAAAGGCAGAAAGAATTTGAATAATGTCCAATTATTGAGTTTGTGTAAAATCATTGACAAATGATCATGAATATTTTGCTCTAAGGTAAGTGATTACCTTGTCTAAAAACAAGTAAGAAACGCTTGGTCAATGTTAATTAATTTCACACGTTGATAATATTGAAAGTCTTTTAGAGCCTAATATAAGGAAATTTGTGGTAAATGTCAAAACTATGAAACATTAAAAGAATATCTTTATTTTTGACACATTTGGAGCACAAAGTAAATCGTCATTTAACTATAAATAAATAAGTATTTTATAATCACTTTATATATATTAGAGAGACAGAGAAAGAAAATTAACATTTTTTCATCAAATGACTTTGTTTTAAAGTTTAGATTTCTCATTTCGAAACTTTAAACATATTTCGTGTTTAATAACCTCCTCTGGTTAAGCCTGCTAAGAAAGATTGATTTATTATGTGGCCTAAAACACTGACATAACCATTAACTACTAAGCAATTACTGAAACATGCCATGATAAAACACATAAATGATAATTTTAACTTGCTATGACTTCTTCGAGTGATATGACGCTTTGACATGGCTCAGACATGTTTTTGTAATAGATGAACGCTAAATGATCATATCAACTTTCATGTTAGACCACAACATCTGTTGCTCTTAACAATTTATTAACAGATTTAATGTCAAACAATATTGAACACAAAATAAAATGTATATCATTAAGAGACAAAAATGTTAATTCACTCTTTATATCTATCTATCTATCTAACTATTTGGGGTTGACATACCCTGTACATAATGCCAGATGATAACCCTCGTTGCCCCAGAATCCTTCACTCAGAGTTGCGCCTTGGATCATACCAAGGGAAATATTGGGAATGTGGTATGGCTTGTTGCTTAAATTTTCATGAAACTTCTCAGCAGAAGCATTAATGTGCACATCAATTTCCACCTTTCCAAATAACTGCTCCTCATGGTCCAGTCTCTCTGTGAGATGTTCACCAATTTCTCTGCTCAACTCAGATGCAAACTGCATCAACGAGTGAGGATCTGGAACTTGTCCATGGAGTTTCTCGTATTCAAAGATCCAATGGACCACACTGCCCTTGTCCTTTGGATTGACTTGACTTGTAGCTTTGAAGCTCTTATAGTGCTCAAGTAAATCTCCCTCTATTACCTTGAAAGTGATCAAGTTCTTTGTTGGGTCTATGGCTTCAACCGCTATGTTGGCTCTGCAGGCTTTCTCATCTACCCATATAGATTAAAAAATGTTCCATTTAATTAGCACATATACTCAGGATAACAAATTCTTGAATCTTAATTGTAATCCAAAATAGAAAATATTTTCTTTGGATCATTACAAGTAATATTCCAAATGTTATTTTACTTTGTTGATCTCCATAACTTTACTCAATATATGTACAAGAAATCAGTTATTAACAGAAGGGGTAGGGAAATATCCAACAAAACTACCAGAATCAAATACTAGCTCAAGGCTAGTTTAATAGAACATATCAGATACTAGACTCAAGTAATATGACTCGATATAATTAGAATCACAACATTTTGCCTTAGTTGTACTAGAAGCACAAGGATACACCTCAATCATATCTAAATACCATATTATAGTGTACTACAACTAATATCTATTGTCATTAGCTACAACATATTATGGAATTAATCTCACATCATAAATTACATATGAACAGCTAGCATACGGAATTACATGGGTTGAGGTAACTTATTATATATGGCAACAACTTCTATGTTGAAGCTGTTGTTTGTTCATATGATTTATAACATATGATATAGGCACACAAAATATTGAAATATCCTTGGTAGAGAAACAAGAGTAGTACTGAATATAGCAAGTGACATGAACATAGAGTATGCCACAAAACACACACTAGAACAAGAGACACAAAGTATTTATAGTTTAAATATGCATATGATATGAGTGTCAGATACATATCAAACATGATAAGTCTTTATTTTTCAAATACTAATGCTTCATAAGCTAAGTACGGCTACTCTTGGGTAAGGTGTCCATCAATGTCCTTGCACACTTCAACTGCCAACTCCATGAGCCAGTGAGGGTCAGGAAGGTGACCTTTCAGCTTTTCATATTCTATGGTCACATGCACCAACCTCCCTATATCCTTTAGCCACACAAGTTTTCCCATCTGTGCATTTATGCAATATAAATGACTTTTTGGATCATCACCATGTTCAAAGTAAAATAGATCCTTGGATCTTACATCATTGTCAAATTATTGATTTATGTTTCAATACTTGAGTTGTTACGATATTTTTCAGCATTTCATTAGCACATAGAGGTCCAAGGCTTAGGATTTTGTAAATAGAATAAAGAAAAATTAAATTATAAGTATTTTATAATGACTATATTTATAGAGTAAATTAACATTTTGGTCATTTATTGACTTTGCCCTAATTCGCTTTGGATGTCTTAATTTGATCCTTTTGAAAATATTTCGTGTTCAATAACTTACTTATATTAAGCCTGCTGGTAAAGATTGATATATTATGAAACTTAATGGAAAGCTTATATATATAACCATTAACTTCTTAGCCATTACTGAAAGATTCCATGACAAAACACGAAAAATGATATTTTAACATGCTATGACTTCTTCAAGTGGTATGAAGCTTTTTTATAGCACAAGGCATGTTTCAGTAACAGATGGACACTCAATGATCACATTAACTTCATGTTAGTCCACATTCTCTATCTCTCTTAACTATTTTTTAATAAAGTCTAATATCAAACAATATTGAACATAGAATACTCTTTAGAGGACCAAAATGACGTGATCAAAATTTGTGCGAAAAAAAGAAAACTATATCACTGAGAGACCAAAATGTTAATTCAGTATTTCATATCTATCAACTATTGAAGTTGACATACCATGGACATAATGCCAGACGATGATAGTACCCACTTTGCCCCAGGCTCCTTCACTTAGAGTTGCACCTTGGATCCTACCACGGGAAATATTAGGAATGTGGTGTGGCTTATTGCTGAAAATTTCATGAAACTTCTCAGAAGAAGCATTAATGTGTACATCAATTTCCACCTTACCAAATAACTACTCCTCATGGTCCTGTGCCCCTGTGAGATGTGCACCAATTTCTCTGCTCATATCAGATGCAAACTGCATCCACGAGTGAGGATCTGGAACTTGTCCATGGAGTTTCTCATATTCAAAGGTCCAATGGACCACACTGCCCTTGTCCTTTGGAATGACTTGACTTGTAACTCTGAAGCTTTTGTAGTGCTCAAGTAAATCTCCCTCTATTACCTTGAAAGTGGTCAAGTTTTTCGTAGGGTCTATGGCTTCAATCTTGACCTTGGCCACGCAGGCTTTTCCATCTATGCATATGGATTTACATAGTAAAAAATGTTCCATTTGATCAGCACATATACACAAAGGATGACAAATTCTTGAATCTCAATTATATTCTTCAATACAAAGCTTTTTCTTGGATCACTACAATTAATTAACAACCCAAAGATTAATTTACTTCGTTGATGAACTTAGTCTTACCCAATTCTTCGTAATTTTGATACCTATACTCTAAAAGTTTTTAATTAGGTTTCTATAATTTAGAAAAAAAATTATACAAATCGTGATGATGTATATAGTACAACAATATATAATGGCCTATTACTAGTGATTTAACCACAGAGACTGAATTAAATCTATAGCAGTATAATGATTCAATTGTAAAATTTAGAACTATCATAAATAAATTTAAACAAATAGAAGAGTAAGGATCAATTAGGTCATTGAATCTCTACCTAATCCACAAATATAAATCATTTACCCTCACAAACATGGAAAAACATGGAATATCTGCTAAAATAAATGGATCGGTACTATTATTGATATGCATCATTAATTATATGTATTTTGAAAACTAAGTGAAGCTTATATATTTGAATGATAATATAAATTTTATAAATCGAGAATCACATATTAATAATTATTTTTAATCAATAAGTATATGTATATATGTATAAATATATATATATATATATATATTTCTCAATAAATATAAGTGCAAATTACACTTTCCTGCAATAAAAAATACGCTAGATTCCTAACAATAAATAATAAGCTACAAATTAGTATATCAATTTTAATCAAATTATAATTATACTTCTTAATTATATATAACGTAACAAGTATTGGATATGTATTTGACCATATAGAATAGTGATTCTTAAAAAAATTTGGATAGGTCAAGTCTATGGTTGTTAACACAAAATAAATAACATTAATTGTAATAAAATTTTTAGAAAATGAATTTTCTAATACGTTATTCTTATAATAAAAGAACTTAATATTAATGGCCAAAAAAGAAAAAGAACATAATATTTTCCTTGAGAGTATTTTGTTCATCTTTTGGCTTTAAAGTTTTTATATATTTTCATAATATAGCAGGGAAGACTGTAATTTTGACATTCTTCGAGGAAAGAGAAAGTAATATACCCCCACACCCCCCGCCCCCCCCCCCCCACAAAATAAACACACACACGGAGTTTGCCACACCGTGAACATAGGAAATATATAAACTTATATAATTAAGTCTTTTTCTTCTTAATTTTTTATCATGCATAGGCAAATAACCTAAAATATTTTTTATGTTTTTGCAATTAAGTAAATAAAATTACTCATGTACTTATTTTGTCTTTCAATGAAACGTTGAGAGCTTTTGGTCAAAAACATCTTCTTGAGTCACTATAAATAGTAATCCAAGGGTTAAATAAATTTGTCAGTTCTAATTAATGATTTCACTTCATTTTTACATTTTTCCTAACATTAATTTTTGTTAGTATGCTTAAAAATTTGTTTGACATAGCCAACCAAGTGATACTCTGTTATTTTGAAGTATGTGCATTTGAAATTTTGTACATTTAATGTATTTGGATTGTTCTTCACTCTGTTTTTTATAAAGTAGATATTAATATTTTTTGTAAACAATTATTTTCAAGATAATTAGATATATTAAATACGTCAAATCTCAAATGCATATAATTCAAATTTCATTTTAAATATAATTGTTATATGCCAACAATAAAAAAAAAAACGTAAAAGATAGAATGAAATTTATTAACATGTGTGGTAATCATTGCCAATGCCAGCTATGTCAAGTGGCCAAGGTGAACTGGCATTGGCATGGGTCATACATATTCGTTCAGACTCCTTATACCATACAGCCATTTCACTAATATTTAATGACATAGTAAAAAATTGAAAATTAACACACACACACACACACATATATATATATAGAGAGAGAGAGAGAGAGAAAGAGAGAAATGATAACATCAATTGCCTTACCATGAACATAATTCCAGACAATAATAGAGCCAATCTTGCCCCAGTCACCTTCATGCATATCAACACTCTTCACTTTACCAGGGGAAACATTGGCAATGTGGTGAGTTTTGTTGCAGAAAATTTCATGGTACTCCTCGGCAGAAGCATTAATGTGTACATCAGTTTCAACCTTACCAAACTGAGACATTTTTTTCATAGTTTGATAGAGTGAGGGTATCTCACAAGAGAAACTGGATATGCAAATTAATGATATGAAGATATAATGCAAAGCCAATTTGATGCACGAAGGAGGCTTGGGTCCTAGCCTATATATAGAAAATTTGTGTAGTGATATGAAGGTATTTCACAGCAAATACACTTACAGTCTGACATGACAGATCAAAAGATATTATAATTTATATATATGGTCCTACCAACATGAATTATTGTCCTTGGGTGGTTGAGGTGGCTTATATCATCCTTTTCTAATTGTCCTTTTTCACTTTTCATTCCTTGTCATTCTTTTGCATAATTCTTCTTTTCACGTCTTCCCTACTTTTATGCAATCTAATAATTGATATCTCTGTAATCTAGATCCTTAAATATGGAGTCTATTGTCATCCTATTGTTAAAATATTTTAATATTATATGGATTAGCATTAATTATATTATTAGATTAATCTCTTGTTATGACTAATTAGACAATTAATATTATCATTGATAAACTAATAATGATTGAATTTATATTCATTGTGGATAATCAGTAGTAGGTTGGATTATCTACAAGTCCACTAAGCAGAGACCTAACCTACAACCCAAGAGCATTAGTAATTATCCCATCAAATTGTTAATTAAGAGTTAATTACTAAGAGAGAGTTAATAGGTTTCCTTTCTTTTGAATAATGAAATTGGAAACTATTTTAATGTATATCAGAGGGTTTTATTTTAATATTATAATTAATTATTATTAAAATAAAACCTAATAAGTTACTTTAACGTAAGCCTTAATTTTAATTGCAATGCTAACTCTCTTTCTGGTGGTTACCTACTTTAAGACCTCTCTCTTGGGTATTGTAGGTTGATATCTCTCTGCAAGACTACACTACATTATCTCCAACATTAGGTCAAATCTTTGTATCTTAATATCTCTTAATTCCGTGTTCATGCATTATGAATAAATTATTACATGACTTCAATTAGTATCAGAGCTTCAGGTTAGATTAAAGGATTAAAATTTTGTTGGTTGTTATAGGAGTGCAATATTGAATATTGCATGAACAAGTATGAACCTTAATTTTTTTTTAATGAAATTAATGCAAACCTTAAGGATTCTTTCAAAACAAAATTAGGAGTTTTGTAGATCTAAATATTCTGAACAAAATAATGCCTAGTATGAAGCCTGAAAAGAGCTAACCAATTTTGACCCCTTAATGCCTAAAGGACCCAAAAATTTTGAGCAAAATTACACTATGTACAGATCGAATTGGACAAAATAGGCTTAGGAGATTTGTAGAAAATTACACAATGGTCATTTTGATACCTATTTCAACCTTTAACACCTGCGATGTCAAAAACCGCCATTGAAGCTTTGAGACGCTCGAAGAACTGAAACATTCAAGCCATTTATCTCTCTATTTCTTCGTATTTTGGCCAAGATAAGATAGGGAAGTTATAGATCATGAAGTTCTAAACATTTCGGTGTCCAAAATGCCTGCTGAAATGTTGTATAAAGTCAGGTTCAGTGACGGGTCGCAAATCGAGTCGAATGACTCGAATTGTAGACCTGTCGAATGAAGAAAAAGGTCTGGCACATGGGCAAGGCAAGCCTACGTGCATCTGACGTGTGCTTGAGTACATGTGTCTCACACGCTCACTTTCTTGACCCGAAATTTCTATAGTTTGTCTCCATGCACCATTTCCTATTTTTTGAAGATTTTTTCAGAATTTTTGGAAGCCTGGAAGTATTTTTTTGAAATTTCTTAGAGATTTAGGGCTTCAAAATGAAGTGTAGTGACATTGTTTTAATCTAGAAAAATTTGTGAGATAATTATATATGATAAGAAACAATATATATTGGTCACTCTCCCTAAAAATACCCATTGGAATTAAAACAAAAATTTATTTGCATAATATATGAATATTTTATTCCTAATTCAGTGTGCAAAATGATGAAATAAGCAAATAGACTTTGTTTTGGGCCATAATGGCCCATCAGCATCTATTGGTCATGTATTTACTAATTGTAAGCCCAATCATGATGGTGTTGGTTTAATGAAATCACATTGTTATGGTTATTGCTTGTTTATTCAAGAAAGCACGCACTGAATAATTGAAAGAGAAGTTACTATTAAGGCAACTAGTAGTAGAGAGTATGATTATGTTGATGATGGACATGCCCTATCGATGTGACATTATCAATATAATTTTGTGAATAAGGCATGTTTGTGACCTATCAGTGACGATTTGTTGATTGATGTATTCATGGTTTCTCATATCCTATTGATATGGAGATTGTGGATGTATTTTATCTTATTTCTCTCGATAATATGCTTTCTTGGTGTGTATGAGTTTTTTGATTTATCATAGTCCGAGCCCTTAGGTAGGATATGATGAATGTTTTGTTATATAGTTGTTGAAATTGAGTCTTGTTATGGAAATTTTGCTCTATAATTATGTGTCCGGGACATAATTATATGTTTTCTATTTGTTTTCCCTTACCTTCTTTGTTCCAACAACTGTCTGTGGTGTAAACACTGAACAGGACATACTATAATAATTGAATGAGTCCCTTGATATGTATCTGATGATCACCAAGGAAAAATTTAGCTATGAGAAAACCTAAGCCATCGGATCTCACCGCTGAGTCTAGCGCTGCTGACAAGGCTTATTATAAGCAGCGGTCAGCAACGGTATGAGTCCAATAGGATTTATTTGATTGTTATCAAGTATACGATAGAGAAGACTATCAAACAAAGTATTCCTGAAAAAGACACCGCAGTTGAGTATCACAAAGCAATTCGTGAGATATTCAAAAAGTTTAATAAGACTTAAAAAGCCTATTATATCTCTTTACTAGATAACACTCACTATAACAGAGTGTCGGGAGTGTGTGAGCACAAGATGAAGCTTGTTAACTACTATAACAAGTTGAACTCCCAAGGTGTGGACTTGGATAAGAGCTACCTAGTTTATAAAGTTCTTTAATCCTGTCTTGCTAAATATGGGGTTTTGAGAATCACTTATAATTCCTAAGAGCCAGAGTGGTCTATTGATCATATGATGTCCAAAGTGACCTAAGAGGAAGAATCGATAATGAAGGTGAATTCTCACGTACAATTAGTGAATATATTTCACATGGTTCATCCAGCAAGGCTGCAAATGTGAAGTTGAAAGGAAAGAAAAGTGAAGGCAACGCCTATGGTAAGAAACCGTTTGGACCCAAGAAAAGCAATAAGAATAATAAGGGTCAAGAGAAGAAATAATTCAAGGGTGAATGCCATTAATGTAAGAGGCATGGACCATAAAATCTCTTATTGTTTCAAGTTGAAGAATAGGCGTGAGAATGAAGGGACTCAGAGACAAGAGGAGCCTAAATGAAAGGGAAATAACTATCCTTGGAATGGAAAAAGTTCCACTGTAGTTAATTATAAAGGAACTGTAATCTTAAGCTTGTATTCTAGACATTGTTTGACTTTATATGATGTAGATTATACTCCTTCATCAAAGGAAAAATTTGATTTCCAGTTCTGTATTAAACAAATGTGATTATTTGGTTCTTAGCAAGGAAATGAAAGAATTAATATTTTCCTTGATTATGTTACTGTTGGGTCAGTTTCGTTGATGGATGGATTATGTTATTTGAATATGAATGTTGGTCCTGATTCTCTATTTAATTCTCTATTCGTTGCATCTATTAATGCAGTAATAGGATATAAACGCAAAAGAATTGAAGAAAATTCTTTTATGTTATGGCATCAGTGTTAAGGTCGTATGTCCAAAGGGAGGTTAAAAGGATGGTCAGACAGGAAATATTACGTTACTTAGATTTCTCATATTTTGAATCTTATGTTGCATGTATTATGCGAAAACTTCTTAGTATAACCCGAATTTAAAAGGACAAATAGATATGAGAATATTTTGAATTAGATCCACACAAATTTAGTGGACTTATAACACCTGTTGCCATGGGTGGATTTGTTGCATGAAACATCTGAATCGATGCCTTTAAAGCATTTAAGGCTGTTGTTGAATTAAAGTCTAAGAAGACAATCGAAAGTATAAGATCAGACTAAGGTGGTGAATATTATGGAGGTATATTGAAACAAGTAGAAACCCTGGACTTTTTACTCTGTTCTTACAACAACAAGGAATTGAAGCTCTATATACTATGTCTGGCACTCCACAACAAAATGGAGTTGCTGAAAGGCATAATTGCACCTTGATAGATATCATCAGAAGCATGATCAGTCATTTTTCCTTACCAGAGTTTTTGTAGGGTGATGCCTTTAAGACAACAGCTTATATCTTAAATCGAGTTCCAAGTAAGTTAATTGAGAAGGCCTCATATGAATTTTTTGCTAGTAAGAAGCCTAATCTGAGGCACTTTCGTGTATGGGGTTGTAGAGTAGAGATGAGTCCCTATAATCTTTAGTTTACGAAACTTGATTCCAAGACTGTTAGTGGATTCTTTATTGGGTATTATTCAAGATCCAAAGGATGCAAATTTTATTGTTTTAATCATACTACTAGGCTTATTAAATCTGATAAAGCGTTTTATTTGAGGATGACTTGGACAGTGGGAGTGATGTTTCAAGAGTAATCAATTTGCATTGTGAGAGTGCCATCTTACCTATGTCATCTTTGTCATATCTACCTGTGGATCATACTATTAGAGATAACACTCCTAGTGAGAATCTAGTTGATCCTATTATGGAAACTTCTACAGCTGATGTGGGAGAACCAGTTGTTAATTTGAGACAATCACAGAGGATTTGTAGACCAGCAATTTCATATGATTATATAGTATGCTTGCAGGAATTTGAGTCAAACATTGTTGATGACACAAATTTTGTCTCTTTTTTAATGAAGCTATGTTAGGTCCTTATTTATCTAATTGGTTGGAGATTATGAATGATAAAATTGCCTCTATACACTATAATAATGAGTGAGAACTTGCTAAGTTACTAAATGGATGTTGAATGAGGATATGTTGTGTGCAGATGACATCCTATTGGCCAGTAACTTAGTGTTCTTATGAAATGAGACAAAACACATCTTGTCATGCCACTTTAATATGAAAGATCTAGGTGAATCTTCTTTTGTTTTGGGAATTCAGATTCATTGTGATTGATCTTATGGCATTCTTAGTTTGTGTCAAGCAACATATATTGAACGAGTGTTAAAGAAATTTGATATGTATTATTGCACTCCTTGTGCTGCACTTGTGCAAAGTGGTGATAGGTTGTTTAAATCATTGTGTCCTAAATGATGATGAGAAAACTTTGATGGACAAAGTTCCATATGAATCTATTGTTAATAGCCTAATATAGGCCCAGATGTGCACAAATTTGGACATTGTTTTTCTTGTTGGTGTGCTTGACAAATATTTAAGTGATTCTGGGTATGATCATTGGAAGGCTACAAAGACAACTCCACTCCTTTAGGGTACAAAACATTGCATGTCGGCTATCTAGAAATCTAAATCATTTGAAAATAATGGGATATTCTAATTCAAATTATACATCATTTGTTGATGATCTTGAACCCATTTCTGGTTACAACTGTATGATGTTTTAAAGGAGTTGTTTTATTGAGAAGTGTCAAATTGACATTTATAGCTGCTTCATATATAAGTGAAGATTATGTCGCTAGTTTTGTGAATGTCACTCATTAAGGAATATGGTCAAGGAAAATTAATTTCCATTATATGTGTATTTTAAGTCTTGACCATTTTGTTGTGACATAACTCTATTATGCGCTTCTCTCAAAGTTATAGGAATTTCAGTTACATTAAATTTTGATACTCAATTCCTGTTTGTTAAAGAGAATATCTATGAATCTCATACTCATTTTGGGTGATCTGTTTACAAAACAAACCCATTAGAGTTTTGGAAACATATAACTCTTAGATATATTCGAATTTTTAGGTGTGTTGGTTTGGTAAGAGTCTAAGTTGTGTTCTTAAGGAACACTTTGGTATATTTTGGCACTTATAACATTTGTTTCCCTATCAGGTTCAATGTTTTTTTGGTTATGCCAAAATTTTGGATATAATTCAGAATTGAAATTTTGTTGGCATTTATAACAATGCTTCCTTATCAGATTCAATATCCTTGATTCATATTTTATTTCTAAATTTTCGTTATCTCAAGCTCGCATGGTTCACATTTCTAGTGAGCACATGATGATGGATCTATTGACTAAAGGCCTACCCATAGGAGTAGTTCAAATCGTATAACTCATATGGGTTTTGTTGAATTTTAATATAGCCTTGGTTTAGTAGCAGAATGTGTTTAGTCCTTAAAGGGCTTTTGTGGTGCAATTTGACACCAAATTTTTTATTTGAGTCCTTAAGGAACTTTTGCATTGTAATATGATGCTTTAAATGTCATTTTGTATTTCATTCTATTTAGATATTAAAACTAATTTATGACAATGCTAATATCACTTGTTTCCCTATTAGATTTAATGATCTTGGTGTATGGTTTCATTTTTGAATTTTTTGTATGGTTTATAAATATACAGATATCCATATGTTTATGTGAATGTTAATTGTTTAATTATGTATTTGTTGATTGACCTAATAATTTAATTAATACTATCCAAGTGGGAGATTGTTAGAATATTTTAATATTATATGAATTAGCATTAATTATGCTATTAGATTAATGTCATGTTATGACTAATTAGGCAAATAATATTATAATTGATAAACTAATAATGGATTGAGTTTATATTCATTATGGGTAATCAGTGATGGGTTAGATTATCCACAAGTCCACTGAGTAGAAAGCCAACTTACAGTCCAAGAGTATTAGTAATTATCCCATCAGATTGCTAATTAAAAGTTAACTACTAAGATAGAGTTAATGAGTTTCCTTTCTTTTGAATAATGAAATAAGAAACTATTTTAATGTATATATGAGGGTTTTATTTTAATATTATAATTAATTAATTATTATTATTATTAAAATAAAACCTTATAAGTTACTTTAATGTAAGCCCTAATTTCAATTGCGATACTAACTCTCTCTCCGGTAGTTGCCTACTCTAAGACCTCTCTTTTGGGTATTATAAATTGACATCTCTCTGCAAGACTGCATTACATTATCTCCAACATCAGGTCAAATTTTTGTATTTTAATATCTCCTAATTCTATGTTCATGTATTGTGAATAAATTATTACATGACTTCACCTATGAGACACCAACATTATTCTTTTCTATTTAATTTAAAGAAATTAAATTTTTTATATAATTTGTGCTATTTAGAATAATTAACAAAGAAATCACCCCATAATTTATATATTAAAGTTTTTAATTTTTTTGGAAAAAAATTTAAAGTCCTATCATGAAATTTTCCCATGATACTATATAATTAATGCAGTATAACTTTTAAAAATATTTAAAAAAAAATTGCAATTAAACTGAAACTTTGTGATCAGAATAATTATACATCATTTTCTTGAATCAGAGCCTTCTTTATCATCCCCGTCGCCTCATCCTATCAAGCCACGGACCATCATGTTTCTCTGCCAATTTTAACTTACATAAAATTCCTTACTGTCATAAGTTGTTAATATATATTTTCAAATTTAAATTTGTATCAAGCATACAGTTTTAATTTTTGTTGAACATAAAAATTTTTTAAGAAAAATAATATAACTTTATTATTTGATAAAAGTAAATAATTTAATTTAAATAAATTGATTAGAGAAGATAGATTTATTTTTCTGTGGTCACTAATTACTTTTATTGTCACCATCATCATATTCATAATAATTTTATCACCTCCTATCTTTGGTTAATTTTCATCACTTCTAATCCTTTTGCTTTGACGGACAGAGAAATTTTTGGACACAATTTTTAGGTAAGTAAAATACTTTTTTAGTACTTAACTTGACGTAAAAATTATTATTTTAGTCTTTTATTTATTGTGATACTTAAAATACTCTAACACTTAATAAAAAATGTCACACTTAGTCATTTATTTCTCAAAAAAGAAAAAAGCCAGATTTAGTTTTTTTACCCAAATCCTAAATCTCAAGTGGTTAAGGGACTAAATTTTGTATTTTTTTTAAATGTGGAGAACTAAATGAGACATTTTCGGAAACCATGTTAGGTGTTATAATGCATGAGGAACCAAAATAAAAATTTTATGATAAGTTAGGGACAAAATATGTTTTCTAATTTCTAAATCCATAACTACTCCCAAGTTTATATATTGATTAATTATTTGATTTATAAAAAGAAAAACATAGTGTTTTATGTTGTGTTGCATCTGCAAGTTGTGTAGATGCACTTGACTTTCCTAGAACGTAAATTTTAATTTAAATAGAGTAAATTGTGAATAATATTGATTTATTAATATATATATATATATATATATATATCTGATAATAGAATTTTCCGTTTTTATTTTATATTATATATTAGAATATTTAAAATTAGCATATTAAGTATATCCTAATTTTGAATCATATTCATTTTATATTTTATATATATGTATATATTCTATTATATAGAAGGAAAAAACAGTAGAAGGGAGAGCTCTATTTCATCAGATAATCCAGAACAAATAGGGATCCTTCTCGGTGTACGGCCATGGAACCAACGATGTGAACGTTAACGATGAAAAGAGGTACTGCGTCTCCCCAAAAACACTGTTGCCTGGTTTGTTTGAGAAAACATATTAGTGGCTCATTTTGTATAGTTAAGGGCATTTTAAAAAGCAACAGTACAATTCCGAGAGCCACATCTTTTCATCCATTTTTGGATGGAGATACGAGGGAGAGAGCTTTCCAAACAGAGAGGGACTCCCTACCAAACAAATTGGATGGATTACCTCACCCATTCCCTCACTTGTTTCTGTCAACCAAACGCAACTTGAGTTTACATGTTGTGTGAATTCTACTATTATATTAGACAACAATAAAATATTATTATTACTGTCAAATGTCTCTCTAATGTTAGAGTTAAAATGAACTATATATGTAAGAAAATTGGCAGCTTAATGGTAAGGTATTGAGTTGATCGCTGAACTTGAAAAAAGTGGCGTAATGAATATAAGATTTTAGTGGATATGAATTATGAGCGATTAAGTGATTAATTAATTAAGTAAATAAATTATCAAATGCGTTAATTTTTAAATGGTTAGTTGAGAGATAATTTTTTAATGTAAGTTTGTAATTAAATATTTGATGGAAGTGGTTAACAAAGAATTATCGAATAATAAAAAGTTATCAAATAATAAATGATCATTAGATAATAAAGATAGTTATTTCATAATAAAAATTTATTTAGAAATAGGTGTCTATCTTTGTTCCAAAAAAAAAAAATTGTGCATATTATCTTTTTCCATCGCCAACACAAACATAAATTCAAAGAATTCAAGAGATTAAAAAAATTATTTTCGTAGTTTTTTTTTTTCTTAATTTTAGGAAGCCAGGGGCTGATGACAAGCTATAACAATTATGCAATACATCAAGATATATATGAAATAATGATCAATCCAAATTATGATTCATCATGTCATAAATAATATGAAGATAGTTATATATTCATATCTTATATTCCAAAAAATTTTACCAAAGATTTGTTTATATTTTCTCCATCTACTTCTTGTTAAGGTGTATAAATCATTTTATTTGTATTTTTACATTGATTTCATGATATAAATATATCGAAGATAAGTCTCTTTTGATTATTGCCTTGAATGATACTAATATCAATTAATAAGTGACGTCCCAGTAGTGAAATTTTACTTTTAGTTTTGATTTTTTTAATAAATATTTTACTTTTATCAATCACACCCTATTTATATTAGTTCTAAATTAAAATTTTTAAAATTTTGTAACATTAATCGAAGCAATTTTATGTATTTTAGGCCCAAAAAAAAAGTATTTATGTAAAAATTTTATTAAAATGTATATGTAAAATATTATGGATTAAGTAATGAGTATTTAACTAAAAATTTATTTATATTTAAAATTTAATTATATTTAATAGTTATTTATTAACATATAAGTTTACGTTACCGGTTCATATATCTTTTAAGAATTTTGCTGAATTTGCGAATTCGATAATTTTGATTGTAATTATTATGTAAGTATGTGTATATTCACCTAATTTCTGTTATAATTATTCTTAAATTGACTTATTTGAATTGTGATAAAATCAACTAGACAATTATTGTCGCCTTGCAGAGAGGCCAAAATAGGTGAAATTTCTCTTTCACATATAATACACGATGACTCCGGCACATGGGATCATAAAATCATATATTATTAGGCTAACATTGTTCTTTCTTTATCCAATTTAAGAAAATTAAACTGTTTATGAAAAATACCAATTTGTTCTCTCATATTTTGATTTTGTCTCAATTTAGTTTTTAATAATTGCACTGTTTCAAAATGATTTTTTTTTCATTTTTAATATAAAAATATTGATTCCTCT
Organism: Delonix regia; assembly: GCA_037074485.1. Taxonomy (NCBI): domain Eukaryota; kingdom Viridiplantae; phylum Streptophyta; class Magnoliopsida; order Fabales; family Fabaceae; genus Delonix; species Delonix regia. Next base: position 32,150,853 of record CM073457.1, read on the forward strand.
ATTAATTTACCAGTTAGTGATAAAAAAAAGTCAATTTCTCTAAATTTGACATAAGGTAAATGTAGATTACCAAATTGAGATGTGATTGAATTGTGGGGACAAAAACAATACTTTTCTCAAATATTTATATATAATTTGAATATTTATAATAATTTAAGAATTAAATAACCAAATAATTTATTCATTAACATACAATTACAGCAACTTTATTTTTTTGGCAAATTGAATTTTAGAAGTCCTCTTATGAAATTTTCTCATAACTCCTATATAATTAATCAAATTTTCTTTTGAAAATATTCAAAATTTTCAACCAATCAGAAATTTTGCAGGGAGAATAATTATACACTTATCAAGCCAAAGACCATCATGCCTCCCTCACATCTTCGCCCGCGGCTGCAGCTCAGCCCCTAGTCGTTTTCACTTTTACTTTGTATGAAATTTACTAGCCTTTTAAATTCATATTTTAAAATTGTATAACCTTCAAATATGTTTATATTCTATTTTACTTTATAAATTTATCCAAATATACCAAATTGTTTAAAAATTAATTTTTTCCATTAAACACCTTTAAAAGTAAAAATTGTATGTCATCCAACATATTTATGAGGCGTAAATATTTTAATAGTATAAATCTCATATTTCTATTTATTTTCAGAAAATTTGGCAATTTAAAATGTAATTTTTTTAGGTTGTCATAAATTATATATATATATATATATATATATTCACATTTAAATTTTGTATCAAACAAAAAAATATATGTAATATTTATTGAGCACAAAAAATATAAAACACTGTTTGATTAAAAATGAATAACTCATTTTAAATAAATTGATTGAAGAAGATAAGATTGATTTTTTTTACTGTGATTACTAATTAACTTCATCGTCACCGTCATCTCATTCATAATCATTTTGCCACCACCATTCACTATTTTCAGGACTTCTAATCTTTCAGATATGGATAATTTTGTTGGTACAATCTATTTCATGTGAATGGATTATCTTCGGTTACTGGAGATGAATAAATTTTTTTTTATTAATTTAATATTAATAAAATATTATAAAATATTAGTTTTTTATATTTTTTGATTATTGAAAATTCTCTTGTTACAGGAAAAAATTCAAACTCTCTATTTCATACCTACTCACTTATTCAAACTCATTGGTTTAGATTTTGTAGATGCACTTGACTCCCCTAGAGCATAAATTGCATTTTAAATAAAGTAAATAGGTGAATAATATTTAATTATAAAAATAGAGAATTTTAATTTTGATTGAAGATATTTCAATCTTCGTGGTATATGTACTATGACCTTGAATGACTCATTCTTGTTTCAATTATGAAGTTAGGTATTCATTAATAGATTTAACTATAACTTAAAAAGTTGTTAAATATAATTAAAAAAAAAAGATCAAACAAAAAAAATTTCAATTAAAAAAGTTTGATTTATAAAACAAGATGAATTCAAACTTTAAAGCCCGGTTTGAAATTGAAAAGTTTAAATAAATTTTTTTAATGAGAAAAAAATTATTATTTAAAAAAAACTTAGTGTAACATAATATTTTAATAAAGAAATAAAAAATAATATATATTATTCAAATGATTTATATCAATACAATAGTTCATTTATATATATAACTTATTTATATATAATCTTGCTAATAATAATAACAATTAGCTATCTTATTTATTGTAATAACCCAAAAATATATATTCATAGATTTTTAAGAATAACATTAGAAAAATAAAATAAAATTTTATGGACTAAAATGAAAGGAGAAAATAGTATTTAAGGTATAAATTATAATTTTAACTTTTTTAGGGACTAAAATAAAAAGAAAATATTTTTTGAGAACAACAATTTTTTCAATTCGGTCCTTGATTTTGATTAACAAAAATAGCAATTAATCAACCAAAATAACATATTTCAACCAAATATAGCACTAAAATAGCAATGGAACTCAAAATAGTAGATTAATCAACCAAAATATGACATTTCTTGCAACATAGTGTGCCAAATGTGCTAAAACTAGCAAAAACACTTAAACTTTAATATACCTAGCCTTCCCCATTTAAATTTCAAAGATGTAATTGTCAAATATTACAAAAACAAAATGACATGTAATAATCAGAATAAAAGGTGATTGTCACAACAACATCATGCAATTCATCCATCCCCCATAGATAATCCTTGTGTCCCAATAAAGTGAGGAGTGAACCTCACTCTAATGCTAGTGGACATAGCTACAACCGTCTCTCTACTCATCTCGCCCATTCGTCGCTCCATATGGTCTTGTGCAGAATTAGAAACCTACACCAAAAACAATGACGCAACGTGAGAATTTTAACACTTACATGAAGTAAAGATTGATTATAGCACATACACCATGCTGCAATGAACAACTTCTGCTGTTACGGCCCACTTGGGTACATTCCTTGCATTTATGAGCTAACTTCCGCTTAATTTTTTCTATTTCGGTTTCCATTCTCACTATATTTGTTTCAATCTCGACAAGGTCCTTCCTTCAATGTTTCTTTGGTCTCCATCTCTTCTTCTTCATAGGAAGAGGTTGAATTTTATCACCATTGGCTTGAACCCATAGGTTTTGACCATTCATCAACTGGATATATGTTTCGTACACCCTCTCATATGTCTCCTTAGTCAGACTAGGGTGCATAAAGTCATCGGGGTTCAAATTACGCCATCCAATTGTAGTAATTGCATGTGCGCAAGGGATCCCACATATGTCCCACAATCTACATGAGCAACTACAAGTGCCCAATCACATATTGGTCTGGTCAACAACACACCTCAAATTGCTCACCATTTGGATCCCTAACCCATTAAGGAACCCACACTCTACTCATCTGTTGTTTGACTCTAGCTTACTTTTCACTCGAGACACAAGGGACCTTCAAACCATTGGAGCCTGCTTTGTTGAGCAATCATTTATCTCATGATATAGATGTGTATCTCTTCTAGCATTGTAATTATAAGCTTGTCCCCGGCATCAACAATCTTTGAGTTGAATTGTTCGCACTTGTTATTGGTGCAGACGGGGCTCTTACTTGTCGAAAGCGGCACATGTTCATTGATGTAGTTGGATTCGTGAGAGGTACTTCCATGCCTTGTCATTAAATTGTTTTAACTACTCCATTAAGGTAGTGAACTCTTGCATTATTGTCGCTCTAGCACAACTCTCCATGAATTTAATGGGTTTGTGAGAATTTAATGGGTGAATGGGAAAGCTCATGCTCATGTGAAAAAGGGCTTAAGTGGCATAAGTGATTTTTTTTTTTACATGTCTTCAAAAAAATAACACATCATTAAAAATATATGCCAACTCAACAGATTACTAATGGGCTTCTAACAGAGGATCAAAATGAGTAACGGTAGCTTGAGTGAGAGACTGAAATAAGAATTATAATCAGTAGAGGATTAAAATAGAGAAAGAATAATAAGTTAGATACCAAAATAGGTTTTTTTCTCAAATTTAAACTTTCTGCTAAATTTTATTGGAAATAAAAAAATTATAAAATATAAATGGACATGAGGAAAGTAATTTTGAATGGGACCTACTCATCGTGGTCTTCCTTCTTTTCATTTTCTAATTGACTTTTTCAGATACTTCCAAAATCAGCAGGTAAGGATTTTGATATTAAAATAAATGATCATGCAGGGGTGGGATCAGAGCGTAACATCAGAACCCCTCATTCCTACTCTGGGAAGGACAATCATTTATACAAGCTATAAATAAATTTTAAAACAATAATATATATATATATATATATTGTTTTAATTTAAATAAATAAATAATTTTAAAACAATAATCATAATATATAAAATCATATTAATGTTTCAGATGTTTTATTATAAAGAATAATATTTTATTATAAAAAACTGTAAAGCATAAAAAATTAGATCTTTATGATAATATTTTGTTTTAGAAAATAAACTACGAAGTATAAGAAAAATTGTACTTCTTCTAACTTATTCAATATTTTATTTTTAATATGATATTATTTTAAATAAAAATATCTAAAATATTAATATATTTTTGTATATTATAATACTTTTTTTAAAATTTTATATATTTAAATTAAATTAAAAAGTGTGCTACAATGTGAGCCATTAAATAAATGGATCACATTTGAACTGCAATCTGCAATAAAAAGTCTTAAAGCAAATTGGCTATATACTTCTTCACAATTCACATGTAAATGGTAAGCGTACGATGGCCGTGGATGTCATAACTTTAGGAATAATTGTTTATAAAATTGAAATTATAATTTCTTAGTTTAGACTTAAGTAGCCAAACTCATCCTGGTTAAGTAATTAATCCATTAAGTAAATAAATTATTAAATGAACTCATTTTTAATTAGTTAATTAGTTGGTAGATGATTTGTTAATGTAAGTGTGTAAATAATTATTTTATAGAAATGGTTAACAAAGAGTTAATAGAATTATCAAATAATATGGGCAATTATATGACAATAAAATTTAATATAAAAATTAGTCTTTATCTTAGTTTATAAAAGAGTCACATATTTTATCTTTTTCATTGCTAAGGCAACTATAAATTAAGAGATATTAAAAGATATATAGAAACTTAATTCCTTTCTTTTCATAGTTTTAATTTCAATTTTAAAATGTCAAGAGTTCACACCACGCTTAAACAATTAATCAATGGATCAAGGTATAGAATGATTAAATGAATTATGATTGATTGATGTTTTCTATCATTATGATTATGATTAAATAGTTATTTAAGAAAAATTTATCCAAATTATAGTATACATATATAATTTTATATATTATAATGCTTCATTGAAGCAAAAAATTTTGTGTTTACCTATAATTTTCAATAAAACATAGATCAATTTAAAACATATTATATAAAATTAAATTTTATCATTAACAAGCTCTTTATGATCTTAATGAGTTTATTAAACTTTCAAATACGGTTTATTTAACTAAGCAGATTTAATATATTGATCAAAGCACGTGTAATTAATCAATAAATCAAACATCACTAAAACCTTTTATGGATCAAATTCGCATACTTCTTAAACATCTTAGCTCATTTTGCAATCCCTTTTTAAAGTATTATTATAAAGTTCTATTTAAATTCAATTATGATGAATTTTTAAAATTTTTATAAAGTCAATTAATTAAAACAAATAAATCATATTAGAGGCCTTTAACCAGAGAGAAGGGAGATTAATATCTAAAACCTTTTCATCAATGTTTATACATTACATTCATATCATATTGCTCTTCACTAAGTGCACGCTTCTTACCATCCCGCTTTGGTGATAATTCAAACATTTTTAACTACAACAAAATTAGGAAAACAACATTGCAAAACACTCCCTCACATGTTTCACTTAAAGTATGGAATCCCTCGTGTTTGCACTCAATTTATGGCTTTTACTCTCCTTTTATACTTGCACACTTTAGCCATTCACCATTTCAAGCTTCATTATTGAAATTGCACTTTAAAACTCAACAACTTAAGAATGGAAACTCTTAAGTGTAGCGATTATAAGAAAGCAAAGAAAAGCTTAAAAATAATGTAAAACACAAATTCTAGAGGCAAAAACTACGTGACCTTCAAATAAATGATGATAACACATTAAAACAATGTATGTTAAATGAGTATATATGATAAGTAACAAGAATGTAAAACATTACTCAAGTTAGGTAATTGGATTGAAAATTGGCTAAGAACCAAAAAAATAAAAAATGAAAAGTAAGAATGCAAATAAATGACAAGATAAAAATTATTGATGAATTCGGATAACCCAAAATGAAGATTGAATATGATACAAAACAAACCCAACTAATATTTGTTTAATTAAAAATAGTAAAGGAAATAGGGAACTTCAAGTATCCAAAGTCAATTTAGAGTGAGAATGCTAATAAAAAATCCCCAAATTAAGACACTTAAGACTCTTTCAATTTTTTTTGGAACTCGACTCTTTTTTTTTTGAAATTTTTGGAATTTTCATTTTTTTTAATTTTTCCTCTTTTTATTTATTTTTTCTTTATTTGAATTTTTTACATCTTTTTATAAATAAACTAAAATTACAATTGAAAATAAAGATAAATAATAATTTATCTTTAACCAAGTTCATATTCCAAAATGATGTTGAACTCCAGCCTAAAGTGACTTAAATGCTAACACACACTTGTTTCAAGCAATAATCAAATTTGAATTCCTGCCATACTGAACCCTTAAGAAACCAGTTCATATAAATGTGGATAATAAGGCTTGAAAGACAACAATCAACGAAAGTGTGCCTCACTTGCAAAGAAATTGAGAAAACCTAATATCATTCAATCACTCAAAATTGTCTACATCTTACAATGCTATAGAGTAATATTTATAGCCTATCATTAACTTAGTGCCCAAGAAAAGAACAAGTAAGACAACTAAATTAATGCTTATGGAAATTAATAAGAAAACTTCTTAATCGCTAAGGAAATAACAAATTAGGCAACTATCTAATGCCAAAGGAAATATAAAATAAGGAAATTACTTGATATTTAAGTAAATAACAAATAAGGAAATTGCTTAATGCCTAAACATAAAATAAAGCTTACATAATCTAGGCTTGTAAATTAGGCCCAACATCTAGCATGATGAAACAATGCCATATGTTTTTTCGACTTTCATGGCTTGATGTGAGGTCCTAAAAAATATTTGTTCATCAACCAACCTACAAAGCTTTGCAAGTTAAATTTGAATCTTTTGGCCCACAACCATGTAATTGACCTCGCTAGAAATGTAAAGTTCATAATCCTTCATAGTTGTTGAGTTTAGAATTGATGCAGTGCTCACACGAAAGTGTACATGGTCAAGCAAGCAGTGTAATGATGAGTAGAGTGTCAATACCTTAGAGGCCCGGTCATAAGTTGAATTGATTATCTATTCTTAAGCTAATTTAAGGACTTGGGGTTGGTCAATTTTGTATCCACATATGGCTATTTAGATCATATTCAATTACTCTTGGGGTTTTTAATGAATACGAATTGCATTTAATTCAAGGGCTACAATTGGATTGGATAGTTTGAACTATTGAAATTTACCCACATGGTATTTGATGAAATGCCTTTGGATGTATTGAGGTTAATTTGACTTAAATGACTGAGTTTTGCTTTTAGTGAATGTTAATACTTGATTTATCAACTACTTCCATAACCTTAATGCTCTATAGGATAAGTTTTACTTTGATTGGGTTTGAATTTTAAGGAAGTCTAATGTTGAAGGTAGTGTAATTCAACTTAAATGATTTGGTTTAGCTGTTAGGAGGAGTTGTGTTTTATAGTTTAGCTCTTATTCTTAATTCATTCAAGGAAAAATTCTACTTAAATGATTAGATTTGACTTTTAAGGGGAATTGGAAATAGAATTAAAATAATCATTGGGTTCAAGGCTATCATTTTAGTGAGCTAAATAATCATGATGAGGAATTAAAACATAATGGTACAAGGTGAATGATGAACTTAATAACTCTCTTTATCCTCCCTTCAACTCTTAATGCCTTGAGTCTTAGTGAGGGCATTTTTGTATAATGCCTTGAGTTTTATTTATATCTTCAATTATTAAGTCTTAATAAGTCTTTAAATTGTATAGTTTATATTTAGCTTCTTTGGATCAATTCCTAGTTACTAGAGTCCTCTAAGAAACTAATGTACAAAATGTGAATAATGCACATATAACTTGACTTTATACAGCATTTAACTCACATACTTATAATTATTATCTATAGCTCACTTATTCTTAAGACTAACTCAATGAGCCCTTAACTTATAACTCATTGACGAATTCTTATTTGCATATGTAATTCCTAACGATAATTACAATAATCACTTATCCACGTAGAAATGATATTGAATTCATAAATCCTTTATTAAATTTGTGTATAACAATAACATTTCCTTTGCCACTACCTCTAAATGTCACTCCACAAGTAATTTTTGATTGGGGACAAATTTGGACTTATCTTCTATGATGAGCTTGGAGTAACTATCCAATTACCATTTTGCACGAGTGGCTTTCATGCATACCTACAAGACAAAATTAGTTCTTGTTCTTAGGTAACCAAACCTATTTTGGGACTTTAAGTCTTCGTTATTCATTTTGGAAAAGTACCTTTTTATTCCCAACTTTATTCGAAACATACATATACTTTTCTAAGTAAAATGTTCAACTTAACTCATCCTTTTGTAAATTTTATGAGAGTTTTCGTCGAATCTTACTTTTTTAAAATAAGCTTTTCACAATCTCAAGTAGAGGATTGATTGACATGGCTTTTTCTTTATAAGATCTTGATTTTCATTTTTAAAGATGCATTCATTTCTTTTTCAAAATCATATTCTTTTTTTTTCTTTTTCAATTCACTTTCAGGAAGTGAAATTTTTTTCTTTGAAAGACTAAGTGCTTTAGCTATTTTTAGAGACTCATCATCTAAAGAATGAAAATGTATCGTCCTCAGAGAATTCTAGTTAATACCGATATTAATTACTAATGCATTTGTAGTTAACTAATCTAAACGATCCAATATTCAAGCTAAAAGTAAAGTAATTCCAATAAGTCAAATTATGCAAAGCTTAAAATGAGTTTAAAATCAATGCAAATAGCTTCCCAACGATTATAGATTACCAAGGCACTTCAATTGTAAATTAGTTACTTTCCTAATTTAAACTCATTAATTTATGAAGTAATCTTAGCCTTTAACATCATTATAAGAATCTGTCAATCCATTATAAATTTTATTGCTCTAAATTAATTCCTTATATTTCTATGAGAATCAATTAGGGAGACGTATTAAGCACGACTAATTATGATTCGACATGTCTAATAAGTATATGTCTAACCTAAAGGCAATTTGAGTTAAATCCAAGAATTAATTTAACATCAACCATGCGGTATTCAGTCATATGACTAAATTTTGGTTTCTCTTTCAATAATCCCCAAATCCTCAACATAAACCCTAATTGGGTTAATCAACATGGGAACAAATATGATTTGAAGTAAATAACTTCATACATAATGAAATTCAAGTCAAAAAGTAACAGTTCAGTAATTTACATGCCTAGGGTGTATAATCCTAGAGAAATAAAGCCTTAGCCAAGCAAACCCAAGATTACAATCCAAAACAACTTAGAAAACATAAATAAGAGAAGAGGAAAAGAAGAACAAGAGATAAATAACTTCATTTTTTAAGCTTTAATTAGCTTCCTGCCTTGAAACTCCTCTTGGAATTCCTTCTCTTCTTGCTTTAGAACTTCGTATCTAGCTTAGAAAACTTCAAAAAAAAAAACGTTTTATATTGTCCCAAATGATAAATGACCAATCTAACCTTCATTTGTTGCATCCTGGCACCAATTTTTTTAGTTAGTATATACGTTTTAGCACCTTGGCTCTAGGTCTTGGTGCCTTGGTGCCATGTCTCTGTAGAAAACACTGATGTTGGTTATCCAGGATATGTATTTGTAAATTTTTCTACTACTTATTGATAAGAGGTGCCAATAAGATAAAGGCTTTTCTTCTTCTTTTCTTGTTCATTGAAGGGTTAAGTAAGGTTAGGTTCATATTTTTAAGGATTTCTAAATAAAGTAACTACTGATCTCATGGTTGTTCCTTTAGCTTCTTCAATAGAGGTTACTTGTGGTTGCCATTCGATAAGAAGAGTTCTTGAAATTTTGTACCGTTGTTTTGAAGAGTAGGACTTCCCCAAAGGTTCCAAATGATTAATAATTTGTGTGACTCTAGTTTGAATTTCCTTAATGGGCTAACTTTATTTTTTTCCAAATAGCTCATATTTATATGGCAAAATCCTTGTTTATTTAACACCACTAATCCCCTCAAGGGTTTAGTGCATTGGTTAGTTTGACTTTAGTTTTTCATGTTAAATAAATTCTTATTCTATCTGCATCATTCCATCCTCTTAGTTCTTGCCATTTTCAATATTTTTTAGAAACATATGGACCATCCTTAATTACTTCCCAAAGGTCAATTTCAATAGCTTTAAAGAAAATTTTCTTCCTTAGCTTCCAATAGGTGTAATTCTCACCATTGAAACTAAGAGGTTTGTTAATTGAAAGTCCATAAGGTAAAACACTATCATCAAGACTAGCTATTTTACTCTTGGAACCATTAAGTATTTAGTCAAGAGCCCATGTTTTGATACAACTTGTTAAGAATAAATAGGCACTTAAGAGGGGTTTGGGTGATAAAAACATGCTATATATAGGAGCTGAAGAACTTGAATCTTTAAAAGCAAGGATGATGCACAAATAATTGTAGAAAAGAAATGCACTAAGCATAACAAATATGAAATGAATATGCAACAAAACCAAAATAAATATTGTAAGCTAAAAAAGTAAAGACCAAATATAATGAGAGAAGTGGCTGAGAAAATTACTCACATAAATTTATTATAGTTTAGCTTTACTGCAAGCCTACATCTTGTCCCCAAATAACCACTAGGGATTTTCCACCAAAATACAAGTTTCCAAATTATACTTGTTAGCCATTACAAAACCTAACTCAAAAGACTTGATCATATAAAGGACAATCTCTTATATAACATGCCTTAATACACTTGACCAAGGAATCTCATTCCATTAGTTATCAAACTTTCAAAATATGAGAAAGAATATACTGAATAGAGTAAATTTATAAATGAATGAACACTAGATGAATAGACAATGAATTATAGCTTTTGAATAGCACACATTGGTTTTTACTTGTTATTCGTGTTATTCTAAGCCCATAGGTTGAGTTTCTATAGCAAATGGCAACGAGATTCATTGAATACAAGTAGGAAGTCAACCAGTACAAAAATAGTCATTTAAAACTAATTTGCACCTTGTCATAGATACAGAATAAATTCAGTAACTAGACAAATACAACAAATAGAAGCAATAAAAATATAGCAAACAAAACAGAAAAAAAAAAAAAACAGTGAATTTACAGTAGAAAAATTATAGCAAACAACAAAACAACAAACAATAAATAGTGCAGTGAAGAACAAAAATAAAACAATGAAACAAATTTAGTAGAAACAATAAAATAGCAAATGGAAATAATGAACAGTGCATTGGAGTGAACAGTAACATTAAAATAAAAAACAAAACAAAGGTAAGAAAAATTTTTATTGGTATTTTTGAAATAGCTTTCTTTATGCGAATACAAATGATAAACAAGAAAAACTGCACCTAACCAGCAATACAAAAGAGACCAAATAAATTGGCATAAAACTTGACACTTAGCTAATCAAGAACCAAATAAATTAGCTCCCTAACAATGACACCAAAATCATGACCTAATTATGTTGCAAGAGGTCAAAATTAAATTGAATTATAATGCAATATAGCAATGTAATCCAGGTTGTATTCACTTAAGGAGCATTTATTTGAAATTATGAGTTAAACCAAGCATAAAAAACATGCATTTGATGAAGGTTTTGTGTTAGTATTTTCAAACTATGTGAGTATGCAATTAAAGTAAACTAATAAGAAACTAAAATAAACTTAAGCTACTATTTTTTTGAGTTTTTCTTACATGAAAATGTGTGAATAAAAAATGAGTTGGAAAATATAAGATGATTACTCTTGGAAATGGAATGAAAGTTGTCATTGTTCAAATTAATATGGGAGTTAATATTTTGTTAAGTCTTAAGGAAAAATTTCAAGATACCACTCAAGTCTAGTTCTCTTACTTAGTAATTACTTCTACTACCATAACTAGGAATTACTCCATAAGACACTATTACAAAACCACTTAGGACCTTTTAGGTTCATGGAATGATTAGGATTGGGAATGGGAATAGGCTTTCATGGAATGGAATCTTAAGCCCATGTATTGTGTTTGGTATAATATTTAGAAAATAAGTGGGAATGGGAAAGAAGATGAAGAAAATGGCTTTAATACCCTTATAGAAAAATATGTATTGTTTTTTATTAAAAAATATTATATAATGAAAATCATACTTTTTATTATTATTAAAAATTCATTATTATTATTATTATGAAATTTAAAATTTTATTATTAAATTATTACAAATTATCAATTATTATTCTTTAATTTTTATAAATTCTTTTAACATTCTCCTTTGCCATCGCTTGTCTTCTTACCTTTAGATATAAGTCTTCTTCCTTGAGCCAGCAACAATGACAGCAAAGGGAATGCGCTAGGGACGATGATAGCAATGGCCATGATGATAACGAGAGTAGATTTCTTCATCTTCTTCCCTCTCTATCTCTCTCTTGCATTGTAGATGAGTAATTGGGCTAGTGCATTATGGACAACAAATTCAGAGGAAGCTACTGGCGATATCGTCAACGTTAGAGGAGAGATTGATAAAGGAGACAATGAAGGGGATTGATGACATTAATGAAATATCAATCTCCAACAATGGAGATTCCGATAGGAGATAACATGAATAGTAGATGCAAGGATAAGGGAGTAAATATGAAAGATTGAAAAGGGCACAATGGTCATTTCACTTTACATTCCTAAGAATGCTTTATATCACTTCCAAATATTAAGGGAATGAACATTACGTAATTTATGGGATTGGGATTCTCATAGGAATCCCATTCTTTGCCAAAACTTTCAACCAAACATAGAAATAGGCCTAATTCCTATTCCCTCTTCCTCCCTTCAAATCAACCAACCAAACATACCCTTACTATGTGATTAAAATTAAGCAAAAACAACTTGTTCCTCTATCTAGAGATGCTTAAATGAGACACCAATATACAAGCATACAAGATTATATTATCTAATCATAAACTTGATAAAAAATATTCTCTCATAGCATCGTGTGGTAATAATTCCATACGATCATCAAATTACATCCACCAATTACAAATCACAATTCTCAATTAACCAAGATAATGTACCCAAAATTTAGGTTTCTTAATTGCATATAGAATATCCTAAATCTAGGAAATCAACACAATCTAAAAATTAAATTGAGAAATTAAAACTCACTTTCAAAGTATAGGAACTTAAGCTACAATCTCCATCTCCAAGAAGCCAAGCTCTAGCTAACCATTGGAGAAGAATGCGCTATAAGCTTCAAATTAACTATGGTGGAAGAGGAGTTGATGAAAGAGGAAGAAGAGGAAAATGGAGAAAAAGAAGAAGAAGAAATTAAAGAGGATGAAGAATGAAGGGGAATTGATAAAGAATAGAGGTGTGTATGAATTGCGTGTGAATTATGGATAAAAAAAGGAAGACATGGAAGAGATGAGAGAAGCATGGAATTTGGAATTAGGGAAGAAAATAAAATTATGGAGAGAATTAGTGGATAGAGGTATTAAATTAGAGAGAGAAGATGCTCAAATTGGATGAAAAATTAGAGATGAGTTGGCATCCAATTATTGATTAGGAATTTAGGTGAAGTGGATAAAATTTCTTAGGGATATTAGGGAGGAAGTGTGTGTGAGAATAGGGTGAATCGGTCTTAGATGGGTCCTTGGATCTTAAGTTTTTGGATTTTTGGTCTTGGATTTTTTTTTTTGGACTGAATTCTTTATTATGTTTTCTTTGCTTTCTTTCTCTAATTTTCCCAAGAAAACCTACAATGAAAAACAAGCCCATGTAAAATTATTCAATTCAAAATTTTATGCTTGAAAAATAATCCCAAAAATTATAACAAGTAAGGACCCGAATTTATCATAATTATTGCATTTAACTCCAATAAAATATGATATAAGTCCCAAAATAAGATATAAAATATCATATAAAATATGGACTTATCATATTCCCCATCACTTAAACTTTTGCACTCTAGGGGAAAAACTATTAAGTATAAACAATCCAAGAATAAAATTAATATAAATGAGGAACTAAACATGTTAAGGCAAGAGTGCAATAGATCAATCAATTTTATCTAAAGCTCACGTAGTTGTAAAATGAACTGATGCAAAGGATTAGCCAAAGTAAACAATTGAATCAATGGGAATGAACATAAGAATGCACTCAAGGATCTAAGTGTTTCTCTCATCTCACAAATATGAGTCATTTTGCTCAAATCCATTGAAATTAGGCTCTACCATAGGCTTGTAAAAATTCTACTTTCTCTACCACTAAGTAGCAATTAGACTCATGAATCAAGGGGACTTAAAAGGGTTGAAATGATGGAAGAAAAGCCACATGGAATGAATAAATCTGCTAATAAGCTCTAACCGTGCATAATTAGTTAAGAGAAGACTAAGCATAGCACCACTTCAAAACTAAAATATATTCCAATTTGATATGCATTTTGATCACAACAATTCAATGGAAGTGTCTTTTTTCTTTTCTTTTTCTTTTTCTCTTTTTCCTTTCTCTTTTTTTCTAAAACTCTTTTTTTTTTCTTTTAACTATAAACATGAAACTCCATTGTCATGTGAATAATGATATTGATAATCCAAATTTCACTAAAAGGTCAATGAAAACTTGATAAAATACACATACTTGGCTTGCTAAAGTGTATAGATTTAGGAGAGTGAATGACTCAAAGGGAGTTGACATTGGATTAATTCAATAAAGGAGAGTATTTGGATGAGTGGTTATGAGAAACAAATGCCTCTTTCATCTTCAGTCATCAAAATGCAAGTGTAATTTTGAATAAGAATTCATACATGTTCCAGAGGTGGTAAACACTCAATTAGAAAAGGAAACATAGGCTTAAAACTCCTTTCAACAAAGGTTACATCACATAAGTTAACCCACATCAATTAACTAAACACTAGACTAATCACAATGCAAAAACTTATTTATTCTGAATACCAACTCCATGAATAACAATCAATCAAACCATCATAATTAACTTATAATATGTATAGCTATCAAAAACTTTAATGTGATCTACAAAATTGCACTTTCAAAACAAGGAAATGCACAAATTTTAATGTGGCATACTTGATCTATGAATGACATTGAAGTATATTAAGCACAACATTCACAACCAAATCCCTTCCCCTAAACTTAACCAATTGCATTGTTCCCAATGCAACATAAGCGGTAAGCAAAGAGTATGACAACAATAAGGAGAGATGTTTTATTACCTAAACAAACTAAACTACTTCCAAACTACTGGGATTGTCATTTCCCCTCACCTATCTTATGCATTGAAGCTCAAAATATGGTATGAAAAAAAATACAAGAAGGAAAGAGACAGCCTGAGCTTCAAGGAGGCTTGAAGTTCTCATGATAGAGCATCAAAAGATGTCAATTGACCTTGAGTGTTCGGTTACATCATCAATGATATCTTTATTTTTTTTCTTTTCTTTTTCTTTTTCCAATTTTCCCAAGAAAACTTCCAATGAAAAACATGCCCTTGTAAAATAATTCAATCTAAAATTTTACACTTAAAAATTAATAAAAAAATTATAACAATAAAGCCCTTTTTAAATATTATTTTTTTGCAATCACCCTTGACCTAAATTTATCATAATTAATGCATTTCAGTCTAAGAAAATATGATAAAAGTTTCAAAATAAGATATTAAATATTATATAAAATAGTGACTACAGCTGAAAACAAGAGGGACCGTGGTGGGGGAATAGATCAAAGCAATCAATTAAGGGAAGAGGAAGGAAGAAGGCGTTATTCTTCGCTAAAGAGAAGTTCGCACAGTTGAGGTGGTCACGCTTGAAGAAGGCTGATATTAAGGATATTCATATTTTTATAAGGACACATGGTTGGATAATAAAATGTAGATTAATGCTCGAATGCAGAATCTATATTCAAATGAGTAAGGTTTAGCTACTTGTCCTATCCTAATTCTGTTGATTGAATTAATATATAAATTTTTTATATATGTTTTTCAACTTTCTCCTAATTATTTAAATTTTTATATTTGCCCCAAATATGTTGTCTTCTTTTCTCCAATTAAAGCGATTATTTTTTTCCCATTAAGATAAAACATTAATAGGAATTTCTATGAATATTACACCAATGATTACCTTGTTCGTCCCTCTTTGGAATGATACGCACTTGTCCTCTTGGATTTCTTCTTTCCAACATATCGCTCAATCTTATTCCTCTATATACGACTTTGTTTTCTCGAACAATACAAGGACTACATGTTCTGCTTCCTCTACTCTTTTGTGTTTCTCTCTTGGTTTTCTTCCGTTTTGGATCTCGGTTCTCTCTTTAACTTTCACTCACTCTCAGGAACCCCAGTAATCATTCCGTGTCTCTAACTCCGTCTCACTCATTGTCTGTCTTTTTTTTTTTTCTTCCAGTTTTCTCCTATCCCCTTTCTTCACTATTCTTCTTATTCCTTCTATTCCTTCCTCTCTCATTTAGTTCCCCTGAAAAGCCTTTCTTCCACTTTCATCTTTGTGTTTTTATCCATTCTCCCTCAACATCTCATTCTTTCTTTTGTACTCGCCTTCGCCCTCTGTTTGTCTGGATTTTTCTTCTCTGTCTTGTCTTTTCCTTTCCCTCTTTATTTTGCTTGCTCTCTTTCTCTCTCTCTCTCTCTCTCTCTCTTATTGTTTTTTATCTCTTTCTTCTTTTGCTTCAAGCTCCAGCTCTCTCTATCTCGACTCGTTCCCGTAAGTACACTTCTTCCATGTCCCCTGCCATTCAACTTCTGCGCTCGAGTCTATGTATGTGTGGCATGCTCCACCTCGTTGCTTCTTCACTTATTCTGTATTTCAGCTTTCTCGTCTTCTTCATCAATTCTTCCTTTATTAACCAAGATAGTTTTGTGAGCGTGTATTAAAGGCATCACTTTTATTTCTTTGAGGTCTTGTTATTTTGGTTAAGAAAGAGGATGAAAGAACCAGAGAGGACAAAATAAGGAAGAAGGGAGAACGAGGTGTCCTTATTTTCCAACTCTAAGAACAGAGGGCAGAGACCGAGAAGAAACAAGAAGAGTCATGAGTAAAAAAATAATATCAGAAATGAGGGAGAAGGGATGAGAATGCAAAGATAAAATAAGAGGAAATGATGTGAGAGGTTTGGGGTTATGACTGAGAGGAAACAATGGAGAAGGAGAGCGCAGGATCAAAGAGGTTAGTTTACTTTTCTTAATTCTTCCATGAATCCATTGTCACCGATATTCGGATCTTACATCATTTTGTTTCAAACTATGCTTCTTGGCTTATTTATATGTTATGGGAAGAGTGAACGAAAAATACATAGCCGTTATGAAGTTTTCGTTGCTTGAAGTTCAGCTCGCACTCGTCAGCGGAATGTTGAAATGGCAATTCAAGGGTTACTTGGTCACTATATGCTTCACTTTTTATCTCATCCTCTACTTGAATAATCTATTGATTTCTAAATTTCTTCCTAATGAAAAACATTAGAAATTAGAATGATTAAAAGAATGCATCTTGAAATAGGGAGACACCAAAATACATTTGCATTTTGTTTTCAAATTAAAGTACATATGAATGTTTTAAAAGTTCAAAAATAAAACAAGAAAGTGAATGGAAGAAAATCTATGTCGGTCTTGCTTTCTGAGTTTGTTTCCTGTGAATGTCAATCAAAGCTTCATTTGATTGATAAGAAATCTCATTTGATCAAACATTTAGTTCCACGTGCGATGACTCTACACTTTTCCTATGCATGCTTCAAGAATTTTTTGAAGTGTATAAATTCTTTGATGTTAACAAGAAAAATGATGAATTAATTAACATCTCTTAAATAAAAAATTCTTTGAATTCTGAACATTTTTTATAGTCAACAAAAATAATAATGAGGTAATTAATTAATTGTCACTTAAATTTCCTAGTAAGGGACTATATATATAACTTGGTATGGTCTAAAATTAAAGTTAGAGAAAATGATATATAATTTATTCAATAGTTTGGATTGTCCATCATTATACATCACTTGAAGTAAGAGGTATAGTCAAATGGGGTTCAGTCAACTTTTTAGATTCCAAAGTTTTTTAGAAGAGCAACAATAGGAGTGGTTTCATACAACAAAGAATGTAATACCCAAAAAATTCATATGTAAAATAAGTTATTTTAGGTAAATTCTTATAAAATTTTAAGAGCCAGAGAAATGAAGGAAATGCACTTGAGATAAATATAAATTTTTAAATGGTGATGGAATCTTAAAAAGAGGATATTTAATATGAAAGTAGATAGTATTATATCTGAGTTAGAAGTTAGCATGAGTATTTGTGTCTTACTCTATGCATTTCCTAACACTAATAGTTAAATTCAAGAATGTTTAGGTTAGTTATTTTCAAAACTTTTGGTCAGATAATCGAGGTATCCAATAAGAAATCACCTAACTATATCATTTTCCCATTAAAAGCCTTTCTTCGTTTATGTTAGGCTCCATGTCGCCTGTCATTGAGTAACCTTACTTCGATATGCAATTGCCTAGAATTTGGGGAATTGCAAACAGCACAAAAGGAATTACATTTTTCATTTAAAATTTGCTCAATTTGCAGTGTTTTTCTTCAAATTTCTTGAGAACCTCACTTCTAATAGGTATTTTAGACATCTCTCTTTCATTTTCGCTGATTAATTTCACCTAAATAGCTCAAAATAATGGAACTTCAATTTTGGTACTATTTATGCTTGATTTGTATTATTCATACCCGAAGTGATGAATTTGAGCTCAATTCAAAGTAATCTCATCAAATATTGTTAGGGCTTTAGTTTTACAATGTATTTCAAGTAGTCCTATGCCCATTTAAGCTTCTAATTTAGAGAATTAACACTTGGACTTGAAAATCCCTCTTTTTAGGTAAACAAGATTAATAAACTTAAAAAATCAAATTGGAACTCAATTTAAAGGATTTTTGTGAAATTTCCTTGGGGGCTTTTGTAACATCCTAAATTTTTACACTTAGGTTTCCTATCCTTAACTAAAAATTGTCTGGGTAAAGTATAACCTCAAAATAATTCTTTATGACTACCTTGAGGTAATAAATTTGTTAGCGATTTAATAGATAAATAAAAGAGTTTTAAGGGGTGGAAAGGAATCCCCCAAGTACAAGGGCTACATATTAATTTTAAAAGCAAAATGAATGGAGGGTTATCCTTAATTGCAAACGAAAAAGTATATTTTAGGGACCAAATTGAAAAAAATGCAAATTTGAGGGGTATGAACAAAAATTGGCCTAGAAAAGTGGAGATAAGGACCAATGGAGTGAAAAAACAATCATTGGACAGACCAAAGTGAAGATTCCCCTTGGATATAAATGCACTTTCTTATATAAAGGCACAAAGTGTAATTTTAACCATAAAGAAACCAAAAAGTGTGGAGTCAAGTTAGAAATTAAGTAAAAGAGAGAATGAATATGTGGTAGCAATCATTATCCATCATTAGCAATCATTATAAGGCCATGTGAAGTGAGACATGTGCACTAATGAGATAATGAACACTTGACATGAGCTTAGTGAACAAGTTAGAATAGCTTGGAAAGAAAAGTAAGTGACACATGGCATAAGTTTGGTGAATTGCTTGGAAAGAAAGCCAAGCCACCCATCCTATAAATTCCCCTCCCACCTTGCCATTTTGTGCAAGTGAAGTGTGTATCCTAGTGTAAAGAGAGAGAGGGAGGCTAAGAAAGCTAGAGAGAAAAAGAAGTAGGTGGCCTATGTGAGAAAGAGGATAAGGTGGTGGTGGCCGAGAAGGTTCTAGGCAAGTCAGCTTAGGGTTTTATTTAGTTACATTCACCATTATTCTCATCTTCATCCATCATTTAATTAGGTTATTAATTAAGCATTGCATTGTTTTGTTTTTAGCATTTGGAAGCAACAATGTTATTAATTAAGAATTGCATTGTTTTGTTTTTAGCATATGGAAGCAACAATTCTTACCTTTTGGTTGAGATATAACTAAAGTAGATATTTAAGCTATTCTCTAATTTTTTCTTTGTACAAGATGTGGTTTTGGCCCTTGGTGGGCCAGGCCCTTAGAGGGCAGAGCACCTTGATAGTGTAAGGATATGACCCTTGGTAAGCGAGGCCCTTCGAGGGCAAAGCAACTTGGAGGTGAAGTTTAAGGATGTGGATTACCTTAGGCAATCATTCATGCATGAAGTGTGTTTATAGATCCTTGACATCCTTGTTTGATTATATATCCTCATGATGATATCCTGATGAATGATGTTTAACCTATTCTTGTACTTTGTTAATTATTTGGAATGCTTATTTATCTACTGGGATTTGTTGAAATTTCACCCCTTTTTCTTATATATTTTAGGAAATAATGCCAATATTTGATACCTTTAGGTTAATACAAAGTTATGCTTATGTATATACTATTATGGTGTTTTGTTTTGATGATGGAACGATAATAGTCAAAGCAACTATGACCAAGCTTGTGCTTGAGGAAGCTTACATGATGCAAAAGTTATGGCCAAGAAGTCTATAGGCTAGGAAGAAAAATGAAGAAAGAAGGAGAAAGTTTTTGGTTGATAATCTTGTTAGGAAGTGGGTTGCTATTATGATAATTTAATTTTGAATTGTGTCATATATTATATCCTTCTGTTCATGTAACCCTATACATGTATTCTCTTCCTTCACTTTTACTTTGTATAAACCTATGTGGCAGTATGCTAGTTGTTAGAATGAATGTTTAAGTGTTATATTTTGATTAAGGATATGTTTTGATAAAGTTTGTTCCCATTATTTCTTGTTGGCTAAGAAGAGAACATGCATTTAGGCTAGGAAATTGTGTTAATTGCATGGATAGTATATGCATGATTGAACTCCAGTTAACTTCGTGCATTCGATAACATAAAAGTATAGCACAAAGATTAAGAATTTTACATTAGGCTTGATTGGTTGAAAATTTGATGGTAATGATGTGCAATTTAAGTTATTAAGAGATTGATGGTTTTATGACAATTGAGGTGTTTATTTATTGGGCACTTCTTGAAATGATGGCATGGGAAAATGGCATCGATGAGACATGTTAGTATTTTCATGTAAGTCTTACTTGGTGGAATGTGTAGACAACCTTGGAAATAGGTAGAATCATGATGTGACCATGATTAGAATTTGGAGGCCTTGAGTAGAAAACACCTATGATGTTGTTGCATAGGAGCACATAATGATAAATTAGAATAATACTATCTTAACTTTTAAAGTATATTCATGTAGTAGAAATAAAATAAAAATTTTTAGTCTTGTCCCTAAGTATTTTTTTCTCACTACTATATCAGTGTGGTCAAATTCTGTGGGTATAATTATATAAGTATCTATTTAATTAGTATTTAAGGATGTCAAAGTTTTGATCTTAGATAAGATTCTAACAATTCCCATGTGTTAATTTCATGTTTGGATCACTCACTTAAAAACCTATCTTTCTTCGTAGGGACTTGAAGTGTGTAAATTGGTGGTATATGAAGAATTCTTGATCTCTAGCTTTGTTGGAACTCGTGAAGAGGAATTTAAGTTGCTAATAGTTATCATTTTGAGTGGTAAGTCATTTTGAGAAATTTTCTCTAGCTTATCTTGAACTTCATGGTTGTTAGAAGAAGTTTAATGAACGAAGGTACAATGAAAGTAGTTATTATTATTCAGTAATTACTTTGGTTATGACTGATACAATTTTTGGACCCATTTGACAATATTATGTAACTCATGGCTATAAAAAGTAATAAAATAAACTATTGGGACTAATATTATTTTGAATTAGTTATATAGATGTTGATGATTGATAAGTGTGTTCAATGTCATTTATATACTAAGAAACATCAATGAAAGATGTTGGAAATAACTCCACTAACAAAAAGTTTAAGTGGAGAAGCTAGTAAATGATGAAGTAATAATATTGGAGTAATTGTGTGACTACATTGTTGGAATTAAAGGAAATCGAATTCTCATTTAATGGGAGATTATCTAAACTTATGGGCATAGGGACATTACCAAAAGCCATGGAGTATTTTTAGTGTAATGTTGGTTATGAAAGAAAGAATGAAAATTTAGAACCTATGAACCATTTAGATTCCCAGAGAATTTCCTAAGTGTACGTATATAGATGTGTTACTTGTGGTAATGAAAGTTATTAGGAGTAATAATAATGACCTTATAGAAAAGAAATAAAGTGCTGAAATTGATAATGCCAACTCATCAATGGGAATTTACTATTAGAATTTATCTACGTTAAGATGCTCCTTGGCATGAGACATTAAAGGTGTATCATTTGTTTTAAGGGTCATAGCAATCACGCTCTACTCAACGAGTAAGAAATTGAATTGTGTATGCTTTGGCTAGGTGAGTGGATAATACTAACTATTTTTTGTTTTTTTTTATTTCTTATCTTCCTTTGTGTAATTGAATTTCTATTCACTCTAGTGCTTTGGGAACAAACTTTCAAAGAAAAGTTTCACTGTTTCCTCTTTGAAAACTGTCATGAATACTTGGGCAACACTAAGAAAAAATTGGTATAAAGTTTTTATACATTTTGATTAACCATTGAATGATGATATATTTACCAAATGGTTCTGAAAAATGTTTTATGGAAGTGTAATATGTGCAGTTTTTGAAAACTTTTTGAATGACTTTAATTACAGTTGAACTTCCAATATATGTGAAGAATTATTGTATAAATGTTTAAAATTTTTGTATAGTTACAAAGAAAATGTTTTCTTTCTAATGGCAATAGGAACTAGCCATGGTGTACCAAGCACTACACTGTTATTGCTTGTCCTAACTAGCATTTGATTACTAATTTATTGTTAGTTATGTGAGATGTTTTTTCTTTCATTTCTTTTAAATCATGATTTAAATGTTTATAGTTACTCCCATTTTACAAGCACCATGAATTGTCATAAAACTTGTAATCATCATATGGTGGGATTTATATTTCACCAAGTTAGCTTATACATTTCGTACAATTGGTTTGAAATGGTAACTATTTGTGTAAAACTCCATCAACTCCATCTGTCCCCTTCTTAGAACAATTATTAGTATTTACTCACTGAGTGTTATCACTCACTCTTATCTTCTTTATGTTTTCCATAGAGTTATGTTAATTCTAATTATTCCTCTACAATATAGAGGTGCGTCTAGGACCCATTAGTAAGCCTTGCATTGTCTGCAATGGTGTAATTTATTTCTTGTTGATATTAAATATTGTAAAATTTGTAATCTAGTAGCTCCAATTGTCATAGGCAGGGAACTAATGTTTGTAAGGTATTTTTGGGACTGTTAGGATGTGTTATATTAATAGAATGAAGCTCTCTTGACTTTTGATTTGCAGATTTTGGTTTGTGCAAATCTCGATGAGCCTGTATTTCAAGGGAGACTCCATTAAAATTTTCACATGAAAGCTATATAGAGATTATATGGTAAATAGTAATTGTATCAAGTGGTGGTTTAATATCAAGTAGTAACAACCCTGATACGAAACTTTGTTATTAAATTGATTAGGTTATCTAACTTATTTGGTCTCACGAAGGTGGGGTTTACTTCGTTTTTTGTGCCAGTCACATTTTCTTAGTTAATGGTGTGACAAAGAAGATTCCTTATGATGGTTTCTTTCCAATGAGTTTATTGTCGTCACTTCTTTCTCAACAATCTCACATAACTAATTTTATGCACTTTCTCAAATTTACTATGCTTTATTTATATCACAATACATATCAAAATTTATTTTTTTGATAACACCTACAAATATTGTTAGTTTAAAATGTATTGACATATAATAAATCAAACTAATTTTCTCACAAACTCGTGCAACACATGGACAAATAAACAAGTAATTTGAATAATGTAATCGTTACAACCCTATAATAGGCAAATTACAAAAACTTTAAATTACCAAAGTAGTCCCTGAGGGCTTTATGTCTACCTAAGTACTTAAAGGGTTAGTCAATGGGACTATCTGAGGTCACACATCTCCTTAGTCTTATCCAATGAAGTTTAGATCGTGTCTGTATTCTTAATAAGTCACAGGTTCCATTCACCCCTACTTAAGTTTTTCAAAATAAAAGTAGCAGTGTTTCCTCTTTAGTCCTAAAGCAAAATAAAAATAAAAATAATTTTTAAATAATTTATTTTCCCACCATTCATTTGAAAGTTGTCATATAGGATCCATCATCTCCTTTTAAGTTTAATCTAATGCCAAAGAGGTAGTGCATTCACAAATCTTGGGTTTCAATGGCCCATAGCAAATTTTAATTTTCTTTTAAAAAATAATTGAGTTCCATTTCATATTACTTTTTCCTTAAAATTTTCATTTCTTAAAAATTTTGAACTTTCTTATATATTTAAAAACAATCAATTTTGTTTCCTTTTATAATTCATATTTTTCCTTAATATTTCATCTTTGTGAGTCGCCATTTAAAAAAAAGAAATAAGGATAAAAAGTTGTTTCTCAATTCATTCACCATCCAAACTCATGTTTTCAAGATCCCTTCCATTTTCATATTTCTTTAGTTTAAAATAGCAAGAACAAAAAGAATTCCTTTTAAATATTTCTGAAATCCACTTAATATTTTCATCAATCTAAAATTAAAAATAAAAAATTCAAAGAAATGCAAGCCAACTTTATCTCAAAAATTCAAAAACATAAATCCAAAAATCCTTTTCCTTAATAATTTTGTTCCTTTTTCAAAATAAAAAAATCTTTAAAAAATTGAAAAGAGAGAACATGAGTAAAGCTAGAGGGTGAGAATAAGCTGCTTTCACAAAAGTAACCAATCCTACATACAAGTTTTAATGACACCTAACACCTTACTAACACTCAAATAAACTCGCAAACATGGTTTTCCAAATTTTCAAAGATTGCCTTTCCTTTTCTTTTTTTTTTTTCATTTTAAAATAGTTTTCTAAAATTTCTGGCTGAAAATTTTAATGGCAACCCCTAAAATAAATCAGTTTTTAAAATTATTTTGAGAGTCAATTTGTCTTTCTATTTCACACCATCTGTATCGCGCCCTACGTTTCAATGTGTTGTCAAGTGCAATACTAATCTTAGACCATATAGATTCTCCATCTCATTTAAGTTTATGGGCATTACATTGGCCAATTTACCCAAATAATTAAAAATCCATTTGTTGAACATCCTCAAAGTCTTTAAGAAGTTTAAGAAGAAGAATCCAAGTGTGAGTCCCCTTGAAACCTAGGATTGGTAAAGTACATTAAATTGTCCAAGTTAATGAACCTTGAATTAATCCTTGCTTAACTTATACCCATTTAGTAGAGCTACAATCCTAGAGAAAATGTAAGCAATTAAGGTGCCTAATTCATGGATGATCCCCTTTCATCACACTCATCATTAAATAGAATAGGGAGCTCACTTACCCATAAGAAAACAAATTTCGTCCTTCCTATTACGCATCATTGCCGTTGATAATATCTCAACACAGAATCACAGCATGAATATATTCAGCATTGCTAGAATCCATTCAACTTACATACTCTGATATAGAAAATAAACTAAAACCACTAGCTTACCTAACTATCTTTTAGGGAGTACGATATGCTTTATTAAAAATTAATAAAATTATAAGAATTCAATTATAAACCTTTTTAAGCGTAAGAAGTTAATTAAATTACATAGAACCATATGGATCAATAGGTAATTAAACCTTTTAACTAATCCAAAGTATATATAATTTATCGTGACAAACATCGAACATTTGCTAGAATTAATGATCTACATTATTATATAGATGCCTTTAATTTTAGCCTCGTATATACTAGATGTTAGTATGTAGAAAAACAGCTACATAACATTAGTTTATTAATCCTATTATTAAAATGCACCAATATAGAAAGCTATAACATGCTCTACTGAAACCTCTCAACATAAATAAATTGACATAATCACCTTATTTCTCTTTTACTATGTATACAAAATTAATGAATTGTCTATGAATAGTACAAGCATGGATACCAAAATGTTTATAAGTGTCTTTTCATCGAAGGACTTACTACTATTTTAGATATGAATAATTTTAGCCCCCAAAAAAAAAAAGAGTAATTATAATGGAATCATAAAAAAAATATTAAATTTCTATTATTTGACATGGCATACAATTGATAAACCATGTCTCATGTATCAATATTTTAACAGTATTGCTATCAGAATTATTAATATGTTTTCTTTTCAACTTTTTTATTGAGATCTTGAAACATAATAAAGAAAAAATTAGTTATTAGGACTAGTCAAAAGATATCTTTGATTATATGAATAAAATGTTTTTGGGGTTTGATCATTTGACGTGTAGCTCTTACAAATGTTCTACAAAATCCAAAAAGTTTATATGCTTGACCATAATAATCATGATAAATGATATCCTCTGCGATGAAGTTAGCTTAAAAGATATTTTAGCATGTAACTAGATTGCTACTAAATTGTAATGAGAGTTAGAGTTCTAACAAATGAGATTGAAAGGGAAGTCTGTATATGAGATGTTTCAAAATCATGAAGTAGACTTCATAATAAATAATAGGCAATGATATTCACTCATCCATATATTAATCTCATTTCATAAATTACATAGGAGCAGCATAGCTTATGGAATTACATGGGATGAGGTAACAGATCATTGCAACAGCTTCAATGCTGAAGCTGTTATTTGTTCATAGGATTTATAACTTAGGAAACAGCCATACAAAATATTAACAGGTCCACCATCCTAATCTGAATATAGAATACCCCACAAAACAAACACGACAATAGGCAAAACATATAGTGTTTAAATTTGTATCTGATATGAGTGTCAGATACATATCAAACATGAAATGGTTTTATATATTTTTCAAAGGTCGATGCTTCATAATTAGATAAGTATTACTGACCCTAGATAAGGTGAGCATCAATATCTTTGCTCACTGTAACTGCCAACTCCACAAGCCAGTGAGGGTCAGGAATGTGACCTTTCAGCTTTTCATATTCTATGGTCACGTGCACCAAACTCCCTATATCCTTTGGACTTGCTTGCAGTATGATTTTGAGGCTTTTGAAGTCCTTTAGAGGGTCTCCCTCTAAAACTCTCAAGGTGACCAAATTCTTTTCTGGATCTATGGCTTCAAACACGTCCTTCGCCATGCAGGTTTTCCCATCTGTAGATTTATACAATAGAAATTTGTTTCTGGATCAACACCATGTCTAAAGTTAAACGTATTCATGGATCTTACATCAATGTTGAATTACTAATTTATGTTTCAATACTTGACGTGTCTAATGAGATAATTTTCAAGCATTCGATTAGCATAGGGATCCTATGTACAGGATTTTGTACGCAACATAAAGAAAAAGCATAAAGAATTTGAATAATATCAAATTATTGAATTTGTGTAAACTCCTTGACAAATCATACGTTTACTTGCTATGACTACTTTGAATGGTATGAAGCTTTGACATGGCTCATGTCATGTTTCAGTAATAGATTGTCATCAAATGATCATATCAACTTCATTTTAGACCACATCATCTATTTCTTATAACTATTTATTAATAGGTTTAATGTCAAACAATATTGAACATAGAATACTCTCTAGAGGACTGAAATGACATGATGAAACTTTGTGAGATAAAAAAAAGTATATCATTGAGACATGAAAATGTTAATTGATCACTATTTTATATCCATATGTTTATCTAACTTTCAAATTGACTTACCATGGACGTAATGCCAGACAATAATAGAACCCTCTTTGCCCCAAGTTCCTTCACTCAGAGTAGCACCCTTGACCTTACCAGGGGAAATATTGGGAATGTGGTGTGGCTTTCTACTGAAAAATTCATGAAAATTCTCAGCAGAAGCTTTGATGTGCACATCAATTTCCACTTTACCAAATAACTGCTCCTCATGGCCCTGTCCCTGTGTAAGATGTGCATCAATTTCTCTGCTCATCTCAGATAGAAACTGCATCGACGAGTGAGGATCTGGAACTTGTCCATGGAGCTTCTCATATTCGCAGGTCCAGTGGACCACACTGCCCTTTTCCTTGGGGTTGACTTGAAGTGTAAATTTGAAGCTCTTATAGTGCTCAAGTAAATCTCCCCCTATTACCCTGAAAATGATCAAGTTTTTTGTTGGATCTATAGCTTCAACCACTTCCTCGGCGACGCAGGCTTTCCCATCTACGCATATGGATTCACATAGTAGAAAATGTTTCATTTGATCAGTGCATATACTCAAAGGATAATAAATTCTTGAATCTTTATTATAATCCTCAAATGAAAGCATTGTCTTGGATCACTACGACTAATAATCCAAAGGTTAATTGACTTTGTTGATCCCCATTGTTTTACTAAGTTAATTCTTAATTTTGATATCTATTTAAAAGTTTGTAATTAGCTTCCTATGATTTTTTTTTTAGAAAAAGTTCATATGAACCATGATTTGTCTGTCAATCATATATCGTCATACATATGCATGATTTATGTAAAATAAAAGTATATGATAGAATGATTAGCCCAAAAAAAAAGGTATATGATAGAATGAATTGTATTCACTTTTCTTGCATGTGATGCCACTTACGTTATGTAACTAGAGTAAATTGGCATGATAAATATGTATAGATGTACAACAATATTTAATGGCATGTTCCTAGTGATTCAAACAGAGACTAAACAAGAAATTTATAAAAGTGTAAGAATATCCAATTATAAAATTTTAAACTATCAATAAAATAAACAAAAATAAATCAAACAGTAGGGACCAATTGGTCACCGAACCTCAATATATATTCAAAATATAAATTTTTTACCCATACAAACATTGAACATGTGCTAGAATATAATTCATGTTCTTCCTAACAATAAAATATAAGCTACAATTATATCTCTTTTATTCAAGATATATTTATATTTACTGATTATAGAATATGACAAATATTAAATATGTGTATTTGACAAGAAGTAGAATAGTCAATTTATTAAAAATTAAGATAGATTAAATTTATGGTTTTCAACACTAAATAAATAACATTGTAATAAAAGTTTGAGAAATACGGTTTCAAATAAATTATATTTTTAAAAAAAGAACTTGATATCATCATTAAGAGCATTTTGGTAATCTTTTGGCTTCGAAAAAAAAAAACTTTGTGAATATTTTCATAATATAATAGGGAGGACTATGCAATTTAAGCCTCTTCAAAGGAAAGGGAAAGTAATATACCCCTCCATCCACACACTCAACAAAGTTTGCCATATCATGAACGTAGGAAAGTAGACTCATGAATATTTTCATAATATAATAGGGAGGACTATGCAATTTAAGCCTCTTCAAAGGAAAGGGAGAGTAATATACCCCTCCATCCACACACTCAACAAAGTTTGCCATATCATGAACGTAGGAAAGTAGACTCATGAATATTTTCATAATATAATAGGGAGGACTATGCAATTTTCTTCACACACATATATATGAATTGCCTTACCAAGGACATAATTCCAGACAATAATAGAGCCAACCTTGCCCCAATCACCTTCATGCATATCAACACTTTTCACTTTACCAGGGGTGACATTGGCAATGTGGTGAGTCCTGCTGCAGAAAATTGCATGGAACTTCTCAGCAGAAGCATTAATGTGTACATCGCATCCAAACTTACCAAACTGAGACATTGTTTTTTCTCTTCTGGAAGATTGAGGGTATCTCACAAAGGAGGCTAAGGATATGAAGATAATGCAAAGCCAATTTGATGCACAAAGGAGGCTTCAGTCCTAGCCTTTATATAGGAAATCCGAGAAGTGAATAAACGATGTTCCAGTAACCTACTTCACAGCTTGATATGATCAGAGATCGTAAGCTGTCATAATTTGTATGGTCCTATGAACATGAATAATTGTACCTTTGGTGGTTGAGCTGGCATATATCGTCCCTTTCTTTAGTTTGATTTTTATTACATTAATTGTCTCTTTTCGCTTTTCATTATTTGCCGTTCTTCGGCATAATTCTGATCTCTTCTTGTCTTCTCTACTTGTACGCAAATAATAATTGACGTCTCTATACTTTTAATAAATGAAATAAATTAACCTTTAATCAAAGTTGGTCATTAATAAATGAGAAAACTATCATTTTGGTTGTCCTCCACTTCTAAGCTTACTTTCATTTTGGTTCTTTACAAATTGAAAGTCTCAAAATGATCATTTACTTTTGAATTTAGTCTTATTTTAGTTCTTGAAAAATTGAAAGTTTCAAAATGTAACCCAAATTAGTCCTTCTCTAAATAAAACTGAGGAGGCCTATTTTAAGACAAACTTTGAAAAGTAGAGAATCATTATAAGACTTTTAATTTACAAAGCACAAAATTGAGATTATATTCAAAAGTGGATGACCATTTTGAGATTTCCAATTTTTGGAAGACCAAAATGAAACTATGTTCAAAAGTAGAGGATCATAATAGTATATTTCTCTTAAATAGATTAACTAAGTTATGATAATAAATTAAAAAAAAAATGAAGACTTGGTAATATTTATCCATAAATCATCTTGTTTATTCCAATTGATACAAGTTATCTAACGTTAACATATAGTACATTCTTAGTATAACAATATTGTCACTCTGTATTTTTTTTCTCCTTCCTCCTATAATATTGTTCAAATTACAGTGCATGAAGTTAGGTATGCCGACATTCAGCTAATTTCTGTCACAATCATTTATTTTTCAAATTGAGTTATTTAAATTGAGATACAACCATGCTTAAGAACGAGACAAATATTTCTGTTCGTGGGGTTCTCATGTTGAGTACCTTGCACATAGAGGCCAAAAATTTATTGATATTTTCTAGGAATTTAATTGAATTTAAGAAAATGTTGTTGATTATTTAAATTTTTTCTTTTTTTGCTAAAACTTTAGTTAATCTTTATATGATTCTATAAGATTACGATTTTCTACTTTCGATATTTTTTCTATGGCCTCAAAAATCCCAAATCCTATCATTACTTCCCATTTAAATATTAATATATTTGAGAAGTTATTGAAAACATAAAAAATGTAGTTAAAATGAGTAAGTTGGCAAATTCAAAAGCCACTTTTGGCATATATTGACATGTCTTTATCATATATTTTTCTCCTAATATAGAACATACTGATCAAATTAGTATAACTATTTTATAATGATACAACAAAAAATTTACTTATATTGAACCAAAAATTTAGATTTGATCATAATCTTTCTTTAATGATTCACATTTTAAAAACCATGAATACTTTAGAGAGTATGGCGCATTATGATATGCATTTTAAATTGTTATGACGGAATATTATAAAATCCTTATACTAAACTACCACATTTAATATTCTTTTTTTTTTTCCGGTATTTATAGTGTTTCACATAAAATCTTACATAGTTACAGTACTTTACTAAGTTTCTTACCGGATATGTTACTTACCAGATAGAATTCATAGAAAGCAATGCTTGTCATGGATGTGAACACGGTTATTTGTCCCGGCAATATCAAATCTCAATAATTAAAGGGAATCCAAAACAGCTAATTAAGGGAAGAAGTTAAAAAAAATCTAAAAAATTAGGAAAAAAAATAAAAATAGAAGAAAAGAGGAAAAAAAAATACTAAAATGGCAAAAATTCAAACATGAAAATAAAAATAATAAATGAATAATAATAATAAAGAAGCAAAGAAGGGTCACGTGTGAAAATAAAAATGAGTCCAAACTAAGAGAGTAGGGCTTAAGGAGGTGAGAGAGGCCCAATTAAGTTAGAGCTTAGGGATTTAAGAAGGCCTACTTAAATCAAGGTAACTCTAAACCCATAACCCATAAACCACGATCCATCTTGAACTTTTTTTTTATTTGATTTAATTTTTCTTTTTTCTTTTATGTGTGTACATGCCTCGTTTCATTC
This sequence comes from Delonix regia, assembly GCA_037074485.1. NCBI lineage: Eukaryota > Viridiplantae > Streptophyta > Magnoliopsida > Fabales > Fabaceae > Delonix > Delonix regia. Next base: position 32,182,616 of record CM073457.1, read on the forward strand.
ACTTACATTTGATCCAACATTTTAGAATTTTTATTTCCCTTTTTTAACATTTTAGACGTGTCATTACCTTAGGCTTCCCTATTGGATTTCATTACATTTCACTAGCATTTGATTTAACAATTTTTCAGATTTTTATTTTTCTTTTTCACATCCATATGTGGCACCTTCTTATTCATCCTTACCAAATTTCATTTGCATTGTCTTTTTTTTTTTTTTTAATTTACCAAATTTCATTTGCATTGTCTTTTTTTTTTTTTAGTTTAGAATTTATATCCCACTTAGTACATAATCTAGGCTAGATTCATCCCTTGCATTTGCATTTCATTTCCATAGTCATTTCATTAGCATTTGGACTAAAATTTTCTAATTTCTCACTTAGGATTAGTCATTCACGTACACTCGAGCTCTCACAGAAACACACTCACTTGAGATCATCTTGGCTCTTGGAGAAAGCATGGATGCTAGAGGGGGAAAAAAAGGGGCTAAGGGAGGCACTATACTAGGTAATTTTCTATGATCCCTCTTCAATTATGATTTCTATCAATTTTGATTTCTTTGTTTCAAATTCTTCCTCTTCTTCTTCCTTTTGGGATGAAGTTCTCATGGATTATATGTTAATTGGTAATCATGGATGTGTTGTTAATGTGGTGGCATTGGATCTTAAGATGTTTGATGAATTGCTTAGCACCTATGCTTCATTTTGATGATCATTTTTAGGCTAAATTTGATCTTATATGTTGAAATACCTTGATTTCCATTTTTGCTATTAGGTGGCGTCACCTATGCTTCATTTTGATTATCATTTTTTTAGGCTCAGTTTGATCTTATATGTTGAAATACCTTGCTGCCCATTTTTGCTAGTATGTGGTGTCACCTATAGTTCATTTTGATGATCATTTTTAGGCACAATGGGGTCTTATATGTTGGAATACCTTGCTGCCCATTTTGCTAATATGACATGTTTGCTTCATTTTGATGATCATTTTTAGGCTTAATCTGATTTTATTTGTTGAAATACCTTGCTGCCCATTTTTGTTAGTATGATGGCATCTGTTTGCATCATTTTGATGATCAATTTTTGGCTCAGTTTGGCTTGCTATGTTGATGCACTTGGCTGTTCATTTTTCTTTGCACGATGGTGTCACATGTATGGCTCATTTTGGTGCCCATTTCCAGTTAATTTCACTACATGGGAGAATTTAGTATGCTATCCATTCATTTTAGTTCAATTCCACTTTGTGAATGATCCATGTTGATGTCAATTTTTGGGTACAATTTCAAGACTTGTTTTTATTAGAGGGTGGCTCATTTTAAGCATAAGTTGGTTGTATGTTTAATGTAAGGGCTGTCCATTTTTAGGTACTAATTGCAATGCATGTTTACCTTTAAGGGTCCATGTCAATCAACGTTTTTACAAAAATTAAATAAAATTGTTTTGGGTAAAATTGCCTTTGTCAATTTTTACCTCGTTTCATTTTAACATTTACCATTTCAAAATTCAAATCAAGCCATTATAAAAACAAATAAAACATGTCTTTGTTTTTTTTTTCTTTTTTTGGAGTTTTCAGCTCAAAGCCTCTTTGTTTTCCCAAGTACATTTCTTTTATAATTAAAAAAACTAAAAAACAAATGTTAATATTTTTTCATAGATATTTCAATATAAGTACCAATAAATCACGTTTTCAAATTCAAGAAAAAATTCAAATAAAGAGAGTAAAAAAGTGAAATTAAGTTGATTTCATAAATTTAAAATACACTAACCAATTTCCAAAATCATTTTGTTTGCGAAAATTGACCTGGTTTCAACTATCATTGTTCTATTCACAAAAACTAAAAAATACCAACCCATCGACATGTACTTCTAGATGAACTACATGCACTTTAATTTTTATCGTAGGATACGTAAGCCTTAGACTCCCATCCTAGATTAAGTTCACCTATTCGAAATATTTGTTTTTCTTTATGTTAATTTCATTTTATTTTTCTATGTTATTTCATTGCACATTTTAGTGTGGGCAATTTTAAATTATTTTAAGGTTGTATCCTTCACTTTGCTTGACTCATTTAGAGTAACCATTTTCATGGATGAGTATTGTAAGGTGCCTAACACCTTATTCATACTCAAATAGACTCCTGAACCTATCTCTAATTTCGCAAACCATATTTTGTTCTTATTGTGTTTGCCAAATTTTCTTGTTTAAAAATTTTGATGCTAATTCCAGTGAATTGATTTTTGAGATTAGTTTTGGGAATCAATTTAGAACTCTTTTTCACTATCTGCTGGAATGTCTGGTGTGACAATGGAATATCATAAAATCTTGAAAATAATTATTCACTTTATATTATAAACTGGCATTCTTCTTCTCTATTTAATATGAAGAAATTAAAATTTCTATACAATTTGTGATATTTAGTGTAATTAACAAATTAATCACCCAATAATTTATGTATTAAAAGCTATATGAAATTTATTACCCTTTATATTTCTATTTTAAAAGTTTATAAAATTCAAATCTATGTATAATCTACTTTACTTTATCCAGGTATATTATTTTAAAAATTAATTTTTTTAAGCGTCTACATTTAATGTACTTAAAGCTAGAAATTGTACGTCATCTTATATAATTATGTGGTGTAAATATTTAAACAGTATAAATATCATATTTCTGTTTTAAATTTGAAAATTTTACATTTTATTATTAACTGTTCTTATTGTCATAAACTGTTAATATATATTAGCACATTTAATTTTTAATATCAAGCATAAAGTTTTGATATTTATTGGACATTACAAATTTTTAAGCTAAAAAAAAAACTTGTTATTTGATAAAAAGTAAATAGTTTATTTTAAATAAATTTATTATAGAAGATAAGACTTATTTTCCTGTGATTACTAATTAATTTCAATGTCAACTTCATCTTATCCATAATAATTTTGTCACCATTGCTTTTGTTAATTTTCAGGACTTCTAACCCTTGTGCTTTAACAGATAGATAATTTTATTGACACAAAATTTAGATGAGTAAAATATATATTCTACTGTTTTTGATTTATTGCAAAATTGCCATTTTAGTCTATTATTTACTGTAATGTCCAAATTAGTCTTCCACTCATTAAAAAATATTTGATCCTCCACTTCTTAATAAAATACCAAATTTAACTCCTCAGGCCAAAACCTAAATCTAAAACAGCTTAAGAATTAAATTTGGCATTATTTAAAAAAATGAAAGATCAAATATGACATTAAGTGGACGACCATGTTAAGTATTATAATGAGTGAGAGATGAAATAGAAATTTTATGATAAATAAGGAATTAAAATTTTTTTTTCACATTTTTAGATCCGTAACTACTTACAAATTTATATATTGATTAATTATTTGATTTATAAAAAGAAAAACAAAAACAAAGTGCTTTATTTTGTGTTGAAGCTGCAAGTTGTGTAGGTGCACTTGACGTTCCTAGAACGTAAATTCTAATTTAAATAGGGCAAATAAGTGAATAATATTTAATTATAAAACTCGAGAATTTTAATTTTCATAATTAATTTTGATTGCTAGTATGAGAGATTCTTTATGATTGTCTAAAGAGTTAATCCGTTAAATTTGTTATTAATTGGCAAGTATTAATTACTCCTTTCACTTCTAGAAGTCCATTGTATCTAGTAAGAAGCTTTTTTTTGTTTTTTTAAGGTAACGTAGTTAGAAGTTGTTTAATGTTCAACAAGTTTTGTTGGCACAATAATGAAATCAAACGGACATTATTAATGAACATTAAGGGCTAAAAGATGACCTCATATTAAATTATCTTTCATGCTAAATTCCATCAAAGACCAAATATATTCCGTGAAAAAATTTCTTTAGTATATAAATATCTTATTTAACAAATATTTTACTTAAAAACCAAAATGAATGATTAAGTCTTAGTCACTCTCATAAGTAACATCTATTCAATTAATAGTAATATGACTAATTATTCTCTTGAGTACTTTCTTTTTCTCTAATTTACAATCATTTTTCCTACCATTGGCCATATACTAATTATCTCAAAAATAATTTAATTACCATAATTATGATGATTATGAATGTACTATACATATAAATATTTTATCAACTTCAATCATTTAGTAACCCAAATAAAGTAAGTATTTCAACGGGTAACGACTTGATACTATTGGATTTCAATAAGCCTTTTCACAAATTTGCTTCTTCTTGTGGTGATCACCCTTAAACTTAATAAGTAAAGAGGTTATAGGAGATAAACGAAAAAATTACTATTTAAGAAGTCCTTAAGATAGCAAGCCTTTGAACACTCTAAAATTTACTTCCTCAAGCCCCAACTTATGTATAATTTAAAGTAAAAAGTTATCTTCAGAAGGCATAACAACTTAATAGTTTCACCTAAAGTCTATGTAAAATCTCTAATTTAGTGATTTTTAATACTAGCTAAATTAGATTATTTAGGGGAAATTAGAAAGAATTAAACAAGAACAAATATATCTAGTTGAATCATTTAAAGAGAATAGCCTATAGGTCAATTTTAAGCTGTAATGGCAATATCGTAATTTTTCACTTTAAGCAATTTGGAGGCTAAGGGCAAAATGGTAATTTCACACTTTTAATATACTTAAAAAAATTTTATAGGCAAATAAACAAATCAAAAGCCAATAAGAAATATGCAATAACCAAAGCATACTTTATGTAGAATTTTATCATATTTAAAGTAATTTCTAAGACATTAAAGCCTTAAAAAACATCCAGATGAGAAAAAGATTGATATTGTCTCAAATAAAATCTAAAACTTTGACAAATAATACTGTTAACAACAAGACGGTATAACTGAACCTCTATCAGGAGTAGAAATCAAAGGAAGTTATGGAGGAAAACAGAGATAGCAGGGGGTTCGACCACCAGGGGCAAAATGGTAAATTTACAAAGGGGACATGTGGTGCCACCCTAACCCTTGGGGCCCACACATTAATTAAATCTTAGATTTTTTTTATGATTTAAGATTAAATCCTATCCATTCATTTCTTAAGATTAAGTCCTAGCCTTACATTTAGATCAAATATTAGCCATTAGATTAAAATCATATAACTAAATCTTAGTCTTCCATTTGGATTAAATTACAGCCATAGGATTAAAGAGATCAAGTCCTAGTCATACATTTAGACTACATCTTAACCATTATATTAAAATCACATGAATAAATCTTAGTCATCCATTTGGATTAAATTACAACCATTGGATTAAAGAGATCAAATCCTAGCCATACATGTAGACTAAATTATCACCATTGGATTAAAATCACATGGTTAAATCCTAGCCATCCATTTGGATTAAATTATGACCATTAGATTAATGAGATTAAATCATAGCCTTACACTTCAAATAAATCATAACCTTTGGATTAAAACATATGGTTAAAGCCATCCATTTGGATCAAATTTCAACCATTAGATTAAAAGATTAAATTCTAGTCGTTCACCTAGACAAAATCACAATCATTGGATCAAAAGCTTGTGGTTAAATCTTAACCATCCACTTAGATTACAACTAAACAGTGGGATCTAAAACAAGGGTTTAAATCCTAGATGTTAAATTCTGTTTATATATCTCACACCCTACCTCATTTCTTCACATCACACCCTACATCCTACCCCACACATCTCACTCATACTCACCCTCCACTTTAGTGCCACACTTAGATCAAGAATGAAGGAAGGAAGGCATTATAGAAGAATTATAAGAAATAAAGCATACCTAGGTAACGTGATTTAGAATATTCTACATTTTCTTTTTCTTTTTCTTTTCCTTCTTCTTGTTTTTGAATTTTCTTTATGTTAATGTAGGGAAAAAGGTTTGCCTATAGTATGAGAATGCAATTAAAGCTAGAACACGTCATGATACTCCATATCAATCCTTTTTGGCCAATGGTCATTTATCTTGAAATTTTGTTACCATGATCTTCCATGAGTCCATCTAAGTCTAAGAAAGACTAGAGAATATTGAGGCTAAATAGATATTTTGAAATATTTAGGGAAATGTAATGTAAAACATAACAACTATAGGCAAAGAACTTTGATATGTGAATTTTCTTGTGTGTTATGTATTCTTACATGAATATTTTATTATTTAGGCATTGTAATTGTCTGTGTTATTATGGATTTCAACTTTGTATGAAGAGATGACAATATGGAAGATTGAGAAGTGAACTTGTCTTTATGAAATTAAACTATTCCTATATATTATTTAATTATTGATGGTTGGGATCTTGTTTAAGGAAAAAGATAATAAAGACACTAAAAGAAACTAATTAAAACCCTGAAAGAGACTATGGACCTTGTATGCATGTGACTATAGCTAGCTCTACCTTCGAGTTCCTTAGTAGAGCATTACATCCCATGAATCCTAAAATCTATGGTAGGTCGTGCTGCCTAAATGGTTGAATGAAAAATGGGATTTTTACACTTCTTTCACCATATCTTAGAATCTAAACTCTATGAATGGCTCTTCTACCTAATTGATCTCAAGAAAACTAGGTGAAGGTAAGAATGTATCTTTGTTAGGAACATCTTGTCTCGAACTATATGTGGAAGAAACTTGGATCATTCAGGACTTAGAAAAGTGGAAACTATAGACATATAAATTTTTAAGACACTAGAGGGGTTCAAACCACTAAAATTATATAAGTGTTTAAATGAAGAATTTAGAAAAGAAATTTGTGTAGTTTTCTCCCTCAAAAGGATTTTGATTTGTGTTGTAATTTGCTCTTAATACCAAGATTTCTGACGATTAATGTAACATCCCAAATAATAACTCTCATTTAGTAATAGGTACAAATTTAATTTATTAAGATGATAATTAAACCAATCAAAGAGAGAAGGACCTAATTGAAAGCCCAAAAGCACCTACTTGAGAAGTTTTGGTATAAATAGGGGTAAAAGTGCAATTTTTGCAATGTTGCAAAGCATGTTGAAAATTAAATTTAGGACTATTAGTGGATCCAAAAATCATGATTTTGGAATGTTATGCAATTTTGGATTAGAAAATACCACTAAAGGGGATAAAAGTGTAAATGAAGGGTAAAATGTCTAATTTTCACCAAATGATCTTTTTATTAGACTTTTCAACCCACCCTTTAGCCAATTGAGGGATATACAAACAACTCATCATCTTCTCCATTATATGCTCAACCAAGAAAGGAAATTATGGTGTAAAAAGGGTGGAGAAAATGGTAGAAGAGATGATAAAATTGAAGTGAGTTTTTCAAGGTAATTTCCTCACATTTTGCACTCATGGTAGAAAGAAAAATTGTAGAGCTCACTTAGAGCTATCTAATGATCAAAATATTTTCTCCTATAGTGGATTTTGGCCTAGATGTAGTGAAGGATTTGGTGGATTGAAGTAGAGAAAAGTGGAGTAAAAGAAATGGAAAGTTTTATTATATGAATTTCATAAATAGTTTGTAGAAATTTCAAGTTGAAATAGATCCTCCATGACCGCGACCATGAAGTTTCAGCTCTTCCTCTCCATATTTGTAATCTAGAGGCTTAGGTGAATAAATTTGTCTTCATGACCTAGGGAAATTATAGCTAGAAAGTGGAGAAGAAAAATGGAACCAAGTTGCCCAAGTGGGTTCTTGATTTAATGGACACCTAGTAATTTAATAAGACATAATTCTAAGTAATTTATTATACAATTTGAAATTTTTGATGCAGAAGTAAGTATAGTCAAAGCATATAAAATTTTAAGAAGATTAATAATAATATTAATCATCCTATGTGTATAGGGACTTGTTATTGTCAAAAGAGCAATCAAGGATTGAGTTTATAGAAGAGATATTGCCATTGCAAGGGAAATCAAGAAAGGAATTAGCTTAAAGTAGTAAGGTAGCTCCTTCTCTATTCCTCATATGCTATGTGTTTACTTATGCTTAGTGATTACATACTTGATGAATTTTTATACTTTATGTTGCTATGAGTTTATGTATGATGGTGTGAGATCTCATATGGAACTTTAGTGGCTCACATTTGATGTTATGTATGATGGCTTATAGGGTTTAGACATAGCAATCCTACCTTAATCATGATAATGAACATGATGTGGTCATTAATCAAAACTAAAGGTGTCAACTATAGCATAATTTCATTATCTATGTTCATGTTATGATGATGTGTGCATTACTTTGTTAATGTGTGCCATAGTGTGTTTAGAATGTGAAGTGAGCTATTGAGACTTTTTTGTCTAATTCTACCACTAACTAACCATTTTAAGTGGATCTAGTAAGGATAAGTAAAAGGAAGTAGTTTTCAAAGGAGCAAAGCCAAGAGGCTTGGTTAGTTGGAAGTTATGATATTTTGATGTAAGTAACAAGAATTCAAGGATCAAAGATGTATTGTTGTGTAACATAGACAATATGATGATGTAGCAAAAGACTTTCTTTAAATGTGTATAAACTCCCCAATGCATGAAGAAATGACTAACTAAGAGCTTGAGCAAATTTTAATATATAATATAATGCTTCTAGAAGCATGAGTATGAATAAATGAGGCCAAATTCAAATTTTGGTATGTTGAAACACATTTAGTCAAGTTTTAGTTTTATGAAGATGGAATTTTATGAGAGGAGAAATTGTGAAAAATTAAGTCAATAGACTCCAAAAATTAAGATATTTCATAGATTGAATCTTAATATATCAGAGTTTATTTGTACCAAATTTCATTGAATTTTGAGTTAAGTATCTACCCTTGAATGCTTAAATTATGAAGAATTATGCAGAAAAGTTTTCTAATATGCATGATGTTAGGTGAATCTTGAGGGACGTAATGGATGAATTTTAGGTTGGAATTTCATTTCCAAGCCCATGAGGTACTAATGAATTATTCTAGAAAATTTGATATTGTTTGGATTTCATTTAGGGGCATTTTACCCTAAATATCATAAATAAAATTATAGTTATGCATAATTCCATATAGTCACAATCATTAATTTATTTGAGGAGACAAATGAACGAATCTTAAGCTGAAATTTCGTATTCTATTAGCTAACACGTTATTCTAGATGCCTCCAAAATTTCATAATTTTTCAAAACTTCCTTGAATTTATTATGAATTTTCCTTTCCTATTTAGCTACCATCTCACCAAATTTCCTTCATTTTTATCACTTAATTAACTCTAATTTCTTGTCAACACTTGGACTATTTGCCTTAAGCATGTTATGTATTATGGTATGACAATTGGCATATAACATTAAGGCGTAACTTTCTTTAAAAGTTTCACATGATTTGGTGAGTTTTATGTAGAATTTAATTGGGGCTTTCTTTTATAAGTGAATTTCAATTAGTTCTCCATTCATTTCAACTTCCAATTTGGTGATTTAGCTCTAAAATTTGAAATACTCCTTTCAATTGCATGAATTGATGTGGACAATTCTAAAACTCGTGATTATAGCTCGATTAGGAGGAGATTTAGGAAAATTCTTTAGGGGTTTTAATCCTAAGTAAGATTTTAACACTTCTATTGTTTCAATTTGATACTTTGATCACTGATTTAAAACCCCCTTTTCTTGGTAGAGAGTTGAAGTGTGTGGAGTGGTGGTATTTGGAGATTTCTTGTTGTTCTAGCATCTTTGGACCTTAAGATGAGGGACTAAAGTTGTTGAATTTTCATTTTGAGTGGTAAGTTATATTAAGAACCTTTTTTCTTATATTTATCTTGAATTTCATTGTTGTTAAGGGGGACCTTGATGAAGGAAAAGATAATGGAATTGGCTATTGGCATTAGACAATACTTTTGATATGATTTGAATACTTTTCAAGCCATTGTATAAGGCTGTATAACTTTGTAGCCATGTGGGAAAGGATAATTGACCCATTTGAGCATGTTTAAATTCTTTAAGTTAATTATGAAAATGATAAAGTTGATAAGTATGTTTAGTGTCATTCATAACTTGAGAAACTTTAATGTTCTTGTATAGGCAATGGTCTTATTGATAAGAGATATGAATGGAGAAATGAGCAAATTAAGACTGGCTTATATTGAATTATGTAGGCATGAGTTTATTTCTATTTTGGGACTTAAAAGCAATTGAATTCTTAATTGGTGGAAATTATTTGAACTTACAAGCATAAGGGCATTATCAAAATCTTGGAATATTCTTAGTGCAAAATATAGGTGTTGGATATTAGTGAAAAGATGAGACTTTAATCTCATAGACTATTTGGATTCCTAAAACATTTTCTAAGTGTATATGCATGTATATGTACTAACTATGACAATTAAAATCATTAACGGGATAATGGTGACCATATAAAAGAAAATAACATTTTGAGAATTCCAACTAACTTGTAGTCCATTTGTTGTGCAAAAATTGCCATTAGAATTTACTTGTGTTATGTTGCTTCTTAGAATGTGATGCTAAAGGTGTATCTTTTGCTTTTAGGGTCATAGTAGTCACACTCTGTCCAGCAAGCAAGGAAGTGAGTTTTGTGTGCTTTAGCCAGGTGAGTAAATAATGCTAGTTATATGGATTTCTAATTTACAATATCTCATTTCAAAAATATTATATCATGAACTTCCTTGTGCTGTAAGGCTAATTTCTAGAGTTTCTAAATATCCAAGCGTACTTTGAAGGATTTGAAGTTTCTAGATTTATAAATCACTATGACTTTGCATTTTTGAATTTGACTGACTATAAGTTTTCTTAGTTTAGTGATCCTAGATTTTTGAACTCCTTAGTTCTCTATGTTAAAGTATGTTGGTAATATGTTGATGAAAAACCTTAACTATTTAATTATGAAGCAATTTGATTCTTTATATATGGTATACTTGATTTATGAGATTTTGAACTATTTTATTCATCACCATGAATAATATTGATTTTGGATTTGAAATTTTGATTTTTTTTATTATGGATTTTTGTGAAGTAAAGGAATTTTAGGGAATGCATCCAAAACAAGACCTTGTAGCTAATGGTAGTAGGCATTAGTCATAATGCACTACGATCTATATTATGATATGATTAGGCATGATACCACTATTATGATACTTTATCTTAGGCTCAATTTCATTACTCTGATTATCCTAGCTTGAAGCTCATGACCAATATCTAATTTATTCTGATTATGCTAGCTCAGGTTAGTTATGCATTTATAAATTTCTAATAGTTTTTTTGGATGTTCCTAAACCTTCTGTTTTGATTTGAACACCTCTATGTTGTAATTAAACTGATTCATCTTTTATGTAGGATTTGTTCTATATTATTGTTTGGGGTTTTACGTGAAGATCAATAACATTTTCTTCATTTTGTAATATTGTATGAAATATGAAAGGTGTTAGTCTTAAGATAACATATGGTGTATGAAAATCTCTATCATGGCTAGTCTAACCCTTCCTTTGCATAATTAGTATTATTTGCTCACTGAGTTGTCACTCATCCTATATTGTTTAATATTTTTTAGATAGCAGCACCGATCTAAAACACCCATATATGGAGTAGGAGCATACATGTGTCTCTCTTTTAGTGAGCTATCCTTATTTGTAAGGCAAGACTTTCCTTATTTGTTATAAATTTGTTGTTGTCTTGATGATTGTTGTCTATAGCAACTATTAGAGAGTAAAGCTCTCTTTTTTATTGTAGATCATACTTTCTAGTTGTTGAAATTTCGAGAGGTCCATATTTTAGTAGAGACTTTGCCAAAATTTCTACAGAGGAATAAAGTTGATTCTTTTGGTATATATGAATGTATTGTGTCTTAGTTCCATATGATGAAAATCCTACATGTTCAAAATAAAATCTGCCTTCTTTGAGGTGTCTGATAGTTATGTGGTCGAAGGTTACCTCGTTTCCCATACAAGTCATGTCTTCAGTTTTTGGGTCGTGACATCCTCTGGCTCTGTTGGTTTCACACATAATAGTCACCCTAGAAGAGCTCATTTGTGTTGCTCACTGTCATACCTAGCAGTGTCACTCACTATTATACTCACACCACTAACCTTGACTGTCATTCTCATTCACGTATCATGCTCTACTCTTTGCTCACAAGACCTCATCCAATTGTGCATAATTCAAAACCATAAACAGAGGAGTAATTTTAATAGGAAGCAAACAAGTTGTGCAAGTGTGTGACTTACCTGATGATTTATAACAAAAAAACAATGCTTATCACAAGTGTTCGAAGAACTTTAGTTAGTATTATTTCATAAGAGACAGCAAATGCTATAGACAATGTGACTTGAATGATCCAAATTATATATATGCACAGATTTGAAGAAGATGCTTTGGAGTTATTGCTTACATTAAAACAAATCTGAAACTATCTATAAAAGATGATGATGAGTCTTTAGATTACATCTATTTTAGATTTTTTTTTTTAATTTTTGGTGGTCCATATTGAGATTTTTAACCCACTAACTCATGTGGGTTAGTTCAGGTGGGCCAAGCTAGCCCACTTTGACATCTCTAAAGGAAAGGAAAAGAAATGTAGGGAGACCAAATTGGATCTTGAACATAGGTAAAATATAAAAAAGGTGATGCTTAGCAACTAACACCAGTCTCTATCTTATTAATGTAGTGTCACCCAATGATTTATATGCTAGACTAAATAGATAGGATTTCCAATTGTTATAGTTCCATTGTAATGTTACAAGGATCATATGAAATATATTCATGTGTGACTAACAACTATTTCCATTAATATTTAATTTTGTTGTTGAGTATTTGATACCTCCATTAGCTCCAACTGTTGTTCTAGGTTAAGACAAAATTCTTCCACAGTTATGTTGTCAATGCCTATCTTAGGGTCAGGATAAGGTACCAGAAGCATGGAAAGAAAAGTAATAGTTACTTTAATAAATTCATCAGTACAAGCATCATGAGATTATATGTCTAAGCATTAAATTGCCAATTTGCTAGTGGCCCATTAAGATTTTGAAAAATGTCAACATTTTCTTTAATACATATGCCAGAATGGTGTTGAAGATTTCCACTGCAACATGGATTTTAGTTTGTTTAAAATGCTATCTCAAGATTCTTATATAGGATTAGATGGTGAAAAGCTTGGTTGACTTCATTCCTTTGTCTTGTTGCTTCATCAAAGTTATTGGACAATTTAGATGATATAGAATTTGTCTCTGTATTATGGTTAGGTGGCAACTATAAGTTGGCTAAGGAAGGGTCCAAAGAATCTAGTTCTTTCTCATGCAAGTAATAAAAACCCCTTTAGAAGATTCACACCATCTAACATTAGTCCCAGTCTTTTTTTTTTTTTTAAGGTAATAGAGTTGTCAATCACTATGGAAACCTCATGTCCACTATAAAATTTACATCAAATTTGTCTCTAATACATTGTTTTAAATATTTCAAAGTTGCTACCACTCGTGGTAGTGACCAATTACAATCTTTCATCACATGCTTGAGTTAACTACACTGCTTACATCGCCATAAAATTAATTAATATCAGCATTCCACTCATTTAGTTCTTCCATTGTCAAATTTCACCATGACAAACATAAGAAAGGGGTAAAGACGATCAACCATGACTTGTGCACTTAGAAATATGAGTTTTTCAATAAATTGTAGGGAGTCATCAATTGATTTCGATTCACCAACCATGTTCCCAACATTTTAGCCACATCATAGTTTGAAATCCTCCAAAAGGAGTGATCAAACCCTTGTCGTTAGGGTGTTAAAAGCCAATACGGAATACAAAAATGCACTATTGTTGTGTAATCTGGGTCGTGTTCACTTAAAGGAGCCTAGTTTATTCCTTTGTAATTTGAGTGTAAAAAAGGGAAAATTTTGGGGTTTTGTCTTTAAGTTTATCAATGGGATTGAAATTGAATAAAATGCAACTAACTATAATTGTATTTTTTTAAAATTTTTGATATCAAATGCGAATTGATAAAATGATTGAATGAGGGGATGTAAGTAATTGGAATTTAATGCAAATGATGATGAAACGCCCATGTAGATTTTATTTGGCCTTTCTAGCTTCTTAAAAGATAAATAAAAGTTTCTTTAGAAAAGCCATTTCCACAAGTGGTTTGAAATGCCATTCAAACACTAGGTAAGACAATTTGTATTTGAAACATTTAACCTAATGGCTCACAACAACATTAACTACCCACTTTAATGCACAAATGGGAGATCAATGTAAAGATGTGAGAACAACATGAGCAACTTAACCAAGTGCTACCAAGCTACTACAATTAATCAAAAGATATCTTGGATTATACCAAACTCAATATTTCTACAATCAAATGTAGCCAAAAAAAATCCTTACAAAATATACATCAAAACTTAAATCTAATAATCAAATCCAAAATATAAAATTTATAGCAATGTAGTTCAACCTATCAATGTAATCAAAATGGTTTAACCAAAACACAATGACTACAAGAAAGGAATGATGTAAAAGATTAAGAAAACTCCCTAGGTGATGCTCCAAACTCAAACCTCCTTAAATCTTCTTTAGGCAAGTAATGTCTAGCTGCTAATAGTGGAGTAGGATGCTTCAACAAGCTCCAAATCACCAAGAACACCCATGGAAATGCAAAAAAAAGATGGAAAGATGAAAATGAGAGGAAAGAATGAAGGTGAATGAGTTTTTCAACCTCTCCCTTGGTTGTTGAATATCTCCTCTTTGCAGAAACCCTAGTACTTAATAAGAGGTGAGTTGAGTCGAGTGTTGTAATCAAGTTTGAATCTAAATTAATACTTGTGTAGGTTGGGCTGAGTTTGCCACGGCGAAAAACACAGTAAGAGAAATTAGCCATTTTTTGCAATATTTTGATTTTTCTAGTCCTTGATTGTGTTTTCTTCCAACTAGTCTTTGAATTTGACCTACAATGCAAAAAATTAAATATAGTAATATCTCATATTCTCCAAATTAATTAATTCAAATCAAATAAATGGACAAACTACAATTTTACCCATACAAAGAACATTTTGCACGAAATCACCTCTAATCCCAAATTACCATAAAATATTATGAATCATGCATTTAAGCTCTTTAAATCTCATAAAATCCCATGAAATGACATTGAATGGTATGGTCAAATTAGGTAAGAATAGGGAAAACCCACGATTGAACTCATATTTTTAATATGTTTTGCCATTATTTCCTAGCATAATGGTATTTGGTTCCCATTTTTCAAGAATAAGGAAAGAGTTTTAGACAAACCGAAGACCGTGCTCATAAAGAAAGTTGTGATCTTCTTGTTCTGAATCTCAATCAGGTACTTGTTTTTCTCTTTGCAAACAATTAGGAGTTCTATCTGTAACTTCCAAGAATGTTACAAAGACCAATTAAGATGGTTAAGGGGTACTAATTTATCATCTATAAGATATTCAATTTGACAAGTTTACCAATAATTATAAGAACAGTGCTTCATTCTATGATTGAACCTCAATAATGGACTAAACCAAGGAAACATGAACCCATTTTCTACTTATTCATAATTTACTGAGGATTGCGAAGAGTCAAGGCCAATCAAGCTTCTTTAGACCAAAGGATTCCTCTTTCTAAATTGCTTGTCAATTGACAAAGCCATGAACACAAACAATCTTGGTACAAAACTAAGTAGAAAGAAGCAAAAAAAATCCATAACCAATGACAATGTGAAAACATTACAAATGAAATATGAAATCCATAGCCAAGATGATTAAAGAGATGGATCATTTAAAAGGAGCACATAACAAAATGGACAGTGACAAACCTACAGCAAGAAAGCAAAGGAGAAAGAAATATGCAATCGATGTTACGTGATGGTGACATGTATGAAGTGTATAAACATAAAGTAAATAAAAATTTTGAAAAATTAGATCAAATGTAAGTGAAGTGTAAGTAAAATGAAATGAGAAACAATATGGGAGTGACATGTGTAAAAGTAAAAAAAAAAATGAAAAACTAAATAAAAGAAAAGGGATTCAAGATGGACCATAGGTTAAGAGTACTATTGGTTTAAATAGGCCTTTATAGATCCTTAAGCTTCAACTTAAATAGGCTTTTCTCACTCCTTTATGCCTTATTTTGGATCCAATTTCCTGTGTGCTCCTTTTTATTTTTCTTTTTTCTTTTTTCTCTTCACTATTTTATTTTTCTTTGCTTCATAATTTTTATATTCACATTACTACTTTTTAACCTTTTTATTTTTTTTACTTTATTTATTATTTTTATTTCTTTTTTTAATTTACTTTAGAACTTTTTTTTTGCCATTTTAGCATTATTTTTGTTTTTCTCTTTTTCTTCTATTTTTTTTTATATTTTTTGCTTTTTTTTTTTATTTGACTCTTTCCTTTAATTAAATGTTTTGGTTCCCCTTATAATTATGTGACTTGATATTGTCCAAATAAATAGTGTTCACAATAACACCAGATATTAATTTACATGTATTCATTAACCTCTGTTGGATGCTTAAGTTTCTTGAACACCATGAAGGTCACATCTTGATCTTGCACCTTAAAGTTAATTATCCTTTATGCACACCAATGAGAACTCTATCCATTGCCAATAATGGTCTCCCTAGAATAATAAGAATCTCCATCTCTTATTCCATGTTTAGCACAATAAAGTTAGTAGAGAAAATGAATTTCTCCACTTTAACCAACACATTTTCAAGAATTCCTCTTGGGATGGCTAAAAGGCAATTAGGTAGTTTCAAAGTTACAGATGTAAGGTTGAATTCCCCTAAACCAAGCTTTTGATAAAAAGATAAAGGCATTAGATTTATACTACCTTCGAGATCATAGAGACCTTTACCGAAAATATGTTTACAATTAGACAAGGTATAGTAAAACTACCTAGATCTTATAGATTTGGAGGCACCTTTTTTTATAAAATTGCACTACACTTTTCTATTAGCATTATAATTACATACTCTCCCATTTTCCACTTCTTAGTTAGGATGTCCTTCATGAATTTTGCATAAGTTGGCATCTGCTCTAATGCTTCAATAAAAAGTATGTTTACTTTATGCTTTTTAAATAGTTCAAGAAATTTACTATATTTTTTATTTATACTTTTCTTTTTAAGCCTTTTAGGGAGTGGAATGTTCTACTTAATGTTAGACAACTTTACCTCTTAATTTTCTAATGGCTCCTTATTCAATTTTTTTTTTGTCAATTTCCCCTTATCTTAATGAGACTGTTCATTGTGTTTAAGCTCTAGTTCTTTGAATGTTAACCCCTCCTCAGGGTGACTGCCATACAATGTTCAATTCCCTGTGATCTGGGATTAAGTTCTACATCACTAGGTAATGCTCCTAAAGGTCAATTTGCTAAAGCATTTGCTAATTGCCCTACATGAATTTCCATATTTTTTAGGGTGGAAGCTTGGCTTATAAGCAACTATTTCACCTGGTCATCATGTAAACTAGATGATTCATATTGTTGGCCTTGTTGTTATTTAATGTTGTTTTGTAAACTTGGTAGTATTTTTAAGCTAGGGGCATGTACATTAATTTAATTATATTTTTAAGAGAAATTTGGGTGATTTCTCCACACAGGGTTATTGGTATTTGACAAAGGTTAGTTACCCTCAATTTAATTATTACTAATATAATTTATTGCTACTTCTAGGTCGGCGAGTAGACACTGGGTACCTAAATGACCCTCCCTACAATATTCACAAGTTAGGGTAGAATTTTGTTCTTAATAGACATGATGACTATGTTGTAGCTTCCCTATCGCTAAATTGTCCAATTTCTTGTTTATTGCTTCAAACTAGGCTACCAACTTAGTTGAAAATATAGCTAATTGAATTACTTCATTCACTATAGCTGGTCCTTTTTTAGACATTCTTTCATAGGCCCTGTAGTTGTTATATGATTATATCTACAAGGATCTTAAATCCATCCTTGAGGTACTAATTTAACATTGACCCTCTAGTAACTCTATACAGTTAGTCCCAAGATAAGGTAGTCATTCCATTGTACAAAAACCTAATTTGCTATTGCACTAAAACACCATGGTAAGGACATTTTCTAAGTAAAGCATTAAAGCATATATAAGCCTCATATAAGGATTCTAAATCAAACTATTAAGCAAAAGATGTATTTCAATAGTTTCTTAGTCTTAGCAATGGAAAATACTTATTCAAAATTGTCTGCACTAGTAAAGCCCAATTGGTAATGGGTCCATTTAGCTATGAGTCTAAACAATCTTTGGCTTTTCCCTCTATAGAAAATTAGAATAACCTAACACTAATGGCTTTTGGAAGAATGCCATTCATTTTTAAGTTATAAAAGATTTCCAAAAATGTTCTTAGATCTGCATTGGCCAATTTTCTTTTAACTTCATCATAAATGTAGAATCAATCATAAAATTTATGTTATCAATTTTTGGTCTAGCTATGCTTGATTAGTCCCTTTGAAGGTTAGCATGATGAAGTTTAGAACCTTCCTCTATGTAGGTGCATCTTTATTTTGGTTGATAGTTTGGGTTGGGTTGTCAACCACTGCATTAGGTGCTTAGTTGCTATCATTTGCCATAATAGGTGATTCCACCCTTTGTCTCCTAAGTCTATTTTTGTTCTTTTTGCATAATCTTTAAATCTCAGAGTCCAAAGGTAGAATGTCTACTTTTCCATGTGTACACATGCATAAGCACCTGAAACTTCAAAAGAGCAAACACTTAATATTAAAGTCTTTAATAATAAACACTAATAAAATTAAGAGCAAGTCCCTAGCAATAGCGCCAAAAACTTGTATTCTTGATTCAATGCATGCAAGTGGACATGATCGCTAATAGTAGCATAGAATAAGTAGTATATTATTCCCATAAGAATCTAGCTTAACTTTGGACTAATGCTTATTATTATGCTTTCAACCTAGGTAGATGGATTAGATTGTTAAGTGAAACAAGAAAATAAATATGAATCACAGCAAACTACCAAAGTAGTGATCCTATGACTCTGACTTTCCCATAATGTATAGTTATTTTGTAAGAATAGTCACTTTCTTATTGAGTTATGACCTAATTTACTAATTTAAGGATTGAATTGCTTATATAATTCTGCCTAATCTACATAAAGTTGATTGTTTCCCTTATTCCTTATATTTTAACGAGAACTAGCTAAAAAAACAATTGTATTAAAGTTCTACCCTAATTGTGGTTATCAATGACAATCATGTATTGTCATCTTGACTATGAATTGTGATACTTATACTCTTTAAGCATGCAAATAGATATCATTTTCATTTAGTTCTTAATTCATGGTTTCTCTTTGTGTTAGATTAAATTTTAGTTCAATTTCAAAGTGATCAAGCTTAAAATTTTTAAACATAAAATGAACATAAATAATCCAAATTCTAAAGATCAATTAAAAGCTAATGTCATAAAAAAATAACTCCTTAATGGGTTCTGTCATGACAATTGGCTCAGAACTACTTATCTAAAAATATTCATTGTTAAAAGACAAACTATAAAAAAGAAGAATGACATACAAAGAAAAATAAAAAGAAACTAAAAAATAATGACTCAGGCCTTAATTGTCATTCTCTTATTGCTATCCCCTTAAGTTCTGCCATCAAATTTCACTTCCAAGATGTTTCTCAACTTACCTTAAGTCTCTTGAGCTTGGTGTCTTCTAAAGCCTCTCTTGGTCTCTATTTATAACCTTCAGATTCATATGATTAGCCATATCAAACATAACTTCATATTTGAAAATTAGGGTTTTGTAATCCCTGGTGCTAATTTCTAGCACTTGAGCACTAACTCTTTGTTTTTAGCACTGAGATGCTTAATTTATGGCATTTAGGCATTAGCCATTTAGGGAAATCTAGGCTTTTAGGTGCTTGGGCGCCAACTATTAATTTTTAGTGCCTGGGCACTAGGTCTCTATCTTAGGGTCTTAAATCCTCAGGTTTTGTCTCTTGGGCATTAATTTCTTAGCTCCTACCCACTGGCATCATATTTCGGTCCCTAAATGTTTTTTCCCCTTGCCTTCTTTTATACTTAAAAGCACTAGCTGTTATTGCCTAGTAATTATAATTAAAAAGGCTTTAAAGCTAGTCATTTGATTTATAAGTGATGATAAATGGGGTTAAATTTTAAAAATATGAAAATTAAGACAAGGGGCTTGTAAAACAACTCAATTTGCTGTTAAACTATGCATTTCAATGTAAAATTTAGGTCGAGTAAACTCTCTTTTGGAAAGTTAGCACTTTATCTCAAATTTGATCAAGTAATCTAATTACGAGATCATTTCTAGCAAGCTTGTCTAATAGACCCATACTAGTATGAACTAGTCCCTTATACTACAAATAACTAGAATCATTCACATTAATTAAGCATTTAGAATCAAGACAGGGTACTTCATTAAGGTTGATAGTATAGACATTTTTAACTTAACAACCCACAAGCATAATTTGATTGTCATCCATGTTCTCAATCATACAATATTGAGGTAAAATTACGTTATTAATTTTGTCAGACTACTAACTTATGCTAAGCAAGTATGGTTGAGGCCTTTAACTAACAACACAATATTAATGGGGGAAGAAGAATTCTTACCAAATGATAAGTCTTTAATTGTATTATATATTTATATTTTTTTCACTAGGGAGTTATCATATATTTTGGATGAATTCTCTTGTTTTAGTGAGAAAGGGGTTTTCAAATTAGTGGCCAAAGCTCTAAATTAGCATAGATGAAATGCTAGAATCTTGCCTAGGACCAAAAACCCCAAAGAAATTTAACAAAACTACTCCAAACTAAGCCTTAAGTTTGACTTTGATTTACTATACATGTTATAACGCATGGTTAAATGGGGCTTTTACTAAGATTGAGCGAGAATTAACTGGAATACTAATATAATGCAAAGCCCTTGAGAAATTTAGGGAAAAACTTACCCATTTACACAAAAATCCATCTAATTTGTCACCCTGATACTAAAGCTACACTTATAAAAAATTTTGGCCTTTTTTGGCCTATCTCACGTTTGAAGTTAGTCAAAGGTGGCTGAAATAAGAAGGACTACAGTGGAGGAATATATCAAAGCAAGAAATTAAAGGAAGAGGTAGGAAGAAGTCATTGTTCTTTGCTAAAAGGAAGCTCGCACAATGGAGGAGGTCAAGCTTAAAGAAGGTTGATATTAAAGATATTCATAATTCTATAAGGGATACATGGCTAGATTACAAGAAAATGTAGATTAAAGTATGAATGCATTGAATGCATAAGCTAAGCTCTTTTGTTTACATGGATAAGTTTTAGTTACTTGTGTCAGCCTACTCTAGTATATAATGCTGATTGAATTAATATATAAGTTTATCATATTGTCTTTATCCTAACTTTCTCCCAATCATTTAAATTTTCATATATTGCAATTTTTGCTCCTATTAAATTTTTTTTCCATTAAGATAAAACATTAAATTGGAAATTCTATGAATATTATATCAATGATTACCTTCACTGAAGCTTCCAATGTTCATCTCTGTTTGAAATGATGCACACTTCCCCTCTTGGATTTCTTCTTTCCAAGATACCACTCGTTCTTCTTCCTTTATATTCGACTTTTTTTTTTTCTCGCCAATAAAGGGGCTGTGTCAAAAAGTTAAAGACAAGTTTGGGGTCAACTTTTTGATAATGAAGAAAATATGGTAAAAAAATTTTTACCACTTTTTAACAAAAAAAAGTTAATTGAAGATTGGTTGCTACTTTTTACAAAATGGAAGATAAAGTTAGTAACTTTTGACAAAGTGGAAGATAAGGTTGACACCTTTTGACAAAGTGGAAAATAAGGTTGGCAATTTCTGACAAAATGGAAGATATGGTTGGCACCTTTTGACAAAGTAAGATAAAGTTGTCACCTTTTGACAAATTAGAAGATAAAGTTGTTAAAAAATTTTGAAGAGGATGCCTATAAATATGGCCTTTCCCTTTGGGGTTTGGCACTAGAATGTGAAGAGTTGTAAGAGTAGTGAAATCTCGTTTTTTGAGAGAGTGAGTAGTTGTTCTTCCATTTGAGGGAGATAATTGTGTGTTTTCTTATTTTCAAGATAGAGACTTTAATTGTTCTCTACTCACATTGAAAGAACGGTTGTACAATCTCTTGAGTTAGTGAAGTCTTTCACATTCTTGTCTGTGGTTTTTCCCTCATACAAAAGGGTGTTCCACGTAAATATCTTGCATCAATTCTTTTTTTCTCATTCTTCAATATTGTTGTATAGTGACACAATTCTTAATAGTGGTATCAGAGCTTTATATGTTGGCATTATCTTATCAACATTATGGCAGCAAGATTTGAGATTGAAAAGGTTAATAGGAGTAATATCTCTTTGTGGAAATTGAATATGATGGCGATAATAAGGAAAGACAATTACATTGCAGCAATTGGTAAGAAACCAAATATGATCAAAGATGACAAGTGGAAGTAGAAGGATGACAATGCTATTGCTAACCTGTATCTAGCATTAGCAGATTTAGTCTTGTCAAGTGTTATAGAAAAGCAAATAACAAAAGAAATTTAGGACACGCTTACTAGATTGTATAAAGTCAAGTCAATCCATAACAAAATATTTTTAAAAAGAAAATTGTACACTTTTCACATGTCTAAGTCCACTACGGTAATGGAACACATCAACAATCAAGATGCTTTATTCTCCTAACTTTCATTGTTGAATTATAGCATAGTAAAAAATGAACGTACAGAGCTGTTACTTCAAAGTCTACCAGATTCAGATGATCAACACATCATCAACTTAACAAATTGCTCTCTTATGGATAATCTTATTTTCAATGATGTTGTAATTGCTATTCTGAAAAGGAATCTAGGCACCCAAAAAAAAAAAGACATGTTAACAATAACTAAATAGGAAGAAGCATTATCGATGGTAAGGGGAAGATTAGAAGAATGTGACTATAGTGGGAGTCCAAACCAAAGACGATCAAAGTTAAGAAGTAAGAAAAACATTAAGTGTTATCATCACTGGAGAAAAAGGCATGTGAAGAATGACTGTTGGTATAATAAGAAAAATGGGGAGAAGGCTCTAGGAATAACTTCTCAAGGATGTGTTACTGATACCTCTAATGATGATAGAATCTTATGTGCTGAAGCAACAGTCAGTTCAACAAGCAATCCATTCTCTGAAACTTGGTTAATGGATTTAGGAGCCATATGGCACATGACATCCTGATGAGATTGGTTTCATTCATATAAGCCTATCTCTGATGGATATGTGTACATAATAAACGATCATGCTTTAGAGATTGCTGGCATTGGGACCATCAAGATAAAGATGCATGATGGCACAATTCATACTATTCAAGAGGTATGGCATGTAAAGGGTTTAAAGAAAAATTTATTATCTATTAGGCAATTTGATGACCTAGGACTTAAAGGAGCACTCGTGGTCATGAAGGCAAGAAAGAACACATCAAAATTATTCATGCTTCAAGGAGATATGTTGAAACAAGGAGAAGCATCAATTCCTTTTACTTGCCAAGAAGAATCAACAAAAATGTGACCTTGTAGACTAAGCCACATGTCAAAACAAGGGTTAAAGATTCTTACAGAACATGATATAATACCAAGGCTCAAGAATGAATTCAAACCACGAGTGAAACTTGAATTCATATGAAAGATCAAATGCTCGAGGACAAACAATGGTGGAGGAGAGTACATAGACAGTGACTTCATGGTATTATGTAAACAATAAGGTATTCAGAGGCAATTCATAGTTACTGATACATCTCAACAAATTGACTTAGTAGAGACATGAGTAACCAAAGATGGCAAGAAGGGAAAAAACTTTAAATCCACTAAATTTGACTTTAAGTGGGAGATTGTCAAAAAGGTAAAGACAAATTTGGTGTCTACTTTTTGATAATGAATAAAGGATGGTGAAAATTTTGTTACCATTATTTAACAAAAATAAAGTTAGTTGAAAATTGGTTGCCACTTTTCACAAAATAAAAGACAAAGTTGGTAACTTTTGACAAAGTGGAAGATAAGGTTGGCACATTTTAACAAAGTGAAAAATAAAGTTGGCAACTTTTAACATAGTAGAAGATAAAGTTGGCACATTTTGACAAAGTTGAACACAAAGTTGTCACCTTTTGACAAATTGGAAGATAAAGTTATTGTAAAATTTTGAAGAGGATGCTTATAAATATAGCCTTTCCCTTTGGGGTTGGCATTGGAGTGTGAAGAGTTGTAAGAGTAGTAAAACCTCCTTTGTTGAGAGAGTGATTAGTTGTTCTTCCACTTGAGGGAGAGAATTATGTTTTCTTATTTTTTAGAAAGAGAGTTTGATTGTTCTCTCCTCACATTGAAAGAAAGGTTATACAATCTCTTGAGTTAGTTAAGGTCTTTCTCATTCTTGTCCATGGTTTTTCCCTCATACAACAGGGTTTTTTACATAAATATCTTGAGTCAATTATTCTTTTCTCATTCTTCAATATTGTTGTATAGTGCCATAATTTTTAAGAAGTTGCGTGTTATGCTTCCTCTCCTTTTTTCTTCTTTCATTCTTCTTCTTTTTCCTATGTTCTCTTCTATTTTCTTCCTTTTGGCCTCTCAGTTCCTTCTTTAACTCTCACTCACTTTCACGGACCCCAACAATCATTCCCTTTCTCTAACTCTCTCTCACTCATTCTCTATTTCTGTTTTTTCTTACAAATTTTCTACTTCCCTTTTCTTCTTTATTCCTCTCATTTTTTTTTCTTTTCCTTCTTCTCTTGTTCATTCCTCTAAAGTGCCTCTCTTCCTCCTTCCTTTTAGTATTTTGTTCCATTCTCTCTCAACATCTCATTCTTTCTTTAGTTCTCACCCTAGTCGTCCATGTCTCTTCTATTTTTCTTCTCTGTTTGTATTTTCCTACAACTCTCTAGTTTGCTCTCTCTCTTTCTCTCTCTCTTTTTATTTTTTTTATTTTTTAGTTTTTCCTTTAAGCTTTAGCTTTCTCCATCTCAACTCTTTCCTATAAGCTCTCTTCCTCCATGTCCCCTGCCATTCAACCTCTACGCTCGAGCCTATGTGTGGTGTGCTCTATCCGACTACTTCATCACTTTTTCTGTATTTTAGCTTTCTCGTCTTCTTCATCACTTCTTTTATTCATAATAGAGAATAGTTATATGAGTGTGTATTCAGAAGTGGTTGCCATCTAATTGCCAACATTGGATATAGAAGGCATCTCTTTTATTTCTTTGTGATTATTTTATTTCTTTTTTCTATTTCTTTTCATTTTTCCTTTTAATTCATCGTGTAAATCTTTTATATATGCAATTTATTTAATTTTTAATTTTCATTTATTGTCATCATTAAAAAACAATTAGGTGCTTAAAGTTACGTAGGAATTATGATTTAAGGAGACAAAGAGTGGATCCGACATATTTAAATAAAAATTAAGAGAAATTGAGCAAATCCAATCTACAAAAGTAGGGTATGTGGAAAGAAGAAAGAGTAGGACAACAGAAGAAGATACAAAAGGGTTATTGTGGCTAAGATAAAGGATGAGAAAATAATGAAGGACATAGTGAGGAAGAAGGGAGAATGAAGCGTCCCTTTTTTCCTACTCCAAGAACATAGGAGAAAGATCGAGAAGGAAAAAGAAGAGTTGTGAAGAGACTGAATCAAACTTGATTATTTTTAAAATGAATTTCAATTAGCTACTTTAAAATATTGTTACTTAAAAATTTTTAACTGTTTTTTAAATTTAAAAATAATAAATTTTGTTTCCTTTTATAATTCATCTTTTTCCTTAATATTTTGTGAGTCCCTATTTTTTAAAAAATAAGGATTGAAAATTGTTTCTCAATTCATTCACCATCCAAAATTATGTTTTCAAAATCCCTTCCATTCCATATTTCCTTTTATTTTAGATAACAAAAACAAAAAGAATTCCTATTTAAATATTTCAAAAATCAACTTAATATTTTCTTCAATTAAAAATAAAAAAGAAGATAAAAAAAATGCTAACAAATGCAAGCCAACTTTATCTTAAAAATTCAAAAAACATAAATCCAAAAATCCAAAAAATCCTTTTCCATAATAATGTCATTCCTTTTTAATATCAAAATAAAAATCTTAAAAAAATTGAAAAGAGAGAAAACCAAGAGAGCCAAAGAGTGAGATTAAGCTTTTTCACAATTAAATCACACAAACCAAATTTTAAGCTTGTTTTGTTTATAAAAATCATACTAATTTTTTGGGTCATGCTCATTTCACCTATTATTAAAAGACCCCAAACAATTGACACAATTCCATGCCAAATGAAATAAACTTTGATCCTTATTACTGGGTACATAGACCCTTGGTTCCCAAGTTATGTTAAGTTCGCCCCTTGTAAATATCATTTTTTGTTCATTTTCATTATTTAGTTTCTCTTCTTTTTTTCTCCTTCAATTGGCATATGTTTTGACACAAGTAATCAAAATAAAATTAACTAAGGTTATATTCTACTAATTTCGTTTGACCATTTTAGGGAAATCAACCCTACATATGGGTTTTATATGAAACATAACACCTTACCCACACTAAAATAAACTCGTAAACATGGTTTCCCAAAGTTTCTAAAGATCGCCTTTCCATTTATATTCATTTTAAAATTGCTTCCCAAAGTTTTTCATTAAAAATTTTAGTGGCGGCCACTAAAATAAATCAGTTTCAAAATTATTTTAAGAATTGATTTGTTTCACTTTCTATTTTACACAATTCACTACATTCGACCATCCGATGGGTTGTTAAGTGTGACATTGATCTTAGGCCAAATAGGTTCTCAACTTGATTGGAGTTTATAGGCATTACATTGGCTAATTTACCCAAACTATAATTAAAAATCCATTTGTTGAACATACTCCAAGTTCTTAAGAAGAAGAATCCAATTGTGAGTTCCCTTAAATCCAAGGATTGGTAAGGTATATTAAATTGTCAAAGTTAATGACCATTGAATTAATTCTTGCTTAACTTATACCCATTTAGTACAATTGCAACCCTACAAAAAATGTAAGCAATTTAGTTTACTCATTCCACAAGGTGCCTAATTCATATATTATCCCCTTTCATCACACTCATCATTAAATAGAATAAGGCCCTAACTTACCTACAACAAAACCAATTTCATCCTTCCTATTATGCATCTTTACCATTGCTAATATCCCAACACAGAATCACAACATGAAGGAAGAAATATATTTTGCTTTACTAGAATCCTTTCAACTTACAAACTTGAATATAGAAAATAAACGAAAACAACAAGCTTAACTATCTTTCAATGAGTTTGATATGCATTATTAAAAATGTACAAAATTATAACAATTCAATTATAAACTTTTTTATTTGTAAGTAGTTCATTAAATTTAAGGATGATCAAGGGTCGGGCTAGGCTAAGTTTGAGTAAGACCCAGGCTCAGTCTGACTTAGCATCAGGGTAAATTTTTTTACCCCAAGACCCAATCTAGCTCAAAATGACCCGGTAAGTGACTAAGCCACACCAAGTTTGATCAGGTCAGGCCAGGTCCAAGTCCATCTTTATTTTTATTAATTTTTTTATTTATAACAATTATTTTTAATTAAAAATAGTTTTTTAAAAATAAAAAATAAAAAAATTATGATTTGAATGTGAAAAAAATACAATAAATTAAAAATTAAGATTTTGAATGAAAAAGAATTAAGATTTGAAAATAATTAATATATTAAAAGCTTATTATAAATAAATAATAATAAATCAAATTAAATTATAAAAATAATATTTTAAAAAATAGAAAATATAACCAAACTGGGCCAGATTGAGTTTATGGTAATCCCGAGACTTGGCTCGACCTGGCCCAATTATGAACCTGGCCTGACTCGATGAATTTGCAATTTTTTTTATCTAAACTAGTCTAACCTCACCCAATATGACCGGGCCAAGGCAAGTTAGCCAAGTCTCCTGGTCTTATGCTCACCACTAATTAAATTACATAAAACTATATAGATCGGTACGTAATTGAACCTTTAGCCTAATCCAAAATATATATCATTTACTGTGACAAACATTGAACATTCACTAGAATTAATGATCAACATTTTTATATAAATGCCTTTATACTTAGTGTCGTATATACTAGATGTTAGTGTGTTGTAAAACTGCTACAGAACATTAATTTATTAAATTTTACTATTAAAATGCATTGATATAAAAAGCTATAACATTCTCTACTACAAGCTCTCAAAGTAAATAAATTGACATAATCACCTTATTCATAATCACCTTATTTCTCTTTTACTACATATACAAAATTTATGAATTGTCTATGAATAGTACAAGCATGGATACCAAAATGTTTATAAATTTCCTTTCATCAAAGGACTTACTATTATTTTATATATGAACAATTTTAGCTCCTAAAAACTTAAGCAATCCTGATGGAATCATAAGAAAAAAAACAAAAAAAAAGTAAAATTGCTATTATTTGACACTGCATGCCATTGATAATGCTCATGTATCAATATTTCACTACAAGAGAACACGATTTTAGGGACCAAGTTTAGGGGCAGATTTTCTTTTGTCCTTAATCTGAATCAAATTATTTTCAAATTCATCTTTAAAATATTTTTTAAAAAAATTTAGTTCAATTTTCTAGGATAGAATTTTGAAACAAAATATTCCATGTCAAATTATCCGTGTGAAATTTTCCCCTGAATTTGTCTAAGAATTTTTTAATTATTTTTATTTTTTTAAAAATTTAGGACAAATGCCATCTCAAAAAATCTATCCCTAATCCTTGTCAAATCCATATCAAAGTTGGTTTTTGTTATCCTAGAATAATAAATCCATTTTTGGGATGGATATTTATGTGTCAAATATCCGTCTTTAATTATGGTTATTAATCTTTGCATATAGTTTTTGTTATATTAATTATATATTGGTTTTTTATGAAATAATTAGATAATATCTTCAATATAATTTTAAATTAGGAAATAAAAAGTGAACTAAAATCGTAATTTTGATTAAGTTATATTTGAATATAATGTATGTTATGAAAATATATTTAAATTAAAGGGAATACAAAAATAATTGGTTAAATTTCTTAATTTTTTTGGCATCACATTTATATATAAGTAAGTATTGAAGACAATGACAAATTCAAATATTTCTTAATTTAAGTTAACAATGTATGCTTGGCGTATTTTTTTTATTCACTATTACATCATAATTCATAGTATCTGTCAATACTAGAATTCGAGCTTGAAACCACTTGGATACGTGTATGGAAGCCTGCCACTGAGCGGCTCCTACTATGCTCTATGCTTGGCATATTAATTTGATAGATATATAAATAGCTACACAATTACAATATTTTTAATGTGCAAGTAATCACTTTTATATATATATATATATATATATATATTGGCAAAAAATATCACTTAAATATATAAAAGAAATTTATATAAGTCGGCCACATAAGCTTGTTGATATTAAAACTCACAAAGGTGTGGGAGAAAATTTTGGGTATTGTTAAACTCTATGAATTGAGTGGGAGAGTTAGAGTGTGTGTTTGGATTGGATTGGTGAAATTTTATTTTGGTTCAACTTGACATTAAAAATTAATTTTGTTCAAATATAATTTTATTTCACCATTTAGATATGCATGTATGCTTTTAAATATTGTAAACATCAAATTAAGCATACTATAAATAGTGTAACAACTTAGGAAGAAAAATTTAAATAAATAAATTGGCCCTTAAATAAGTGTGACAAATGAGGTAGGGAGGAGTATGACAAATGAGATAAAAGAAATGAGTTTATTTAAACAAAAAGAAATTAAATAAGGCAACTTTGCATGTATAAAACTTAATTGATTGCATAAAGTAAACAAGTTTGAGGTTGGCAACATTGGTCTTACATTTCCTACCCCTAACCGGATAATGCTTTTTAAGTGTTATTGGTTTGATCCTACCCCTAGCCATGTATGACCACCGTAATTTGTCCAGGTAATGTAAAATGAAAATAATTAAGGGAACCCAAAACAACTAATTAAACAATGAAATCAAAATAAAAAATAGAGAAAATACAATTTTGGTCCTTCACTTTTAGCCTTAAGATCAAGTTGGTCCTCTAAAGATTAAAAGTATTAAAATAGTCCTCCAAAGATAAAATCCTTCAAAAAATATAGTTCCTTCAAAGATCAATTTAGTCCCCTATAAGGACCAATTCTGTTCACTTTTTCATCTTTGAAGGACTATTTTGATACTTTCCATTTTTGGAGGACCAAATTAATATTTTAGCCAAAAGTGGGGATTAAAATTGTATTTTTCTCTATAAAGATCAAAAATTAAAAATCAAAAAAGAAAGGAAACAACAAAAAAACAAAAAATAATGTTAAAGGGGGCACAAAGTTAAAAAATTTAAAAAATCAATTTGAATTCATATGAAAATAAATAAGAAAGTAAAAAAAAAAATAATTAGTGTGGTAATGTGTGAAGATGTAAAAATATAGAAATAAGAAATAAGAAAAATTAAATAAAAATGATCTACTTGAAATTGGGTCTAAAAATGAAAATAAAATAATGAAACTAAACAAAGTGGGATCCACTTGAAATAGGGCCTAAGGAAATAAAAATGAGAAAGATGCATTTAAGATGGAGCTTAAAGATCTAAAAGTCCACTCAAATTAAGTCACACCTCACACATTACACTCCACTCACTCTTCCCATCTAATTTCACTTGCATTTCATTTGCATTTTAATTTAACTTTGCATATTTCTTTTCTGAAGTAATTTACACTTCGCACATGGCACTCTCTTCTCTCTTCTTATTGATTTCACTTGCATTTCATTTTATTTAATCTTTCAGATTTTCAAGTCCCATTTAACACACAATTCAAGCCACATTCATTCCTGTCATCAAAATTTCATTTAACATACATTTCATTTGCATCTTGACTTAATTTTCATATTTTATATTCTCTCTTTGCTCATTCTCAAGCCAACCCTAGCCCTCTTGGATACTCACCTCAATTTTGGATTTTTACTCATCATCTCTCTTTTCTCGAGCAACCCTAAGCGCTAGAAGGAAGTGAAAAATGAGGCAAAAGAAGGTGCTAAAATCAAGGGGAAAAAGGTAACCATATATTACATTCTTCATCTCTCCTTTCTTTTCTATCTTAGGGGCCTATTTTCGATGATTTTCAATTCAACTTTGGTTAGATTTAAGTGCTGAATTTTATATATGTGTGTGGCATGTTCCCTTGTTAAGAATCATGGTGTATGGTAACTTTTTTTAGGGCTGAATTTTGGATGCATTTATGTTGGATTATGTCGTGTTCCCTTGTTAAAAATCATGATGTAGGGTAGCATTTTTTTGGCTGGAAATTCATATGTATTTTTTCCCTAATTAATGGCCAATTTTCATAGAAAAGAAACTCCAATCGATGGATTGATGTGTGCTGAAGAATTTCGTGGTGTTTAAGTTCTATTAGCAAGGTGTTTAACAAAATGTGGCTAAGGAATTTGATAATTTATTTGGCAGCATTTTGGCTTTCTTTTAACCACTTAATCTGTGCCTCAATTGCGCCCACTTTTAACTTGTATATATTGTTCATTTTGTGCCTTAAGTGTGCCTTATTTTAGCATCAACATGTTATCCATATTTGTGCCTTAATTGCGCCTATTTCTAGCTTCATTTTACTGCCTATTTTGTCCATATTTTTATACCTCCATTTGAGCATTTATATGTGTGTTTCAAGCATGTAAATTGAGGTGTGATTGTGGCCCATTTTCCCCAGATTTTAATATCAACATTTGAGTGTTTACATGTGTGTTTAAGTGTTTCAAATTGGATAACATTATTTTGCCCTTGAGTTTTTCAGCGTAGTTTAGGCTTGGATGTGTTTTAGGCATGTTTAATGCTTCAATTGGAATGTCATTGTTGTCCAATTTTCTCCAAAACTTTATAGCATAGTTTAGACTTATTGGATTTGTTTTAATGTGTTAAAAATTTCTTTTAATTTGAATATCTTAGCTACCCACTTTGGCCCATAATTGTATTGCATCATTTATATCCCTCTTGAACATGTCTTGTGATTAAGCTAATGACATATGTTGTGACATTTGGTTAATTGTACTCTATGTTGGTGAGAATTTGAAAAACTTGTTGAATGTCATGACAAAGTGACCTCCAAGCCTAAAACAAGAAGCAAGCAAGGATGCAACACAAGTGGAAGCAAGCTTTGTAAAGTTTATTTCTTATGATTTGGGAAAGCAATCTCTCTTGTATTGTTGTAAATGTCATAAATAATACATGATGAATATGCAAATTGACACCAGTACACACAAGCACAAATGTATGCGTTTACTACAATTTGATCCATATACTTACAATTCATCAAGATTATTTGGTGCCGATGGGGATAACGGTGTATTTTTGTTCTTGGATAAAATTTTTGCTTCATTTACATGTTTTTATTTCCATTTTTTTTAATAATGTATGGTTTTGAGTGCTTGTGAAATGCCTCAAGTGATATATGTATGTGCAAAACTTTGTTCCTTGGCATGAAATTTTGCAAATCTTTGTGAATTTTCTGGCACTTCATGTGACATTTGCAATTTAGTATCAAATTTATCTCGTATGTGTTGATTCTAGATGAATTTTCTACCTATTTTTGAGCAAAGAATGGTAGTGGAAAAATTGTGAACTTTAATGTTTGTTCAAAACATGCTCTGTTTCAGTGAATTTTACTATAGGTCAACTTGTTGAATTTTTTGACAAGCTTTAATACATCAATTTGAGGAAAATTTTGATATACATGTTCTCTGGTATGTCCTTGTTGTTGTATAATTTTTCTAGAATTTATGGTGACTAATAGACATGTAATTAGTACAACTTTGCTTACACAACTCTGTGACAAGACAGCTCAAGTATAGTCAAATTTGAATTGGCTAAATTTTTGCTATGTTGATCCTCAGTATGTATAAATTGTTGGGTAATTTG
Source organism: Delonix regia (assembly GCA_037074485.1). NCBI lineage: Eukaryota > Viridiplantae > Streptophyta > Magnoliopsida > Fabales > Fabaceae > Delonix > Delonix regia. The sequence goes on from CM073457.1 coordinate 32,215,528, forward strand.
GTGCATAAGTTTTGATTTCATTATTATAGACTTTTTCACTCATTAGTGCACATAACTCAACAACCAAGAAAAATAGGGTAGTGGTAGTCTAAAGGAATTTGTTCAAGATATTATAAATTTGTATCAAATAATTCCTTTGCTTTTCCATGATTACTAAGAGCACAATTCAAGCATTTTATTCCTTTATTTTTTGTAAAAAAATTTCTCTTTTTCTTGTATCTCATGTTGCATTTTATTTTGCATTTCATGTTGCATCACATTTTGCATTTTCATTTTCCTGTTTATGTTTAATGCATGATGTATTATTGATGAACTTTCTTTTGCTTTGGACACTAAGGCATATGAGACAGCATACCGAAGTGTTGTTAAACTATACAGGTGCACATATTGAGGAAGTGCTTAATTGTGCTAAATCCATTGTGGACACATATGTGGAGGAAGTAAGAAATTGCAAATTTGCCTCAATTTAAGGATTGATCAAAATTGAAAGACCTGGTGACTCATTGAATCTCTAAGGGTCATGGTTTTTGTAAGTGAATAACAAAAAAAGTGAAACTCAATCATCTATTGGAATTAATATTTGGTAAATATGCAAAGGGAAGAACAAGTAATAAGAAGTTGAAACACAAATCAAGGGAGTGATTCTAACTCATTCTTTTATTTTTTATATGCTAGTTCAATTGAAATTAATTATCTTTTGCAAATAGTGTGATTAAAATCAAGTGCTAATGACTAAGCTTGAGAAATTGATTGAGAATAATTGGTTTTGAATTTTTCTTTCAAAATTTGTATGTCATATTCTTGATATGACTTTATCATAGCATAAATACTTCAGAACCAATTAAGTTGTTTTGATATATGGTTTAGTAATTTGGTCAGACAATATTATAGTTAATAAGCTTAGACAGTTATTTAACTAAGGAATTTTATTATGATTTTTTTTTTTGGGTGTTGTGGCCATGCTTTATAGTTTATCATAATAAAATTTCAAACCAAATTAGATCTATTTGCTATGTCAATTTGGCATATTCATGAGAATACCTTGTGTTGATTGACATTGTCACTATCTTCATTTGATGGAATTACTAGGAACTTATCTGGATGAATATTGACTTGAATGCTATACTATATTTTCCTTTATCTATCTAGTTTTAGGAAAGTTTTGGTTCATAAGATTTGGACTTCAGATGCATGAGATATCATATTGTTAGTACACATTGTTCTATTTTGGCTAGTGCTGGAATTTTAATGTTGAAATTGTCCATATCTTGATTGTGTGAGCTTAAGTTAGTGAGTTTCAACATATATGTTCCAATTAATCATGCTTAGAGATTTGTATACATGTTCTCATTAAATTTTCATGTTATGCATTTAACGTTTAATGGAAGTGATTAGTGATATTAGTCAAGTGTCACAATATCACTGAGGTAAAATTGTGAAGTTACCGTTGTTGTTTTCTTTTCTTTTCTTGTTAATCTTTAGAGTTTTTCTTTAATTTAACTTTTCGTTTTAAGTTTAGTGGAGAAAACCTCAATATAAAAAGAAAAAAAAAAAAGAGAAAAATGCCAATTATAAATATTTTTATACTTAGTGGTTATGAATTTAGATGGTCCTAAGTCTATATTCTGCACTGGATGACTAAAGGAGAGACCATGTGAGTTACAATACTCCGTCAGTGATCCAAAAACCAATATAGTCTAGCTTATGAACTTTAAAAGAGAGAATTGTTGCCACAAGCAGTTGTACTGTGATCCCCCAAACTTCTTTAGTTTAGATAATCTAGGTTATCTTCCATTGTTTGTTTCCTTTTGTTTAGTTTTATGTTTTTAGTTTAACAACCTGTTGCTTATTTCTAACATTGTGAGCAAGTTGAGCATTTTCATCTCCTTTATTTTTAAGCTCTCCCCCCCCCCCCTCCCCTTTCCCTATGTAATTTTAAGTTTCAAAATATTGAGCAGATTAAGTCTTCCTTGTTAAGCTTGCATTGAATTGGTTATCCACTCTAAGCTCTTCTATAGAATATAATGATAAAACAATTCTCCATTGAAGGCAATGTTTTTGCTCATAAGGCAAGGAGTTTTCTCTTACCCTTTTAACTCTAATTACAATGCAGAACATTGAAGATAATGTTTATTTTAAGTTTGGGGGTAGAGAATCTAAATTAAAAATTTTAATTTTGTTATCTATTTATATATGTTAATTCACAAAAAATTTATCCACAATTGGAATAAAAAAGTCAAAATATTTGGAGGGAGATCTGAGGCACCTGACATTAGTGGATCCTTCTGAACTACTCATTCTGGCCTCAACCTTGATTGAGGCAGAATTAAACAAATATTACATACAACTGCTCATTTCGTATAGTGTTTTACAAATATTACTATCAGAATTATTTTTAATGTTTTCTTTTCAACTTTTTGATTGAGATATTGACACTTAATAAAGGAACAAGTTATTAGGACTAGTGAATGAATAAGAGCATAAGAGGATTGCAAATGATATCTTTGATTATATGGATAAAATGTTTTTGAAGTTTGATCATTTGACGTGTAGCTCTTACAAAAGATCCACAAAATCCAAATATTGAAATGCTTGAACTTAATAATCATGATAACTATATCATATCCTCTGCGATGAAATTACCATAAAAGATATTTTAGCTTATGACTAGATTGTTACTAAATTGTAATGAGAGTTATAGAGTTCTAACAAAAGGAAAGTAAATATTTGAGATGCTTCAAAATCATAAAGTAGACTTCATAATAAATAATAGGCAATAATCACTCATCCATATATTAATTTCATATCATAAATTACATACGAACAACATAGCATATGGAATTAGGTAACAGAATATTGCAACAACTTCTATGCAGAAGCTATTATTTGTTCATTTAATTTATAACTTAGGAAACAGCCACACAGAATATTAACATATCCTCCATCCTAACATGAATATAACAAACATTACAATAGGCAAAATATATAGTGTTTAAATATGTATCTGATATGAGTGTCAGATACATATCAAACATGATATGGCTTTATATACTTTTCAAAGATTGATGCCTCATAATTAGATAAGTGTTGCTACCCCTGGATAAGGTGAGTATCAATATCTTTGCTCACTGCAACTGCCAACTCCGCAAGCCAGTGAGGGTCAGGAATGTGACCTTTGAGCTTTTCATATTCTATGGTCACGTGCACCAAACTTCCTATATCCTTTGGACTTGCTTGCAGTGTAATTTTGAGGCTTTTGAAGTCCTTTAGAGGATCTCCCTCTAAAACGCTCAAGGTGATCAAATTCTTCTCTCGATCTATGGCTTCAAACACCTCCTTCGCCACACAAGTTTTCCCATCTGTAGATTGTACAATAGAAATTCATTTTTGGATTATCACCATGTTTAAAGTAAAACATATTCATATGGATCTAAGACCAATGATAAACTACTAATTAATGTTTCAATACTTATTTACTTGTCTAGTGCTATATTCAAGCATTTGATTAGCATATAGTAAAAGTTTTGTAAACGCAATAAAGAGAAAGTAGAAAAAATTTGAATGATATCCAATTATTGAATTTTTGTATCTTTCATAAATGATCAAGAATAGTTAGCTCTAAGGTAAGTCAAGCAATGTTAATGCTCAGAATGATAACCTTGTCAAAAAACAAATGAAAAACACTTGGTCTTTGTTAATAAATTTTAAACACTAAAAATATTCAAAGGGTTTTTTTCAGCATAATATATGGACAAGTGTCAACAATCTAAACCATTAAAATAAAAACTTTATTTTTGACACAATTGAAGCACAAAGCGAATCATCCATATATATATATATATATATATATATATATATACATATATATATATATATATATTTAATAATCACCTTACATATAGAGAGAATTCTCATTTTTGTCATTGAATGACTTTGTCCCAATTTGATTAAAGTTTGGCTATCTCATCTCTATCCTTCAGAAAGTACTTCATGTTCAATAACTTACTCATGTTAAGCCTGCTAATAGAGATTGATATATTGTGTGGCCTAATTAATAGAAAGCTCATATAACCATTGACTGTTTAGCCATTACTGAAACATGTCGTGACAAAGCACGTAAATGATATGTTTACTTGCAATGAATACTTCGAGAGGTACGAAGCTTTGACATGGCTCATGGCATGTTTCGGTAACAGATTGACATCAAATGATCATATCAACTTCATGTTAGACCACATCATCTATTTCTTATAACTATTTATTAACAGGTTTAATGTCAAATGATATTGAACATAGAATACTCTCTAGAGACTAAAATGACATGATTAAACTTTGTGAGATAAAAATGGTATATTATTGAGAGATGAAAATGTGAATTCACTCTTTTATATCTATATATTTATCTAACTATTTAAGTTGACTTACCATGGACGTAATGCCAAACTATAACAGTACCCTCTTTGCCCCAGGCTCCTTCACTCAGAGTAGCACGCTTGATCTTACCAGGGGAAATATTGGGAATGTGATGATGCTTACTGCCAAAAACTTCATGGAACTTCTCAGCAGAAGCATTAATGTGCACATCAATTTCCACCTTACCAAATAACTGCTCTTCCTGGCTTTGTCCCTGTGTAAGACGTGCATCAATTTCTCTGCTCATCTCAAATATAAACTGCATTAACGAGTGAGGATCTGGAATTTGTTCATGGAGCTTCTCATATTCTCAGGTCCAGTGGACCACACTGCCCTTGTCCTTGGGATAGACTTGACCTGTACTTTTTAAGTTCTTGTAGTGCTCAAGTAAGTCTCCCTCTATTACCCTAAAAGTGATCAAGTTTTTTTCTGGATCTATGGCTTCAACCACTTCCTTGGCCACGCAGGCTTTCCCATCTACTTAAGTGGATTCACATTGTAGAAAATGTTCATTTGATTAGCACGTATATTCAAAGGAAAATAAATTCTTGAGTATTAAATATAATCCTCAAAAGAAAGCAATTTCTTGGATCACTACGAGTAATAATCCAAAGTTTAATTAAGGGGTATTTGTGTAATAGTATTGCAGAGAATGAAGAGAAGGCATGAACCAAAATGAAGACATTATGCAATGGAACTATAAAAGCAAAGAACAAAAAATTAACAATTTACCATACTAAAAAAAATGAATTGAAGGCATTTCCAAATAGCCAAAGATTTTTACAAAGGTGCAAAACGTAAAAATGATAAAATAAATAGAACTGAAGATGATGTGAAGATGTGAAATATAAATAGTGGTGTCAATATCTAAAGTTGTATATATGTCTGTGACTAAGTAAAAACTAAAAACTGAAGGTTAGAGACTAAAAGTAAATAATAAGGATAGATTATGACTAAATTGAAGTTAAATAAAGATTTTAAAGAAAAGATCTAAAGCAATCAAGAGTAGAGTATATTAAAAAAAAAAAAAGTTAGAACTTTGTTTTATTTAAAAGTCACAATTTAGCATTTTAATGTGAGGGGTCAAATAATAATTTTTTCCTCTTATATATCAGGCCAAAATATGAATCTAACACACTACGTATATACATATATATAGAAAGTTGGGGACCATGGTATGCGCGGGTCCACTCCCTCCGCCCCTACTTATACGATACATGGTTAGTCACTTGAAAAATATTTAAAGCCATAGTAACAAATTAAATTTAATAATAATATTATATATATATATATAGATGAATTGCCTTACCAAGGACATAATTCCAGACAATAACAGAGCCAACATTGCCCCAGTCACCTTCATGCATATCAACACTCGTCACTTTGTCAGAGGAAACGTTGGCAATGTGATGAGTTTTGCTGCTGAAAATTTCATGAAACTCTTCAGGAGAAGCATTGATGTATACATCGATTTCAACCTTACCAAACTGAGACATTTTTTTTTTTTCTCTTTTGATAGATTGTGGATATCTCACAGGAGAAACTGGATAAGCTAATTAACGATATGAAGCTAAAGCAAAGCCAATTTGATGCACAAAGGTGGCTTGGGTCCTAGCCTTTGTATTAAAATTTTGTGTATTGATATGAAGGTATTTTACAGCAAATACACTCACAGTCTGACATGACAGATGAAAAGATATTATAATTTGTATATATGGTCCTATCATAATTCTTCTTTTCATGTCTTCTCTACTTTTATGCAATCTAATAATTGATATCTCTGTATTTTTTACAAATAAAATAGATAATTTTCTATCAGTATATAATATATATATATATATATATATATATATATATACACACATCCACATACATGATCTAAGGGGCGGTACCCCTTTGAATTTTGATATATAATTTTATTGTATATTTTTAATTTATTTATTTAATTCATAAAAATTTATTCTCCTAAATTGTAAAAAGTTACTTTCCTTTATTTAAATATTTGATTAAAAAATTTTCGTCCTTATAATAGAATCCTAGATCTGTCTCTCTAATGCATGCATATGTACACATATCATCCAGCAAAATTTTGAAGAGAATTACTAAATAAAAAATGTCCCACGACTAACCTTTGATCAATCTAGGTTTTTTGTTAAATAAATTAACTAAGTAATGAAAATAAAATTAGTAAAAGAATGAAGAATTTGAAAATATGTATTTATAAGTCATCTTTGATATTACTAGTTAAAATAATTCTTTTACACATTAAAAATAGTTGCACTTCTAATTTTCTATCATAGCAAAAGAAATCAACTTTGTCAAAGTTGAAGATGTAGCAAAATCACTCCTAATGATATATGTACATAAAAATTTGAAGATATTTATGTAAATTTATCAGGGATAAAAACATCATGGGACTCATCACCAAACTACCTTCGGAGTGATTTTCCTCCATTCATGTTCCCACAAAAAAAAAAAATTCCAAATAGGAGTCCTCAAATAAAGTAGTCTAGATCCCTAAATATGGGGTCTATTGTCATCCTGTGAGACACCAACATTTTTCTTTTCTATTTAATTTAAAGAAATCAATCATTTTCTATTTAATTTATAGAAATTAAATTTTTTATATAGTTTGTGCTATTTAGAATAATTAACAAAGAAATCACCCAATAATTTATATATTAAAGTTTTTTATTTTTTTGGAAAAAAATTTAAAAGTCCTTTCATGAAATTTTCTCATGACACTATATAATTAATGCAGTATAAATTTTAAAAATATAAAAAAAAAATTGCAATTAAACTGAAAATTTGTGGTCAGAATAATTAGACATCATTTTCTTGAATCAGAGCCTTCTTTATCATCCCCCTTGCCTCATCCTATCAAGCCACGGACCATCATGTTTCTCTGCCAATTTTAACTTATATAAAATTCCTTACTGTCATAAATTGTTAATATATATTTTCAAATTTAATTTGTATCAAGCATACAGTTTTAATATTTTTTGAACATAAAAAATTTTTAAGAAAATAATATAACTTTATTATTTGATAAAAAGTAAATAATATAATTTAAATAGATTGATTAGAGAAGATAGATTTATTTTTCTGTGGTCACTAATTACTTTCATTGTCACCATCATCTTGTTCATAATAATTTTATTACCACCTATCTTTTGTTAATTTTCATCACTTCTAACATTTTGCTTTGACAGACAGAAAATTTTTTGGACACAATTTTTAGATAAGTAAAACATATTTTTGGTCCTTCACTTATCGCAAAAATTATTATTTTAGTCTCTTATTTATTGTAATACCTAAAATACTCATCCACTTATTAAAAAATATCACTCTTGGTCATTTATTTCTCAAAAAAGAAAAAGATTTAGCTCTTTTACCCAAATCCTAAACCCCAAGTAGTTGAGGGACTAAATTTGATTTTTTTTTTTTTAAATGTGGAGAACTAAGTGTGACATTTTCAGAGACCTTGTTAGGTTTTATAATGCACGAGGGACCAAAATAAAAATTTTATAATAAGTTAAGGATCAAAAAATATTTTTCTAAGTTCTAGATCCATAACTACTCACAAGTTTATATATTGATTAATTATTTGATTTATAAAAATAAAAACAAAGTGCTTTATGTTGTGTTGCATCTGCAAGTTGTGTAGATGCACCTGACTTTCCTAGAACGTAAATTCTCATTTAAATAGAGTAAATAAGTGAATAATATTTATTTATTAATATATATATATCAGATAATAAAATTTTCCATTTTTATTGTATATTATATATTAGAATATTTAGAATATTTAAAATTAGCATATTAAGTATATCCAAATTTTGAATCATATTCATTTTATATTTTATATATATGTATATATTCTACTATAATAGAAGGAGAAAACAATAGAAGGGAGAGCTCTATTTCATCAGATAATCCAGAACAAATAGAGATCCATCTGGGTGTACGGCCATGGAACCAACGATGTGAACGTCAACGTTGAAAAGTGGTATTGCGTCTTCCCAAGAACACTGTTGCCTGGTTTGTTTGAGGAAACATATTAGTGGCTCATTGTGTATAGTCAAGGGCTTTTGCCAAAGCAACAGTACAATTCCGGGAGCCACATCTTTCCATCCATTTTTTGGATGGATAGCTATTCCCCATATGCGAAGGAGAGAGCTTTCCAAAGGAAGAGGGACTCCCATCCAAACAAGGTGGATGGATTACCTCACCCATTCCCTCACTTGTTTCTGTCAACCAAACGCAACTTAAGTTTACATGTTGTGTGAATTCTACTATTATATTAGACAACAATAAAATATTATTATTACTGTCAAATGTCTCTCTAGTGTTGGAGTTAAAATGAATTATATATGTAAGAAAATTAGCAGCTTAATTGTAAGGTATTGTGTTCATCGCTGAACTTGAAAAAAGTGGCCTAATGAATATAAGATTTAAGTGGATATGAATTATGAGTGATTAAGTAATTAGTTAGTTAAATAAATAAATTATCAAATGAGTTAATTTTTAAACGGTTAGTTGAGAGATAATTTTTTAATGTAAGTTTGTAATTAAATATTTGATGGAAGTGATTAACAAAGAATTATCAGATAATAAAGAGTTATCAAATAATAAATGATCATTAGATAATAAAGATAGTTATTTGATAATAAAAATTCATTTAGAAACAGGTGTCTATCTTTGTTCCAAAAAAAAAATTATGCATATTATCTTTTTCCATCGCCAACACAAACATAAATTCAAAGAATTCAAGAGATTAAAAAAATTATTTTCGTAGTTTTGTTTTTTTTTCTTAATTTTAGGAAGCCAAGGGCTGATGACAAGCTATAAAAATTATGCAATACATCAATATATATATATGAAATGTATCCTAAACGGAAGGTATTAAATGTATGTGAAAATTTCAGTTTCTATTACATGACAAAATATAATTGATAGATGATTCCTATAGTTGAGATTAGATGGAAATTTAAGAAAAAATAATAATCAATCCAAATTATGATTCATCATGTCATAAATAATATGAAGATAGTTATATATTCATATCTTATATTCCAAAAAATTTTACCGAAGATTTGTTTATATTTTCTCCATCTACTTCTTGTTATGGTGTATAAATCATTTTATTTGTATTTTTACATTGATTCCATGATATAAATATATCGAAGATAAATCTCTTTTGATTATTGCCTTGAATGATACTAATATCAATTAATAAGTGACGTCCCAGGAGTGAAATTTTACTTTTAATTTTGGTTTTTTTTTTTTTTAATTTTTTACTTTTATCAATCACACCCTATTTATATTAGTTCTAAATTAAAATTTTTAAAATTTTGTAACATTAATTGAAGGAATTTTATGTATTTTAGGCCAAAAAATAAGTATTTATGTATAAATTTTATTAAAATTTATATGTAAAATATGATGGATTAAATAATGAGTATTTACCTAAAAATTTATTTGTATTTAAGATTTAATTATATTTAATAGTTATTTATTAACATATAAGTTTACGTTACCGGTTCATATATCTTTTAAGAATTTTGCTGAATTTGCGAATTTGATCATTTTGATTGTAATTATTATGTAAGTATGTGTATATTCACCTAATTTCTGTTATAATTATTCTTAAATTGACTTATTTGAATTGTGATAAAATCAACTAGACAATTATTGTCGCCTTGCAGAGAGGCCAAAATAGGTGAAATTTCTCTTTCACATATAATACACGATGACTCCGGCACCTGGGATCATAAAATCATATATTATTAGGCTAACATTGTTCTTTCTTTATCAAATTTAAGCAAATTAAACTGTTTATGAAAAATACCAATTTGTTCTCTCATATTTTGATTTTTGTCTCAATTTAGTTTTTAATAATTGCACTGTTTCAAAATGAGTTTTTTTTTCATTTTTAATATAAAAAAATTGATTCCTCTATTAATTTGCCAGTTAGTGATAAAAAAAAGTCAATTTCTTTAAATTTGACATAAGGTAAATGTAGATTACCAAATTGAGATATGATTGAATTGTGGGGACAAAAACAATACTTTTCTCAAATATTTATATATAATTTGAATATTTATAATAATTTAAGAATTAAATAACCCAATAATTTATTCATTAACATACAATTACAGCAACTTTATTTTTTTGGAAAATTGAATTTTAGAAGTCCTCTTATGAAATTTTCTCATAACTCCTATATAATTAATCATATTTTCTTTTAAAAATTTTCAAAATTTTCAACCAATCAGAAATTTTGCAGGGAGAATAATTATACACCTATCAAGCGAAAGACCATCCGCCTCCCTCACATCTTCGCACGCGGCTGCAGCTCAGCCCCCAGTCGCTTTCACTGTTACTTTATATGAAATTTATTAGCCTTTTATATTCATATTTTAAAATTGTATAACCTTCAAATATATTTATATTCTATTTTACTTTATAAATTTATCCAAATATACCAAATTGTTTAAAAATTAATTTTTTCCATTCAACACCTTTAAAAGTAAAAACTGTATGTCATCCAACATATTTATGAGGCGTAAATATTTTAACAGTATAAATCTCATATTTTTTGTTTATTTTCAGAAAATTTTGCAATTTAAAATGTAATTTTTTTAGGTTGTCATAAATTTTATATATATATATATATATATATATATTCACATTTAAATTTTGTATAAAACATAAAAATATATGTAATATTTATTGAGCACAAAAAATAGAAAACACTGTTTGACTAAAATTAATAACTCATTTTAAATAAATTGATTAAAGAAGATATGATTGATTTTTTTTACTGTGATTACTAATTAATTTCATCGTCACCATCATCTCATTCATAATCATTTTGCCACCACCATTCACTATTTTCAGGACCTCTAATCCTTGATCTTTCACATATAGATAATTTTATTGGTACAATCTATTTCATACCTACTCACTGATTCACACTCACTGGTTTAGATTCTGTAGATGCACTTGACTCCCCTAGAGCATAAATTGCATTTTAAATAAAGTAAATAGGTGAATAATATTTAATTATAAAAATAGAGAATTTTAATTTTGATTGAAGATATTTCGATCTTCGTGGTATGTGTACTATCACGACTCATTCTTGTTTCAATTATGGAGTTAGGTATTCATTAATAAACTTAGTTATAACTTATAAAGTCTACTTAATCTAATAAGTGTAATTCAAAAAAATAAAGATTAAACAAAAAAATTTCAATTAGAAAAGTTTGATTTATAAAATGCAATAAATTCAAATTTTAAAGCCTGGAAAGCTCGAATACATTTTTTAATTAAAAAAATTATTATTTAAAGAAAAATTTAGTGTAATATGACATTTTAGTAAAAAAATAAAAATTAATATATTTTATTTAAATGATTTATGTCAATACAACAATTCATTTATATATAATTTACTTATATATAATTTTGCTAGTAATAATAATAATTAACTATCTTATTTATTGTAATAACCCAAAAATATATATGCATATATTTTAAGAATAACATTAAAAAAATAAAATAAAATTTTATGGACTAAAATAAAAGGAGAAAATAGTATTTAGCGTATAAATTATAATTTTAACTTTTTTAGGGATTAAAATAAAAAAGAAAAATATTTTATGAGAACAACAGTTTTTTCAATTCAATCCTTGATTTTGATTAACAAAAATTGCAATTAATCAACCAAAATAATACATTTCAACCAAAATAGCACTGAAATAGCAATAGAACTTAAAATAGTAGATTAGTCAACCAAAATATGACATTTCTTGTAACAAAGTGTGCCAAATGTGCTAAAACTAGCAAAAACACTTAAACTAATATACCTAGCCTTCCTCATTTACATTTCGAAGATGTCATTGTCAAATATTACAAAAAACAAAATGGCGTGTAATAATCAAAACAAAAGGTGATTACAACAACAACGTCATGCAATTCATCCATCCCCTATAGATGATCCTTGTGTCCCAATAAAGTGAAAAGTGAACCTCGTTCTAGTGCTAGTGAACATAGCTTTAACCGTCTCTCTACTTACCTTGCTCATTCATCACTCCACATGGTCTTGTGCAAAATTGAAAACCTACACCAAAAACAATGATGCAACATGAGAATTTCAACACTTACATGAAGTAAAGACTAATTATAGCACGTACACCATGCTGCAATGAACAACTTTTGCTATTGTGACCCACTTGGCCAGATTTCTTGCATTTATGAGCTAACTTCCACTTAATTTTTTCTGTTCCGATTTCTATTCTCATTATATTTGTTTCACTCTCAACAGGCTCCTTCCTTCGTTGTTTCTTTGGTCTCCATCTCTTCATAAGAGGAAGTTGAATTTCATCACCATCAGCCTGAACTCATAGGTTTTGACCATTCATCAGTTGTATATATGTTTCGTACACCCTCTCATATGTCTCCTTAGTCAGACTAGGGTGCACAAAGTCATTGGGGTTTAAATTACACCATCCAATTGCAACAATTACATGTGCGCAAGGGATCTTGCATAGATCCCACGATCTACATGAGCAACTGCGGGTGCCCAATCAACTACATATCGGTCTGGTCAACACTACACCTCAAATTGCTCACCATTTGGGTCCTTAACCCATTGAGGAACCCACACTCTGCTCATCTATTTGTTTGAATCCAGCTTACTTTTCACTCAAAGACACAAGGGACCTTTAAACTAATGGAGCTTGCTTCGTTGGGCAATCATCTATCTCATGGTATAGAAACGTATCTCTTCCAGCATTGTAATTATGGGCTTGCCTTAGCATTAACAATCTTTGAGTTGAATTGTTTGCACTTGTTATTGGTGTAGATAGGGCTCGAACTTGTCGAAAGCAGCATGTGTCCATTGATTTGGGGGGATTCATGAGAGGTACTCCCATGCCTTGTCATTAAGTTGTTTTAGCTTATCTATCAAGGTAGTGAACTCATGCATTATTGTCGCTCTAGCACAACTCTACATGAAATTCTTCAACTCTTTTCCTTTGAACTACTTGACATAGTTGTTGTAGATGTAGTAGACACAAAACCTATACTCACTTCCAAGAGAATGCTCGTTAATTACTAGAATGAGTCCTTGTAAATCCAATTATGGACACGTAAGTTCAACACTCGACAAACATAATAAGTGAAGGAAAATCGTACCTTTTGTACATCTATGATGAATGACCATGGTCGACTGTTACATGTATGCCCAATGTCCTTAAATAACCTTTCTAAAGAATTATTCCCCATGTCTCCCTACTCTCTGTGTCAAGTACAACTATAGCTACAGGATAAAAAGAATTATCCCTGTACTGCCCTACAGCTGACAGTAGTAATTACTCGTAAAAACCTTGAAAAAAAGAACTAGGGTTTGTGAGAATCTAATAAGGTGAATGGGAGATCTCATGTGGAAGGAGGCTTAAGTGGCATAAGTGATTTTTTTTTGTACATGTCTTAAAGAAAAACACGTCATAAAAAATATATGCCAACTCAGCAGATTACTAACGGGCTTCTAACAGACGATCAAAATAGGTAACGGTAGCTTGAGTGAGAGACTGAAATAAGAATTATAATAAATGAAGGACTTAAACAAAAAGAGAATAATAATTTAGAGACCAAAATAGGTTTTTTTTTTCTCAAAATTTAAACTTTCAGCTAAATTTTATTGGAAATAAAAAAAAAATTATAAAATATAAATGGACATGAGGATAGTAATTTTGAATGGGACCTACTCATCGTGGTCTTCCTTCTTTTCATTTTCTAATTGACTATTTTAGATACTTCCAAAATAAGAAGGTAAGGATTTTGATATTAAAATAAATAATCATGCAGAGGCAGGATCAGAGCGTAACATCAGAACTACTCATTCCTACTCTGGGAAGGACAATCATTTACACAAGCTATAAATAAATTTTAAAACAATATATATTATATATATTATTTTAATTTAAATAAATAAATAATTTAAAACAATAATCATAATATATAAAATCATCTTAATGTTTTAGATGTTTTATTATAAAGAATAATATTTTATTATAAAAAACTGTAAAGTATAAAAAATTAGATCTTTATGATAATATTTTGTTTTAAAAAATAAACTATGAAGTATAAGAAAAATTGTACTTCCTCTAACTTATTCAATATTTTATTTTTAATATGATATTATTTTAAATAAAAAATATCTAAAATATTAATATATTTTTGTATATTATAATAGTATTTTAAAAAATTTAATATATTTAAATTAAAATAAAAAGTGTGCTACAATGTGAGCCATTAAATAAATGGATCACATTTTAACTGCAATCTGCAATAAAATATCTTAAAGCAAATTGGCCATATACTTCTTCACAATTCACATGTAAATGGTAAGCGTACGATGGCCGTGGATGTCATAACTTTAGGAATGATTGTTTATAAAATTGAAATTATAATTTCTTTTCGTGGCTCTAAACAAGCTAACCCTTGATATGATTTAGTTTAGACTTAAGTAGCCAAACTCATTCTGGTTAAGTAATTAATCCATTAAGTAATTAAATTATTAAATGAACTAATTTTTAATTAGTTAATTAGTTGGTAGATGATTTGTTAATGTAAGTAAAGGAGAATAAAGAACATAAATATTAACATTCGTTAACTAATGTGTTAAATTAATCAACACATTAATAAATTAATTATATAATGTTAAATTAATTAAGATTTATGAAATAAACATGTTAAACTAATTAACACATTTAAATGCATAATGTTAAGCTAATTAACATTATATGTCTAAATTTTCTATTGGAAGAAAATTAAAAAAAAATGTTAAACTAATTAACATAATAATAAGTAATCACATATTACTTGGACTTGATATTTATTGGGATATATTAATTTTTCACAAAAAAATTAATTACATTTATTTAAAGCTAAAATATAAATACACAATTTATATTTTTGAACATATCTAAATGTTCATTAATTAGGAATTTAACGATTAGGCTTGTAATTATTTTGGATAGGCCACATGCACAATTAAAAATATAAGGCCCAACTTTTAAAATTAGCCAAAAAAAACTCTTTTAATAGGCTAAAAAAATTGAAAACCCAAAATCATTTTAGCAATGATTCTAAATCAAATTCTATAAGCCCATTAGAAAAATAGGGTTTCAGACACAACAAAGAGTTTTTGAAAATATCTTTTATTTTTAAAATTTCAGAATTTGTTTGTTTGTTTTTGAATTTTCAAATTTTTGAAATTATTTTGTTTCCCCTTTTTTTTTTAATTTTCCAAAAAAAATTTGAACAGATCTCCTTCCTCTTCTTTTTCATTATTCCTTTTCCCTGCTCTGTTGGTGGCCGCCGGTGACTATATCCGGCTTAGTGGGAGTGCCACCGGGAAGGGATCTTCAGCGACGATAGCCGTCAACGACGAGGCAGAGAGAGTCACTCTCTCTTTCTACCTCTCTCTCTCACGTGACCCAGGAGGTGGCAGGTCTCATCCCTGCCAGCGACTTGCATTCTACCAGCGGCCTTCAACCAAATGTTGCCAGTGGCCTTCAGTTGTTGTGTCATATCGCTAGTGGGAGTGTTGCCGGCAACCACTGTCGCCAACGACAGTGGAAAAGGTGGCGAGTTTACATGTCTTCAATGGTGAAGGAAGGAGAATATAGGTTTGAAACTAATTTGGAGGTGCCGGCGATGTGGTCGCCGGCAACTCAGGCTCCACCGAATGGGGGTGGAATCGTTGGCGACCACAGTCGTCAATGGCATGAAGAAAAATGGGAAGCTGCCTTTCGGTTATAGCTGCCAAGTAGGAGATGTTCTTCCAGGAAGAAAAAGATGCTTCTTCGAAAAAAAACTCATTCAAAAATATATATTATTTTTTAAAATAGCCCCAAATAAAAATAGATCTAATAAAGTATATAATTGATCAGAAAACCAGCTTACTAGCTTATTAATCTCTGGCTAGGATTACTAATCGAATAAGATACCCACAGTATATTGGGTGTATTTCAAGTTTTCAAAGTCTAAATTCCCTCTCAAATGCGACTGCAGAATACTCGCAGGTATCCTACTCAGAGCGTCTCAAGTCTCACTCTCTAATGAGTTGTGTATATCGTACACTAGCCTAGCCCTATTTATAGAAGGCTAGCTAGAGTTAGAGTTTAGTAGTAATTCTTATAATTACTATTTTACCATTATTAAATATATGGCATTCTAGACTTGGTCATATTGGCCAATAAAGAATGCAACGGTTAGCAAAAGAAGGTTTACTTCCCGGCATTGAACAAGTAGAATTGTCTACTTGTGAATCTTGTCAAGTTGAAAAATCTGCAAGAAAACCCTTCGGTAAAGCAACCAGAGTCAATTTTCCACTGCAATTAGTTCATTCTGACATCTGTGGGCCTATGAATGTTAGGGCCTGGCACGGAGCAAATTATTTCATCACATTCATTGATGATTATACTCGTTTCAGTTATGTCTATTTGATTTCTCATAAGTCAGAACCATTGAGTTGCTTTAAAAACTATATGAACTTAGTAGAAAATCAATTAATAAGAAGATTAAGGCTCTTCGAACCAATCGATGCTGAGAATATTTGTCGGTTCAATTCAATTAATTATGTGATGAAAAAGGGATAGTTCATCAGTTGACTCTTCCAAGTACTCCACAACAAAATAGTGTTGCGGAAAGAAGGAATAGAATGCTCCTTGAGATGGTTAGGTCTATGATGGCACAGGCTAATTTGCCAATCACCTATTAGGGTTATGCATTGATGTCTGCAGCCTATGTACTTAACCGTGTGCCTACGAAATTAGTTACAATCACTCCATATGAGCTAGGGACTAGGCGAAAGCCTAACCTAAGTGTTTTGAAACCTTAGGGATGTGCTGCCTATACACATGATTCCTTTCACAAGTATGGGAAATTGGGCCTGAGAGGAAAGAAAAGTATCTTCATTAGCTACTCAGAAACCTCAAAAGGTTATATGTTTGTAGGTCAGCAAGACAGTGAGAGCATGACTGAATTCGAATCTAGAGATATCAGATTCTTAAAGAATGAATATCCTAAGAAGGGTGAGATAGGTCAAGACCTATCCTTATTTGAGATAGAGGATTTGAACACACTAAGACCACTTCATTCAAGTGGGAGGATTATAGCAGATGATGAATTAGTTTCTAATCAGCAACCTTCTTCATCATTTGATGCGAATGAAAGTGTTCCTGAGCTAGTTGCTCCAAGTATGAGTGATCAAATGGAACTCATTCCAAGTGGGAGTGAGACCAACGTTCTAGATCCGAGTGGGAGCAATATTGATCCAAATGGGAACAATAAAACAAGATTCAATGAATCACAATTGAGACATGGTTCACGTAAAAAGACTCCCCTCTATCGATATGAGATTGAAGGTGGTGAACTTTTTACAATGCTCCTGCAAAATGAAGATGAGTCAAGAAATTTAAAAAAGGCTCTCTTAACCCCATCTAAGGATAAATGGACTAAAGCTATGGAAGAGGAAATTGAGTCTATGAAAATCAACAATGTTTGGGAACTTGTTGATCTTTTAGAAAGACGCAAGGCTATTGGGAACAAGTGGGTTCTCAAAATCACGAAAAGAGCTGATGGCACGATTGAAAAATTTAAGGCTCGACTAGTAGCAAAGGGGTATACACAGCAGGAAGGAATTGACTATAAGGAGACCTTTTCTCCTGCTGTACGATTTACCTCTGTCCACTTACTTCTAGCTATAGTGGCTTATCTGGATCTTGAATTACATCATATGGATGTAAAAACTGTCTTTCTCAATGGAGAATTAAATGAAGAGATTTATATGAAACAAACTGAGGGTTTCATTAAAGAGGGCCAAGAAGAAAAAGTTTATAGACTTTTGAAGTCTATCTATGGCCTTAAATAATATTCAAGGCAGTGGTATATTTGTTTTCACAATGCAGTCATCTCTAGTGGTTTCACTATGATGAGTGAAGACAACTGTGTATATACCAAGAGATCTAAAGATAAGTATGTGATTATGACATTATATGTTGATGACATACTCATAACTAGAAATGATATAAAGCTTATCAACGAGGTAAAGACCTGGTTGTCATCTCGCTTTGAGATGAAAGATATGAGTAAAGCTGTATACATTCTTAAAGTTAAAATTTTAAGAAATCGTTCTAAGAAACATTTGTATCTCTCGCAAGAGAATTACATCAAAAAGGTCTTGGAATGTTTTAGTATGGAAAGTTGTAACCGTGTTGACACTCCTATCAGCACAAGTCGAACCTTAAGAGCTGAAATACGTCCTAAGACTATCATGGAAAGAAAGCGTATAAGCCAAACTCCATATAGGAATGCAATCGGTTGTCTAATATACGCTATGATGTGTACTAGACCTGATATCTGTCAAGCAGTTGGCTTGGTGAGTAGATATCAAACCGACCCAGGTCCCAAACATTGGGAAGCTGTAAAAAGGATCTTAAGATATCTGAAGGAGACTGCTGATTATGCACTCTGCTATCAAGGTGGCAAAGATCTACGATTGGAAGGATACACTGATGCTGATCACAGAGGAGACTTAGATGAGCGAAAGTCTACCTTATGAAACATTTTCTTACTCAGTGATGGCGCCATATCATGGAGTAGTAAGAAACAATCCTATGTATCCTTCTCCATGATGGAGGCAGAGTTCGTGGCCTTATCTTCAGCAACCCATGAGGCTATTTGGTTCAAGAGGTTCTTGGATCAACTGTTATGCAAAGCAAAAAACACTGAACCAGTGTTAGTGTACTGTGACAGTGAAGCTACAATTGTGTACACTAAGGATCCAAAGTACCATTGCAAAACCAAACACATAGATATCAAATATCACTATGTGAAGGACATGGTTGCACGCAAGACTGTGAACGTGAAGTATGTGTCTACGCATGAGATGCTGGCAGATCCACTGACCAAGCCAATTTCTAGAGATGTGTTTGTAAGACACACTAGGTCTTTAGGATTGCGTAGACTTTAGCATCTTCATTTGTATTTTTATTTTTCCATTGTTCACAGACAGAGATGTATTGATGTTCTTTAATAAATCAATAAAGTTTGATTTCCATGCTTACATGTCTCTATTTGAATATTATGTACATTCTTATTTATTATTAAGTATGTCGGGTAGACAAAAAGGTTAGCCTTCTCACACAGGTAACCGCCTTAGTGTCTTTATGACATTAGAGATGAGACACGATTTTTAAAGAAATTATCATGAGGATAATTTGAGAGTAATTATACTTAAAATCATATAAGTCGCTTGATTGATGACATAGGGTCATTAAAAGTGATTTAATGAAATAAGTTCATCATATCAAGTCCACCTTAGTTGCCAGATGTGAGTTCAAGACATTTTGTAGGTCTAGGAACTCAATTTTAGACTTGTGGTGTCTAAAATTTCATCTGTACAGCATTATTTGTGAAATAGACATACACTCCACGAGAAAAGGAGGAATGTTGTAACACATGTTTCATACCATGTGTGCAAATGCCGACTATTAGGGTTAACATGAGTGCAATCTCAACTCATGATTGTGTGAGACCCTTGAGCCTTTACATTGGCTCTATATTTGTACCATTGGACTTCGATCAGGTACTTGAGATACAACTTGGTGTTTGTTATCATAGCGTGTTGCCAAAGGATTATGAGAAATGATTCAGTCTAGCTGACATTTCTAGAAAAGCAAACTAAGTTTGTGTTGATAGGATCGTGAGAAGAGGAAGATCATAAAGAGAATCTCATTGTTCTGTATTCACTAGTTTACCAGTTATGACTTGTGAGTCATGATTGTGAATACAAGATATTGTAATAGATGAGATCACTGAGAGATATCTAAATGTGATTCTTATGATCTAAGGTACACGCATACTTTATAATCTACATGTAGGTGCGTTTTTCGACTAGAGGCTATATATTCGTATATGATGTATAGCATTGATGCTCTCATAGTATGCTGGTCGCACGAGCTACTTTTCCTGTATGAACGACTATAGACTATACAGAGAAAGTGTTCTCTTGATTTACTGAAAATATGTTTCTTAGGTTGAGAGCGTATGAGCACTCCCATTATATGTAAGTGGGAGATGTTAAAATATCGTATAATATCTAAGGAATAAGTCTGTTAAGATATTATAATATGTGCACCCATAAGAGGTGCTCAATAAATAAGGGTAAAATAGTAATAATTATTAGAGTTAACAAATATCTTAACATACTTATTCTTTAAATATTATATGATATTCTAACAGTAAGTGTATAAATAATTATTTCATAGAAATGGTTAACAAAGAGTTAATACAGTTATCAAATAATAAGGGCAATTATATGACAATAAAATTTAATATAAAATTAGTCTTTATCTTCGTTTATAAAAGAGTCAGATATTTTATCTTTTTCATTGCTAAGGCAACTATAAATTAAGAGAAATTAAAAGATATATAAAAACTTAATTCCTTTCTTTCCATAGTTTTAATTTCAATTTTAAAATGTCAAGAGTTCATACCATGCTTAAACAATTAATCAATGGATTAAGGTATAGAATGATTAAATGAATTATGATTGATTGATGTTTTCTATTATTATGATTATGATTAGATAGTTATTTAAGAAAAATTTATCCAAATTATTGTATACATATATAATTTTATATATTATAATGCTTCATTGAAGCAAAAAATTTTGTATTTACCTATAATTTACAATAAAACATAGATCAATTTAATGCATATTATATAAAATTAAATTTTATTATTAACCAAGCTCTTTATGATCTTCATGAGTTTATTAAACTTTCAAATACGGTTTATTTAACTAAGCAGATTTAATATATTGATCAAAGCACGTGTAATTAATCAATAAATCAAACATCATATAAACCTTTTATGGATCAAATTCGCATACTTCATAAACATCTTAGCTCATTTTGCAATCCTTTTTTAAAGTATTATTATAAAGTCCTATTTAAATTCAATTATGATGAATTTTTAAAATTTTTATAAAGTCAATTAATTAAAACAAATAAATCAGATCAGATGCCTTTAACCAGAAAGAAGGGAGATTTTTGGGGGAGGAGGGGATTTTTTGACCTCCTCATCTCAAAAAAATTATTGAATGGCTAACATCCATCATTGTCTTTTTATTCACCCATATACTTAAAAGTATTTTTTATTAAAAATTCAATAAGTCACAAGAAAATGAGTTAAATCTTAAAACTTAAACCCTTAAATAAAATCCCGTATCAAAATTTTATCTCATTAAATCACAAAAATGAGCTTCCAAAAAATTGTGCAGAACACGGGACAATATATCCCAGTGTTCTGCAGGGGCATCATTTGATGGGGGCAGCACACCCCATATAAGGAGAGAGCCTCATCCCGTCCCCATTTTATAAAAAAATATATTTTAATAATTTTAACAAATTCATATTAATAATTATTTCTTAACAAATAAAGTCATATCTATATTATAAAAAATTTTCAAAATACAAGAAAAAAATATTTTTGAAATAATTATTATATTATATAATATAGATATGATTTTATTTGTAAATGGATTCTGTGCAAATGGTACCTGTTTTATTTTTTCTCTCATTTTCTTTTAACTTCAACAAATATCATATTTTTGAAAAGAAAATGCTTAAAATATTGAAATTAAAAGAAATAGTAAAACTTTGAATCCTTTTCTATATAAAATGCTATCATGTTAATTAAAAAGAGAATGTCTGCACAATTTCATGCCATTCTATCTATATGCTAATAATAAAATCAAATATATACTAAATTGATGATGATTTGGTTTATTAAAAAAAATGAAGATCTTGGTAATTAAAAAATAAGTATTAATTTTTTGTGTGTTTTAATAATTTTATTTAAAAAATAGTACTTATCAAGGTTTAAAAAGAGAAAAAAAAAAATATGGGAGAAATGTACGTGATTCGGTTTAGCATAATGCATAGCACAGCAGGAGATCCATTCCCGGTGCGGATTCGGATCGCCTCCCGTGAGTCTCTGCAGTATTTTTCTCCCATAAAATCTCAGCTGTCCGTTGCGTTTCGCGGAGATCATGCCACGTCGCCCAACAAAGCCACAGATGGAACGGACGGCTACGATGTTACTGGAGAAACGTACTGCAGAAATTAACGGGAGTGAATCTGCTTCCGGATGTGTATTCCCCATCAAATGCTGCTTGCGCAGAACATAGGATATACTGTTTTATGTTTTGCACAATTTTTTCTTAAAAGAAAAGAGTCTCGTTAGATTGTGGGAAGCTCACTTTCACAACTCAATAGAACAAAATTTTAACACAATAGGACAAAACTTTGACACAAGATTTTATTTCATGTGATTCATTAAATTTTTAATTCAAAAAAATTAAATATATGGGTGATGTCAAGTATTTAATAATTAAACGAAATCAGGTCCAAAAAAAAGTCAAAATCAAACTTGCAAAATCTGGTCAAGACTAGTAGTGTAGACACTCAACTTCTGTTTTCTTATCAAAAAATTGCTTCTTTTGCAGATTAAGATTTCAAGAGGTTTCATGTATTATTTTAAATATAGCTCAATAATAATGCAATTTTTTTTATATAATAATAATAAAATTATAATTGGAATATTTTACAAGGAACATTCTGTTTATTTGTATTACTTTAAAGTTATTATACTCCAATGAATGGCATACTTGTTTTTTACATTATTATTATTATTATTTTGATCACTCATTTTTTGTTGCAATATCAATCTGATCCCAATCTAATTTAGAATACTCAATTTTTTTAAAAAGAAATCAACATTAATCAAAATTAATTCCTCAAGAGAGTTATAATTAACTTAATGAGGGATTATTTTTTATTGATATTAAACTTTTAATGGACTATTTTGATACTATAAATTTGTTAATGACCAAATTAGCAGTAAGACAAAAAATAAAGAACTAAAATATCATTTCCTCTATTATTTCTGAAAATTCAAAGTTTTACTGTTTGAGTGTAATATATGTTTAATTGAAAACCTTGACAGTTGCAAAGTGCTTTTATATTAGTCTTCAGTTGTCAGTCGCTCTCCCAATTTTTGTGATACCTATAGTTTTATACAAATTACAGTATTTGATGAAAGCTTCAAAGTGGCAAAAATATGAATTTAGATCCTCTCATTTTGGTTATATTTGAGATAGATAGACTTGGAGTAAATGTGACTGACCACTCAAATAGGTTTTACACCAAGTGATATCCACAACTCAAATAGGACTTACACCATGTTTCAATCTCTTCAATATAATAAGAAAATATGATCTGAACTTGTAAAATTCGAATTGTCAAGGAGAGCAACTTTCACCTTCAAGGAGGATCAAAGTTTGGCACTTCATAATTTGATTACGGCTCTGAAAGCTAAGAAGTTGTTGAACTTAGGGATACTCTTACGTCATGACTGAGACTAAACTCTAGAATGTTCAATCAATGGTATTTAATGTTTTAATCATGTCAAACTCTAAAAAAAATATTTTAAAACAAAAATTGATTTATTCCCAAAATTTGAGGCATAATGAATACCGAGTCTTTTACTTGATAATATATTGGATCAAAATGGATTTGAAGGTTTTTCTACAAAAAGCATAGCCCAACAAATTCGTTTTATTGCCTCAAATATGTTATGGGCCTGTGTCCTTTGTTCATCACTTGGGCTGAGAATCTTTCAAAAATCAAAAGAAGCCTTTCAATAAAAAATTATCATAATTCAAACATGGAATCTTTAGCCAAATTATTCTCGTTCAAATTTTTGTGAAATTTCAACACAATGTTCATTGAATATAGGACATCTCAAAATGTCTTAAAGCTGCCAAATCCAATGTTTACACCAAATCACACTATACAATATACACTGGAGTGAGTAATCATGCATTATTTAAAATATAATATACAAAATACATTCAACTCACAATAAGCAGAATAACAAATTCGCACAAAAATGCGGGGCTTACCTCTAATGCCTTTTGAACTATGCTAAAAGAGATGGTTGAGACATGAATTACTTCATGCAATGTTAAAAGATAGCCTGAGTTGTGAGACTCTTCATGCAATGTTAAAAGATAGCCTGAGTTGTGAGACTTAGTAAAAATAATAAATCATAACTGAATATACAAAATGGGAGGGCATAGTGTTTTTCTATGAAAAATTTATAATCAGATTATTATGTAATAGGTTTTGTAGATGGGTGTGTATTATTTCAAATGAACCAAGTCTTACATGGTTTTGAAGAGTCAACTCATATGAGTGTGTGTGTGTATATATATATATTAACTTGTGATAATTGACTTGTAAAAATAGTTAGGAAAGAGATGCAGTCTCACACACACTAGCTCTATTCAGAAATTAGTGATCATTCAAATTATATTTTAGGAAATAGGAGAATACATATGATTTTTACTCAATAAGGTAAACCCAAATCAAGTAAGCATAATCATCAATAAATAGGAGAAAATATTTCTTACCACTAGGAATAGGAGTTCTTGAAGGACCCCAAATATCAACATGCACAAACTTCAGTAGGGCTTTAGCTTTTCAAGATGATTTTGGGAATAGCTACCTATGCATTTTTCCAAAAATGCATCTTTCACTGAGTTTCTTTTCAAAATGCATTGAAGGAAGCCCAAGCACCATTTCTTTTCTATTTAGCAATTCAAGACTATTGAAATTCATATCTGAAATGTCATAGTGTTGATTCATCAATGTTTTTGCATTTTATGGCATATTTTTGCCCAAATGGAATAGTTTAAGAAAATATTTTGTTAGGACCCATTTTAATAATAGTTTTAAGTTGCCCCTTGTTTTTATCAAATATGATACATTTATCATCACTAAAATTAGCTTGTAGCCCTTTTGTATCAATTGGCCAACATTAATAAATTTTTTATGAGACCCAAAACATAAATAACATCATGAATATATTTTTGTTGGTCATTCTTTATTTTCACAGAATTAATGTCTTTGCCTTTAACTTCTTGACAAAGCAAATTTTGTTGCTTATCATGTGGTTTAAACAACCACTATCAAGATACCAAATATCCCTTGATTCTTAGTAAGAAGAAAATGCTGAGTAAAATCATTAACCAAGGGATTGGTCTTTTCTATGAAATTTACTACTTCTCTTTTCCAAAACCAACAATCTTTTTTAAAATGAATGTGCCACTTGCACCTCTTGCATTTGAATTGGAAATCATTTGTATCATGATTATTTTTCTTGCGAAGATTGCAATAGGAGCTTAATTTTTCTTTGCTGCCTTGATTTTTGTAATTCCTTTTCCCCTTTCCATGGTAATTAAGGTAGTTAGGTTAGGGTAGAAGTAGAGCCCATAAGGAATAAGATATGAGATGTAAAATGTGGTGTTAAGGTGGCTAAAAATGGCTAAAGATTTAGGATCAAGGCTCTGATAACAGTGATGGTTTTTGTAATGAATAAATTATGAGTGGAACTTGAATAATAGAAAGAGATGTAGAAGGGTTTTATTATTTTCGATTCAAGGCAACATAATGGGCATAGCCAGAAGAGATGGTTTATTGTTTTCAATTCAAGGTAATATAGTGGGCACTTACTTTCAGAAGGAATATGATGTTGTTGAAGGATCTCCCTAAGCAAAGAATTAGTTAAAAGCTTCTAAGTGAAGACCAAGATTCTCATAGACTGTCTAAGTTTACGAAGCTCATTCCATTCTATAAAGTCCTTGTGATAACATACCAAAAATTAGGAAGACTTAATTTGTAACCATCTTTGATATTATATTGATTATACATGTTTCCTTTCCATGACAGTGAATCAAGAAGCCATGTGTAAGAGAAGTATAAAGAGATTATTTTCTTATAATTATAAAGGGAATACAATGTTCTCAATGGTTGAGCATTCCATCTGTTCTCCCTATGTAGTATAAAGTTAGAAATAATATAGATTTAATGTGATTGCCTTTACTACATTGGCTACCACAAGTGGTGGTAAATAGGAATGGAAAACCCTTACCAATTTGCCATTATAGATTGGTAGTGACAAGGTGCCGGGAGTTCTCATTGCCTTTTCTAATCTAGGAAGAATTAGAACACTGTAGAAGACAACCTTAATTTTCAAAATATTTCTTTTTCATAATTGTCATCATAAGTGAAGAAGTTGAGGTTAGGTTGTCTATTCTCCAAGCATGTTTGGCTAGTAATTTTGTAGTAAAGAGGTACATCGGTCAGAAGCTAAGACCGCAAGAAGCCTTTTGGGATACAAATAATTAATATTACAGTGTCCAATATACTGCAAACATTGTTTTTGTAGTGCAAAACAAGACATTCAATAATTCAAGGTATCATGATTATAAAATTGATAAGTGTTAGTATGGCCTCTTAGGACAGTAGTTTCGCCTCCCATGAATGGAGCATAACCTCTATTTTCTTTATCAGTGAATTAAAAATTTGTCTTTTATCTCTGCCCACATGGATCTAGGTACCTAAAAATTTACCCAATCTACTTGTGTACTTGATCTCAAACATGGAAGATATATATATATATATATATATTAAAAAAAGATGTGGGGTGTTAGGGCTAAAAATTAAGGAGGATTTGGACTTGTCGATTGCTAGGCCCAATAATAGACTGTATCTTTAGAGGATATCTTGAACCCCCTTACCAGTTTTAGTTTTCCCTTAAAAGAAAAGGATTGTATCATCTGCATACATGAGGTAGGTGACAAATTCAAATTCTCTACTAATTTTGATACCTTTCCACTTATTTATATTTCATTATTTTGCAATCAAACATGAGAAAATGTTAGCACCAAAGATAAAAAGATATAGCGGCAATGGATCTCCTTATAATCCTCTTTCTAGGAAACAAGGAGTTAAAGGACTACCATTAAGCAAGATTTTTTAACTCACAATTGAGGCACATTACTTGATGTATTGAATCTAAATAGTTGGAAAATTTGTTCTTTTAAGAATAGCCTCTAGAATATCTCGTGAAATGATGTTAACAGCTTTAGCTAAATCATGATTTAGGGCGCACCATCTAATCTTTTTTCATTTAATGTGTTGTATTTTGTGCATTATTTCTAAAGCAATGATAATCTTATCAATAATAAGATAACCTTTAATGAATACTCTTTGAAATGGTGTAATAAGCTTGTCAATAATTGACTTAAGTCTGTTGCAAGGAATTTAAAACTAATTTTGTAGGTCAATTTACATAAGCTAAAAGGCCTATGATCTTTGAAAGATTATGGCTTTTCTATTTTAAGAATTAAAGCAAGAAAAGTACATTTCAAACTTTATAAAAGATATCCATTTGTGAGAAAGGATTTTACCATATTAATTATGTCCTAACTGACTATGTCCTAATATGTCTAGTTTTGTTCCAAAAAGTAAGAGCAACCATAGTCTTATTTAATTTTGACTACAAGGAGAAGCTTGGAGATCCAGAAATTTGACCTTGCTAGGATTCATTGACAATTTGCTAGCATTAATAAAAAAGAAACCAAAAGTCTTCAAATTTAGTTAATCTAGATCTAACCAACATTTTAACATAAGCTTTAAATAGGATTGGTGATTATTCAAAGTTGTGATAGGAAGAATAGTTAGAGTGGACTAAGGAAAATTCTAGATCCATTGTTTATTGCAAAAACTCTTGTCAGCAAGAGCCTATGCAGCTTCTTAACCCTTTATGTGGTTAGTTTATATATACTATTGACCCTTAGGCGAAAGACTTTCTTGAAATCAACTACTATAGGTAAAGAAGACTAATTGTTGAGCTTGTTAGTAGAAAGATGCAATTAGTTAAAGTCTCCAATTACCATAGACCTAATACACGAGATGTTGATCTAAGTCCATTTGATTCCATGTTGACTCATCTAAGGATATCCATATTTAAATGTTGTGAGCAAAATACTGCAGTGAAAGTATACATTGCCAACAAGTAGTAAAAAAGTGAGAAAAAGTATAGTTCTCAAGGAATTCCAGTCATAATTGTTATTAACTAATAATGCAATATAGTTAGATAATCCAAGTGATCAAGTTTCTGAGGTAAAACTAGGAAAATTACAATTAGATTAATAAATGCAAATATATGATGTGATGTAACTAATGCTGAAGGCTTCCTTGGGATTATGGCTTACCAATGCACTTCAATTACTTCCCTAACTTGAACTTATTGATTTATAAAATAGTCTTAGCCTCTAACATCATTATAAGAATATGTCAATCCTTGATAAATTCTTTCACTCTAATTCAATTCCTTATATTTCTATGAGAACAAATTAGATAGACATATTATGTATGGCTAATTACAACTATGCAATTTTATAGGTATATGTTTATCCTAAAAGCAAATTGAGTTATTTTAAGTAATTACTTAACATCTAACATTTAGCATTAAGCTTTATGACTAAATTTAGACTTCTTTTTCAAGAATCCTTAATTCCACAACATAAAGGCCAATCAACAAGGGATCAAATAAAGATTTAAACCTATTAAATAATTTCATTCACAATGAAATTCAAGTAGAAAAGCAATGAAAATCAATAATTTACTTGCCACGGGTCCATAATCCCATAGAAATATAGACCTAGCATAGTATATTACAACCTATTCTAAATAGAAAAACATAATCAAAATAAGAGTAAAAGTAGAGAAATAGAAGAAGAACTCTATTTCCGAAGCTTTAAATGACTT
The DNA here is from genome assembly GCA_037074485.1 of Delonix regia. Classification (NCBI taxonomy): domain Eukaryota; kingdom Viridiplantae; phylum Streptophyta; class Magnoliopsida; order Fabales; family Fabaceae; genus Delonix; species Delonix regia. Next base: position 32,244,696 of record CM073457.1, read on the forward strand.
CCTCCCTTGAAACTATTGAAATGTTTTCCTTTAGTAGATTTTAGCCTTATAACCCAAAGTCTCTTCCTCTTTTACCTAAGAACAGCCCTCTCTGCTCGAAAAATCCTAAAAACCCTTCTACATATCACCCTAAATTGCAAATAGATAAGTTTATCCTTCAATTCTTGCACCAAGCATTGCATTTTAGCTCCATAATGCAAGATTATTGACCCCCTCTAAGTGTTTTGGTGTCATGGTACCAAGTTGCTAGAATGGCGCTCTGATGCTAACTCATGGTGTCATGTTAGTTTGTAATGTTTACATGTTTTTTTCTTTGTTTTAGATTTAAATTTGATGTTTATAGCTTGAAAATTAAGCTTTGAATACTTGTTTTAGTTTGTGTACATGTTTTAGGCAGATTTTATTAGATTAAGTGTTAAAGTAAGTTGTGGTCATGACATCAAAGGTAGAATGTTGCTTAAAAGGCAAAAAAAATAGTAAGTTGCCAAGTATGGTAGGGACATGGCTTAACTTCCTATTTTAAACTAGATAAATCTTATCCAACTTGTCTTAAAAAATCTTTTTAAATGGAACCCAGCCTAAAGAAACCAAAATGCTAACACACTTGTTTTAAGTAATAATCAAATCTAAATTCTTGCCCTAGAATAAGGCCCTAACTTACCTATAACAAAACCAATTTTGTCCTTCCTATTATGCATTGTTATCGTTGCTAATATCCCAACACAGAATCATAACAAGAAGGAAGAAATATATTTTACATTACTAGAATCCTTTTAACTTACAAACTCGGATATAGAAAATAAACGAAAACAACAAGCTTAACTAACTATCTTTCAATGAGTTTGATATGCATTAGTAAAAATTTATAAAATTATAAGAATTCAATTATAAACTTTTTAATTTGTAAGTAGTTCATTAAATTTAGAAATAATCAAGGGGCGGACCAAGCTGGGTTTGAGTAAGACTTGGGACCCATCTTGGCTTAACATCAAGGTAAATTTTTTTACCCCGAGACCTGGCCCGACCTGGTATAACCCGGTAAGTGATCGAGCCACACCGGATTTGACCAGGTTGGGCTGAGTCCTTGTCCATCTTTATTTTTATTAATTTTTTATTTATAACAATTATTTTTTTAATTACAAAATAGTATTTTAAAAAGAAAAAATAAAAAAATTAAGATTTGAATATGAAAAAAATACAATAAATAAAAATTAAGATTTTGAATGAAAAAGAATTAAGATTAGAAAATAATTAATATATTAAAAGCTTATTATAAATAAAAAATAAATCAAATTAAATTATAAAAATAATATTTTAAAAAATAGAAAATATAACCAAACTGGGCCAAACTGAGTTAATGGTAATCCCGAGACCCGACCTGACTCGACTATGAACCCGGCCTGGCCCCATGAATTTACAAATTTTTTTATTTAGACTTGGTCCAACCCGACTCGATATAATCGGGTTAGGCTAGGTTAGCCGAATCTCCTGGTCATACGCTCACCCCTAATTAAATTACATAGAACCATATAGATCAGTATATAATTGAACCTTTAACCTAATCCAAAATATATATCATTTCCCGTGAAAAACATTGAACATTTGCTAGAATTAATTATCTACATTTTTAAGTAAATGCCTTTATATTTACTGTCGTATATACTAGATGTTAGTGTGTTGTAAAACTACTACAGAACATTAATTTATTAATTTTTACTATTAAAATGCACCGATATAAAAAGCTATAACATTCTCTTCTGCAACCTCTCAAAGTATATAAATTGACATAATCACTTTATTCTCTCTTTTACTACGTATATGAAATTCATGAATTGTCTATGAATAGTACAAGCATGGATACCAAAATGTGTATAAATTTCCTTTCATCAAAGGACTTACTATTATTTTAGATATGAACAATTTTGGCTCCTAAAAAATTGAGTAATCATGATGGAATCATAGAAAAAAAAAATAGAAAAAAAAAATTGCTATTATTTGACACAGCATGCCATTGATAATGCTCATGTATCAATATTTCACTACAAGAAAACATGATTTTAGAGACCAATTTTAGGGGCATATTTTCTTTTGTCCCTAATCTGACTCAAATTAGTTTCAAATTCATCTCAACAATATTTTTTAAAAAAATTTAATTTAACTTTTTAGGACAAAATTTTGAAACACAATATTCCATGTCAAATTTTCCCTTGAATCCATCTTAGATTTTTTAATTAATGTTATTTTTTTACAAAAAATTTAGGACAAAATTTTGAGAGGGAAAATTCCATCTCAAAACATCTATCCCTAATCCTAGTCAAATTCGTATCAGAGTTGGTTTTTGTTATCTTGGAATAATAAATCCATTTTTGGGATGGATATTTGTGTCAAATATCCGTCCTTAATTATGGTTATTAATCTTTGCATATAATTTTTGTTATATTAATTATATACTTGGTTTTTTTTATGAAATAATTAGATAATATCTTCAATATAATTTTAAATTAGGAAATAAAAAGTGAACTAAAATTATAATTTTGATTAAGTTATATTTAAATATAATGTATGTTATGAAAATATATTTAAAGCAAATACAAAAATAATTGGTTAAATTTCTTAATTTTGTTGGCATCACATTTATATATAAGTAAGTATTTGAAGACGATGAGAAATTCAAATATTTCTTAATTTAAGTTAACAACGTATGATTGACGTATTTTTTTTTTCACTATTATATCATAATTCATAGTATCTATCCATACTAGAATTCGAGCCCAAAACCACTTGGATGTGTGTGAGGAGCCCTGCCACTACTCCTGCTATGCTCTATGCTTAGCGTATTAATTTGATAGATATATAAATAGCTACACAGTTACAATATTTTTAATGTGCAAGTAATGTTGAGATATTGACACTAAATAAAGGAACAAGTTATTAGGACTAGTGAATGAATAAGAGTATAAGGACTGGAAATGATATCTTTCATTATATGAATAAAATGTTTCTGAAGTTTGATCATTTGACGTCTGGCTCTTACAAAAGATCCACAAAATCCAAATATTGAAATGCTTGACCTTAATAAGCATGATAACTATATCATATCCTCTGCGATGAAATTGCCTTAAAAGATATTTTAGCTTATGACTAGATTGCTACTAAATTGTAATGAGAGTTATAGAGTTCTAACAAAAGGAAAGTAAATATTTGAGATGCTTCAAAATTGTAAAGTAGACTTCATAATAAATAATAGGCAATAATCACTCATCCATATATTAATTTCATATCATAAATTACATAAGAACAACATAGCATATGGATTTAGGTAACAGGACATTGCAACAACTTCTATGCAGAAGCTATTATTTGTTCATTTGATTTATAACTTAGGAAACAGCCACACAGAATATTAACATATCCTCCATACTAACATGAATATAACAAACATTACAATAGGCAAAATATATAGTGTTTAAATATGTATCTGATATGAGTGTCAGATACATATCAAACATGACATGGCTTTATATATTTTTCAAAGATTGATGCCTCATAATTAGATAAGTGTTGCTACCCCTGGATAAGGTGAGTATCAATATCTTTGCTCACTGCAACTGCCAACTCCGCAAGCCAGTGAGGGTCAGGAATGTGACCTTTGAGCTTTTCATATTCTATGGTCACGTGCACCAAACTTCCTATATCCTTTGGACTTGCTTGCAGTGTAATTTTGAGGCTTTTGAAGTCCTTTAGAGGGTCTCCCTCTAAAACTCTCAAGGTGATCAAATTCTTTTCTGGATCTATGGCTTCAAACACCTTCTTTGCCACGCAGGTTTTCCCATCTGTTGATTTATACAATAGAAATTTGTTTCTGGATCAACACCATGTCTAAAGTTAAACGTATTCATGGATCTTACATCAATGTTGAATTACTAATTTATGTTTCAATACTTGACGTGTCTAATGAGATAATTTTCAAGCATTCGATTAGCATAGGGATCCTATGTACAGGATTTTGTATGCAAAATAAAGAAAAAGCAAAAAGAATTTGAATAATATCTAATTATTGAATTTGTGTAAACTCCTTGACAAATGATACGTTTACTTGCTATGACTACTTTGAATGGTATGAAGCTTTGACATGGCTCATGGCATGTTTCAGTAACAGATTCTCATCAAATGATCATATCAACTTCATTTTAGACCACATCATCTATTTCTTATAACTATTTATTAATAGGTTTAATGTCAAACAATATTGAACATAGAATACTCTCTAGAGGACTGAAATGACATGATGAAACTTTGTGAGATAAAAAAAAGTATATCATTCAGAGATGCAAAATGTTAATTGATCACTCTTTTATATCTATATGTTTATCTAACCTTGAAGTTGACTTACCATGGACGTAATGCCAGACAATAATAGAACCCTCTTTGCCCCAGGTTCCTTCACTCAGAGTAGCACCCTTGATCTTACCCGGGGAAATATTGGGAATGTGGTGTGGCTTTCTACTGAAAAATTCATGAAAATTCTCAGCAGAAGCATTGATGTGCACATCAATTTCCACTTTACCAAATAACTGCTCCTCATGGCCCTGTCCCTGTCTAAGATGTGCATCAATTTCTCTGCTCATCTCAGATAGAAACTGCATCGACGAGTGAGGATCTGGAACTTGTCCATGGAGCTTCTCATATTCGCAAGTCCAGTGGACCACACTGCCCTTGTCCTTGGGGTTGACTTGAAGTGTAAATTTGATGCTCTTATAGTGCTCAAGAAAATCTCCCCCTATTACCCTGAAAATGATCAAGTTTTTTGTTGGATCTATAGCTTCAACCACTTCCTTGGCGACGCAGGCTTTCCCATCTACATAAGTGGATTCACATTATAGAAAATGTTCATTTGATTAGCACATATACTCAAAGGAAAATAAATTCTTGAATATTAAATATAATCCTCAAAAGAAAGCAATTTCTTGGATCACTACGAGTAATAATCCAAAGTTTAATTTACTTTGTTGATTCTTATTGTCTTAATTAATTATTAATTTTGATATGCATAATTTAAAAGTATGTAATTAGATTCCTATAATTTTTTTAAGAAAAAATTATATGAACCATGATGAGTTGGTCAATCATATATACAGTATAGTAAAGAAAATTATTAGTAAGGGGTTTTTGTGTAATAGTATTGCACAGAATGAAGAAAAGGCATGAACCAAAAATGAAGTCATAATGCATGAGAACTAAAAAGCGAAGAACAAAAAATTAACAATTTACCATACTAAAAAAAATAAAATGAAGGCATTTCCAAATAGCCAAAGATTTTAAGACAGGTGCAAAACGTAGAAATGATAAAATAAATAGAACTGAAGATGATGTGAAGATGTGAAATATAAATAGTGGTGTCAATATCTGAAGTCGTATATATGTCTGTGACTTAGTAAAAACTAAAAAGTGAAGGTTAGAGACTAAAAGTAAATAATAAGGATAGATTATGACTAAGTTGAAGTTAAATAAAGATTTTTAAGAGAAGATCTAAAGCAATCAAGAGTAGAGTATAAAAAAAAAAAAAAAAAAGTTAGAACTTTGTTTTATTTAAAAGTCACAATTTAGCATTTTAATGTGAGGGTTCAAATAATAATTTTTTCCTTTTATATATGAGGCCAAAATATAAATCTAACACACTGTATGTGTATACATATATATAGAAAGTTGGGGGACCATGGCATGCGCCGGTCCACTCCCTCCGCCCCTACTTATACGATACATGGTTAGTCACTTCCAAAATATTTATAGGCATAGTAACAAATTAAATATAATAATAATAATAATAATAATAATATTATTATTATTATTATATATATATAGATATGAATTGCCTTACCAAGGACATAATTCCAGACAATAACAGAGCCAACCTTGCCCCAATCACCGTCATGCATATCAACACTCTTCACTTTATCAGAGGAAACGTTGGCAATGTGATGAGTTTTGCTGCTGAAAATTTCATGAAACTCTTCAGGAGAAGCATTGATGTGTGCATCGATTTCAATCTTCCCAAACTGAGACATTTTTTTTTTTCTCTTTTGATAGATTGTGGGTATCTCACAGGAGAAACTGATAAGCTAATCAACGATATGAAGATAAAGCAAAGCCAATTTGATGCACAATGGTGGCTTAGGTCCTAGCCTTTATATAGAAAATTTGTGTAGCGTTTTGAAGGTTTCGTATAGGGAAAAAACACCGTGTCTGTGATCTGATTTCACAGGAATAGTTTGCATGACCCTACCAACATGAATTATTGCACCTTAGATGGCTGAGCTGGCTTAAACCATCCTTTTCTTTAGTTTGATTTTTATTACAATTATTGTCCTTGTTCACTTATCATTACTTGTAGTTGTTATGGATAATTTTTCTCTTCCTCTTTTCTCTATTTTTATTCGATTTATAAATTGATATCTCTATATTTTTTATAAATAAAATATATAATTATCTATTAGTGTATTTTTTTTATATTTTTTAATAAATTTAATATTTTTTTTGTTTAACCTTTAACATATAGTATATTCTTATGGATGAGACAATTATTTTTGTTGATGGAGCTCTCATAAGGACTATCCCAACTATTCACCGGATACATCTCAATCATTCATATTCGTATATCTTAAACGGATATATTTCAATATTTCATATCTGCATCACTTCACTGAATACACCTCAATATCTCATATATGTATTCTTTTACTGAATACATTTCAATAATTCATACATGTATCTCTTCACTAGATACATTTTAATAATTCATTTCAGCAAGATGCACCAAGGTCGCTATCCTCGCTAATAGCTATGAGGTTTTTAAATGAATTCACATTCATATTTTAAATTATAAAATCCATTGTATATAAATAAATTGTGTAAAAATGATTCATAAATAAATCATTTTATTTAAACATATTTATTACCATAAAGTAAATTTAATAAAAATAATCTTGAAGATAAAATAAAATAAAATAAAGAATGATTAGGAAGGAAGTGACAACAATATAAAGGATTTAAAATGGAAAATACAATAATGCAATAATCACATAAAATAAATTTAAATAAAATAAAGGAAGCAATTATAATTAAGAATTTTGCTATATTTTTTCTCCATTCATATAATACTACTTCCTTATATTTTATAACATCCACTCTGTACTTCTCATATACCAAATGTCTTTCATAATAATAATAATTCATAAAATTTGATAATATCATTTATCATTGTGTAATTTTAATATCCGTACATATTATATCATATATACGCAATTGAAAATTTCAAAAAAAATATAAATTTGTTTCCCCATAAAATGCTGAACAAGGAATAAGAAAAGTAAAAGTTGCATTAGAAAATAAAGACATTCGATAATATGAAAAGTGTTACTTTATTAATTATACACTCACCAATAGGGATCGATAGTAGAAATCCATTATTTTCATAGCACAACCCAAATTAAAAAGATCTTCACAATATTACCTTTCACAAATATGAATACTCCTTTCATGACCTCTCTTTCTAATTTAAATAAGGAAATTAAGAAATATTCATACTATTTATAAAAATTTTCAAAATACTATTTAACATTGTACAAATAGTAACTTGCCAGAATTTGCACGGTACTACACGTTATCGCCAAAATTTAAACAGTAACCATGCTAAAATTTGGACAGTAATCACACGTTTCATGCAAGTTACTATGCAATAATTAAAATTATATTTTTATCCTTAAAAATATTTTTTTTCTATTTTAGTCCCTAAAAATAAGGTAAAATTATAATTTGTATCCTAAATATTATTTTTTTCCTTTCATTTTAGTCCATCCAGTTCTATTTTATATTTATATTGTTATTCTTAAAATTCATACATATATATATATAGGTTATTACAATCGTTACATTAAACAACAACATTTAATCTTTCTTTTTTGGTAGTTGAAAACTTTCACATAAATCTTACATAATTACAGTACTTTAACAAAGATTCTTACCGGATATATTACTAATCAGATACAATTCACAGAAAATAATGCTTATTAAATTATTGTGATGGAATATCATAAAACCTTAAAAATAATTATTCACTTTATATTAGACAAAAAAAAATATTCTTTCTCTATTTAATTTAAAGAAATTAAAATTTGGATATAATTTTTTATATTTAGAGCAATTAACAAATTAATCTCCCAATTATTTATGCATTAACATATAATTTACAGCAATCTTAATTTTTTGCAAACAAACTTGAAAAAGTCCTATTATGACATTTTGTCATAACACATATGTAATTAACTTTTAAAAATATACAAATTTTTGCAAATAAACTGAAATTTTGTGGTTATAATAATTATACATCATCATCTTGAAATAGTGCCCTCTTGATCATCCCAGTCACCTCATCTCGTCAAGCCACGGACCATCATGTCACTCTTATATCATCATCTTAACCTGCCAATTTTAACTTACATTAAATTGATTACCCTTTATATTCGTATTTTAAAATTTTATAAAATTCAAATCTATGTATAATCCACAATTTAATTTATAATTTTACCCAGCTATACGAGATTTTTTAAAAAAATTAATTGCTTTTAAGCTCCTACATTTAATGTTCTTTTTTTATAGGATATTTAACGTACTTAAAGCTAGAAAGTGTACGTCATCTCATATATTTATGAGGTGTAAATGATTTAACAGGATAAATATCATATTTCTGTACATATTTATAAATTTTGTATTTAATAATTTAAATTTTTTGTTCTCATAAATTGCTAATATATATTTTCACATTTAATTTTTGTATCAAGCATAAAGTTTTAATTTTTGTTGAACATAAAAGATTTTTAAGAAAAAAAAATTTATTATTTGATGAAAAGTAACAATTTATTGTAAATACATTTATTATAGAAGATGAGATTTATTTTTCTGGGATTACTAATTAACTTCATTGTCAAACCAACTTCTTATTTATAATAATTTTGTCACCACCTCTCTTTCATTAATTTTCAGGACTTCTAATCCTTGTGCTTTGACAGATATATAGATTTATAAAAAGAAAAACGAAGTACTTTATGTTATGTTGCAGCTGCAAGTTGTGTAGATGCACTTGACTTTCCTATAACGTAAATTTTAATTTAAATAGAGTAAATAAGAGAATAATGTTAAATTATAAAAATTGAGAATTATAACTTTCATAAATAATTTTGATTGCTACTATGTGAGATTGTTTATGTACTGTCTAAAAATTTAATCCGTTAAATTTATTATTAGTTGGTAAACTATGTCTTTTCACATAAACTACCCCTTTCACTTGTAGAAATCCTTTGTATGTAGTTAGAAGTTCTTTTTTTTTTTTTTTTTACGGTTTTTGGAGGTAATGTTATTAGAAGTTGTTTTATCTTTATTAATATAATCATGTTACGAGTAATATTACATTCACAATTAATTATATTACTATATTCTGTCCAAAAAAAATTATACTACTATATTCGTTTTGTATCATTTTTTAAAAAAAAAAAAAATGTATGGTCTTAGACTATACATTAATGAGAAATATTCTTCACTTATCAAATAATTAGTAAACTAAATTTATAGTGCGAAAAATTCTCATAATATTTAAAGTAAAAGTAATTGAAAGATATCTTCTTTTGAAACCATAAATTTACGTGTCGTGTGAATTATACTATTATATTAGACAACAATAAAATACTATTACTAATGTCGAATCTCAAATGCGTCTCTAATGTTAGAGTTAAAACGACGTATATATCTAAGAAATTTGGCAAATTAATGGTAAGGTATTGAGTTGATCGGTGAAACTTGAAAATTTGGTGTAATCAATAAAAGAATTAAGTAGTCCATGTACTATTTGATTAAGTAATTAATTAATTGAATAAGTAAATTATTAAATGAGTTAATTTCTAAATTTTTTGTTAAGAGATAGTTCTTATGGTAAGTCTGTAAGTAACTATTTGATAGAAGTGATTAATAAAAAATTATTAGATAATGAAGAGTAATAAGATAATAAATTGTTACCGAATAATAAGAATAGATATCTAATAATAAAAATTTATCAAAAAACTTGTCCCTATCTATTTTTATAAAAGAGTTATGTATCTTTTCTTTTCTATCACTCAAACAAACATAAACTGAGAGAGGTTAAAGGATAGAAGCACAGTTCTTCACTCCTCATAATTTTCTTCTAAATTTTAGGAAGTTAAGGGTTTACGACAAGCTTAAACAATTATGCAATGAATTAAGATATATATGAAATTTATCCAAAACTGATAGTATTAAATATATGTGAAAATATATGAAATTAAGATACCATTAGAATTACATAAAAATAAAAATTAAAAAACTTAATTTCAATCCAAATTATAATTCATCATGGCATAAATAATTTGAAGATAATTATATATTCATATTTTTATGTTCAGAAATTTTATATCAATTTTATTTGCTTTTATTTTTTCCATCTACGTCTTGTTAAGGCGTAGAAAGCATCTTCTTTCTATTTTTACATTAAATTCATGACATAAATATATTGAAGATATTCCTCTTTCATGTGATTCAAGTATTAATTAATGAGTGAGGTCCCACAGCTGAAATTTTATTTTGGTTTTCTCATAAAATTTTCTACTTTTACCAATCACACCATAATTATCACATTTATATTAGTTTTAAATTAAAATTTTTAAGATTTGGTAATGTTGGATAAGTATCTACGTATTTCAAGAAAAAAAAATGAGTTCTTATATATAATTTTTATTAAAATTTAAATGTAGAGTATTATAGATCAAAGAATGAGTATTTATGTAAAATTTATTTATATTTTTTAGATTTAGTTCTATTTAATAGTTTATTAGGAATTCAAAAAAAATTTATTAGCATACGAGTTTATATTACTATTTCAATTTTTTAACTAATCTTGTTGAACATGCGAGTTTAACAAAAGGCGAAGATAAGAGAAACTTCTCTTTGGCATATAATTTGATGACTATACCCTCCAGTAGGGACATAAAAAAATTAAAATTCTATATAATATTTTTTAGGAATGTAATTAATTTAAGATTTTGCTGTTTATTTTGTAAAATTGTGCTTATTTTGTTTATAACTTTGTTTAATCTTTATAAGATTTTATAAGATTATGAAGTTCTACTTCTAATATTTTTTCAATAACTACACAAATTCCTAATTCTAACATTACTTTCAATTTACAGATTACTAATATTGAATTACAAATTTAGATTTCATATTCAATCTTTAATTTACCCACGAACACGCGCTATAATATGCTTTTTAAATTGTGAGAGAATATAATAAAATCCTTATATTAAACACTAACATTCTTTCTTTTTCAATTTGGAAATTTTCACAAAAAATCTTAGATAGTTTTTCTTTTCACAAAATTTTTTTTAACCGGATATAATACTAATCAGATACAATTTACAGAAATTGATTCTTTTTAAAAATTAATGCGATGGAATATCATAGAATTTTAAAAATAGTTATTCACTTTATATTAAACACTAACATTAATCTTTCTCTATTTAATTTAAGTAAATTAAAATGTTTATAAATAATTTTTTATATTTAAAGTAATTTAACAAAGAAATTACCCAATAGTTTATTTATTAACATCTAACTTACTGCAACTTTTTTTTTTTTTTGCTTACTGAATTTCAAAAGTCCTCTTATAAAATTTTTTACATAACACCTATAATGTAGTATAATTTTTTAACAATATACAAAATTTATAATCAAACTGAAATTTTGCATTGAGAATAATTATACATAATTTTCTTGAGGACAAGTCATCAAAGAGTACAGTTTTCCTACATGAAAAATATATGAATCTAACAATTAATATTAAAAAAATGTGCGACCTAATAACTCAGATTCAACTTATCAACAACACGTGGGATGAAAATTTTCACATTTTGACCGCATATAATCCAAAATTTCAGTCAAATGATTCAGATATAAAAAATTATGTGATTCAATAGTGAGTAATTCATTTTAGACACTGTGGCGAATCTGTATCATCCCAATTGCCTTATCTTATCAAGCCTCTTCTTGCTTTCAATTTTAATTTATATGAAAACTATTACCCTTTTATATTCATATTTTAAAATTTTATAATCTATTTTATCTAAATATACCGAATTTTTTAGAAATTAATTTTTTTCATTAAACACCTACCTTCAATATATTTAAAAGTAGAAATTGCCCGTCATCTAAGATATTTATGGGGCGCATATATTTAAAAGTATAAATCCCATATTTCTGTTTAAATTAAAAAAAATTGCATGTTAAAATATGATAAATTTTCAGAAAAAGTTATTACTAAAGATAATAACTTTTTAAACTATAAATATTATTTGAGTAAAAAATAAATAATTCATTTTAATCAAACTGACTATAGAAGATAAGATTATTTTTCCAGTGATTACTAATTGATTTCATTGTTACCATCATCTTATTTATAATCGTTTTGTCACCACCATTCGTTATTTTCAGGACTTCTAATCCTTGATCTTGGACAGATGGATAATTTTATTGATACAATCTTTATTTACATAGCTCCTCACTTATTCATTTTCATTGAAGATATTTCTCTCTCGTATATGTACTATCTATCACCTTGAATGACTGACTCTAATATCAATTAATGAGTGAGGTATGCATGAGGTGAAATTTTACATTTAATTGTCTTGTTAAAACTACAGAACCATAAATTTCTTAGCTTTTTAATCAAGATTGTTTTTCACCTTTTGTATACTATGCTTGTGTTTTCGAAGATTAATAACCACAGTAATTTATGGTATTAATTATAGTATGTAAATATGCAAACTTGCCTTATAAATTTATTTGTAAATATTCGTATACTTGTGTGTCTATATATATATATAGAGAGAGAGAGAGAGAGAGAGAGAGAGAGAGAGAGAGAGCTTGTTGATAAAAATAAAAAATTTCAAATATCTAAGACAGAAATAATGATAGCATTTCTCATGAAATTGGCAATCGTATCTTTTATATATCTATTTTTTTTATTTTATTAATATTGTTCGCATTATTACGAGAATAAAAATGAAAAAAGAAGTTATTTCTCAAGAAATAAAGATGAATAGGTAAAAGAAATAATTTCGAATGGGACCTACTTATCTGGTTTTCTAATTTTTCCTCTTCCCTTTCATATCCAATTGACTTTTTTGGATACTTCCAAATTAAGTAAGTAAGGACTTTGATGAAGTAAATAATTAAGCGCTAGTGACCCAAGGGTGCAAAATCTTCACCCACTCTTAGTCTAGGAATAACAATTATTTGTCTATTTCCATGTGGCATAGATCCCTTGTAGTAGGAGATCTACGCATTTTAGATTTGAACTGATGGACGAATAGAAATTTTTTTTAAAATATATACTTTTCAATAGTAATAAATATAAACTATTGGATAAAAATTGTCACACCTCACAACATGTAGAAGTGTTAAGCCCCTTGAATATGGTACGAAAAGAAAGAAAGAAATTAGCTTCCAAAACCAATTTCAAAAATTGATTTCTTTTAAAGTTACCAATAAAATTTTTAACAGAAAGATTTGGAGAACTAATTTTTAAAAAAAATAAATAAATAGAAATGTAGTCTATAAAATATAGATAAGTTAAAAAGTCTATTTGAATATTGGAAAGGCATTAGCACTCATAGTACTATTAACTTTATAAAATAACTTAAATTTTACAATGAAATGCCTAGTCTTAGCAACAAATTAAATCATTTTGAAAGCCCTTTGTTCTAAGTTTGACATTTTGTCCAAAAAAAACTCAATTATTATTTTTTTTAATATCAAATGAACAATTTTAATGCCTTTTTAATCATAAATGTTAGGGAATAATAGTCCGAGCATCTGAACATAAAAGAAGACAAAAAACTCAAGAATTAAAAGAAAATCAATTTAATAGACTACCTTTTGATGACCCTAATGCACACTTAAAAACTTTTTTAGAAACATGTGATAACTTTAAAGTGAGAAGCATTTCTCCAAAAATCATCTGCCTAAGGTTATTCAAATTCTCCTTCAAGTGAAGAGCCAAAGACTGGTTAAATTCACAGCCCAAAGGATCTATCACCAATTGGGCTCAATTAGTGTAGAAATTTCTAAACAAATATTTTCCTCTACTAAGATTAAGAAATTATTAAAAGATATCTTATAACTTTCAATAGTTTGAATTAGAATCATTATATGAGGCATATGAATGCATCAAAGATTTGCTTAAAAAATGTCCTTATTATGATTTTTCTAAGCAACAAGAGGAAAGGATCTTCTACTAGACTGACCACTTCATCTCGCAACCAAGTTGATGGGGCTACTAGAGGGTCACTTTTAAATTAGTACCCTGAGGATGCATTTGGGATCGTCAAAGAACAAACCTTGAATAACTATGAGGTCTATGAAAGAAAATCTTTAGAAAGATCATGTATTACGAAAGTCGTATTGCCTGAAAGGGGCATGCTGCAAGAGCGTAGGAGAGTGGTAAGCGTGGGAGGTGTGCTTGAAGGGCAGCAGTGTATTATTCTTTAGATTCTTTAACTAAGAAAGTCTTTAAGTCACCAATGACTTTCTTCTTATCACCATCTGCTATTTGAAGCATTTATAAAAAGTGCAGGGGACTTCAACTGCCTTCTTGTATTAGGTGAAGAGAAAGGGTGGAAGGCTTAGTAGGGCTTGAACCTAATATATTACTTATGAGCGGTATATTTCAACCAATTAAACTATAAGCCCTTACATGCAATTTGCTCACTTCAAGAAGAAGATAAGGCCCTCGCTCTATCGGTTTCATCCTCTCCAAAGAATTAACAATTTCAGCTATTCAATTCTCAGTTAAAGCATGTTCGTAGGAAACTGAAAAAATAGGTGGTTAGGGCCTATTAGCCCTATGGAAGTCTATCCTTACGATTCAGTAAAGTGAAACATATTGGGGTAGAGAGATTAACAATAATCAGTCCCTTGGAAACCTTTAGCGCATCTAAAAGAAAGTCTAGTTGAAGACTATAACAGAAGCCTTACTTGAGAGGCAACTAAACATCTAAGTACCCCTCTTTTTTTTATCTTTTATAAAGAACCCTGTATATTTAGTACAGTTTAGTGAATATCTTCACTAACATCAGCATCTTTCTGAATTTTGGACAATGTTAAGCACTCCATTGCCAAAGTGCTCAAATTTGCAAAAATGAGAAAGCCAACCAGCATCCAGGCACCAAAAACTAGTACCCAAATGTTGAAACATGCAGAAATGAAGAAGTCAACCAGTGGCCAGGGGCCTAAAACTAGTGCCCAAGCATTGAAATCTACCAAGAAAAAAAATGAAGTTAGCAAGAAAAATAGCGCTCAAACGCCTAAAACCAGGGTCCGAGCGTTGGAATATGTTGAAACGAAATAAATGTGAAAGAAGGCTGAAGAAAATCAAGCTTACAGGCATGTATTCTTTTCCTTTATATTCTTTTTTTCTTTTCTATTTTGGGTCACAATGAGGACACTGCCTAGTTCAAGTCTAGGGGATGAGTCATTAAATTCAATTAATTCTTTTTTTTTTTTTTTAGTCAAGAGTAAGTATGCAATTCGTTTTGGTTTTCAAATTTTTGTTTTGAGTTCTTCATGTGAACATCATGCGGTAATTTATGCTCCATGTTGACACACTTGTAAGCCAATGATAAAAAGTCTTGATTGTGCAAAAACATAGTTGATGGAAAATGATAAATGATCATAAGTTTGATTAATTTATTTATATTGAAATCTATTCTATTTCTAATAAAGTAGATATTTTGTGTGCAATTATGATTGTTTGGTTACTAGTTATTTAGAAAAGGCATGTATTTGCAGCAAGTTATATTAGCTATTTGATCATCACTTGAGGCAAAATCCTAGGTGACACACAATTTAGGAAGGATCATTTGAGCATTTTTTTTTTGGCCCACCAATGAAAAACTTATCTCTAGAGTCCCCATTTGATCTTAAAGACCTCTTTCTTTCTTAACCATACTCTCACCTAATCAACTAATTTAATCTTCCATTACACGTTGCATATCACAAGCACGAATAA
Source organism: Delonix regia (assembly GCA_037074485.1). Taxonomy (NCBI): domain Eukaryota; kingdom Viridiplantae; phylum Streptophyta; class Magnoliopsida; order Fabales; family Fabaceae; genus Delonix; species Delonix regia. Next base: position 32,260,825 of record CM073457.1, read on the forward strand.
AAAAAATAGGGATAATGAAAACATTTTTCAATATGCTATGCATAGAATGAAGGAAGAAGTGAGTTATTTTGGATGTATGTTTGCTTGAGCCCAAAAAAAAAAAAGGAGATGAAGCTAAAAGTGTGAAAAACATAAAGAGAAAAAAATTATAGAATTGTTGCACTTCTTATGCAAAGTAGTCAAAAGCCAAACAAAAAAAAAAAGGAGAAAATAATAAAAGTGCAGTAATTTCAAAAAAGAAAAAAAGAAGGATAAAATTTATTTTCCTTAGTTTAGGAAAGAAGAAATGAGAATAAGAGGGATTTGTGTTCCAAGATCCTAATGCTGAAGTGCCTGTTGTATGATTTGAGCATAATAATCACCCTTTTTATCTACATATATATAAGCCTTACATTATAAGCTATATAAAGCACTATTGATCTTTAGTTGTGTGTTCACCTATATCGTCTCCCTAGCTTTCTAACTTTTTTTCTTCTCATTCTAATTCACTTGTTTGAATTACAGAATAAGCAAATAAAGATTGATACTAAAATAAATAGGCATACACATGTAGGCCCCATCAAAATTGTAAATTTTTTTTATTTTAATCTAACACAATCTAATTTGATATGACTCAACTAGTCGAATCAAATTATTCGACATACCTATTGGAAAGGTCAGTCATTTAAAACTTTGTCATGTCTATTACATGTAAATGTTATGTGACCAATGGTGATCTCACAACTTTAAGAATGACACTATATATAAAATTAAAGTGATCATTTCTTCTTGTGGCTCCAACCAAGCTAACCCTTAATATGATTCAGTTTATTTCTTTGAAATAAAACAAGCAAATTCAAATACGAGTTCTGGCTTTCAACATGCTTTACTCGTTTAACAATTTGCCAACAGTTTATTATAGATATAATACATAGGGATAATTCTAAATAAGGATTGTAAATTTCCTCACTATATCATTTAAGAACATTTAATCTTATAATTTCATTCAATGACCTAAAGATATTTTAAACTTTTTTCATGGACAAAAATATTTTTGACCTTAATAATTTTAATAACTTCTTTACTTTCACTTAACGAAGTATTACAAAGTCACGTTCAAATTCAATAATGATTAGTTTTTAAATTTTATTGTAAAGTTTGTTAATTAAAATCAACAAATACAATGACATCAGATGTATATAACCTGAAAGAAGGGAGAATTGAGAAATAAAATAAAACAAAAAGCAATCAAGATCAAACTTAATAACTTATTAATCTGTTTATAAGATTAGTACAGTAGCCAATTATATCTGTTTTTTTTTAATAAAAAAAAGGTGTTTCTTTTGCGCACATGATTAAGATTCCAATGGTTTTATACAATATTTTGTTTATATAGCTCAATAATATTACAATTATAATTGGAACATTTTATGGCACACTTGTACATTATTATTGATTTTTTAACTTAAAAGTTTTACGATATGTGTGTAATATATGTTTAATCACATGAGCAATTTATATATCTTAGGAAATGCTGATTTTGGCTATAAAAGCTATATAAGTTGGAGAAAAATACAATTTTAGTTTCCTACTTTTGTCTTAAGTTTGATTTGGTTATTTATGAATGAAAAATATCAAAATAATTATCTAAAAATAAAATCCTTTAGAAAATAAAGGTTATCCAAAATTTAATTCGGTCCTCCAAAGATACCAAGTTAATTTACTTTTTTATCATTAAAAAATTATTTTAATAATTCTTATTTTTAAATGGTCGCAATTTTTTCTATAAAGTCCTTAAAGAAAGATTGTAAAGGGTATTGAGCCATAGCTATAGATGCCCTAGCATCATGAGTGACTATAAAGAAATCATCCAATGGATAATAATGCTTTAATCATGTCAAACTTTAGAAAAATTTAATTAAAAAATTGATTTATTTACAGAATTTGAGCCAAAATGTGTGGTGAGCATTTTACTTGATATATTGAGAAACAAAAATTAATATTGTCGTCCAAAGATAAAAAATATCAATATAATCATTCAAAGATAAAATACTTTATAACATAATATTTTTTTCAAAAATTAATTTGGTCCTCTAAAAGGACTAAGCCAATTCACTTTTTTTTTATTTTTAGAGCACATTATCAATATTTTTTTTATTTTTAAATGACTATATTGATACTTAGGGGCAAAAAAAGAAAAATTAAAAATTTTTCTGCTCAATAATTTGGACTAAAAAAGATTAAAATGTTTTCAAACAAAATGGCAGCCCAACAAGTTCATTTTTACTGCCTCAAATATGTTTTAGGCCTATGTCCCTTGTGTCACTTGGACTGATCACAATTCTTTCAATAAGCAAGAGAACATTTGCGTACTTTATGGACAAAAACTACCAATTGAAAGAAATGATCTGAGCCATGTACATTAATATAGACAAGTTCTGACTTGTTACTTAGAGAGAGAGAGAGAGCTCCCAATTGATTGCGGCCAAACCAAATAGTTGACTGGACCTACATAGAGGCTAGCCTCTCGACTGTTGTGGGATGGTTCACAACAAGCTCCTAATTAACGAAGGCCAGGCCTGGTAGTTAACTAGACTTGCACAAAAATTCACTAGTTGAATATCATAATTTTTCTCAATCTTTTGTATGTATTTTATTTTTATTTCTTCATTCTTCCATTATGTGATCACCACTCTTCCTAAATTTTTTTTAAACTCCCCTAATACTAACCGTCTCTAACTTGCTAACATACTAATTCAAGTTTTATTAAATAGCTCTAAATCATTTCAAATCCATTTAGAATTGTCCTAAAGTCTATGAAGATATTTTCGACCAAAATACAAAAGTCTATGGAAAATATTGGAATAATAGGTTACTCGGAACTTTATGCATATGATCTCTTACAATTTGAAAGCGTTTAAGCTACACTCCTTCATTAAGGGTACTTGAGCTTGTCCGTTATCATCAAAATTTTTGGGGTCAATATCCATATCATCATCATCCTCTTCAAACAAATCCTACTCATTTGAGCCACCGACATAGCAAAATCTTTGTTATTACCCTTTGAGAGAGTCCTAATAGAATAGTATGCATTCCGATGACTCACCCTATGACATTCAATTCTCCATTCTAGCCTCTCTTGAGGCTTTGTAGGAGAATATGAATTTACATCTCTTATTGTTACAAGGGTTGTTTACATTTTAAGCTATTGGATTATAATAACTGTATGCAATTACTGTAATTCCATAGCTCAAAATGTGTACTAATCTTGCTACGAAAAAAAAAAAAAAAAAAAAGTGCTCTTCGGCCTAATTAGTCCAATCATCTTGAACTAACTTGGTTATAAGAGTCAGATTGGATTAGATCAAAATAAAAAAATTACAAATTTTATTAAATCTAATTGGATCACACTACTGAGCCTCCTCAGCTACTATTTTCATTTTTATTTATATTTATTTTATTTATTATAACATATTTATAATGAATTTTTAAAAATTAATTCTTTTCAAATTTTAATCACTTTTCATTCAAAATCTTAATTTTTTTTATTTTTGCATTCATTTCAAATATTAAATTTTTTATTTTTTTCTTTTAAAAATCTGTTTTTATTAATTTTTTTCTATACAATAAACATTTTAAAAAAATAATAAACACAGGACAGATCCAATCACTTACCTAACCAAAACTATACCGAACTAAATCCCAAATCTTGCAAAAACTAACCCGAGCCATGTTCACCTCAGGCAAAATATACCGTGTCTCTCTTCTGCTTCTTGCTCCTGCTAAGAAAATTTACTCCATCAGCATTTGAGTGGTGTTGCTAATCTCCCACGTTCTCCTCCATTGCTTGAGATATGAATAACATTGTTTTCACTGTTAGACCCAAAACAATCACGGACTATAATATTAAAAAGATGCCTTCAATTTCTCTCATCTTTCTTTTTCTAAACAATCAGAAATAAAAGTAAATATATAGAATAAGAATAATAGGTTCATCTTAGGCTCAGCTCCTCTCTTCCCGATATGCCTTCCTCTCGACTTCGAACAATTATCTCCATGGATAATGTAAACATTGTTCACACCAATGTGATGTCTAAGGGACATAATGTCTCTTACCAGCCTTAATATCACATTATGGTGCAACTGTACAAAGTTTTACATGCACAGTCTGGTACCAAAGCTTGAGGACCCAAGAGGAGATTTACAATTTACTTAAGAATCTGACATCCAAGACCATTTTTGCAGATTCTTGGTTTCGAAGATGAGAATCTTTCCCTCTAAGGCTTTAAGTTAAAGGTTATCTTCATTTGAATCTCCCAACTTGGCATAACAACCGGGCAGGGAAAGCAGATGCTAGTATGCTATCTTGGTTCTTAGGGAGAAATCTTACAGTAAGACAAATAAGTAAAGTCTTCCTATCAGTTTGAAAATATATTCTCAAGAATTTTCAAACTTTAATGATACTTTGATCATCTCATTAATAAATGAACAATGGTCGCACACATAAAGGAAAAGGAGGCAACAAACCTACCACTAAGTCCTCCTATAGTCATCGATAAAGATAAGAAACAAGGAATAAGGACTTATCTTCAGTATTATCCCCATCAAATTATAGTTGCAATACCAGCTAATCAAAAAGAAGACAAACACTTGAAAAAAATACAAGATAAATGTTTAAAAACTCCTATTATCAAGGATGCCTACTTTAATCAAGCAATTTCTAAAAGCTTTAAAAGTGGCACTTGCTTTCCAACATATTCCTTCTGCACCACCAAGAAGGAAAAAAGAGGTACAGCGCAGTAAAGGTTTGAAAACTTTCGACATCACCTATCATCATAACAAGAGAAACTGATGTGCCTTTACAAAAGACAAGTTTTCCAAAACCCAGAAGGCTACATTTCCAAATAGGAAGTAAACAATTTGGATTTCATGGTAAACAGCAAATAAGAACATAGCAGCACAGGGACAAGACTGATGTACAGAAAAGTTTCATCTCAGAAGACATGTCCCCCGGCATATTAACACAATGAACATCATCTTAGCCAACAATCCTGCCAGTCAAAACCCAACCTTAACATGGAATTGACTAGTCAAAAAAGATTCATAAAAACTTGGCCAAAAACATGATGGATGAATCATGAATGGGTGTTATAAAAAAGTTATACCAGCAGAGCAGTAAAAATCTATGGACCAGTGTTAATATTTGATAGAGGATTTAAAACTAAGGAGTTGGATGTAACAAAGAGATTGCTGAGTTTTAATGAAAGACCTCTCTGTATTGCAATAAAACCTGATACAGTAGCAACATATGATTTAGTAAATGCTTTTCTCCAAGAATATGAACTAAAAGTTAGAACACAGCAATAAATCAGAGGAATGTGATAGGCCCTTGAGTCCAAAGATACCCCGTGTGTATCCCAAGAGTCTCAATGTAGCTGAGGGAAGATTGAGGATGGGTGTCAGGGTGTGGCTCATGAGAGTGATGTAAATAGGGGGGTGTTTGGGGGAGAAGGAGAGAAAGAGTTTGGTTAGGTCGTTATATAGTTATATAGTGTGCTAGTGTGCTTTTGGGGGGGAGGGAGGGGAGAGGAAGATTTGCCGTTTTTGTGGAAAGACTACCTTCTCGAAAGCTGGAAGTGTATTGGTGTGTTTCTTTCTGTATCTTCCTTTTGTTTCCAGCTGTGTAATCCAGCTTCCCTTCTGAATTCCTTCAAGTAAGAGGGCTTCGGTTTACTGTTTTCTTGAGGAATATTAGACGGGCTACATCAGAATGATGCACGGAAGGAAAAAGGATAACAGGAGCTTGATACCTAGGTTAATTTAAGACAAGTAATAGGCTGATGCAATGAATTAGAATCAATGAGAAAAACCAAACCTAATTGACCAGTTAAAAAACCAAAACAATCTCATCTCCAATAATTGATGAAAATTCCAGCAATCCTTCTAAAAAATTGAAACATGGCATATGCAAAGCTAAATCATCAGTTGGAGAACTATAGCAATCCCTGGAATCGAAACTAAGCTGTGATCCAGAGAATTCGCAATATTAGATGAGAAATTCCAGTGGCCTCTTAAAATCTGAAACAAGAACTACTTGGAGCTACAATGGTCCTATTTTTAGCTACTAATGACAGCCAGCAAAACTAGAATTAAAAAAAAAAATCTTTATTTTTTGCAGACTGTCATATAGAGAAGGAACATAAACTCAAGAACAGGAACTTAATGTGTACTTCCTAAAATTAGATGGTCAATGTGTTATAATAGAGTACAAACAAAAAGAGACTTACATGAATATCCTTTATAATTACTTATCAATTATCATTCATTCTTCATGGTTCATGGATGCTCAGCTATGCAATGTCAGATATTCATCTCCCATACCCTCATGACAAAGATAGAAACGAGATCCATAGAATCACACTAAGATGCTTTGCAGGTTCAATCAATAAGAACTTCTAAGTGACTACATCAACTGGTTAATTTTGCATTAACATGGTCATGAAAGAAATTCTTATTCCACAATTAAGTTTATAAATCAACAATTTTCTAAATTATCAAGGCACATTTCAATAAATGCTATTGACTTATCCAACTGTGTTAGTATTTTCTCATAGTCTCTTATTGCAGTTAGTACTTGAGCATTCATATGACAAGTAACCATAGTGAAATTCATATAACAGATTAGTTACTAGTGCACTTGATGAACTTTTACTATGGTTTAAGTAGAATGCACATATATTAGAAATAGAAGAGAATAAAGAGCGACAACTTAAGTAACTAATTCAGTCAACATCAAAAGACATTTTTTATTCACTACAAGCCATTGAGGAGGTACAATAGATATGCTCCATCACTTTCGTTCTAAGAGGGTCAGGACCAGTGTTGTTAATATTGTGCAATTTCCAATTTAAACTGCAAAGTTGATTCCCACTGCCAGTGGTACAAATCATGGAGGGAATCACGGGTAGGCTTGAAATGTGCAGAGAATTGCATAACCCAGTGCAATACAACCTTGCAAAGCTGAATCACAAGACTCTGTGATTCAGTAATCTCCACAAGAAAGGCACATCAACTCAGGTCCATGATGACCCGACACAACCCAACTTTTAAAAAGTACTTCTACATTTTAAAAAGAAGGTTACTCAATCATTAGAACTCAAACTTACCTATCTGCCTGCTTTTAGGTCTATAAAACCTAAGTCAGAATTTTATTACACCTCTACCATTATCACCGACTTCAGTTAGAAGGATTAAATATTCAATTAGTGCCTCTTTCAACATTGAGCAAGGGTCATTCTGTCCAAGCATATCACTTTCTCCTTCACTGCTCAAAAATTATATTGGAGTTTTGAAAGAGTTTTTCATTATCTAGTAAGGTATAATCAAATTGTACCTGTACTATATTTATATTTGTTCTTTGAGTCATTTGTTTATGCTATACATATATACGTAGTATAGATGATGTAGGACACCAGAAAAATTTGAAGGGAAGAGTGGGAAGATTAAGGAGAAAGGGAAGAGATTGAGAGAAAAAGAGAGGAGAGGGAGAGAATTAGGTGATCAGACACAACAGTAGTGGGTAATCCATGCAAGCGAACAATCTCTTGAAGGAACATCTTAGCTAAAAGAGCAACATCAGTTGTCTTACTACATGGAACAAAGTGGGCCAATTTTAAGAAACTATTCACAACAACTAAGATAGAATCATGTTCTCATGTCATGCGAGGTAATCCTAAGACAAACTCCATATTAAGATCTTTCCAAGGCAAGTCAGGAATAGGCAAAGGAGTATACAACCTTGTGTTTTGTTTCTTGGCCTTGGAAGTTTGGCAAGTACAACACTGAGACAAAATTCTAACGACATCACGTTTCAAAGAGGGCCAAGAAAACCTATCTTCAACTAAGGCTATGGTCTTATCCCTACCGAAATGACCAGCTAAACCTCCAGCATGCAATTCCCACACAAGAAAATCCCTAATGGATGTATGAGGAATGCACAACTTAGACCTACAAAAAAGTTAACAATCATTAATGATAAAGTCAACATGACCATGACGGTTACCCTCACTCACTTCTTGAAATATGGTGCCAAAGTCTGGACAAGAAGTATACTCATCTTAACCTATCAAATCTTGTAATGCTGACACTTATAGAGTTCAGGATAGTGAGCATGCAACTTAAAGCATCAACAGCTTTATTCTCTACCCCAGAACGATGTTTCACAACAAAAGTGAACCCTAGAAGAAACTCTACCCAAGTTGCATGTCTAACATTTAGGTGTTTTTGGGATTGGAGAAACTTAAGGGCTTGATGGTCATTTTTCAAGACAAATTCCTGGGGTAGAAGGTAAAACTTCCAATGCCAAATGGCTCTAACAAGCTCTAACAATTGCATAAAACTCATTGTCAAATGTGGAGTACTTTTGCTTTGCCTCATTGAGCTTTTCACTAAAAAAAGCCACTAGATGGTTTTCCTGACTAAAAACACCACCTATTCCTACCCCAGAAGCATCATAAGCAACCTCAAAAGGTTTGGCTAAGTTTGGTAAAGCTAGGACGGGGGCCTCTAAAAGTTTCTTCTTAATGGACTCAAAGACTTACGAGGCTACAAGGGTCCAATGAAATTTGTCCCTTTTTAAGGAGTCCGTTATAGGGGCCATGATGGTACTAAATTCCCTAATGAAATGCCTATAAAAGAAAGCTAAACCATGGAAACTACGCACTTCAGGAATGGACTTAGGCTGAGGCTAATCCCGTATGGTCTTGACTTTTTGGGGATCAGCTGCTAATCCCTGTTTGGAAATGATAAACCCAAGGAATATGACTTGATTCCTAAGGAAAGAACACTTAGGGAGATAGACGTAAAATTTTTCATATCGAAGGGTGAAAAGGACTTGGCAAGGTGGTCTCAATGCTCTTCCCTATACTTACTATATACCAATATGTCATCAAAGTAAACAACCAAAAATTTTCTTAAGAAAGATCTAAAAATGTGGGTCATGTCTCTCATAAAAGTGCTAGTAGCATTTGATAGGCCAAAAGGCATTACTAACCACTCATATAACCTATCCTGAGTTTTAAATGCGGTTTTCCATTCATCTCCAGGTCAAATCCTAATTTGCTGGTAACCGCTACAAAGATCAATTTTGGAGAACCAACTAGACCCAGTGACGAGGTCCAACATGTCTTCAAGCCTAGCGATAGGGAACGTATATTTGATAGTGATGTTATTAATTGCTCAACTATCTACACATATTCTCCAAATTCTGTCCTTTTTTCGAGTTAGGAGGGCCAATACAACATAAGGACTAAGGCTGCTGGATATATCCCTTTCTAGTAATCCCTGGACTTGCTTATTTAACTCTTTCCTATCCTTCAGGTTCATTCTATAATGTGGGAGGTTGGACAAATAAGCCCTCGGGATTAGGTCAATAGCATGTTGAATATCCCACATAGGTAGGAGTTCTAAAGGGAGCTCATTAGGGGTAATGTCTTGGAATTCCTCTAAAAGTTAAGATATTTCACTAGGCAAGTCCTCATTAACAATCAAAGTAATTCTAGTGAGAACCTTAGGAACTAGGGCAAATATCACATTGATCTCTTAACTTTTCAGCGAGTTTGTGTTTTCCTAAAAAAATGTGAAAGGAAGAGTGGGAAGTTTAAGGAGAAAGGGAAGATATTGAGAGAACAAGAAAGGAGAGGGAGAGAATTAAGTTAACTCAATAATATTTAATCAAATAGTCTATTGATAACAAAGTGCTTAGGGCTATTTATAAAGAGCCCTATAACAAAACAAAATAATATAAAATCCAAACAAAATATCTAAATTCAAAATAATTCAAACAAATAATCCTAAAGTAATTCAAATTTAAATTCCTCGATTATTCAATCATAACAAAATATTTAAATTCAAAATAATTCAAATTCCTAAATTATTCTAAATACCTAAATCGTAAAACATCTAAGTCTATCCTTAACAAAATCTAGAGTTTCTTGCCCCTAACATATGTCTTTAGTTTCTCATCATTTACCCCCGGCTTGGGAGGACTCTCCTCTAACTGTTGGCATGACTCCAAGAAAGTTGGATCCAATCACGAAAACTCCTCTTTAGTAATCCATGTAGCTTCAATATTTGAATAACCCTTCCAACAAACAAGGTGGCGACGAAGAGAACCCTCTGACGAAAGTATTGTTTGGTCATCCAAAATTGCTTCAATGCCCTCCACAGGTGGTGGGACTACTAGAAAAGAAGGTACAGAAGAAGGGTGAACTTGGGTACTTGCAAAACCATCAAAAAGAAAAACGGAGGCTCGAAAGTGCCTCAGTAAGAGAATAAATCCTCAACATTGAAAACTGGACAAATGGTCATATGAGGAGGTAACTCTAATAAATATGCATTAAATCCAAGTTTACTGGAAATAAGGAAAGGACCACAAGCTCGGGCATGCAACTTTTTAAAGCAATTTTTAAGATAACGCTCAAGACGAATGCGGGCCATGACATAGTCACCCTCATTAAAGTGTTGGTGTACATTAGTAGACAACTTATATTGTTCATTGCTTAATGCAAGCTTTCGCTTAATCTCAACATGTAATTCACTAAGGTGTTGGGCAAATGATTCTACAGACTCAGAGATTCGAGATGTCAATGGGATGGGTATAAGGTCAATTGGTTGGCGCTGGTTAAAGCCATGGACAATTTGAAAGGGACTCTTACCTGTGGACCTATTGACCGAGTTGTTATATGCAAATTCAACAATGGGTAAAACTCGATCCCAATTCCCAGGTCTATCTCCCACTAGTCTCTTAAGCAAATCTCTTAAGCTACGTCTTGTAACCTCAATTTGCTCATCAATTTGTGGGTGAAAGGCCAAAGAGAATTTTAACTAAGTGCCAAAGAGTTTCCATAGGATTTTCCAAAAATAACTAACAAACTTGACATCCCTATCAGACACAATAGTAGTGGGTAATCCATGCAAGCGAACAATCTCTCGAAAGAACATCTTAGCCAAAAGAGAGGCATCGGTTGTCTTACTACATGAAATAAAGTGGGCCATTTTTAAGAACCTATCCACAACAACTAAGATAGAATCATGTCCTCATGTCGTGCAAAGTAATCCTAAGACAAAGTCCATACTAAGATCTTTCTAAGGCGAGCCAGAATAGGCAAAGGAGTATGCAACTCCGTGTTTTGTTTCTTGGCCTCGGAAGTTTGGTAAGTACGATACTAAGACAAAATTCTAGCGATATCACTAGGAAGGTAAAGGTTAAGGCTCTTGAATATGATAGAACCTTAGACCCTAATGCCTTTTGAGACTGGTTAGCCAATATTGAGGACTATTTTGATTGGTACGACATGATTGATATTCAGTGTATCCGCTTTGTTACAACTGGGTTTATGTTTTCCAGCGAGGTTCAAGCAAGGGTGTGTGGCTGGAGCAAAGAAGGACCAAGCTCTAATACCAAATTGGTGTAGGACACTAGAAAAATGTGAAAGGAAGAGTGGGAAGATTAAGGAGAAAGGGAAGAGATTGAGAGAAAAAGAGAGGAGAGAGAGAGAATTAAGTTAACTAAATAATATTCAATCAAATAGTCTACCGATAACAAAGTGTTTAGGGCTATTTATAGAGTCCTATAACAAAACAAAATAATATAAAATCCTAACAAAATATCTAAATTCAAAATAATTCAAATAAATAATCCGAAAATAATTCAAATTCCTAAATTATTCAATCCTAACAAAATATCTAAATTCAAAATAATTCAAATTCCTAAATTATTCTAATTACCTAAATCTTAAAATATCTAAGCCTATCCTTAATAAAATCTAGGGTTTCTTGCGCCTAACATATATGTCTTTAGTTTCTCATCAATAGATTATATAGTTTAAGCTATTTTTGAATTGTCATTGAATCTTTTAATTTGATATGATTCACAATTCAGGAATATACCTTCCAAATTCGCAATTCTTATCACAATTTGACAATTCTAGTTAGGACTAGAAATTCTTTCAGAAACAAGAATGAACAAGGAGAAGAAAACACAGAAAAATCCCATCCACACAAGAAGTTATACCAAACTTTGACAGTTATTGGGAAACTTCAGTTTGAATTGTGCGTGAAAGAATCCATCTTACCCTGAACATAATAGAAATCACAAAAATAGGAGTTTTAAATTGTGATTGCTGTGGTGGTCGCAGATTTGCAGTTGCTAATGGCAAAAGTGCAAAGAAATGCATGCTATTATGGACCATAATCACTCCTCAGACCTTACGTCATTGCGCAACTGTCAGATGGCAATTTAAAAGCTTGATGATGGCCATTTAAAGTTGCCATTGTTATTCAAATCAAGAAAGTCCAAAACCACAAAATCAAAGACTTGTGCTGGCAAGCAAAACAGCATTATGGAGTTTCAATCATAGCCCTGATGAAAAAACAGAAAAAGAGAACCAACTTTCAAACACAAGCAAAACCTACAATTAACCTAATAATCGTCATCATCCAAACACTAATAAAGAAAATCATAAAATGGAAGACAGGCTTCCCAGTACAACAACATAAATTGAAGTCCTCCAAACACAGATCAATTCAGTTATCTCCCAGATTGGGAGGGAAAAAAATTTGATGGTTTAAGGGAGGAAAGGGTGACAAGTGTTGCCCTCCATTTCCATGCCCCTCCTTCATTTTTAAATTTACAAACCAGGGGAAATTCTCCCTTTCCATTTCATCCATTCCCGTGCATCCAAACACAGAAAGTGTTGTGTTATAAAGAAATATTCTTGGTTTCTCGCTGGCTGTATCATATAGTCAAGGGAGCCAAAGTCAGGAACAGGGCAGCAAGTCTGGTAACTTTAATGTCTACTTTCTAAAATAAATAATCAATGTGTTATAGCCTATAGGTTTAAACAAAAAGGGACATAGATAATCAATGTGTTATGAGCCATTGATGAGATACATTACACCATCGTTTTCCTTTTAAAGAGGACAGGAGACCCAGGACTAGAAATGATTTAAGGAACAAGAATAAACAGAGATAAGAGAACACCCAAAGGCTAAAACCATTCTCAATATAATGGAAAATTATCCACCCACAAACATATCACATCTGACAACAAAACGATGCTAAGTCTCTATTCTATTTTATTTCGTCTCTAACCTCAAAATTGTGATACAATATCAGAAATAGAAGAAAGGGTTCCTAATACAACACAAAACGAAATCCTTCAAACACAGACTAATTCACGTATCTTAACAACTCAACAGATTGATTCACTTATCTTAGCGACTAAATCCATCTGTCAGCCAACTCAGTCCCGATTCTTCAAGCGCTCAAGCCGCTGATTCAACTGCTCGATCCTCACAACCAGATTGGTGATGGAGTAGAGAAGCCAGTAGAACATCAAGGCTGCACCAATGAGGAGAGCATTGCGCTGGCTCTTCATAATGGACTTCTGGTGGCGAAGGTGCTCCGAGGGGGAGCACGTGTCACCCTCGCAAGAAGGACGAGTCTCGTACTTCCAATAGATGTCCATGAGCAAGAAAAGGCAAAAGGGGACCACAGAGAGGAAGGGTTTGAGAAGGTTCCGCGTCACAGCAATCAAGCCCTTGCGGAGGCCGTCGAGGCCAGGGATCGTAAGGAGGAGGACCATGATAGCCTCAGCACCAGCTGCATACCCTAGCACAACCCATTCAAGCGCCATGGATGAATTCTCTCTTCTCGGATCTGTGTTCCGGTATCGAAGCGAATCTCCAAACTCAGCCTATTATTCGGCAACAAGTAGTTCCTCCGAAGGCAGAAGTGGTAGGGAGGGTTCTTGGACCAGGATCATCTAAATTTCTTGGGAAAATTTTTTATTAAAATCTTTAAGAAAATTATATTTTTGATATCTATATTTTAATTAATTTTTAATTTAATTCACATAATTTAAAATTTTATAATTAAATTATTATAATTTAAAAATATTTTAAATTTAGTTTCATTTTTATATATTATTAGTTTATTAAATTTTGTGGTTATATTAATTATATACGGCCTTAACACTTATAATTTATGATAATAATAGATAATATTATCAAAAATTTAGATGAATTGGTGAAGCAAATGTGAAATTATAACATAAATTCATAACATTTATCTTTGTTAATCAAATGATCGTTAAAATATATAATTATATAATGAAAATAAAATATACAACATATAATTTAATTAAATGTTAATTACATTTAAAATAAAAAATTGAAAGGAAGAAATTCTTAGAAAATTAAAAAATAAAAGACAATAATTAGTGTAAATTTGTCTTCCTTAAGAAGCAATAGCAGCCATATACAATCTTATCTTGAGTAACAAAAAGTTTATATGAACTTTATTGTTATTATTTATAGTATTATATAAAAATATTGCAATTATATTTTAAATATTGTAGGATGGCTCAAGGGAAAAAGATATTAATAAACCTTGATAAGTTTGATTTTTTTTTTTATATGATTAATTTGAACCAAAATTTAATATAAAAATTGTCCTCAGAATAGTCCGGTGGAGAAATTAGTGGCAAGCACATAAATTGTTGAAGGTCAACAGCAATGACCATCATCTAAGGCTCGGGAATATAATTTTCAGCAATAAAAAATTGATATTTAATTAAAAGAGAGAAAAATATAGTTTTGGTCCCTCACTTTTGACCTTAAGACCAATTTGATCCTTAAAAAATGAAAAGTATTAATATAGTTTTCCAAAGATGAAATCCTTCACAAAATATAAGTCCTCCAAAAATTAATTTAGTCCTCTATAAAGTCCAATCCATTCACTTTTTATCTTTGAAAAACCATTTTGATACTTTCTATTTTTGAAGAACCAAATTAATACTTTAGCTAAAGGTAAGGGACTAAAATTATATTTTTTTCAATTTAAAAGATTTATCATTAGACCTTAGAGAAAGGAATAAAATACACTTTTGGTCTTTCATTTATCACATAATTATTATTTGGTTTCTCACTCATTGAAATATCTAAAATAGTCCTCATTCATTGGAATATATCACATTTGGTTCATCATTTTTTAAAAAAATATTAAATTTAGTCCCTTAAATTTAACGTTTAAAATGTGATAAAGGAACTGAATTTGATAATTTTATAAAAAATAGAAGACAAGTATAACATTTTTTAACGAATAAGAAACTATTTTAGACATTTTAATAAGTAGGGACCAAAAATACAATTTTTTTCTTAGAAAAATAATTAAAATTTTTAGTGTACTATTCCAATAATTGAGATAAAATGCAAAAAGCATATTTAAAACAATTTTAAAACAGCCTCTTTACTTTTCTACAAGTAAAAACTCCTGCAACAAATATTATTTAGGACTAACTTTAAGTCTAATTTTAATATATTTAGAATGAAATTCTTTAATAAAAATTTGATATGTATAAAAATAATTTTAAAGATTCAATTATGTGATAAGTTTCTCTTATTATTTATCAAAATTTTATGAATAATTAAATCACTGATCAAATTTATGAGCTTCAAAGAATTTGAACTTTGATAGTAGCATGCAACTATAGACTTCAAACATTCAAATGATGTCATGGCTCAATTTTGACTAGGGATGGTAGTGAGGAAGAATGCTTCTCTCTAATTACTAAACAATGAGTGGTAGTAGAAAGGAAGAGGTGATGACCCGATGAGACGGTGGCAGCTTAATTTTATTGAACCATCATATATATTTAGATTTGATTTATGCCTTCACGTTTTTTAAATTTCAACTTATTAGACATAAGTATATGCAGTACATAACAATTTTTTTATCTGACATTTTAATTTGAGTCTAGTAAACCTACACATATATAATGTATATAATTTACACAAAAACTATTATTATTATAATTATTACTTAATATTTTTCTTTGTCCCGCCTTTTCTTCCTATTTCTCTAATTTTTCCTACCTTTTTTTTCTGTTAGTTTCTCCATTTCTCTCCTGTCCCAAATCTGTGGTTGTGGGTGAATTAAAATTTGGCCTTCTGTGTATGAGTGTCCAATGTCTAATAATTAGTGGTGTGCAAGACCCATGATCTTATCAATCTAGACTTGGCAAGGCCATCAGGAATAAGGGATTGAGTTTTATACATATAATCCCTTCCAAAGTCAATGTATAGAATTGGCCCAATTCTATTTACTTATTTTTAAAAAACTTTGTTAAAATTACGTTATTATTTTTTTCTATAAAAGCAAATTTTCTATTTTTTATTAATTGAATATGGATTATTTTTATGAATAAAGGATATCTCATTTTTTTAAATATATATCACTCTTTTTTCCTTTGAAAATTTCAAATTAATATTCATAAAACACAATTTTAAAAAATATAAGTACAATTTTTGTAAAAGACCTAGTTGACCCAACTCTACCCAAGTTGGCCGGGTCATGAACTATGTCACACTCCGAACAAGAAGTTCGAAGGGTGAGGCATAACTCACCTCCGTGAACCAATAAAAAATCATACAACCTGAATAAAATAATCACAGACTTCCATACAAAGTATATGTAGTCACACTAGTCAATTAATATACATAATCTATGAAAAAGTAAAGATAAATAACTATTACACTATATAACTTTTGTGTGAAAATTTTGGCAGAGTCTCCCTAGAAATATGGGCTTCCCAAAACTTCCACAAACAATCACACATATCAAAAAATATAAAGCTTTGCTCTCACAAATGTTCTCAATCAAACAGTCTAATATATACATAACTTATAAAACCCTACCTGTGACATATGGAGCCACTAGAGTTCAATATATACCATATTTACAATAGAAGAATTTTTGCCATTGCGAACAATGTAGGGTTCACCAAATGGAAACAATCTCAACGCTAAACTGTGGATGAGGATCTAGGGTCCACATTGTTATCTGAAAAATATAAAAAAATAAAGGTAAGTGATAATTACTCAGTAAGTAAATACCCCTAACTATACCAAGAGGGAAATAGATGAGGATGATAGAATATTTCACAATCATTTACAAAATAAGAAATTAATAATAAACATTTATACACCCTGAATTTTCAAAACATTGCAATGAAAAGACATTCCACAGAAGTAATAGTAATACAGTAATCAAATATCAACATTTGCTAGTGGTAGCAGTACAATACAGTAGCAGTTATGAGTAAAATGGCTCACAAATAGTCAGTGGTACGACATAAAGCCTCAGTACAGTAATACAATTCATGGTGCACTATGACTAACGCCTACTGCCGTTAGTTACAAGGTTCTATATAAGATGAAATTTGTAAAAAACAACTTCATTTATAATTATGAAACCATTATAAATATACTCAAACAGTAAAACTTCAATTTTCCAAAAAATCAAATAATAGACAACATCATGAGGTATAACCAGTTTGTTGCAATATTCTAAGAATGAAACATAATTCACCTTAATCAAGAGGTTTTCTGAAATCAAACAGTATTTTAATCATTATACAGAATTCAATACAATTGTAAAAGAAACTTTATAATAAAATCTGATAGAATTCTTAAAAAAAAAAAATTATAATAATTGTCAAGAAAGGATTTAACTATCTTAGGAAGTTCGTTCGCAAGGCATCAGAGTGAATAAAAACACTAATTTACAAAAGGAAAATTTTGAAATTCAGAAAACAAGTATAGTTAGTAATATATACTCATCTAAAGAGGATTATACTAACCTCTTCCTACCCTACTTACAATTCCCTTATTGACAATTGTTCTAGCCACCTATAACATTAAATAAAATGCTCTTAATCTTTAACATTCATGAATAATTTTAACCATTTAATCTTTCTACCTATCTATTTATCTAGTCCTTTATTCACCATTAACCCATTACTTCTTCAATTCTACTTGCCTCTCGTACCTTTCAAAATCTTAAGAAATCAAATTTTTGGCCCACATTCTTTGATAATACCCAAAAAATGCTTATGGCCTTTAGTTTTATTCAATCTACTCCATTATGCACTTCTTAAAATTCTAATTACACACTATTAACACCAATGTCACCATAAAGATTATTTAATTAAATTCTAAAATCCTTTATTCAACTTGCCTTATTGTTTAATGCTATTTAATCAACCCATATAAGGTCTCCCATTCAAATTTCCTCTCTTTTTCACTATGAAAAATCTCAGAAAAATTAGCAATTCAACTTATAATTCAAAATAAAACTTCCAATAATCTTAAATAACTTCCTAAATGCATATTAATATTTGAAAAGCCCAAAAATTCGAATTTGACCTCCTTGCAAGATCATACATACACCAATAATTTGGGGTTTTTAAATCTAGAAGTTAAAACTCACAATTGATTAGTGATTCCAAGGGAGAATTATGTAAAATTTACTCATGATATGAAGCTCTAACTTAATTTAAAGCAATCACCCTAGATTGAGCTCAATTTTGCCTATTCTTTTGAGTGAAAAATGCCATGAATTTAGGTTCCCTGAGGCTATTTTGATCAAATTGATCGGTGATTAAGGTAGAGAGTTGGCCAAAATTCATGGAGAAGCCGAATTCCTAAGCTAGATCAAAGTAAAATGCACTTAAATTCACGAAATTTAAGCTAGAAATTCAGCCACTGTGCATTCACCGGAAACCACGGTATTTTCGGCCGCCTAGAGGCTAGTGGCAGTGGTACTGCGACGATGGACGTGCTCCAATGGCCCCAAACGGCAATGGAAAATGCTCCAAAGCTCCAACAGGCAATTTACATAGTGATAGTACCGAGGGAGAATGACGAGGGAGTAAGGGAGTCTACTGGCAAAATGACATCATTAGGGCATTTTGGTAATTTAATTGAGAATATTTTGCAATATCAAATCAAATTTTTTCCTAGGAGATACTTGGTTTCCATATTCTATTCAGTTATAAGTGATAGAAATGCACATTATAAGGCTTAAGTCCTCACATTGGTTGCTATTCTAGATAAAATTTCATCTGTATTTATATTTAGTACTTCTTGAAGTTCCTTTTTTAGTATTACATTATCATGTAAATCTTATCCCTATCTCAAATGAATTTTCTCCTATTCTCCAACTCTTAAAATAAAACAAATCATTATTATTATTATTATTATTATTATTATTATTATTTTCTTTGGGTATTACAAACCAAGTCTCACTAAGCTAAATCCAAAATTGGGCCAAAAGTTTTAGCCCGATATCAAAACCAAGCCACACCAAGTCAAGCCTCAAATTAGTAAAAAATTTGGCCTAACTTAGTATATGTACACCCCTGGCAGTACACACATCTAATATTGGTAGTCAAGTCTTAGGTTGATTAAAGATAGTGCCGTTACAAATTAGTAAGAAATATTAATATCATTTATTTTCAATACAGAAAAGAATAATGATATCACGACCCGAGCTGATAGGGCGTGACTAGCACGAGGATGAGGTGTCATTCATCCTTGTGAACCTGTCAGAACCCTCATAATGACAAAACTTATATAAATACATATTAAACAAACATAGATCACATAACTCTTCATATAGATAGTTTCTGACACACCATAATAATATATTAAACATTTAGCCTGTATACAAGGGAGCAACAGAACTGAATCATAAAAATACTGAAAGACATAACTCTAGCAGTAGGCTAGGCTCACTAAGGAATTAATCACTAAGACTAAAATTTTGAAGGTGGACATTCTGAATCGAGGCTGAGATCTGAAAAATGTTAAATAATAGGATGAGTGCAAACTCAGCGAGTAGATAATTCTAATATTTTAAAAATTAAGACAGACTTACTGTGGTATGTCTTTCAAAATTTAAAACTAGATATCATATAGACATAATTCAGTGATATTAAACAAAGAAATATAATCAACAGAATGTAATTGGGAATCTTCTACAGAACCAGTTATAATTATATAGTACAAAGCTAGTCCAAGGCTATTGATAATATATCGAAACAGATACTTATTCAGCCATAGGCTCTGAGTAAATATCATAATGACCCTCAGCATTAAACAAAATATAGAGGTAAGGGTATCATACCTAACCTTATCAGGTTACCAATCGCAGTGCACTACGACTAATGTCAATTATCGTTAGCTACAAAGTTCTATGTTGGACATATTCCCAATATTTCAGAGACAAATAATTATCCATGTACATATATCAAAATTTTCAAAATCGTACCATTTCAGAATTCATATTTCAGTATTTCTAATAATTCAATATTCAAAATCATCATGAATAATTTAAAATAATATTCTACATAATTAGGATTATCTACTCACCTAAGATAAATACATCAACCTCCTTCTATCCTTGATTATAATTCCTTTGTCAAAAATATTCTAGTCACCCAAAAATATTAAATAAAATACTCTTATCATTCAATCCTTACAAATAAATTTATTTATTTTAATTCTATAACATACCTAATTAATTATCTCTCATTCATTTTTATCCAATTCATCTCTTTCTTTTCTAAGTAGTGGAAGTTAAATTTATGGGTCACTTAAAGAATACTTTAAAATACTTATAACCTATATTTAGTTTCATTATCATTATTATTATTATTATCATTACTATTATTATTATCATTATTATTATTATTATTATTATTATTATTATTATTATTATTATTACTACTACTATTATTATTATCATTACTATTATTATTATTTTATTCAATTATTCAAGTATGTACTTATTCAATTTCTAACACCTACTATAACACAAATTTCACTTAAGGGTCATCTAATAAATTTAAAAAATTTCATTTAACCTCAAATAATATTTATTGTTATACAATCAAGCCATTCATATTTTCCTTTTAATTTCCTTCCTTTTTCTTCATGAAAAATCTAGAAAATTTATTAAAAATTCAAATTTTGTTTTAAAATTCAAACTAAAATTTCTAAAAATTTTAAATCACTCTAATGATGCATAAAAAAATTTAAGAAGTCCTAAGAACATAATTTTTACTAAATTTCCAAATTACCCTTAGACCCTTAAATTGGGGTTTTTCAATTTGGAAGTCAAATTTCATAATTGCTCAATGATTTCAAGGGAGAAAGGTGCAAAATTCACCTTAGAAGTGGAATCCTAGCTCAATTTGAAACAAACAACCTGAATTAAGCTCAATTGTATCAGTTTCTTGCATGAACAGTGATTTTCACGAATGAATAGTACCCGAATTGGTTTTTCTTCCATTCGAAATCACGAATTGAAACTTTGAATTTCTCTCTTGTATCGCCAGAAAAATCACATTGTTTACCAGTGATTGATGGTCGGTGAAGCTAGCTGAGAGGCTAGTGAGGCTCATGGGATGCTAATCGTCAACCAATGGTCCTTCAATGACGTTGACGGGGGTCAGAAGTTGAAGGGCAATGTGAAGATGACAAAAGATGTGTTGTAGTGTTTTGGGAAGAAATTTGGCACGATGAAGCATGTGTTTTTAGGATATAATTAGAGGTTAGTTGAATAATTAGGGATTAGGTGGAATTATTAGAAATAATTGAGAATTTTTAAAATATTTTAAATGAAAAAATATTATTATATTTTTTTTTATCAAATCAAAATTTCCCTGACAAATACTTGGTAATCGTACTTAGTTGAGTTACAAGTGCTAAAAATGCACAGGGTGAGGTTTAAGTACTAACTTTGATTACATTCTCAAATAAAATTTTATCTGCATCTATATTTGTCTATGACTGAGTTCTTTTTTTTTTTTTTTTATGGGTATTACAAATGAAAATGCTTTTTTCCCAATTTATATATAAAAAATAGTTTTGATAATTAATAATATTCTTTTTATATTACATTTATTTTATAATTAATTTAAGGTGTCATTTTTTGTGCACTCACAATTAATATTATTACAATTATGTACCTATATTATAACTGGGTGTACTGGTGTACTCAAAATTGTAAATGCATCAAAGATGACACCTTAATTTAATTTAAATATCATATTTATTTATACTTTAATATGTTTGCTCATTTTATTTTTAAAATTTATATTGAATAAATTAATAAATAATAACATGATTAAAATTTTAATAATAATAATAATAATAATAATAATAATAATAATAGTAACATTTGTATAACTGAAACATTTATATAATTGTGAAGAAGAAGAAGAAGAAATGCCTCGAGCCACTGAAACATTTATATAAATGTGAAATAGCGTGGGAGACTTCCATGCTATCCCACAATTTTAATTTTAAAAAATTTAAGGAATACGTAGAGGAGCTCCACGAATCGTTATAACATTTTGTTAAAAGAGGTACAATTATAACATATGGATGATTACTTTTGGTGTTAGGAAATGTCAGTAAATAATATTTTGTACAATAGTGTCTGTGGAAAAAAGATAAATTTTTTTCTCTTGGTATTATTTTTTCTAGCAAATATTAAGTCCCATATATGGAAATAGAACTATTACGAAAACAAAAATGAGCAGAGGCTCAAGCAAGCATTAAATACAATTGTCAAGTTTAAATTTATATTTCTTGAAACTCTATTAATATCAATTGTTAGAGAAGAAAAACAACTCGTAACCAATTATTTTGTTCTTATTGTTGGAATAAGTCAAAATTTTAATACTAACATTAGTTAGTCTTACTCACCTACACTTACCTGCATTAATTGTTTTCACTCATCTACACTTATTTGTAATAATAATCGGTCTCACCACATCATTAACTAACCTATATTCTATATTAATATTATGTATATAAATATTCATATAAACAAAATATTGATTAAGTGAAAGAAATAATTTTTTTTTCCTTCAATATATTAAAATTGGAAAAAAAAAAACATAGTGATTAATTTTGTTGTCCAAGGCTAAAAAGGATTATCAATTGTTCTTCCTTGCTATAGTTGTTACAAATGTGAATAGACTGTTGTACAATAAATGCTATGTACCTCTTTTTATTTAATATTTTTATTATTTTCTATTGCACAACATACATGCTATATAATAGAAGATCCTTACTCATTTCACTTCAGATATTGATTTAATATGGTCATTAAAACCTCCATTTTAGCATGTATTAAATAATGTTTCAAAATTTTTCATGCTCTCATTTGAGTATCATCTCCTTCTCCATTTATTGTTCTTGATTAGTTGTTCCCATTATTTCTAGTAGCAAACATGCTGTGTGGACTGTGGTTATGTAAAAGTTGAAATTTTTGGATCTTTTATGAATGTGTTCCCGGAAAATATTAAAATTACTTTTAGATAGAAGTTTACTTAGTGTAACAAGTAGCTCTTTGGTTTCTTGGTCTAACATGTCCACTTTCCTTTTGTGAGTCAAAAGATGAGTTATCGTACCATTGGGAAGAAAATTCGATAATTGAAAAAAACAATATACCGATTTAGATCACATATAGTAGTATTATATTATTGAAGATTTTTTAATAATTTTTACTGGGTTTAATTATTGGATAAAAATTCAATAGTTTAAAATTCATCACAGAATTATTTAAATTAATTTCAATCAAATTAATTTTTTATAAAAATAATATGATAATACACAAAGATAATGTAATATTTTAAATCCTTTTTTACAAGATGATATTATGTTCAAGAGAAGGAAAAAACTTTTAATAGTACACGGTCCATTTCTCACACTTTTTATTTGTTTTTTCCAATAAATTTTAAACTGTTGGAAGCTAATTAGTTCTTTTGTCTTGGATGAAATACCATCTTGTAAAAAAAATTAAAATATTATTATATTTTTGCATATTGTCATAATTTTTTTAAAAAAATTGATTTTTATTAAAATTAAATTAAAAAATTATATGCTAGATTTTGAACTAGTAAATTTTCATCTAATAATTCTAAACCATCCGAAAATTACTGGAAAATCTCTACTAACATAATACAAATTGAGGTGATCCAAATCCAACAAATACTGCTATTGAGGGGTCTACATTAAGACCTTAAGTGCCTTAACCCCAAAGTAATGGCTAAATAGAAAACATACTAGTGGACCCTCTTTTGTTGAGTAAAATACTTCTTTAATCCCCATTTATCAAAAGATTATATTATAATATTTAAAATAGTTATACATTTATTGAAAAATATTACATTTGATTCTCACATTTATTTTTAAAAAATAATAAATTTAATATTTTATATTTATGGTTTAAAGTTTAATAAAGCATCTAAATTTAATATATTTTTTATAAAAATAAGAGAACTAAGTATGATTTTTTTTTTCAATAAGTAAATAACCAAAAGATATATTCCTCTTTTTTGTTACTTGCTCTTACCTAATAATAGATTTGTATTTTTTTCAGAGCAAGTATTATCCTGACAATACGTGCTTATCTCTAAACTGTTAGAATAATTTTAATATTTTATGGATTAACATTAACTATTTTATTAGATTAGTATCTTGTTAATTCTAGTTAGACAATTAATGTTATAATTTATAAATTGTGAATGGATTGAGTTTTATTTTAATTTGTAGATAATCGGTGATGGGTTCGATTATCCATAAGCCCACTGGGCAAAAACCTAACCCACAACTCAAGAGTAGTAGTAATCATTCCATCAGATTACTAATTTGAGATTGTTACCCAAAGAAAGATTTAATAGACTTAATTTTTTATTGACTAATTAAATGAGAAATTGTTTTAAAGATTTTGAAGGATTTTTAATAATATTGATTAATTATATTATTAAAATAAAACCTTATAAATAACACACTGAAACCCTAGTTTTCATATACTAAATCTATCACTCTTTCTCTGACATCAAAATACTTTGGGAAACGCTCTTGGGCATTGGGGGTTGAACTTGTTAGACTCAATCAATACTCAGATCAACAATATCGTCTCCATCAGGTCATATTATTAATTTATTTATTCTCCCTATTTGTGATCATGTTTAATTACATGCTCTAATTCCGCTATCATAAACATTATTGCAAGGTTTGTAACTTATTGTTATTCTATTTGCAACTTAATAATTCATATTAAATAATATTCCTCGCATACATATTACGGTCAACTTATAAAATATATATATATATATATATATATATGTGTGTGTGTGTGTATGCATACTCTCGCTACATATGTGAGAAGTGTACTCTTTTGGTCCCTGCATTTTAGTTTTAGTTTAGTTTCTATTTGGTCCACCGTAAATTTGTACTAATAAAATAGTCTTACAAATTCATGTTAATTTATTTTGCCTATCATCCTTTTGACTCAAATACGCATTTTCACCTTGTAGAACTTTCGATCAAGCTATCATCTTTCTCTGTTGCTTAGATTATTACTTAACTGGTTTGTTAGAGAAAATTAATCTATTTTTCTATATGTCAATACATTTCAAATTAACTATGTTTGTAGCTATTAGCAAAAATTAAATTTAATAATACAATGTGATATAATTTATAAAAAAAACATAATAAATTAAAGAAAGTACATAAAATTTATTTTGTGATATTAAAGAGAGAAGTTATGACAATATGCATATTGGAATGACACTACCATATATGATCTACTAAACAACCCCATTGTTGCACTTTTAAAAAGCTTTGAAACCTCAGAAATAGATGAAATCATATTTGACTCTGTTTTTGACTTTGAGTAATGTATGATGATAAATGATCCAAATCGTTGAATAAACTATATATTGATTTTCTTTGCTTTAATTTGAACTATGTCAATTTATATCTATAATCTATTATTAAGAAATTTAAGAAACAATTAATTAATTCATCCATTATTATATTCTACTTGACTCCAAAAAATGTTCAAACTTTATAAGATTCTCATTTTGTAAGCAAATAATTAATTAATTACTCAATTCTCAAATTTTAAAGAAATCCTGATTGAAATATTTATTAATTAATTACTTTATTATTTTTTTAATTAACTCCAAAGAAGTTACACACTTTAAAAAAATTTCGATGTATGTATAAGAAAAGGTAAAGAATTATTGCACGATGAATTGAAAGTTTTATAATAAAGCTTCTCGTCAATCAAATAAAACTTTTTCGTTAAAGAAAATCTACTTTTCATTCATATATATTCATATATATATATATATACATATATATATGCTCCTTAATACTGCCTCACTGCCCATATATAAATATAAACTAGCAAATTCTTAAACCTATCAACTTTTACTAAGAGATTTTTCTTTGGTTTCTCAATTATTTTAAAATTTTTATTTTAAAATCTCACTCGTTATAATGTTCAAAATAATCTCTCATATGAGATTTTGTTAAAAATAATAATAATAATAAAGGACCAAGTGTAATATTTGTGAATAAATGAAGAATTATTTTAAATATTATAATAAATGAGAGACCAAAATAATGATTTTGAAATAAGTAAGGGATAAAAAAATATTTTACTCATACTTTTACGGTAATTCCACTTTTTGCATAATGAACAGTTCTTAATCAAAATCCTCTTGGTGGTTCTCAATTTTCTTCATGTGATTACCAATATAAATAGTAATTACCCTTTCCATACAATTTATATACGTCATTTCATTTGATTAAAAACAAGAGTAAAAATTTTTTTAATTTCTTTAAGGTGTCATTTTTTATGGATTCATAATTTTAAGTGTATCAGTGCACTCAGTTATAATATAATAATATAATTATAATAATATCAACCCAAAAATAATAATATTACAATTATGTCAATATATTATAATTGTACCCAAAATTATGAGTGCATCTAAAGATTTATTATTATTTTTAATAATACAATTTATATACGTAGCTTCACTTGTGTCAATTTCTTTTATTTATTTATGTTATTCCATAACTAAATGAAACTGGCGTGCTGAACTCAGATAAGAAGTGTCAAGGGTTACCAATGAAGGTAATTTTTATTTTTCTTCCATACTTATTAGAAAAGACTATCTAAAATAAACAAAGGAAGAAAAATATAAAATTGTTCCCTTACTTTTGCATTTCGAAATATTTTAATTTATCACAAATTAACTGTGATATATTAGTCCTTCATAAATTCATATTTACAAAATTAGTTACTCACAAATTTAAATTTGAATAAAACTAGTCTCTCTATTTGGATAATGAGAAACTAATTTTATATAAAATATTATTTATAAAAAACTAATTTGTTATAATTAATTTGTGACGAACCAAAATGTCACAAAATATAAAAGTGTGGGATCAATTTAGTAACTTTTTTGAGATGAAAAAAAAAAAGCTAAAAGAATTAAAATATTATAGCTTATGGCCTTATACCAAAGCAAAATAACTTACTATACTACAATATCTGCTTGATGAATCAATTAAGAGCACATGGAAAATTATCGAAAACTCTGTTCAAATCCATTCCCAGGCGCTGCAATACTGAGAGAGCACTAGATTATTGACTGGCAGGTAAGAAGGGTGGATAAAGAACGTGTTAATGTGAATGAACCTTTCAATTCAGCTTTATATAGTTGCTTCATTAATGTCGCCCAATAGAGTATTTTATCATCTATAGTATCAATGTCAATATCTATTGCACAAAATAGAAGCCAAGAAACAGAAGGACTAAATATATGCCAAAAATGGAAACTATAAGGTACATGTGATGTGAGATAAATCCGCACAATACAACCAACTTGGGTGCAATGAGTAATGACTGTCATGGTGTGTGTTTTCGCGAGGTCTTCAAAACACACAACTAATTTCCTATATAAAGGCTTTTAATTTGCATTATCATCATATTTTTGGCATTCCAGCTTCTTCTTCTGTGAGATACCCTCAATCTATCAAAAGAGAGAAAAAAAATGTCCCGGTTTGGTAAGATTGAAACCGATGCACATTTTACACAGGGACAAGGCCATGAGGAGCAGTTATTGGGTAAGTTGGAAATTTTATTGGGTAAGTTGGAAATTGATGTGCATATTAATGCTTCTGCTAAGAAGTTTCATGAATTCTTTAGCAGCAAGCCACACCGAATTCCTAATATTCCCCCCTTGTAAGATCAAGGCCCCGTTTAGTTGTTGGAATCAATACGAAAGAATGAGAATGGGATGTTTGGTTGATAAATTGGAACTCCATTCCCATTCTCTAGGAAGCTTACTCTCCCTCATACAAGGAGAGTTCTTTTTTTTAATTAAAATAATAGAATCAGATTACTCTCTTGGGAATGAAATATACTGGACAAAAATACCCTTATTTATAATAATTTTTAGACAAAAATATATTTGTGATATATTAAAACCCTAAGTTATTATTATTTATTAGTTATTAATTATTAAATTATTATTATTATTTATTTAATCTATTATTATTTATTATTATATTATTAATTAAACTTATTATATTATTAATTAAGTATATATTAATATATAATTATATTATTAATTAATAATTCAAATAGATGTCTGCCTTTTATTTTGTTTTATGATAAGGGATAATATGATAAAATATGCACATTATCTATTGATTCTCATGTGTAATCCACTAATCAAACGAAGTAAAGGGAGACATGTCTATTCTTATTCCTTCACAACTAAACAGTATTTTAATATTCTCATTTCCGCTCCCACTCTCATTTTTATATTCTCATTCTCATTCTTATTATATCAATTCTAATAACCAAACGAGTTCCAAAAGTGGAACTCCTAGTGAAGGAGCCTGCGGCAAAGAGGATTCTGTTGTCGTTTGGCATTACATCCTCGGTATGTTTACTTCAATAATTAGACAGATAGATGTAAAAGAGTGAATTAACGTTTTCGTCTCTCAACGATATGCTTTTTTATATCTAGCAAAGTTTAATCGTTTAATCATATTATTTTAATCCTCTATAGAGTATTCTACGTTCAATGTCGTCTGACATATTAGACTTATTAATAAATAGTTTAGAGAGACAGATACGGTGGCCTAGCGTGAAATTGATGTGAAACATGTCATGTGCTATGTAAAAGCTTCATACCCCTCCAAGTAATCATCATATACTTTCCATACGCTACAAAATTTATCAATATTTAGAAGGCCTAACATGAGGAAGTTATTAATAGAACATAAAATATTTTTTGAATGATCAAAACGAAACGTTCAAATTTTAAGCAAATTTGGACACAATCATTCGATGACGAAATATTAATTCACTCGGGAATATAAAACACTTGTAATTTATATATACTTAAATGCATAATTTGCTTTGTACTACAATTTTATCAAAAATAAACTTAATCTCTTAATGTTTCAGATTGTTGACATTATATATATATATATATATATATATATATATATAACCCTTTAAATATAATTAGAGTGTGAAATTTATTAACAATGACCATGCATTTTCAATTGTCTTAGAGATTTTTAGCATCAACATTGGTTCACTTACCTTTAGAGTAAAATATTATCGGATATTATTCAAATTCTCTCAGCCATTTTTTTTTCAATTTTGTTTACAAAATCCTATACCTGCTACCTCTAAATGCTAATCAAATGCTTAAAAAATATAGAGAAAAGTGTCAAATGGCTTGCCCCACTTTTACATTTTGTAATAATTTAATCCTTCACAAATAAATGTGTCAATTCCTCAAAAATTTTATCTTATAGAAAATCAATTTCTCATTAATATAAATAGAATGATTGATTTTGTATACATTTAAATTTGTGAAAAATTAATTTTGTATAAATTTAAATATGTAAAAGACTGATTTATCTCAATTAAATTGTAAAAAATAAATTGTCATAAAATATAAAAGTGATGAACTAATTTTGTATTTTTTTTCTTGTAATATAAGATCCAAGAATCCGTTTTACTTTGAACCTGGTGATGACCTAGAAACAAAATTTCTATTGTATAAATCCACAGATGGAAAAACTTGTGTGGCTAAGGAGGTGTTTGAAGCCATAGATCCTGTGAACAATTTGATGACTTTGAGAGTCATAGAAGGAGATCCTCTAAAGGACTACAGGAGCCTCAAAATTACGCTACAAACAAGTCCAAAGGATATAGGGGGCTTGGTGCACGTGACCATAGAATATGAGAAGCTGGAAGGTCACATGCCTGAACCTCGCTCGCTTATGAAGTTGGCAGTTGAAGTGATCAAAGACATTGATGCTTACCTTATTCAAGAGAGCATACTTAGCCTTTTGAGGCATCAATATTTGAATAAAAAAATGTCATTATTATGTTTAATCTGTATCTGATACTCATATCAGATACATATTTAAGTACTATATGTATTTTGTCGTGTTGTAGTATTTGGTTCACGTTAATGTTCTGTGTACATGTTTCATAAGGTATAAAAAGAACTCAAAGAACTTGATGCAATAATTCGTATTCTCGTACTATGTAATTCCATATGCTATTTTGTTTTTATGTAATTCATGAAATGACATTAATAAATGGATGTGATATTTCGTGCTGTTTATTTTGGATTTAATCTCGTTAATTTGTTTGAAGTCTAATTCTTATTGCAATTTAGTTGCAATATAGTTACAAGTTGAAAATATCTTTCAATGTAATTTAATTTGTTGCATAGGATATGATTTATCATGATTATTTTGATTGAACGCGTAGATGCACTTTTACCACCAAAAAATATATTAACTCGCCTCTTAACTTGTTACTTAGTATAAATTTGATTGAACTCGTACTTGACTTGTTCAACCGTGTTTTATAATTTCACTTCAACTTTAATTCTAAGAAAATTATTTCATGATCATGAGTATATGAATATTTTATATTCATATTTTATTTTGAAAAAATTACAACATGAAAAGAAAATAAAACTTTAGACTATCAAAATTTGTTAATATCTTTTTCCATGAATCATTCTATATTCTATGTTCTATATAATTTGAAATGCAATATGTTATAAGAACATGATAACAAGGAGGATATAGAGGGATAAATTTAGGATTTAATTCTTTAGGGGAAATAATTCTATGGTTACATTACATCAAAGTATTTAACATGACTTTCAATTAAGGGAACAAGTTTTTATTAATTAAAAGCAAAACTAAAAATATAAGATAAAATTATATATAATTGCATAAGATAAGTAGAAAAGTTGGAAATCAAAGTTCAATGAACAATGATTTTAAACACAGGAATTACTAAGCTAATGCTAAAAAATAATTAGGATTAGTTGCTATCTTAAGTAAATTATGATATTCTCACTTATTGAAATTGTATGATGATTTAAGAGGCTAAGAAATTCATGACAACTAGCTAACAAATATGTATAAGTAAAACACAAGGTTAAACAAGGATGGATCCAAAAGACGGCCTCTTTTAGATTTTTAAAATTTTAATTTTTATATGTAATTTTATCTTATATTTTTTATTTGGTTCTTTAATTTATAAGGGTTCATCATTTTAGATTATAAAAATATGTCCCTTTTGATTTAAATATTTAATCTGAAAACTTTTATCTATTTGGAATCAAATTATAGATAGGAGGTAAATAGGAAAATTAAAGTACTAGGTTGATATGAATTTAAGTACTGGATAAATAAATCAAGTACGTTTGAGCAGCAGAAATATTCTTTCGGTTCACAAACCCATGATATAATGGAATTTTGAGCTGTCTAGGTGGTTCTGTCTGATTTTAAAAACGAGTAAGATGCAATTTTAATCTCTCATTTACAATTACTTAATTATATGAAAGTATTATATATATTAACTGAATTTTTTTAAAATAAATAAAAACAATATTATATATACTATTTTAAATATAATATATTATGTCATATATAGCCTTTGAAAATTAATAAATGTTTTTAACATTATACAGTCCATGCAATACAAACTTTGTTGTTTTCTTTTACTACTGTATTTGGCACTGATTTGTACCGAATAAAAAATAAAAATCCTTCCTTCATTAATTTCTTTTCCATTCAATTATTTTGCTTCTCAGTGTTTTGAAGTACTGCTTGTTCTTCTGTTTATCATTATATCTTTCATGCGTTTTAACGACAATATAAATTCCGTTTTCTTATAATTATTCTTGAAATATATATTAAAATACATAATAAACACCTTTTATGTTAAGAATAGAAATTTTGAAATGTTATATTTAACATAATATATGTTTAATTTATTTCAAAAACTTTGAGTTTATAGGTATTATAATATAATAATTTAATGAAAATTTAATTATTATTATTATATAATTATATAGTATAAATTGATTGTTAGGATTAATTAATAAATTAATATAACATATTAGAGAAATTTTAGAATCTAAATTTTTTTTGTTTACATAGTATAATAAAAAAAATTATAAAAGTTGAAGTGATTGAAACCACTACAATAATTTGAACATTATCCCTTATTTATTAATAGAGTCTCAATTTGATCTTTTATTATTTTTATTTTCCACTTAATCCTCACCTATTAGGCCATTTTCGATGTGGTCCACCATTGTCATTCTCAATTTAATTATTCATTTATCAACTTATTCACAATTTGATTCCTCACCTATTTAAATATTAATACATTTAATCTAAATTTAGTTAAAATTGAGGGACCAAGTATATTAATATTTAGATTGATAAGGAACTAAGTTGAGAATAAAAATTAGGGTGGGACCAAAATGAGAATGGACTTATCAATGAGGAAGCAAAACAACAATAAAAATAAATGAAGGACTATATTAAAAATCAACAAATAAATGACAGATGACAGGCCAAAATGATATGCTAGAGATATGTACAGTTCACAATTTGGAATATTGTTCCAAAAAGTTATAAACAAATAGAATTGAAAGAGAAGGTATACGAAGGAGATAAAATAGAATAGAACTGCTAGTATCTATGTCTACAATTACATCCGAATTCTAAAACTTTTTAAATTGAGGCATGGAAGTAGATCATAACTAGTAGGTCTCAACTGTAATCTATATATGCTACTTTTTTCGTTCATAATTGATATAATTTGTGAATAGAACATGTAATTAATTACCTTGATTATGTGGATTTACTACAGATAATGGTCAAAAGTCATGACCTTCACCTATACATTGCCTATTGGTAGATTTGAGGATGTTGAGATGCTTGCATGAAAGAGTTTAGAAGTAACTAAACTAAGCATGATTATTTCTTCCAATTTCTTTTTAAGGAATGTGTTTAGCATCATTATAGATTCTATTTTGTCATTGCTTGATTCTTTTTCCCATTATTTTCTTTTTCAAAGGCTTTTGTTTTCCCTTGATTACTTAGGTAGAGAATTTGGGAAAAAAAAAAAAAATGGCCACAGCTCCCTCGAAAATTTTAGAGATCTGTAAAAGTTTTAGATTCGAAGTCTCAACTTTGAATCGCTATAGCTCGCTCATCTTGTTGAATAGCTTACTTAAAAAGCTTTCTAATGATATATTATTTGCACCATTTGGTTGTTTGTAGAGAGAGCAAAAGACTTCAAAAGTAGGTTATTTGATCATTTTTTTTATTTTTGAAATTTTTGATTCAAACCTCTTTTTTCGAATCATCATATTTCACTCAGACTACTTCCAAATGTGGATGAAATTGGTGGGCATTAGAAATCATATTCAGCAAGCTTTGTATTTATTTAAAGTTTTCATATATTGATTGTCAATAGTGAGAACGCGGGGCATCGAAATATGGATATATAATCATGTTTTGTCTTAAAGTTGCAATTTCTCTTCAATTTCTTGGGTGCATTCTCTCAAATTTTAACAACAAGTTCCTCATCTTATAGGGCTTCTTACGGAATGAATTTTGTGGCTTAAAATGGTCTTTGTATGAATTTGCCACAAAAGACTTTTAAGGTCCATTATTTGAAAAAATATGCAATTTTATGGTATTTTTGCAGCAAATTGATGAAACTGACTACGTAGAATACATAATTAACATGAAGACAATAAAACTGAGCCAACCTAACTCAAATGCCAATGAATGAGCTTTTCAGTTACATACCTTTGCAGCATAATATCAATGTTGTGAATTCTACTGTTTCACATGATTTAAACCAGAATCACAAAATAGTCTACTTGTTTACGGCAGAAACACGAGAGGAATATAATTTGTTCTATGCACAAAGGGGAAGAGAAACTCTTCTCTCTTTTCATGTTTTCTCTCTGAGAATTATGTTATCAAAATTTTTGGTTCATTTAATTTTTTTATGTTAGCTTTCTCACTTTCCATTGGCAACCCAATTTTTTAAATTCAAGGTAATTAATTAACTAAAATATTAATTAAATAATTAATTTGATTAATTAATAATTAATCAATATAATGGATTTGAGTTATTAAATTATAGATAAACTCATCATGGGTGGCCCAATATTACAACACAAAATAAAGTTGTCTTCAAATGTGGGTCTGTAACTCTTCCTTTATATTGAGCTTTTTTTTTGTTACGGCTCAGTGTTACCCTTGGGTCCAATTTCTTCTAACTCAGAAGCCTTTTGAGTCCTTAGCCCACTTTTGTGTGTGTGTATATATATATATATATATATATATATATAATAAGCTGCACAACTTCACAAGGGATTATTGACCGGGTTCAAATCACAACGATAATGGCGAAGAATAGTAGAATTATATCTCACAACTGGAATCAGGATTTACTGCACTTTCCCTTGAGCTCATTTGGTTTATAGAATGACTGAAAATGAAAACAAAAATAGTTTTGATGGAATGAAATCTTAAGTTCTTGTATGTTTAGTATAATATTAAAAAAAAAAGTAAGAATAGAAAAAAAGAATAAGAAAATGACTTTAATACCCTTATAAAAAATTAATTACTATTGTCCATTAAATAAAATATTATATAATGAAAATAATAATTTTTATTATTATAAAAAATTAATTATTATTATTATTATGAAAATGAAAAATTATTATAATATTATTAATTATTATTCCTTCATTTTTATAATTTTTTTAAAACTTTCTCCTTAACCATTGCTTATCTTCTCGCCCCCATATGTGGGTCTTCTTCCCCAAGACAACAATGGTGATAGCGACTGGAATAGGCCAGGGGTGGTGACAGCAATGGTGACAGCGACGATGAGGCACCACAGTGAGAACAGATTTCATTATCATCTTCTTCCTCTCTTTCTCTACAAATAAATAATTGTGTTATACATAGTGGATGTCGAAGTCAGAGGAAGCTGCCAGTGATGTCATCGACATCAAAGGAGAGATGGCCAGAGTTGAGACAGCAGAGAAAGGAATGGTGAAGAGGCGAATGACCAATGGAGAAAGGATAAGAGGCTGCTAGCAGTTGAAGAGCAATTTTGTCGAAACACATCCATTTCCTTGGAAATCCTCACACTCGGGTCACTAAACTAGGTATTCCACATTCTCGATTGGCAAGGGAATAGATTCTCTTGGCAAAGATCTAATCAAACATAGCAATGAGTTTAGGATTCAGACTTTAAAAACTCATTCACATTCCCTCTCTTTTCTTTTAAGTCCACAAACCAAATAAGCCCTTAGAAAATTGCACACTATAAATTGTATAGTTCTTTCACCAGAGTCTTTTGATTAAATACCACGCACGGTTACTAAAATTAATTAAAATCATTAAATTGTGCATTTTCTTTAATCTCAAATGTTAAATTTGTACATTTCTCTTTAAATACATTAAATCCAAATCATTTCAACTGAAAGAAAGAGAAAGTCAAGTCATGGAACCAAAAGTAAAGGAGAAAAAATTACAATTCAGATTTCCTATACGAACATTTATGTAATAATTAATGTAAATCGTTAAATGCATATCATTTTAAATTCTTGTCATTGAGTAAAGAATTTTATTTATTACCAATTTCATTTACCGAGAATTATCAATTTTGATAATTTAAAGTTAAATATAAATTATTAGGGTTTTTACAATAATAAATATTGATTATTAAACTTTATTACAAAAACCATTAAGTGCAGGGATCCGCGTAAAAAGAATTATGCTTCTTGGCTTTTACCAGGTCTTGAAGACCCAAGTGCAGTCTGGGAATTTTCAAAAGAAGGCGATGGCTGGGAACTCTGAAACGTACAATGGCATAAAAGGAGTTTAGCATTAAGAGTGAGCGTAAGATGGGAAACGTGAAGATTAGGGAAGGAGAAAAATGTAATTGGAAGAGCATACGAAGTGGAAAGAGGGAAAGTTTAACTTAAAAGATAAAATTATAAATATGATACTTAGTAAAAATGTAATTGACATTTAAGTATTCTCCAAAGAATTTTTTCTAAACCCAAAATTTTACTTTGTTCTTGTTTAAATTTCATTAATTTAAATATATACCCCATAATCTAAATTTATTTATTTTTTTGAGTAAATCCTGATTAATTTATAGAAAACACTTTATTTTCAAAGTCAAATTTATTCTGGTTTACAAACCCATGATATAATGCAATTCTGAGCTGTCTAGGTGGTTCTGTCTGATTTTTAAAACGAGTAAGATGCAATTTTGATCTTTCATATATAAGTATTTAATTATATGAAAATATTATATCATTACATATATTAACTCAATTTTTTTAATATAAATAAAAACTATATTATATATACTATTTTAAATGTATTATATATTACGTTATATATAGCCTTTGAAAATTAATAAATGTTTTTAACTTTATACAGTCCATGTAATACAAACTTTATTGTTTCCTTTTACTATTGTGTTTGGCACTGATTTGTACCGAATAAAAGATAAAAAGTGCTTCCTTCATTAATTTCTTCTTCATTCAATTATTTTTAGTCTTTTGAAGTACTGCTTGTTCTTCTATTTATAGTTATATCTTTGATGTGTTTTAACATCAAAATTAATTTCATTTTCTTAAAACTTTTCTTGAAATATCTATTAAAATACATAATTAACATCTTTTATGTTAGGAATAGAAAATTTGAAATGCTATATTTAACATAATATATGTTTGATTTATTTTAAAAATTTTGAGCTTATATATATATATATATTATAATATTTTAATGAAAATTTAATTATTATGAAACCACTACAATAATTTGAACTTTATTCCTTATTTATTAATAGAGTCTGATCAATTGGATCTCTTATTATTTTTATTCTTAATTTAAACTCAAATATTAGCCCATTTTCAAATTAGTCTATCATTAATTTCAATTGTCAATTTAACTCTTTATTTGTTAGCCTATTCACTTATTAATTTGAATGTTAACATATTTAGTTTAAATTTAGTTAAAATTGAAGGACCAGATGTACTAATATCTAAGTTGAGAAAGTTAGTGAGGGACCAAGATAAAAGTGGACTTATCAATGGAGATCAAAATGAGAATAAAAATAAATAAAGGACTATATTGAGAAACAACAGATAAATGACAGGCCAAGATGATATTTTACCCTCACATTACAAAGTTTATGCAGCCTACAATTATCTATGTGGAAGTAATTATCTACTAATGATGTATTCGGTTCATAACTTGGAATATTGTTCCACAAAGTTATAAACAAAAAGGAATGAAAGAGAAGGTATATGAAGGAGATAAAATAGAATAGAATTGCCAGTATCTACGTCTACAACTACATCTCATTTATAAAACCTTTTAAAGCGAAGCATGGAAGTAGTTCATGATTAGCAGGTCTTAATAGTAATCTGTATATGCTACTTTCTTCTTTTATAATTAATATAATTTGTAAATAGAACATGTAATTAATTACCATGATTATGTGCATTTGCTAGAGATAATGGTAAAAAGTGACGATCTTTATTTTTTTTATTACCTATTGGTAGATTTGAGGCTGTTGAAAATGCTTGCATGAAAGAGTTTAGAAGTAACTGAAGTAAGCATGATTAGTTCTTCCCATTTTCTTTTCAAGGAATGTGTTTAGTATCATTATAGATTCTATTTTTGCTTGATTCTTTTGCTCACTACTTTCTTTTCTGAAGGCTTTGTTTTCCCTTGGTTACTCAGGTAGAGAATTTGGTAGAAAAAATGGGCCTAGCTCCCTCAAATATTTTAGATTTGTAGAAGTCAGATTCGAAGCCTCAACTTTGAATCACTATAACTCGCTCATCTTTTTATCCGATTTGAATGACACGTATCCTGTTGAATAGCATATTCTAAAAGCTTTCTAATGGTATATTATTTGCACCATTTGGTTGTTTATAGAGAAGGCAAAAGGCCTCAAAAGTAGGCTATTTGGTAATGTTTTTTCAAAAATTTGTGATTTAGATCTCATACTTCGAATTACTATATCTCATTCATTTTACACATATGGACGAAATTAGTGGTGATAGAAATTTTATTCAACAAGCTTTCAATTCATGTAAAGGTTTCATAGATTGATTGCCTATGGTGAGAACACCTGCCATCAAAATATTGATGTTTAATTATGCTTTGTCTAAAATTTAAAGTTGCTATTTCTCTTTAATTTCTTATCCAAATTTTCTATAATTTAGCCATGAGTCCATTTTCTTATAGACTTCCTATAGTATGAATTCCATGGTCTAAGATAGTCTTTATATGAATCTGCCACTAAAAACCTTTAAGGTTCATTATATGAAAGATGCAATGGTATTCTTTCAGCAAATTGATGAAATTGACTATGTAGAATATACAATCAACACGCATACAATAAAATTGAGCCAACTTGATTCTAATACCAATGAAGGACTTTTTCGTATTCACACCTTTGCAGTAAAATATAAATCTTGTCAATTCTACTGACTCAAATGATTTTAACCAGAATCATGAAATAGTCTCCTTATTTACAGTGGAAAACACCAAAAAGGAATATGATTTGTTCTATGCACAAATGAAAAGAAAAGAAGACTCTCCTCTTTTTTTGTGTTTTCTTTCCGAAAAGTATGTTATCAGAAATCTTCTATTGGTATATTTTTTAATGTCAGTTTTCTCGCTTTCAACTGACAACTTATTTTTTAAAATTCAAATTAATCAATTAAATAAAATATTAATTAATGAATTAATAAAATTAATTTCTAATTAATTAATTTGATGTGTTTAAATTATTAAATTATAGATCAACCAATCATGAGTAGTCTAATATTCAAATTGGGCTTTCTTTGACGGTGGGCTCAGTATAAACTTTTGGTCCTTGTTCTTCTAACTAAGAAGCCTTCAGCCCAGATGAGTCCTTATCCCATTTATATATATATATATATATATAATTAGCAAATTGGACATAATCAAAATAAATAAATAATAAGCTCCATACATGTAATTGCACAAAAGAGTGGGCCTTTTGAGATACAGGCTCTCATTAGAGAGAAAAATGACCCAAAGTCATTGACATAAGTGTAAATTCCAGATTTACGTTTTCGAATTATTTTTAAAAAGTTTTTCAGGCATTGCCATTTGACACAATTCCATCTATACACACGCGCACACGTGTGTGTGTATATATATTGGTAGAAGAGTCATCCATAAGATTTTAGAGAAAATGCTAGAGCAGTACCTCATTATAATACCAAAAAAGAATTTTATGCAACATTAGTTAGGCAATATAAACAATTATTAAGAAATAAATTCTTAAACAGAAATGTAGGAACAAATGAAACAACAAAAATAAAAAGAGTAATTCAAAAACTAAATCAAATAGAAATAAGCACATTAGATCTTGATAATTTAGACGAATATATATATATATATATATATGTGTGAATATAATAAATATTATTATGAAACAAGATTAGCAAATTATAATGAAAAGAAAGTATATTTAGATTTATTTTATAGAAAATTGCCACCTATATTAGCAGAAAATATATTAACATATTATTATAGAGCCTTTATTGAAAAACCAAAATTAATACCCTATATAGATACTTTAGAAAGACAAAAAGATTATTTAAAAGAATATTTATCATCCAAATGTAAAGAAGCATGGAAAGCTAATAAATTTTATAAAACTAACAAATTTATCTTAAAATGTGGAAGACTAGAATTACCACATAAATGGGGTTGCAAACCTCCTAAAACATATAAATATAAGAAAAGAAAGAAATATCTAAAACCCTATAAGAAATATAAGTTTAAAAAATATTCTAAAGATAAATTTATTAGAAAATATAAACCAAAGAAATACTTTAACAAAGGAAGAAAATTCAATTATAAAAAATATCTGAAAAAATGTTAATGTTATAATTGTAAAGAATTAGGACATATATTAACAGAATGTAAAAGACCTAGAAAGAAAATAACTATAAATATTATAGAAGTAGCAAAAATAGAAGGATTAGAACCTACAGAATTTAATAATTTTCCAATAGAATATGAATCAGATATAGAAAAATATAAAATAGAAAGAATATCATAAGCAAAAGAAAGTACTAGTTCAAAATCAGAAACTGAATATGAAGGCATAGAAGAAGAAAATGAAATTAATATTATGCAAGGTGAATCTAGTAATCAAATAGAAGAACAACAAGAATATGATCAATATAAAGAAATTAGAAACCTTGAAGAAAGAATAGTTGAAAGAACAATAAAATTCAGAAAAGAATAGTATAATAAAATTAGAAATAAGAAATTAGATATGTCAGCAGAAGATTTATCAAAATAAAGTATAATATCCAAAATTGGAAAAATAATTAAATCAAAGCAAAAAGAAAAATATGCATATGTTGTATTACAAAAAAAATATCCTATAAAAGCTACACAAATTGAAGGAATATTAAGAATACCACTAATAAGTAGATCAATAATTGATAAAGAAATAGAAAAATTAGATATTAAGGATGACATTATAGAAATCTATATTCCAGGAATTCAATTAATGATAAAAGCCTATTTTTAAGTAGAAATAGATACACCCATAGAACTATTAATCACTAATAATAGAATTATCGATAGCATACCAAATAGCATATTATGAGCATTAAATGGAAATTTAGTTTACCAAAAATTAAAATTACCAATTATACTAATTTTGCAATTTCTAGAGCTGAGATGAACATGAATAGAACTTTAATGGTTTATCAAAAATTAAAAGGGATTAAGATGCCTCCAGGCAGTAAGATAACTAGTATAATTTGAATGGTCGGACTTGTATTTTCTAATGAACATAAAATCTATAAGAAAAACCAAGGAAAAATAACCATAGGAAAAGAATTCATGCTAGTATTAGAAGAACTAAAATTAGATCCTATAAAAATTACAATTCCATGACAATTACAATTCGAACTAGGTAATACCAGAGAAATAAGAAATGAAAAAAACCATAGGCAAATATAGTATGGTAATAATCTAAGAAGGAGAAGTATAAGAATAAATTCACCCACTGATATAAATATCAATATCAATATCAACCTTAGAAGAAGTGTAAGCTATCAGGAAAATAGACTAATGTCTAGAACAGATTGTTTTAGAACATCTAGTTTAAAGAGACATCGATTGGCAGAAATTCCTATAACATCAAATTTGACAAAATAAGAACAGCAACTCCGACAATAGATATGACAGACTTTTTAAATTCACTTAATTATGTATTTCTAGAAATTCAGGAAGAGGAAGTATGGATAGGAATAATTGCCAACATAGACCCAAACCAAGAAAGAAGTATAATACAATAAGAATATACAAATAACAATATCGAAATAGACGAATTAGGAACAAAAGCTAATATGGTAATAAGATTTGAGAAAAGAGAAATATTAAAGGTAAAATTATGGGTAGACGAAGAAATAAGAGAAACAGAAAACCATAAATTAATTTTATGGCCAAGATTTTCTTAACCAAGTAACTCCATATAGAATCTAAAAGATAAAATTCTTTTAAATATTAAGTAGTTATAATTCTAGGAAAAATAAAATTGATTTAAATGAAGTTGTATTATATATTGTTGAAATTCAATTATAAGAAATATCAGTCAAGAAAATATCATGCCATGGTAGATACAGGAGCAAATATGACAACAGCCAAGTATAATGTATTACCACTAGAACAAGGAAGAAGGGAAAAACAATAAAAATGACTAGTGCAGGAAAAGAAGTACATCTATTAGAATTATCAATTCAGAATGTAATAGTACAAATAGGTGATTATGAGTTAAAAATTCCATCAATATTCCAGTATAATGAATCATCACCAGATATCATATTAGGAATGAATTTTCTAAAACAATATATGCCATTACACTTTACACCAAAAGCTTTAGTATTTACTACACCTTGTAAGCATCAAACATAGGCACTAAGAATATTAGATCCACAAAAAAGAACTGCCACTATATTTAGAAAAAAGAAATCTAAAAACGAAGTCCAATTTGTGCCTAATAAAGAATCAATTAAAGAGAATGGTAAAAAGAAAATCCATAACATATAAATTAAAACTATTAAACAAAGGTTAGAAGAAAATTATAGTGATAACCCTTTAATATACTAGGAAAAATTGAAGCATTTAGCTAAAATAGAATTATTGGATTACAGTAAAGAAATAAATAGCAAACCTTATTCGTGGACAAAAGAAAATAGAAAAGAATTTATTATGCATATAAATGAAATGAAAAAATATGACCTAATTAGAGAAAACAAATCTAGATACTTATCACCAGCCATGATAGTTATGAAACATAGTGAAAAAGAGAGAGGAAAATCTAGAATGGTAATAAATTACAAGAAATTAAATGAAATAGCGATAAGAAATAGGTACCCTATTCCAAAAATTGAACTATTATTTAACTTAATTAAAGGAAAATATATATTTTGGTAAATTTGACTGTAAGTCAGAATTCTTTCAAATTAAATTAGAAGAAGAAAGCAAGAAATATATAGTTGTTAGTACATCAGAAGGATTATATGAATGGAATGCATTACCAATGAGATTTCATAATAGCCCTAGTATATTTCAAGATTATGTAATGAAATTATTACTACCTATAAGAGATTTTACAGTAATTTATATAGATGATATTTTAATATTTTCTGAAAATGAAAAAGAATATGAAGAACACCTAGAAAAATTTATCTCATTAATAGAAGAGAAAGGATTAAACATATCGCCTAAGAAAGCAGAACTAAGAAAGAAGAGAATAAGATTTTTAGAACATTATATATCTAAGGATGGTATAGAATTATAAGAACATCTTAGTAAAAAGATATTAGAATTTCCATAAATAACAACAAAAAAGGATTTAAGGTCATTTTTAGGATTAGTGAAACAGGTTAGAAATTATATTCCTAATTTATCAAAATACACCTCCAAAATATCAAAATTAGCAGGAGAAATAGCTGCATGGAAATAAGACGATCATGGTAGATATATAATAGAAAAAATAAAACATTTATATACAAATTGACAAAAACTTAGTATCCCTATTAACCAACCAATAAAATGGATTATATATACAGATGCCTCATAATTCTATTGGGGGGTAGCCTTATATCATGAAGACAAAGAAGGAAGAGAAATAATCACCAAATATGCAAGTGGAAAATTTAATCCTACTCAAGCCAAATATCATTCAAATTAGAAAGAATTGTTAGCAGTTGTTAAAGCAGTAGAAAATTTTGAATTATTAATAGTAAATTCAAAATTTAAAATTCAAATTGATAATACACAAGTTAAACATTGGATAGATAGAGGAATAAAGTTAAATAAATTATATGATAAAATGTTAATTAAATGGCAAAGTGATTTAGCATATTATGATTATTCTGTTGAATATATTAAAGGCAAAAATAACTTGATTGCTGATTATCTGAGCAGAGATGGAGTAGCAAACTAATGAGAAGAACAATATGCAGCCAAATAACCCATCTCGAGAACCACAATCTCCAACTATTGATTAACTAAATGTGCGATTATCTATGTTAGAAGTTAACATGAGAGTAGCACAATCGTAAACAAATAATTACATCAATAATATATCAAGTACTCTAAAGAGCATGACTGCTCACATCAATTAATTAGATGAAGAAATAAGAAAATTAAGATTTGGTTCACCTAACTGGATTGGCTCATCCAGTCAGAATCCAAGTCCAAGCCCAATAACCCTAAATCCTTTAACCCAAGAAAATCAAATTTCAAAAAGTCCAATACCAACCCAAAAAGACATTTTTTTAGAAAAAACCAAAAAAGGAAAAAAGATTGAAACCTCTGAGCCAATAGCCAGCCCAACAAGAAAAATTTTAGCCTTAAGCCCATTAACTTCCACCAAAGAAACCATTAACTATACCGGACCAATAAGAAATCATGATCCTAAGCTCAAATAGCAATTTGATTATTATAGGCTTTTAATCCAATACCTCAACCACCTAAACCTTCCTGTCATTAAGATAATTAAATACATCTCTCATTATGCCATTAATAAAGCTGTCATTTTCCTAGGAACAAACCCAGAATTTGTACGAACTTTATTCAGTTATGGATTAGTCTAGTCCATTTACCTCTCTGCCAATATGCAAGAAATATCTTTATTGCCCAAATCTTTAGTAGAAACCTCTAAACACTATTTCGAAATAGTAACCCAATATTAGGTCTATATTCATTGTTACTCTATTGTAGCCTAATTTACACCAACCAAATTTTATCTACCAATTAATCTTATTCGTTTTAGCACGACTAAACAACCCTTTAAGTTCCAAGAAGAAGTAAAAGTTCTATCAGACTACTTTTTCAACAATATCTCGAGATTAAAAGCCCAAGAAATGAATATGATTATGACTAAATTGACCAGGACTTTAACTCAAGATGAAACACAATGGACATATTTTACCAGTCTTACAACATGCATTTTATTCAACAAGAAAAAATAGCCGACAATATAGACAATTCAAGAATTGGTATGACAAAGTCAAGATCAATAATATGGAGCATTTCAAAACTACTAAAATGAAGATTTGTAAAAAACTATCAGAATTCCAAGAACACCAATGTAAATACTGCCATGAACAAATAGACTATGAATATACACAATTACCCACCTCAATTGACTTGAGTCCCTGAAAAAAAAAAAAAAAAAAAGCTTACCAACACAAAAAAGAAACGAAGCACGCGGAATAGCACGGACAATTATGCCAAACACAAAGAAGCTGA
This sequence comes from Delonix regia, assembly GCA_037074485.1. Classification (NCBI taxonomy): domain Eukaryota; kingdom Viridiplantae; phylum Streptophyta; class Magnoliopsida; order Fabales; family Fabaceae; genus Delonix; species Delonix regia. Next base: position 32,305,753 of record CM073457.1, read on the forward strand.
AGGATAATTATCAACTTATCTTTAGCACAACACCCTTGAAGACCACTACTTTTACACAAAAGAAGACAAGAGAGCAATAATGCTCAGACATCTTTAGTACAAGTTGATCAAGACCATTACTTTACTTCAAAGATATCTTGTATAGTAGTTTTCTTTAATCTATATAAGACCATTAGTTCACCTGTAAGAAGCAAGAAGCCTTTGAATGTTCACTTGAGTTTTCAGTGTACTCAACCTCCAGCTTTCATTACTCTTTATAAACACCCAATGTTGTACACAAGTTTCCATCAATAATAGATATCTATTTCTATCATCATCAGAATCTAAGTTCATCTTTTACTTCATCAATTTCTGAAGATTAATTGCAGATCACTTAGGTATGGCTAACTAAACCTCTAAGGGGAAACTAAGGTATATTTATTTTCTAGAACTTATAACGATGGGTTGATCTTATTATATGATTATTGGCAATTTATTGTTTATTTTAAGCTTAGAGTAGGATATAGATTAAGTACACCTCCTGTAGGAATTGAAAGAAGGTTGTGCTAGATTTTGATTAAAGGAGGAAGGTTTGTGCATGATTAAGCATTGTAAAAGACCTTTGTGTGAAAAAGAACAGAGTTTCTTCTATCACCAAATCTTAATCTGGTCAAAGATTAATCTATATCTTATTTTAAACTTATAATAACCAATAATTACTTGTATATCAGTTGAAAACCCAAGAGCGTAAGGCTACTGGACCGAAGAGATCTAAATTTAAATATTTCTTTCTGGTGAAACAATGCCACATACAGGGTTTGCTGGATATGTATATATATATATATTATAAGTTGAAGAGTGGCCTTCATTGCAACCATTTAAGTTCTAAGGAGGGCCCCTTGTCATAATTAAAGGGTGAATGTCAAGGGACTTTATGCCCTTGTTTTTCTAAAAATTAATATAATTTATATAAAAAATTTTAAATAATTATATTAATATATCAATTATTAATCATTTAATAATTTAAAAAATTAATAATTAAAATAATTAAATAATAATAAATTATAATTAATATGATGAAATTGAAATAAATTTAAATTATATGAATAAAGAATATTTGAAAATAATTTAAAAATTAAATGATCATTGTTCTATTACAATATTTTTATACATCAAATATAAGTACAATGATATGGTAATGTGAAAAGTTGTTATTTAAGCAACTGTTATTATTTATATGGAGAGCATAAAATAATTTTTCAAAAAAATTCACCTTAAACATAAAAGTGATGTCGTTTGAAGTATAAAATTTTTTGTTATATTAAGAACAAAATAAAATAATAAAAGCATCAAAGCAGCAAAATGTTGGTTCTATTAAGAACATGTATAGTATAAAATGTTTTTTCAAAAAATTATACTTCAAAAGACATAATTTTTATGTTTAATGTGAATTACAACTAAATTAAAATTATTATAAAATTGATTAAATATTCACATTATTGGACACAGTGGCAGCTAGCATGCTTTGAAGTGAACTGCATGGAAAGAAGTTTCCTTGAAATATGCAATAATTCCCTTATGCAAAGAAATGAATTAGATCTTTGTGGGATGTTTCATTATTTTGTTTTAAGTCTAAGCTATAACATGGTAAGGATACTACTGAGTGGCAAGGAGTTCGACACCCCTTAAATAAGGTTTGAGGTTTAATTTATGCCTTGTGTATAGAGAGTGCAAAATTGGGAGAGTTACTTCCAATACTAGATTCGACAATACCCAATTCCAGATTAATCTATTCCGTCGCTTAAGGGTTGGATCGAATACCAAAAAATAGTATCAAAAGACCAATATTATACTCTAGTAATAGTTTTACACTTGCAAATTTGTGAGTGTTTATCTATCTATAGAACCATTCATTTGTATGATGAATTTGACAGAACTCAATATTATACTCTAGTAGGGAATCTTTGCAGTTTTTTGTAATAGTAGATCTAAAACATTGAATGAAAATTTAAGATCTATTATTGCAAAAAAAGCAAATTTTTTTAAAACTAATATTTTTGGACCATTATATAAAAATTTAATAGTTTAAATGTTTACTATAGGAGATCCCGGCCCTAGTTGATAGGTCTTTATTTTCACCAAATTCTTAAAGAAAAACTTGGTTTCCATCTCCTTTGGGGTGTCTTGGGGAATGGACATAAAATAAATGAAATATTACAGTTGATTTTGTAAAAATATAAATGGCAATAAGAATGTTTTGAAAAATCATGAAGAATGGCAACCAATTAACAACTAGAGAGTGACAGCATGACAATTATTAAAGGAATTGCGTGAGACTAATGAGGGAATAACGAGACAATTTCACAAAATATACATTCCCTTCTTTTTTCAGCAAGGAAATTTTACATACATTGAAAGAATTTTAAATCTTGACCGTCCAATTTATTTGGTAATGAATTTTGACTATTAGGTTAAAAAGTTTGGTTTTTACTAACTTTAAAGGTAAGTCGTTAGATTTTCTACAGGAATCAATACATGTAGGGGATTCACTAACTTAAAAAAAAAGTCCACAAGTATTGATTTTATATTGATATCGTAGTCATCGAACGATTTATATTAAATTAACAACATCATTTCATAGTTTATATTTAAAGTTTGAAAACCAAAATCAGTAATTATAAAAACCAAAAAATTAATAACTTTTTAAAATTTAATCTAACGGTTATACATAATTTAAAATTTTGATGTCACAATCATAAATAATGTTATAGCTCCTACTATAAAAAAAGACTCGGTGATCCATTTTGATTTCACTAATTAACTAATATGTTGTGAAGTTTTCTTGACTTAAGTTACTTTCAAATATACTTAAAACCTTAAACCCTAAATCACATCATAAAATTCCCAATCTAAAAATTAAAAGCAAGCTCAGTGATGATCAAATTTCAATAACTCAAGCAACCCAAATATTTTTGTTTTGGTTCAAACTAATTAAGCCACAAAATTCCAAGAGCAATATTTGAAACCTACTTACCGTATGAGAATAAGGTTATAGGTTTTCCTGAGTAAACAGTTTTCTTTTTCGTCTTTTTTTTTTTTTCCTTCATTTTTACGTCTCTATCAAGTTCAAAATTTATCATGTGAAATTGTAAACCCAGTTGTCTTGTCTTTATAGTAGCTTTAGAATCATTTCCTTCATCACTTTTTTTTTCTTTTTGGACTAATGGAGATAATGGACAAGCTATGTAGAAAATGCCTCTTTCTCCTTCCCCATCTCTTTCTTTTTTTGGGAAAATTATACATTTTATCCTTGTAGTTCACTTAATTTTTTAGTTAGTCCTCGTAATTTAAAAAATTGAAACTAATCTTTAGAGTTTAAATAATTAATTTTAATTTAGTTGCTATCATTATATTTTTACCAATATTTTGTCATATATATATGAGTTACTTTTACTTCATTATTTATAATTTTATCTCTTCAGTAACATAAATCATATACATTCAGAATATTCAGATAATATATATAGTTAGTTATATTAACAAAATTTAACATAATATTAATAATAAAACCAAATTAAAATATTTTTAAACTATAAAGACCCAATTACAAATTTGTAAGTTATAAAGATCAAATTAAAAATTGATTAAAATTATAACAATTAAAAGTACAAATTTTTCTTCTTTTTTTTTTTTTTTTAATCACTGTCTAGAATGGACTTGAAGATAAGAACAACCTTCCTCGCTTGGCGTTTGCATTGTTCACCATATTCAATACAGATAAGCCCTAGCATAAAGAATATGGCTAGTAATCTAATAGAATCTTGCCTTTTGTAATAACGCCATATTGTAAAACAAACACAGAGCCAAGTGTTCGCTATTCTTGCCTTTGCACCTTTTAAACTTTTTAAAAGTCACATGAAGCCAAACCTGCTTGTTCATTCATTGGGTAATATAATATTCAAAAATTGAAGTGTAGCTTTCTTGTCAATTTCATTCTTTCCCTGATACAGTGATCAGCAAGTGGAATTTCTTTATTTCTTGGGAATTTGTCACCGGTAATTGTTCAAAGAGAATTAATTTTTTTTAAAAAAGTTTCTTACTAATAGAGAACTTTTATTATTATAACTATATATATATATATATATATATATATATATATATATCTATGATAGCACAAATAATCATTGTATGTTTATTTAGCTTTACTTACTAATTTTAGCTTAACGTAAGTAGTTTATTGGGGACATTATAATAAACTTTTTTGTGTGATTTAATATAAATTACATAAAAGAATTTTTCTATATCGTTATAATGAAGTGATTATTAGTTTGATCTTTGTCCCCCATTATCCCAATTAATTAATTTTCTCTTCCCATTTATATTAAAAAAATTTATTCGATTGGATATGTTCAGCCGTTGTTCTAGTTGGAAAACGCTAAGGCTCCAACGAAGGGTGCATTTGTGATTTTAGATCAATTTAAGCAAGATTTAGTAAGTTTTTCATCAAATTTTTAAAGGGCTTTACATCCTTAGTGTATTTCAATATTTTCTCCCTTAATTTCAATAATCAATTTCATCATTTAGCTCAAAATTTTCAAAAGCCCATTTTGCAACGTGCTCTTCACAATGTCTAAAAAATTTGAGTGAAACTAGTGCATTTTCCTTGGAATCATCTTAGGACTTTGATTCTAGGGAGATTTTCAAACTCTTCTCTCATCAACTCGCCAATCATTCTCATCAATATGGCTTTGAATTGCAAAATCTCCTTTCTATAGTGCTAGAGAACTAGTGCTAGAGAACAAGTGAAGCTCAAATTTGGTTTGAATTTGATATGATTTCTTCAAATCAAGTAGGGTTTTCATGTTCTTAATATTTTCATCCACTTCTCCCATACTTTCAGTGGTCCATTTTGAGTTTTTGGTTCTAGGATTGAAAAACTCAAATTTTACTATGTGTGTTCATGCTTGTAGGGTGATGAAATCTAGAATTTTTGGCTCGTCCAGCAATATTAAGCATTTAAGGGTAGCATTAAGGCTATCAAAAGTTTTAGTTTTGGGTAGATTTGATGAATTTTCTCAATTTTCTTGAATTTTCATAGATATAAAAGGAAGCAAATATGAATACAAACCCTTGTTGGAGTTAATTAAGTAACCTAAGATAATTACCTTAATTTAATGACTAATTTTGAACTTGGTTTGTTAATTTCTAAGCCACATTGGTAAGATTGAAAAAATTTATGATTTTGTAAAAGGGTACAGTGTAGCATATTGGAGAAGGTATTGTAACATTGAACCTTATATAAGATGATGATTTATTGTGTGATTAAGCTTGTGCAATCCTTTAAAGCCATTGATTAAGCTGGATAACTCTTGGTCATGGAGAAAGAAGTCAAAGGAAAACCATGTTTTAAGTATTATAAATGGCATAAGGAAATTAAGCTTTAAATGAATTGAATTTAAGTTAATCAAATGGTTTAGGAAGCCTATAAGTATCCCTATTTGGGATTAAGTTCAACGTTCCATCAGCCTTCTTAAGGTGGTGTTTATTTAAGAATTGGCAACCAATTGGTAGGATTGGACTTTAAAATGTGAAGTAAGAACTACAAATGGAATTAGGAATACTTGTGAGTAATTGTGCTTGGCAGTTTAATGGTTATCAATATTGAAGCTCCTTATTAGTAAGTAATAAAATTGAAGGGTAGGACTAGTTAGGATGTTTTCTAACGCTAAAGGCTAGGATCCCATTGTTTGGTTATACAAGTCCTTAAGGATAATCGTGATCAGGTGGTTTGTGGAAGGCATTAGAAAGAGATTGTATGATCCTTTTCAGAAGAGTTGATATAACTAACTATACTTGGTTTTTGTATTTCAAAATCCTCATTTATAAATTGGTGTACTTATACTCTCTGGTACAATGAGAACAAGCTTTCTAAGATAGACTATTTTTTTCTAGAGAACTATTCTGATTGCTTTTGAACTATATCGAATTTTATGATCAAGCTTTTTTTACAACTGTATTGATTGATGTATAATGATTTAATTACTATCAGACTTTTGGAATCTCTCAATGAAGGAGTACTAAATTCCATTGTGAAAATTTTCTGAATAAACTAGTTATACCAAATGGTTTTGTGTAATATATGATTTATGAAAAATTGAAGTTGGAGTATACTGGTATTAATTTTGTTGGTTATGAAGAAAAAATTTTTCTTGGGAATTTCATCCAATACAGAACCATGTAACTAACAACAATAGATGCTAGCCACAATGCACCATGAATTGCTTTATTGTACTAAGTAATATCACTATATCACTAACTAATCATGAGTCATTTCGCTCACCACTTATTACTATAATATACTTTTATTGCTAGCAAATGCTAATATCTAATTACTATTTAGAATTTATTGTTAGTTTAGTGAGATGTCTTTCCACCCTAGTATTTTTAAAATCTTGGTTTTGAATGCTCATTAGTATTCCTCTTCTCTAAAGCATCTTTGTTTTGACATAAACTCATAATTTTATAAAGTGATTCATGTTTCACTGATTTGCAAGTATTTAGTTTATGCAATGTCTTAGTTTATGGAAATGACGAAAAAGGGTGTGAAAAACTCTACTATTTTTGTTTGTTCCCTTTCCAATATAGTTAGTGATATTTTCTCATTAAATGTTTTCACTCATTCCTATTTTCTCTATGTTTTTCAAATAGTAGTGTTGCCTTGGACCTTCCTCTACCACGTAAAGTTCAAACTAATACTTGTGGTGACCCTTGCATTGTTTACAAGGGTGTGGATAACTCTTTTAGTAAAACTGTTGTATATTTGTATTCTAGTCGCTCTTATTGTTATAGACAATGACTTTGTTATTTAATATCTAGGTATTGGTTCTCTAGTTATATGTTTGGTGGGAGTGAAACTCTCTTTTTATTTCACATGTCTTAGGTGTGAAAATTTTGAAAAGTTCATATTTTAAGGGGGACTTTGCTAAAATTTTCATACAATAATCCTGTGACGCATTATATGCTAATGTACGATTAATAGATATGGAATCAAAAGGTGGATTTGATATTATTTAGTATTTGTCCTTTTATATAACTTTGTTATCAAACTAATTAAGTTGTTTGGATTAATTTAATTCATTAAGGCAGAGTTTACTTCTTTCTTCATGTCAGTCACATTTCCTTAGGGATTTGCCTTATGATACACTAGATCTAACTCAATTATTGATAGAGTGAATAGATCTGTCATTTCTTGAAATCTCTTCTAATTCAAAATTGTGGTGTAACGCGTATCAATCATCTTTATTTTGGTCATGAAATAGATGTAATAAATTAAAAAGATGGGTTTTTGTTCAAGAATGAAATCTTATTTAGAACTATCCAATGTATTCTTTGGAACCATATCACATCCCTAATTGTTGAAATAGGATGAATTGAGATATGATGAAATAAAATGAAAAGTCCATTTATTTAAAAGAACTTGATCCGAGTTAATCTAGGCATCAAGGTATTGTGGCTCCTCATATGATGGAAATGGGTAAATTTCTACCACATAAAATGTTTTGGATATAGTCATTGTATTTGTAAGTCCACCACATATGCATTATATGGATTACATTTGATAGGCCACAACTTATACTATGTCACTACTAGCTCTATTTGTAGGAACACTATCACCTTATCACCAACTTCAAAAGTATGTTACCTATAAAGTTAACTTTTTTCACCTTTATTTTAACTTCTTGTCACTAATCAGCCAAATTTCTATTGTTATAAAAATTTCAACATCTTTAGGTAGCTTGATCAAGTAAAGGCATGTCGTTCCCCACATCCTTTTTACAAATTTTGTAATCCATCCTTAATCAAATTATGAAATACTTTCATATCACTACTTAACATTTAGTTTAATGTTAGAGGTAGACCATCTACTTCATTCACAATTTTATTATCATTACCAGGCATAAATATGAATCATAGACCATGTTGTGTACAAGGTTATTCATACAAATCCATTCATGTCATACTTATGGCTTAGTTGAATCTTCACTAGTTCTTTCATCGGCCTCATGCTTAACCCAAAATAAATATATTCTTGTGGTAATGGTTTAATAATTAGATAGTTACACACAACTTCCCTAACTAAGCATTTTTTAAACCAACATTTAGAACATTAACATATTATTTTACCCTCAACCCTCATATTTGGAAATGCAACTCTAATAATAATGATAAAAGTAAAATTTGAAGGTACTATAAAAAAATAACAATAAATAAAACATAACATTTTTTTTTCCAAATATCAAACTTTTAACCAGTATATTTATGAGAAAGGCATCTCTCTAGTTATATGTTAGACTTGGGACATATATAATTATTCCATTGAATACTAAATAATGATTTTAACAACTCCCTTTTAATAATTTAGTAATTTCAATTTAAAGGGAAAATATGCCACTAAAAAATAGGAAAAAACATAGTAATAAAAAGATAGACAAAACATAATAATAATCTTGTTTAAAAGAAAAAAGAAAGATAAATATATTTTTAAAATAGAAAAAACAGAGTAATAAAAAATAAAAACAACAGAATATTAATAATATGAAAAATAGCAAAATAGATATTCAAAACAACTTCAAATTTCACATATATCTCATTCAAATTTGAAAACTACAAAAAAAAAAACCAAAATAGCAAAAAAATATAATAAAAATAGGAAAAACATAACAACAATAATGTGTAAAATAAAGCCCCTAAAATAATTAAATACAAAGAAAAAAGCCATGGCAACTATTCATAAAATGTGGCTAGGCCATTGGCCCAAAAAAAAAAATGTGGTTAGGCCATGGTTAAGAAAACCGTGGTGGCCTAACCATAACTGTGGTTAGGCTAACTCATTTTATTTTGATAAATTGGTCTAATCACGGTTAAAATAATTGTAATTAAGTTTTAGTTTAACCATGATTATTATAACCCAGATTAAAGCTATATAGTTAAAGCATATTATTTTCATAGTGATATTATCAAAAAAAAATTTAATTACCAATACAGAGGAAATTTGGAATAAAAATTATTATTAAAGCTTTCTCATGGTCAAAACTACATATTAGTATTCGTTGATCTTGGCTGTCCAATATCGTAAATAGCTCTGCCCCATGTTGCCGTGCATCATATAGATACTGAAAATTATTAACATTATAAATTGTTCTGGTAGCTTTAGATGGTTTGTGCTGTTCACTTTTTCATAACTCAATTTGTAATCAATGTTTGTGTAAAGAATTATTAAAGTATTCAGGCGAAGAAAAAAAGGAATTATTAAAGTAATGCTAAATGATGCCAAAAACATTAGGTTGGGTTGGGACAAAAACAAAAGCTTTTACAAAGGCCAAAAGCAATTCATAATAGAGTAGAGAGAGAATGAAAGAGAGATATCAGGGATGTCATGAGGAACATTGTTTTCTATGGGTTTGGATTTTTAGTAGTTGTTTTTAAGAATTATTAATTGTCGGATCACATTTTTTTATATTTAAATTATTAAATTAGAATTTTGAATTACATGTCGTTAATATTTTAAACTTCTTATCGCACACAATTATCAGATAATTTAATTTAAACCCTGACTTCGAATACTTTTTCGCAAAATACATCTGAATAATGCATGCATTGGCCCTTCCTTCTTCTGGAAAAAAAAAAGTGACACTTAATTCCTTAATCATTGCAAAATTATGAGATTGGACATAAATGCTGTCTTTTATTCACCAACAAATACCTTCGTTTGAACGGATGGCATTTGCCAGGAATGATCATTCTTTTGGTAGTCTCTTTAGACTGCTATTATTAAAACGAAAAATACAATAAAATAAAGACCTTTGATTTGCAGAAGATTTCTTTAATCACAAAATGTAAGTTTTAGAAATTTGAATCCCTTTGCAGCAGAGTATATATATTAATATAAGTTTTGTAATAATTAATATAGATTGTTGGATGCATATATTAATAAATATTGATAGTTAGATTAAAATTTTTATTTTTTTTAGTAATTTTATTTTTAAAAAAAATATGCATTTCGGTAGCTTAATTTTAATTGCAAATCATTAAATTTTTTTAATAATTGATATTAACTGCTAAATCTTATTGAAGAAACTCCTATTACAAGAATTTTGTGCATATTTCTTTTACATATAAGTTTTGAACTAATTAAATTTAATTTAATTTACATAAATTTAATTTTTATCTCATATGTGTTTTTAATGCATTCTACTTTAATTGGTAATTTAGTCATAATTAAAAGATCAAAATTGTATTTTTTTTATAAAATTTAAGTTAAATATTATTTTAATATCTTATTTATTAATTCAGTTTTATTTTAATCTATTATAAGTGTATACACATTTAATATCTCAATTTTAACTAAATTTACACAAAATAAATTAATATTTATATTAGTAAAAAATTAAATTAAAAATAAATTCATAAATAAGGAATCAAATAAAAAATATAAAACTAAATAGATAAGTAAAAAAAAGTTCTTCCAAAAAAACAATTATTGAATTGAAAGTAACACTATCATCACTTTAGTATCAATTAAAAGTAGACAAAAAGATATAGTCATGCCCATCATATATATATATATATATATATATATATAGCAATAAGTGGTCACTATTTGTACACATCAAGACAGCTAGCTAGGTTGCTCCATGAAAAGCATATAAATAAGTGGCTTTGGAAAGTGTGGAATCATTGAGCTTTAATCTTTCTCGTCCTTTTCAACAATTATTGGCCAGTGCTGTTATCTTTACGTGCTAATTAATTTAATGTATTAATTTTAATAAAATTATTAAAAAAATAATTTTATTAAAAATGATACATCAAATTAAATATTTATTAATATATTTTTTTTTATTCCCACTGCTTCTTCCACTGGTTTCAAGGCCGTACTGTTTCCTTGAAGATCTCTCTCTATATATGCCTTCACAGTTACTCTTTATAGGGCAAAACTGTGCAGGAAACTTACAGTTAAAGAAAAGAAGGATTTAAAATATAATAACACAAATTAAAATATAAAAATAAAAAGGTGAGAGTTGAGAGTAAAGGATGAGAAAGGAGCTAGCTAGAGAGCCAACCACCCATTGCCATGGAATTCACCAGATGAAAGTGCTATTCCAACGTACTCTTTTTTATTTACCATCTGCATATTTGAGAGAAGAAATATATCAAAATTGATGATTTAATTAAGAGCTTAAATATATTATTTTCATTCTGTGCTACATAAAATTTTTAATTTGATCTCTCTAATTCAACTAAAGAAATCAAATTAAAATATAAAATTAAAGGTTAGAGAAATCCATTTAAGCCTAAATAAAAAACTGCGAAAAAAGAAAAATAGATATTTATAATACCAAAACAATCAGCAAAAACTATTTAATAAATTTTATCCTATGTTACTCATAAATAATATAAATAAAAGTTAAACAAACTAGGATTTGGTAGTTTCATATATATATATATATATATAATTAATTAAAAATTCTAATTAGCAAATCAAATTAAAACAACTAATTATAGTAAAGCATTAGCATAATTGTACCTTTCTGTTTGCCACACACTTTGGACAAGAAGGAAATGAATACAATAATGAGAGCCACACCAGCAATGAGTCCAATTAGAATTGCCAGTGTCTTCTCAACCTCCTCATCGTTTCTGTTGCTATCATCTGCAACCCTCAAATTTATTGGCAAAATAATATATAATTTATGTAGTACACATAGAGATATGTATATATATAAAGCTTAAAGTTGAAAAACAAAAGAAATATGTAAGTAGCATTATATCAATTAACTTACAAAAGTAAAGAAGTAAATATTTTGGTAATTAATTCATATGGGACATTTATAAATAAAAAAATATTATTTTAGTTATTGTCTTTTAACAAAATTATTAATTTTTTACTTATTTTATTTCTCTAAATAATTTTTTATTAATTAAAACGATCACTTTTTGTTCATTATTGTTGAAATTGTTAGTGTATGTAATTTCATAGACTAAATTTAATAACTTTTTTTAAAAAATTAAAAGTGATAATTTTTAATTAGTAGAATATTATTTTGTGACATAAAATAAATAAAAAATTAAAATAATAATTTAATAATAAATAAGAGAGTAAACTAATAATTTTTTCATTTATAAAATAATAAGAAGTCTATCCAAACATATGTGTAAGTGTCCCATTGATTCTTTTAATGTGCTTTGTAGGCTTATTCTCGATTGTTCTTTGCATGCATAGGATTCTTCATTGGTTCATAGATTAATGGACTCCAAATCAAAGTGGGGCCTTATTTGTCTAGAAGATGAGATTGAATATGGAGCTGGTTTGCTTATCTATACAGCACAAAGAAAGTTCATGTACTTTGACATTTAACAATGTTTCTAGAATATTTCAATTCAAATATTTATTTAATTAATTAAATCAAAATCTAGAGATGATATAATTATGCATCTCCTTTTTAATTTATTTTTCGTTTTGATCAATATATATTGTTGTTTCCTTTCTCACATATTCCCCTTACATTCACATCACAACTTTTTTGGTAGGCTAAGAATATTCATCTCACATCTAACTTTTCTGAGAAGAAAGAATAACAACTCAGGAATACAAAAAGGTGCAGTAAAAAGGAAAAAAAAAAATACATACATTTTGAAAATTTTAAAATAAATCAAACGATCTGATTCCTTTTCCTTTAACATATGTTCAAATTACATAGTCCTTTACGGAAATATACAAAAATTCTCGCTAATTATAAAATTTAAATTGAATCAAGATATCTTTAAAAATTAAATTGATTTCTTCTGTTGAAAGTATAATTTATTCCAAAAATATTTTTTATTTTTATTATATTTTTTCTGAAAAATATAACTTTTATTGACTGTAAATTTTAAAAATTAATTATTTTATATCGATAAAATGCATAGTTATCATAAGTCATTTTTAGTCGTATAAAAAATCGTAATTTAAAAAAAAAAAAAAAAATATATATATATATATATATATATAAAATTTATACTAATAATTAATGTCCAGGCAAAAAGGAGAGGACACAGGTCATACCACTTCCAGCCGGCGAGTGACTCCCACGTCCCGAATATCGCGCGTAGCACTTGGCCAAGTACATCTCTCCCCACGCGCCGGCCCCACACTCCGTTCTCAGCCGTTGGATCGCATTAGAGAGACAATCTTGGCACTCACTCGCACTCAAATCCCCTACGCACTGTGCTACACCTCGCACATCCCCAGAACTAGTCATCCTGAATGGGCCATCAAACGCTCCCAAATTCGCAAGCACAGAATCTATCCGAGTCAACGCATCGGAAGTCAAGCCAATCGACGGTCCACATTTCTTGAGGACCGCTGTTTTGTCCTCCGCACCCAGGAACGTTGTGTTATCATATTTGACGAAGCAGCCGTCGAGCTGCAACGCGCCGCCGGTAGCGTCGAGGCAGAGCGTGCCGAGTTGACTGACCGCCCGGGCGACACAGCGCGAGCACTCGGCGTTGCCTAAGTCGCCGCGGCACTGGAAGAGGCCGTAGACGGTGTCCTGTGGGGTGGAGCCCAGGATGGTGAAGTTGTTGTAGTTGGAGAACATGGCTGAGTTGACGAGGGAGGTGAGGAGGGAGTTCACGTTGCTCTCGTAGGACGACCCCGGCGTGAACTTCAGCTGCGAGCAGCCGGCGAAGACGAAGGACTCGGTGGAGGAAGAAGATGGGGTTGTAAAGAACATGAATAGAAGGAAGAAAGGAAGCATATGATGATGATGAAGAGAGATCGGCATGCTTTGTGTTTGATGGTGTGTGTGTGGTGTGAGAGAGAGAATTGAATTTGGTTGTGAGGAAGATTGATGACGATCGTGTCGAAGATTGTGTTTGCTTTGTGTTGTGTTGTGTTGTGTGTGTGCTGTGAGAGAATTGAATTTGGTTGCGTGAGGAAGCTTGATGATGAAAGTGTTGAAGAAGGTTGTGTTTGCTTTGTGTTGTGTTGTGTTGTGTTGTGTTGTGTGTGTGTGAGTCAGAGAGAGAGAGAGAGAGTGTGTGTGTGTGTGTGTGTGTGTGTGTCTTTATGGTTGCTTTGATGTGAATTTACGTAAGGAAGTCGAGAACTTGATGGAAGGGGAAGAGTAATATGAATGTGGAAACAAAAGTAAAAGAGGCCGCCAAATACAGTTACGCACCATAAATAATTCCCCACCTAATATGCCTACATTTTATTTTTCTTTGATTTTCAACTATTAATGACTCCAAATGAATCCTAGCTGTTCAATATATTAATAGTAGGTGTTGTTATTTTAATTAAAATTTTTGGATTAATTTTTAAAATTATTTAATGTCTATAATATAAAATTTTAAGAACCCCACCTGGGAGTGTGAACGGTTGGATGGGTATGGCATAAATCCAACAGTAGAGGATCCTGAATTATGACTATATTTAATTAAGGGTGATGGGAGTGTGAATTTAGGAACACAAAATAATTATTAAATATTATTGACTATAACATTTTATGAATTTTGATGAAAATTCTATAAATTTCTTTTGTATAAAATAAAAGTAGAACGCACTCAACTGTCAAGTCTATATTTTTTTCCTTTTCAATTTTACCTTATTTTCATATGTTTAGTAATTTTACATTAATTTGTGGAGAAGTGGGGAGGGAGCACCAAGTGTGATTGCCTAAGGTGTGAGGTAAAGCATAGGAGTCATCTAAAGAGGGTTAAAGGGGCGGTGATGGTCGACTCCAAAGTCATCAAAAGGCCAAAAGGGTGGTCCTGCAATGGGTATAGGGTATAATACCTACTACTTCTGTTAAATTGCTCACTTAGATAAGTATTAAGAATATTGAAGTAAAAAAGAAAAAAAAAGAAAAAGAAAAGCAAAAAATATGTAATTTGTAAGATGTACTAAATTATAGATATAAACTATTTAAAAATTATTTTAACTGCTGACTTACTGCAAAATTAATTGTTATTTTAGTTTGTAACTCATTTTATTTATTAAAATAATTTTATATTAATTAAAAATTATTATTATTTATATAGTCGTTCAAGTTAAATTTATTAATTCACTTAAAAAAATTAAAATAATAATTTTTAACTAATAAAAAATTATATTACAAAATAAAATAAAAAAATTCAAATTTTTTTCTTTTTCTTTGTATAAATTTTAAATTCTAAACTCCGAACATCATATTTGTACATATAAAAGAATGTAGAAAGTGAAGAAACTTCGAAGCAAAAGCTCTATATATATATATATATATTATATCTTTATTTGTTTTCATCACGATCAGCTGTATATCGATGTTTTCATTAGTGAAAATTTTTGGTCTTTAGGTTCTGTTTGGATTGAATGACAGATAAGAAAACTACTTTTTTTTCCTCTAAGCCTTAATTAATTGCGTCTTCATAGCAACCAGTTGTTTCAACATGTATGATTCAATTACATTGCCTTGAGGGAAAGCTATTTCATTTTATAATACTTTGTACTAAACATTTAATAATAATAATAATAATAATAATAATAATATTATTATTATTATTATTATTTAAATCTTGTTAGGTAGCTCAATTTAATTTTTGATAAAAACCATGCTATTTAGTTTAAATTATAATTAGATTTTTTATCCTAATTAAATTTGAAATGAAATTAAAAAAATATAATAAATATTTCCTAACCATTTTTGTGACCTCAGATCTCACTTTCCTTTTTCTATCTTTATTAATTTTTTCCGAGAAAAGTATGGAATTGATCTTTTATTTTTTATTTTGTAATAATTTGATTGTAATAAATTAGTCATTTATAAATTTAAATTTGTACAAAATTAGTCCATATGTTTAAATTAATAAGGGATTAATTTTGTTTAAAATAAAATTTTTGAAAATATTAATTTGTCTCAATTAATTTACAATGAAACTGATTTGGCTTTTTTTAAAAAAAATTTGGTTCCATTTTTGTTTTTTGAGAATTGGGATTCCCACAAATCAATACTAAAATTAATGCATTTTTTCACTACACAAGCTTATGAAAATTTTAAAAAGCATAATCAATAATTTTTTTTAGAACACTGGTTAACATAACTTTTTCTTTCCATAATGACAAAAAATCAAATATAATATCTTTTATAAATTAATTACCTCTCTCATCACTGAATGACATGAAAGCTAGTAATAAAATCGGTTATAATTAATTACATCTCGTCACGGTTCCTTCCACACAAAGCTATTTTTTTGCTTTGCCTTGAACTGTCAATCATCCCTCTACAATTTTTTTCTCGAAAGGTTTTCATATATATATATATATATATATATATATATATATATATGTTGTATATATTGGTTTTTGAAGTAATAATAAGAATAATTGTAATATTAATATTTTTTTAGCCAAAATAATTGTAAAATCAATAATAATGTGATTATAATTTTCATTTATTATCAAGTTTTGTGTGGTACTGTATAGTGTTATGGTTTTGTCACTTTATGATCCCTTTTATGAATTGCTTTGGACTAATTTAAAAGAAAAAAAATAAAAAAAATATAGATTTCAGGGATATGTACCCAAAAGCTCCCTCACAACTTTATCATATATAGTAAAGTAGCTTTACGCACTTTATTAAATGAGAAATATTTTCAATTGGTTTAGTTCTAGAACATTCTATGTATTATATTTACAACATTAAGACCATAAATGATTAACTCAATAGAAAGGCAAGGAATTACAGGGATTCCAACCTGCACTAGTTTAAAATTGATTTTATAATTAACAAATAATTAAAAAAATGAATGCATGTATTTATATATTCTTTTTATTATGTTCCCCAACTAATATAAAACAAAGTGTATAGTTTTTGCAAACAACTATATAACTCTCCAATTAAATTATACACTACTATTATTATTATTATTATTATTATTATTATAGATAAAGTTTAAAATTAGTCCCTCATTTTTACATTTTGTAATATTTTGGTCCTTCACAAATTTACCATGATAAATCATTCATTTACAAATTTAAATTTGTACAAAACTATTCCTTCTATTTGGATTAATGAGAGATTAATTTTACATAAAATAAGATGTTTGAGGCTTTGATTTGTCATAGTTAATTTGCAAGGGACTCAATTGTCACAAAGTATAAAAGTGGGAAATCAATTTTATACTTTGTTTTATACTTATCATATTTTAAGTGGAAATTTAAGAATAAATATATAAGAAATTACAATTAAATTGAATCCAAAAAATATTTGTTATTGCTCAAAAAGTTGTACATAACAAATGATTAAAAAAATTAAAAGCATTTATATCTTTGTTATTGTGTTCTCCAAATAATATATAACAAGTGTATAGGGCAAAGAACTATATAATTATCTAATTAAATTATATATTCATATTATTATTATTATTATTATCATCATCATCATCATCATCATTATTAAAAAATTATATACTTATCATATTTTAAGTGAAAGTTTGAGAATAAATACAGTAGTAATTACAACTAAATTTAATCCAAATAAATATTTATTATTGCTCCAAAAGTTGTAAAGATCACAAATAAACATTGAATTTTTATTTTTTATTTTTTATCATAGATGTCTCATTAGATTTTCATTAAGGTGCGATCAAATATCTAATTTACCACTATGTACTTACTAATTAGTAATACGTTGATGTATAGAATTATTTGCAACAGAATTTGGAATATTAGATGGAATATACTAATTATTATATTTTTAAAACAAAAATATGCAAGTTGGAATAAAGAAGGAAGAATAAAGTTTTCGGAAGAAAAAGAAGAAAGAATAAAGAAACTACATGACAATATATTAGTTTCATCGTATTGATAGCTATTAGCTAAGCAACGATCTCTATTAATGGGGAAAAAATTAAAAAATTAAAAAATAAAACTTTCATTTGACTTCAGGGTCCCGCAATGACACCCGTAAACGATCGAAAATAAAGTGAGACAATTAAATATCTATCTTTTTCTTTTTGAGGCCTTATTTTTTCAGGTGAATAGTTTTGGATATATGCATTAAATAATGTAACTCTCTCATCCAATCAAATGAATAAATTTTCTAATTAATTTATAAAAATTTTAAAACTAATTTATGAAGAGAGCCTGATTTTTAAAAATTTTTAATTATGCACTATTATATGTAAAATTTTGGCATTCTTATTTTATCAGTTATAAATATTAGATTTAAAATAAAAAATTATTTATCTGGAAATGTATTTAATCTCTTATTATATAACTCAAAATTTGACAATATTAAAATTTACACCTATAATATTAATAGAAAAAATTTTTGCTTAGGACAATAGATACAATTAATTACTAAAAATAATCTTCAGTTTTGTAATTATCTTGAAATACCTAATATCTTTTTATGGTTTTTTAATGGACAAAATTATCTCAAACATAATAATTTAAAAAATTC
Source organism: Delonix regia (assembly GCA_037074485.1). Lineage (NCBI taxonomy): Eukaryota > Viridiplantae > Streptophyta > Magnoliopsida > Fabales > Fabaceae > Delonix > Delonix regia. Next base: position 32,324,214 of record CM073457.1, read on the forward strand.
TCATGCTACTTTTGATTTCTCATTAGGTCTCAATATTTTCTCTCATCTTGTTTTCTCTTTTCTTGTTTAGAAACTTCATCCCATTTTGGAAGAGAGAAACAAACTCTAAATTAAAAATAACATGTAACTTATAAATTTATTACTATTATGATTTGTATTGTTTATAAACCAAATTTACTTTGATTACCGAGTATTTTTGCATTTCTTATCATATAATTTTTATTCTTAACTAGTTGAACTAATGAGTAACTTATAGATTTATTATTACAATAATTTGCGTTATATACAAATTAGAATATTTTGGTGGGTAAGATACTAAGGTTATTTAGAGGTGATTTTCTCCATTGAAAAGTCAAAATAAGTTTTGGTCCTTTATGGTAATTACAAAATGTAAGTTTTTTTAATAATTAACTACATCTATTAATCCTAAACAAAAATTTATCCATGTTAATAACTTAAATTTAATCATGTAACACGTGCTTTATATATATATATATATATATATATTCATTGCACTGTTTGTTTCCATATAGGTACCATATATTTATATGAAATTTATTTTTAAGGGGCTTAATTAATTTGTGTTTTAATTTTAATTATGGTCAATATGGCTAATTATTTCTTCCATGATTTGTAACTGAATTCAATGTTATCCTTCAACTTCCACCTTTAAATATGATAACTAAAATCCTTAATAAAATAACTTTATTTGAAAATACAGGTTCTCTCTTTTTTTTTTTTTTTTCCTTTACATGATGGCTAATTATGGATTTAAACATAAAAGTTTTTACAAAATACTTTCATTTTCACTAGTCACTACATGGTCTAGACCACACTTAGAAACTTATGCTAATTAAAAGGTGAGCAAATCCTTTCCTGCATCTGATTTGACCCTAACATGTGGCTTGACCTTGGTTTATATCGAACCATTAAACATGACCTGATCTTGGGATTTGGCCTAGTCAGGCTTAGTACATAACTACTTGGAGCGAGTCATCTAGGTTTTTTTAATTTTTTATAGATTTAAATTTAAGATTTCTTTTGTAAAAAATTTTTAGTTTATATTTAATAAATAGAATATCGTATATTAATAAAAAAATATTTATATTTAACACAAATAAAAAAAATGACTATTTCTTTTAAAATATAAATAATTTTATTAAAAATAAAAAAATTTAAGAAAAAACAATATATATATATATATATATATATGCTGAGTTGGGTTGAGTTGTACTGAGAGTAAGTTTTATAAATTGACTTCAATCACATGTCGTGCAATGTGCATGTCCTGACTCAATATAACCAAGTTGTGCCAGGTGGGTAAATACACAATTGTAATTTGATGTACAATTTTAACCTCACATAGTGGTTTAAATTTTGAAGTTAGGTAAAAAATTATGCGAAGCTAGATATATACTTTAACTTTATTGGATTTATTAAAAAGAAAGCCAAGGACCATATATATACTATTAAGGCTTCGCTAATAAAATTAATTACAAAAATTCCGATATAATTAGTATATTTATGTCAAAATAATAAATAATTAATATTGTACAAATTGCTTTAATCTATATGGATGAACGTTACTTTAATTGGTTAGAAGAATTATATTTATTATGTAAAAATTGAGAAAAAAAAATACAATCGAATATCTGAAAATAATTATTAAATTTTGTCATGGAGTGGTATGATTTCTTGTGAGGCCCAAATATTAAGTTTTTCATAAAAATACAAAATTAGTTTCTTATTGTGATAATTTAGTTCTTTACAAATTAATTATAATAAATTAATTCCTTATAAATTTATATCTGTATAAAATTAGTTTATCACAAATTTAAATTTGTATAAAATCAATCCCTTTGTTTGAATTAATAAGGGATTAATTTTACACAAAATATTATTTTTAATGAACTAATTTACTATGAAATATTTGTAAAGACTCATATTGTCACAAAGTGTGAAAATAGAGGATCAATTTAATACTTTTTTCTTAAGTATTCTCAAAATTTATGTAATATGGTAATGAAAAAATTATTGTATAAAAAATTCTTTGAAAATTAATAATTAAATAATTAAATCTAGTAACAAAAATCAATCTCTCCTAAGCATTATTCGATATAAAATTACATTTTCCTAATTGTTCAACTTATATGTAGCATCAATTCAAAAAAGAAAAAAAGAAAGTAAGAAACTTTCAAATATTTCCTGGTTTTGGTAAAATGGGAAATTTTAAATAATTACGATCTTTCTCCATCTGTAGTGAGAAGCTTCGTAGCTTCACCATTTGCAATAACGACTCGAGTCCTTTCAAACCTATTAAATTTCATTTGGGCAAAGAAGACGAAGGTGATTGACGGGAACCCCAATAGACTTTAATTATTTAAAAAGTTTTTTTAACCAATAATAATAAGGAAAAACTCTATTTTTGGTTTCTATATTGTCATTCAATTATAAATTTACTCCCTATAATTTAAAAATTTGTAATTGAGTCCTTACAATTTATAAATGTTTTCAATTGAATTCCAACTGTTAAAATTCTTGTAATATTGTATTTAATTTTACTAAAATAACTAATTATACTTCACCTTGTATAGCATTTTGAATAGGCATGATTTATAGTAATAAAAAGACAAAAATATGTAATGAAGTAAAATTAACTCACATATATGAGAAAATATTGACAAAAATATAATGGTGAGGACTAAATTAATTTTAAGGACTTAATCACAAAATTTTAAACTATAATTACCTACTTAAAAATCCAATGAAACTACAAGGACCAAAAGTATAACTTTCCCCGATAATTATTTCCTCCGTTTTTGGTTCATTTTCATATGATTCGGATTTCCTAAATTTGATAGGTAATGTATGGATTCATTGGCTAGTATTAAAAAAATTGTGTGATCTAATAGTTTAAACTCAATTTGGTGATCGTAAGTGATTAAAAATTTTAAATTAATATTTATAGTTTGCAGTCCAAAATTTAAATTTAAGAAATTGCACAATTAAATAGTCAATAATTAATTCCTTTTTCAAAATAGTTGTAAATTCATATTAATTTCTACGTTCATTAATAGTCCTAGAAGTATTGAGTCACTTGGTTTTTATTCTATATTTATGTATAGTCCAAATAGTATTATTGACCAACTTGAATATATCCTTTTTCTTTTCCTTCTGAAACTGAAATATAATTATTTTCACACATCAAAATGTGAGTAGGAGAATAAACTCTTGTTACAATACATGGAGAGGAATTTGATGAATTCAAACTACAATTTTTCTTATGAATAATAGAGGAAGGTACAAAGTGTAAAAGCCTTAAAAAAAAAAAAATACCAATCAAGACAAAGGCAAACTACCTGATTGAAACAAAACTAATAGCTAGAGGGAATGTGATAGGTCCATATAGTTTGACAACAACAAAACACAATAAAATTATTGATTAAAGCCAAGAACACCCTATTTCAACCCAAAAAGTTTGGAAGAAACTGATGCTATTTCAGATTCAGATATGAAATGAAATCCAGTCCAATCCATTAAAATAAAATACAACAAATGAACACCTTCAAATTTTCCCTCAATACTCAATGTAAGCTGATTAAGCAGAAGAATTTGGATGTTATTTTTACGAGCGTTTTTTTTTTTTTTGTGTGTATGAGTAATAGCATATACAAACAAAGATTAAAGAAGCAATGGTTGCACCTATAAGGAAGAAGGCAAGCTATGACTCTACCATAGCCACCTTTCTTGGACAAAAGTGTTCAAGTTACAACCAAAAGTAACAGCGAAACAGAGTAGTGAAGAAGCATGGAAAAATGACATGCCATACAAAGAGATCAGTCAAGCACCACTTCCTTGTCTTGTCTCTTTCGCTCTACATTTTGGGAGAAATTTAGAAGCTCTTTTGACGCTCAAGGGTTATTATAAAAGTGTTATTAATATTGCAAAATCTTTTCAATTTGAATGGGATTTCATATAGGACAAGGGTGTCCAAACTAGGGTAAATTTGCTTTGTTCTTCTCCTTATCTAGTTTATTGATTCTGACATAAATTTAGGTAACTAAAAATTATATTAAGGCACCTAAAATCATCTTTCAAGAACTAAAACTAAGTTTTAAGGTACTGAAACTAACTCAACTTATATTCTATTTTATGAACCTTTTTGGTACCTAGGAAATTCTTTCAGCCAATTCCTCTTCAAATTAGTATTTTCATTTTGATTTTAATAAGTTTAAATTTGCTGAAAAGTCATATTTACCCTTCTAGGTGTGCTTTCACTAACACCTCCCTTGGATAATTATGAAAAGCACTTTTCCTTGTTATGCTTACATCGCTAAGTAGTTAAATAATTTCTTTTACCGAGCCCTTGCTTATTTATTGTTAAGAAATACTTTCTTGATAATTTTCCTTGCAAATGTCAATTCAATTTCACCCAATTCCCTCGAAACACTCTCACACACACAAATACATGTTTTATTCAACAAATGTCTACGAAAAGAAAATGCTAGTTACTAATATTGGGAAAAAGCTCTTGACTAGGAAGTTGTTCAGAATCTGATTCACTTGCATTTTTTAATTTTTATTATGCTATTTGAATGGTTGGTTCAAAGTTATTATAGTATGATTCACATATTCATTTTAGGGGCTTTGACCAAGCTTCTTCCAACCTCAAGCTTCCACTCAAACCATAGATGCGTCCTTTCTTGTTTAGTGCTTTAGCTTGCCTTCACAAGTTTAAGTTATTGGAAGAATAGATGAAAGGCTATTCATCATATTTATTGTAATATTGAAGTGTTAATATTCTAGTAAGAATACTTAATTAGAAAACAATTAGCTATAGTGACTAGTGCCTTTCCACCTCGGTCATATCATATTGATGAACTACAATTGTATAAGTCAAATTGTAATATAAGATCTAAAAACTCAGTATCATTCCTAGAATAATAAGATGTTATCTTTATTGGTTTTAGAACTAGATATTTATTTATCAAGTATATAATTTATACAAAAGTATGAGTTAGTACAATTATTTACATATATAAACAAGTTGCTTAGATAATCTAGTCAAAAATATAATAAATTATAAACTGAACACCTAAACTGCACTAAGAATCATGTGGGCCTTAAATAAAAAAGAAAAAGACTCACTCTATATTAATATAATTAGGAGTTGAAGTGAGGATAATTTAGTTATTAAGTTCTTTATTAACCTTATACTAACATATTATTAATTCTATTTCTAGATAATTTAACACAGTAAAAAAGATAAACTTGTTTTTAGATGTTGTTCTAATTCTAATTACAATTACTTAAAGGTGGTCTCCAAATATCTAAATGAAATTTTTCATAAAATGCATTACGCCTTAGAGTTAAAATTATCATACACAACTTACACAGAGGTTGGATCCATTCATCTAAATAGAATTGTACTGCCTTAACCATTAATATTCCTTAAAGGTTGAATGTAATCATATGTAGAAAACTACTCCTAACGTGCTATAAGCACTCAAAAATAATTGAATATATGTATTTTACCCCTAAAGGTTGAACTCAATCATGTAAGGCAAACTACATTCAATTCTAGATGAAGCATTTTATTAAACACTTCGTGAGCATTTAATTATGCGACTAGAGATTAATAAGAAATTCAACAATACAATTCACTTACAATCATCTCAATCAACTAAACAATATGAAAGCCCCAATCAAGATGCAACATACATTCATTGATTAACACATAATTACCAAAAAAAAATTAACATATGTAGATATAAAGTCAACAAATCTTAGATGATCAGATTCAACTTTTAGATAAGTTATGTTAGATAATTTAACTTTTGATCTTAATGCACTCTAAAAAAAAAAACCTCATTTAAATGTTGGAGACAACTTTTACATGGAATTGAAATTGGAATTAGGATAATCACTTGAGACAAACTTTTTTTTTTAGTGAGTTAAATTATGCAAAGTTAAATTTGAACTACGTTGGAGCAAAATTAATAATGAGTTTAATAATTCAATTTATGCTCTCTCTAGTTCTTGATTAGCTAAATCTAGGCTAATGTCTTAAGTCTTTTTATTGAGTTTGGACCCTAATATGTCATACTATACTTAGGCATTAGTTTATGTTTCATTATACTTGCATCAATTCTTAATGACTGAATTTATCTGAACTACTAATATATAATTGTAAATAATTGCATTAATCCATACTTTGGTATAAATTATAAATCTAGTAACAAAAATATAATACTTAGTACAATAAAATTAACTCTTACCAGGTAGAAATGATATTGAATATTTAAATCTTTTTATAAAAATTTGAATCGTATATTTGCAATCAGCAATTACTTTATTGCCCTACTTTTGTAAAGGCTTTTTTACCATGGGGTTGTGTGAGACTTCTATGTCAAATCTAGATTAAGCAAAGTTGGACACTTACTTTATAACAAGGGATATGGGTGTAACTAAACAAGGGAACAGGAAAATTGTAGCATGGCATAAAAAACTTGGAAGAATTGGAGATTTGTGTAACCTCTTAGTTCCCCTTTTAGGATTATCAGAAACTATTAACTTTCCTTTAAAATATTAAATGCATCCAATGATGCTAATATCTTTTATTTTCAGGGGGAGTATGAATAATTAGTTTGAGCCAACATTGAAAATTTACTCACCTAGTCTTATTTTTGGTACTTTTCCTCATAATTGTCTAAATTGACTATTTTTCCTCTTTTCAAAAGAATAAAAAAAAATGCCTAAACGAGGCCAAAAAATTTTTCTTTAATTACCTGACAAGTCAATTAATGGAAAAATTTATAAATGCCCCTTTTGAATTTTATATTATTTAGAAATAAATTTTAACTTTTTTGTAAAAAAATTAACATCCTTATTTTTTATCTACTTCCTTTTCAATTGATAATTATAAAAGCAAAGAGGGTGCTTCATTATAACCTTATGGTAAAGGAGTGTGCTTAAAATTTGTTGCTATATTAATTAGTAAGTACTACACTTTTATAAATATTTAAAAATTATAAAAATGAAAATAAAAAACATGTCTAGATTTTATAGAGCCAAAAGTTATAAAATATTAAATGAGACAATGAAAAGTTTTTCAAAACTATTCCATACTAAAAGAAACTATATGAAAGTTTTTAATACTTAAATAAAATCAGGAAACCTAATATCTAAATGCTATACAAATAACTATTTGAATATTGTCTATTCTTTTCTATAGCTCAATCTCTTACTAAATAAAAAAAATTATTAAAAAAAGACACACACACATACACAATTCTATATATTCCCTCATAATTGACTAGACTCTTCAAAACAACTAACATGCAACTGATTTGGATCTTCATAAGCGTGAGTGCCAGTTGCAGAGTGTAGTTAAATTAATAATAATTGTTGGATCAAAATTTTGAATAATTTATAGTCATTAGATCAAATTTTCAAAAGTCATTGATTTTAATTTCTTACTTTTATGTATAGACTATCAAATTATATGATTATTTTAATGTAAGTTATCAGATCATAATTACAAATAAAGGACAACAAGAAAATTAATTTACATGCAACTTTTTCTTTTAAAAGTTTTTTTCCCTCTTTTCTCTCCCAGTTAATCATAATTTAAAAACCTCACTTAATCCAATAAGTTTGGTCCAAAAATATAAAATTTAAATGAAAAAAATCCAATTAAAAAAATATGTTTTATAAAATTGGTCATGTTTGAGATTTTTTTAAAATTTAGCTTAAACTTGAAAGTCTAAATTAATACTTTTCATAAGCAAAAAATTATTATTTAAAAAAAACTTAGTATAACATGACATCTTGATAAAAAAATAGAAACTATTATCCCTTATCCAAAGGATTTAAACAATACAATAACTTGTTTTTATTTATAATTTTCCTATATATAATTTTACAGTCATTAAGAAATATTAATAATTAGTTATGTTATTTATATCAAGTTTTAAGTAGTAAATAATCTTGATCATGAGTTTAAAAAGTCTATTTGACCCAAGAACTTAAGGTTAAAAAATATAAATAAAACATTTTGACTAAAAAATAAACTCAAAGTTTTTAAACCCAAATTTAAATCTAATTTTTAAAAATATTACGAACAATGAGATCTACTCTCGGACACATTGTTGGGGGGTTAGAGTGAGTGTTCCGTCAAAGAAAAAGGAAAAGCAAAAGAGCGAGTCTAGGAAGGTCACCTCATCTTCAATAATGAAGGGTGCTCTTTCTTCTCTCTTTACATGGTTTTGTTTGTTTGCATTATTATTCAATTCACTTATGGGATATTAATTAATTAGGTTTTTGTGTCTTCTCTTTTTGACGCGCCACCACCAAACGAAAATAATACAACACTACAATTCTACCACATTAGGTCTTTTTTCCTCAACTTCCGACCAAAAAGCCATTCCCACATCACAATCACTCTTTCCATGAAGAATTTTACCAATAGAAAAATACTATTTTTATTTTTTATTTTTTAATTTAATTTTATTTTGATCTATTTAAAAATATCAAAATGATCATTTATATTTTAAGATGACTCAAAATAATTTTTTTATTTTTGAATTTAACTCGTATTATTAAGAGTAGGATTATTTTTAGTTATGCTCCATAAGTAAATGATTGTTTTGAGATTTATAATTTTTGAAGAATTAAAATAAAATTAAGTTAACAATAAAAGATTCAAATAATATTTTATTCATTTTTATGAGTTATCATCTTATTTTATGGCTATTTTACAGAAATAAATCCAAAGAGAAGTGTTGTCCCCTTAAATTTTTAAAATTTTAATTTTTATAGATAATTTATTTTATATTATTGAATTAGTTCTTTAATTTAGAAGAATTCTCCTTTCTTATATTGTAAAAATTTATCTCTCTTGATTTAAATTATTGATCCAAAAATTTTTACCTTATTGAAATAAAATTTTAAATCCTTCATTGCATACTATATGTAATTGCTTCCAAATTCCATTATCCCAGTTGATGCTGATTGAATCTCTTTGTCTCTACTATTTAGGCAGGTATGCAAACTCATGTCCCATGGTTATAGCTTAAGGACATAAACAAGAGGAATGGGAAGCATAAAAGATAAAATAATTGAAAGCTTCCCATACTGCATGTGGCTTTCCTAGCTTTGACGTATTATATATCTGTAGCTTCCGAGCACATGATGCATGGGACTATGTCGAATATTCCTGAAGTGGTAAAAAGTTTTTTTTTTTTTTGCATGTTTTATGTACGATTGATGCAAATAAGTAATTTATCTAACTGAATAATTTGTTTAAAGTTTTTAATATCATTGCTCGGTAAAATCTAGAATTCATATTTTGATGAAAACATCATTTAGCAGCGCATGAGCTTTAAGAATAAGTTAAAAGCTATTTTGGTTACTCACTTATTTTTGTTTTTAATTTGATCTCACACTTATTAGTTGAGTTTTAATTTAGTTCTTTTTATTGATTTTTATTATTAATTTGATCTATCATTACTTTATATTCTTAATTTAGTCATTTATTAATTTAAAACTCGTTGGTCTTCCCATTCTAGTTAAAGTTAGATAAAATGTGTCAATTTTTATATAAGTAATAGATTAAATTAAAACTCAATTAATAAGTGAGATATCAACTTTAGAATGAAAATTAATAAATGGCTAAATTAAGACTAAAATAACAAATAAAACATCGAATTGAGAATGACCAGAAACTAAAATAGTAATTTACTTTTTTAATAATTCAAACCATGCATACAGTCTGAATTATGTTCAATATTGTGTTTTTTTCTTAATCCTTCTTCTTTACTTTTTCTTTTCAATTTTGTTTTTATTGCCACTCATATAACTTTTTGCAAATTATGCATTTTGTTCTGATTGATATAAGATCTATATGTCTACATATTGAAGCATGAAATGAGAATGACAGTCATGGTTTTGATAATATTAAAATAATATTTACTATATTAATAAAATTAATTTTTATTAAATTATATTCAATTTCCTCAGTTTTGACTCCTCAATTGCAATTTTAAGAGAGATATACACACAAAGTAAATAACTCTTACTATACAAATAATATCAAGACTTATTCCTCATGAATTATATTTTATGATTCATTTATTAAATTTGAGTTTTGCTGAAATTACAATGGCTTCTTTATTTTCTTTAAAACATACATTTTACTCAAACGTTAAATATTTTGACTAAAATATTTTCTATTTAAAAAAAAAATTTTGCTTAAAGGAATACTTATTCAAAAAAAAAATTTATATAATTTGAACAATATTAGATGAAAAAATAGTATACACTATGATGCAACATATGGTGCGTAAGAAGCTTTGCTTATTGTGGGCCTATCGCTGATGTGTAGGCCCTCTAGAGCTATTTGTTGGCCCATTTCTTACAGGCATATGTAGATGCGCTTCACTTTTGGGCCAACGATTTTAAGTCCAAGCGCAAGCAATGCACCTTTGCAATTTTGTGTCCCAGCTGGAGCTCGTGCTGGATTTGAGCCTTTTAGCTTAGACCAACCCAACAATAACATTTCAATTTACTCATTTTCCACTCTTTTTTTTAAAATGTGTATAATATTCTTTAGTTGATTTTCTTCTATATTAAATCTTTTATTTTTGTCTCCCTTTTTATCTTTCATTCAATAAATTAATCTTTTTAACAGATCAAATTTAAAAAAATAATACTAATTATAATTCTAGGGCAAAAATGTTTTTATTTATGTAAGTGTTATAGTCATCAAAATGAATTTGATCTATCAAATCAAATCTGTTTAATTCACAGAAAATAGTGTATTGGATTGCAATTTCACCTCATTTAATATAGATAGGTTAAATTAACTTGACTTACTCAAATGGGCTCATTCAATGAGTTGGTAGATTGATTTATTTAAAAAGTTTTGTAATTTTTGTGTGTAAAGGGTTTAATGTTACATAATTTCAAATAGCTTTTATCCTTATTTAATTTTTAAAATATTTAATAGTTTATCAACCATAATGAACATGAATGTACTTTTGGTATTAGAATCAATTAACTTGATAATTAAATATTTTTATTTATTACAAATTCTTTTAAAAAATTTTGATAAATTAAACGAGCTAATCTTTTTAATCCACTTGATGAGTTAAGATCATAAACCCATCTTACCAAACTAAAGTAGGTTATATAAGTTAGTCCATTTCATCTCAAGTAAATTTCCCACAATTTGAATGTTTGGTTAATTTTTAGACGAGAGTACTATACCAAGTGTTAAGCTCGAGAAAAAAAAGTGTGCATGAGTATGCACATGTAGACAATTTGTGATTTGAATTTCTTTCTTTCGAATTTTAATTGTAAGTGTAATTACTTTAATATTCATTGTAAATCAAAATTTTAAATTATTTATAGTGTCAAATTAAGTTTTTAAAAATTATTAATTTCGATTTTAAAATTCTAAGCACCAATTGTCAAATAGTACAAATATTTTAATATGAACGACAAATTCCGGATTAGAACTCTTGAAAAGCCAAAATTTGCGATTCAGATAACGTGCAGTAGCCTAATATACAGGAAAATTTGTATTAGCAAGATCCTGGTCGTTAATTGCATCCCACGGTTACCGTGCTACCACGTTATCCAAGCTTTGGCAAGGCTTCCCTACAGTAGGCTCTCCATCGTTCAAAAAATTGAAGAATTATACTGCGCAATTGGCAGAATAAAATAAAATAAAATTTATATAATTTTTTTTTGCTATATTAATTTTTAATTTTAATATTGTAAGTATTTGATTGTTCAATATCACAACACATGTTTAGTTATTGTAGATAATTATTTCATTTTTAAATTATGTTATATATTTTTATTAATTTATTAAATATTTATTATATTTTAATTAGATAATAATATAACAAAAATATAAGAAATTGTATATAAGTGTGATTGTAAAATTATTTCTTAAAAGGGATAGAAAATAAATAAGAATTCACAGCATTATCAAGCTAAGAAAAAATAACATTTTGCGTATTCAAAAAATTAATTCATTATAAATTCGATTGACGCTTTCTTTTTATGGCCAACTCAATTAACGCTTCAGTAAAAAGCATTTTCTCACTTCATGAGTAGTGGCACTATATGTATTGAAACTAGAACCACCAACTAACATGCTACGTTATATGGTATAACATTAAATTTAGGTTTGTTTAGCATAATTATAAAATCATTTGTATTAATATAATTATTATATGATACATAAAGGAAGATATGTGGTAATAATATGTTAAAATGTATTAATTGTATAAAAATTTTAAATAACTTACTACATTTATGTTTTGACCTCCAATATTTTTAAATTTTATTTATGAATTTAAAATATTTTTAAAAATATTTTAGTTTTTCACCTAAACTTCTTATCTTTTTAGTAGTAAGACAATGCTTATAAATTGAAAATAAGAATAAGTTCAGGGAATTAGAGAGTTATTAGAAAAATAAAAAAAAGTATAAGAGTGAGTTTATAAATTTATAAGCTAATATTTTAGCGTGGGTTACTAGAAAATATAAAAGTAAAGGAAATAAATTAAAAAAATTTTTGGTTCGTAAATAACATTAAAAAATAATGGGGGTTAAAATGAAAATACAATAAATTATATCATATTTTCATAGAATCAACATATTTTGACACATCATGATTTCTTATTTATCTCTTAATTGTACCATGTAATAATTATACAAGTACTACTATTTTGTAATTATTCATGAAAATATACATTAACTTTATTTGAAGGAGCTTCGAAGTATAGCAATTTCCAGCTTCTCCCTCTTTTTCTTTAATTTGAATTCTCCAAATAAATAGAAACCTGCACTAAAGTAAGAATTATTTGATTGAAATCTAATGGTACTAATATATCATAGAAAAAATATTTTTTGAAATGAAATTTGAATATATTTAAAAATAAAAACATAATAATATTTTAGATTTTTTTCTATAGAATAATATTTTGATAACAAAATAAATCATAAATTATGTAAAATAGATTATAAGATATTAACAATAGTCAACACATATTTATTTTAAAAATATTTATTCATTAAAAAAGCACCTTCTTGTGACATATTATCCAATAGTTCCAACTTTCCAAAATACAATAGCCACCTCTTACGAGAAAAATATAATTTTGATTCATTATTTTTGGCCTTAAAATTAATTTGATCCTTTAAAAATAAAATCTTTCAAAAAATATAGGTTACCTAAAGATTAATTTAATATTTCATAAGAATCAATTCCATTTACTTTTTTATTTTTGGATGACTATTTTAATACTTTCTATTTTTTAAGGATTAAATTAACTAAATTACTACTTTAGCAAAAAGTGAGGAATTAGAATTGTATTTTTCTGTATCTCTAATTAAAGGTAATGGTTAATGTTCATTTGAATGATAAATTTTGCTTTAAAATGTGAAATTTATTTATTTTATATTTATCTATTTGAAATTGATAAATAATAAATAAAAGAGGAAACAAGTAAGATTTGGATTTTCCTCCTCATGTACTGTGAAATTGTGTAAAATCATCTTCTGATGATCAGGGTCTCTGGGGATATGATGCATTGTTTCGTTTTGGCTGGACTAGTTCTTTTAAATGAGTGTCATACGTCGTCGTTTGATTGGTGGACACAACAACTGGTGTTATGAGTGATAATGATGGGACATTTCGCATAAATTCACGACGATGATTTGGTAATTGCATGAATGTCGATGATCCTATGGTATAAAACATCGTATTTTTTTAATTATGATGTATTTAATTATTAGATATTAAATAATATTTCATTAAAAATAATTAACTAGTTTAATTATGGTAATAAATTTCTTAAAATAAATAAAATATTTGATTATGTTTAATAATATTTAATAACAAATTAAATAATAATTAAGAAACACGATGTGAGGATGTTCATGATATTTTTCTGTTCCTTTCAACCGTATTTGGTAAAGAAAAGGGGAAAGAAAGAGAGAATGAAAATATGTTACGGTGAAATTGAATCACATGGTTCTCAATCATACTATTTTTTTTTGTTCAATAAGTAAAGATCAAAATACTTCTTTTGATAAAAATAAAAAGGTATATATTACCAAAAAAAATAAAGTTTGTTTCTCATCATCTCCTTTCTTTGCCCGTCATCCCTCATTATGTCAGAGTTGCAAACGACTCATATCGACAAGTTGATCGACGATCATAGATCGATGATGACGAATGCACAACAACAGCAAATGCACAGAACAGTGGCGATAAAACGACAGCGATGACAGACGCAAAACGACGACAGTAGAAAGACGATAGCAAATTGAAAGAAAAGCAAAAAGTAGAATGTCAATGGAAGGAAGCTTGGTAGAACGTTGTCATTGGAGACTGACAACGACGATGGGTTGCAAAACGACGGTGTTGAAGTGAAATTCTTATTCATGCTTCATGCTATTAATGATCCAGCTTCTTCACCATCTTCTATAAGTATTCTCTTGCTCTTTTATGTTTATTTATATTTAAAAATAGTAAAAGAAAGAGTAACCTATTTTTTAACTTCTCACTCTTTTAAATGTTTTAGTTATTTTATATCTAATTTATGTTTATACTCTATTTTATTATGTGCTATCATTCATATATGATTTTGAGATAAATGGCCATAAAGTTTCATGAAGTTGATTTTTATAAAATTCAAAATTTTTATTTAAATACAAGAATTTAATCACTATAAAATCTCTGTCATATCTGCTAACTCAAGAGTCTAGACATAAAACGCCATTACAGGATTGGAATTGCAAAAGCAAATTAATTTTGGCTCGATACTAAATTTTTTAGGAAAAAATAATTTGAACTTTAATTTCAATCAAAATCAAATTAATATTATAAAAACAGAAGATCAATATTGTAGAACTAGATGGCACCAAAATGTAAGTCCATATTGGAACAGAGAGTTATTATACAAGTATATGCCCAAAAAGAGAGTTTATCCTAAAAAAACTAGTTTATTAAGTGAAGAATTTGTTAGTGTTAAGCTCTCTTTAAAAAAACTCTCTAATGTAAGGCTCATAACAATATACCTTTCTTCGAGAGCCGACGCCCATAATGACAAGCTGCGATCTATTCTATTGATACTGATCGGTTGGTAACCATTTTTTTTTTTGTGTGGCTCTGCTTAGCTTCTAATATTCAACTCACTTACACCACACCATAATTCAACATGTAAATTGCTCTCTCTATGTCTTAATCTCTCTCAATGAAAGCTCACAGGAAGAGAGCCTATCTCCAAAGACTAATCTATTAAATGAGAGAATCATTTGGTCTTTTAAGCATCATTTTTTTAAGTATATTTCTCAATGTAAGATTCATAATAGTTTGGTTTGGTTAATTACAAATTCAATAATATAAATTAATTTAATGTGCGTATACAAATTTAGCTTAGATCCTAGGCCATTTCTAATTTATTGTAATCATCCAATGATTTATATTAAATTAATAACACAATCTAACGGTTCATATCAAATTAAAAATTTTCAATTTTAAGAACTTAAAATTTGATTTGATGGTTACAAATAATTTAAAAACTTCATCCAATATTTATTTGTAAAATACACTTGCTATGAATATCTTGTATATGGGATCTAAACTTTAAAAACATTCAACCATAAAATGCAATTTAAATTTATAAATTCAACAATACAAACTTAATTCAAATAAAGAATTTGAGAATATAAAGATTTATACACGATCATTTAGTCTTTCATTTATATTATTCAGTGTCCATGAGGGAATAATGAGTTGAATCACTTCTTCTTTTTCTGAGCCGAATGTTGCTTTTCCAATAGCTCAAAGAGGCTTCCATCATAAACAGCTCTAACTGTGTCTTTCTCCAGTAAACCATTATTGTCTTTCCCAAATTTGTATAAGATGTTCCATTCTGCCTCACTACCAATCCTGCGTGCGCATTTTCAGAAAATACTTATTTAAGTTTTTATCCCAAAAATAAAAATTAATATAGAATGATAAATTCCTGAAGGATATATTCAATATTCATTTAGATTTTCAGATGTAGTTAAGTTAATTGATAATCGTTGAATCACATTTTCAAATCAGTGCTAGTTAGATCTAATTTTTAGAAGTTAGCAATTTTAGTTGTTGTAAGTTATTCATTTTTATTTTTGAATTTTAAATACTAACAATCAGATCATGTAATTATTTTAATATGAATTGTCGAATCTGATTGTAAAAATTAAAATCTGTAGAAAATTTGGATTCGGAATGTACCATCCTTGAAAATCTCTAGGAGCTCGATTTTCCTTTAGCATTTCCTTCAATTCATCAGCTGTTAAAGCATTTGGATGTGTATGTGCATGCTTGCTGAAAATTTCTTCAAATTTTGATGGAACAAACCTAAAACATATATATATACAGATCATCAAGTAGAGAAAATATAATAAATAAATAACACAAGACTTTAGATTCTAGCAATGTTTCGGATTAATCTCCTCCTCTTAACTATGGTGATCTTGATTTGGATTTTTAATAGTTTTTAAAAAGGAATTGTTGGCTATTAGATTATATAATTCTTGAGGTATGAACCGTTAAATTAAAAATTTTGGACTACATGCAATCTTCAACTTTAATCTAAATTGTTTGATCACACATTTCATTTAATATTAATAGTTGAATCCATATATTTTCTAATAAGTACAGGGAATCTGGATTGATGGTGATTTAAGGGTAAATATATATATATCGAATTTGACTTGATAAGACTTACTTTGTGACTAGTTAGTCAAATTCGAATAATGATTTTTATATTTTTAATTATTTTTTATTAAATTGAAATTAGAATTTTGAAAAAAAAAAAAAAGAGTAATCCATACTTAACAGGTATCTCATATTAATAAAAATAACCTAGATTCAAAAAAATTAAAAAAATAACACATTTTAAACAAAGAAAAAAAAGCAAATAAGACCAAGTCACCTATCTACTTTGGCTCCAAAATTCTCATTCTTAATCTTATGGAGAGGGCGAATTTTTGGATTCTTGTAGGAATATTATAAGATAATCTGTTCGTTCTTAGTATAACAAATAAAATAAAAAGCAACCACAATAAATGTTTAATTGAATTTCTGAAAAATTAAAAATTAAATATATAATAAAATGAAATAAAATAAAAAAATGATAAATTATGTTAAACAACACATAAAAGACAAGTAATTAGATAATATATATTAAAATAAAAATTATTCTAATATATAAAAAATACTGAAATAAAGTGTTATTTTTTTTAAAATATAATATATATAATATAGAAATAAAAAATAAATTATTATGAAATAATAAATATATATAATAATATAAATATATAAAACATTGACACTAACTTTTTAAAAAGTATAAGTAAAAATTTCTTAAATTGTGACAAATTAATATTTCATGAATATTTTTAATAAACTAAAATTCTAAAATTGTATTATTCCGGCATTAAACTAATTAATTCCACGAACCAAACACTCCATTTTTAAATGAAAGAGTGTGAATATTTTTTCCCCAAAAGATCTTAACGTCATGTAAACAATATGTTCTCACCCATTTATGCTATACCAACAACCAAAAGAACAAAACAAAACCATAAATAAAAAATAAAAAAGTAAAAAGAAATAAAAAAAAAACATACCTTCCTTCATGATCAAAGACTCCAGTGTCACTCCCATGTTTGCCTAGTTTGATGTTCTTAACTTCAATTGGTAAGAGAGGAGAAGGAAATTTTCCCTATAACCATCACAACCATATATATATATTATAGTAGGAAAAAAAAAAAAAAAGAGATATTCCCAAGAAACCGCCCAAATTAAATTAATATTACATGTGTGCTGTACGTCTACATGTGCATGATCTACATTTGACTTTGCTGCAATTATCTTATTTCTTAGTTGATTAATTATATCTCCAGTAATTAAAAGAGAAATCTTGGATCTAAAGGCATGAAAAGAGAGAAAATTGATTAAATAAATTATAATGCATTGGTAGTTCAGCAACTTTTAATTATACCATTCTTTTTTTTTTTTTTTTGCCTTTAAGAATCCTCTAAAGTTTTAGCATATAAATTTTTATATAAAATTTTACAGATCTAGACATAAGCTGGGACAAATTTTGAGGCAAAAACATTCAGATATAAAGTTTAAATTAAGAGAGATAAAATTTTACAAAATAAAAAGGATTGTGTTCTTATCAATAAAACTACCAAATTAATTTACGAATTTATAACATAATTATATATAAAAAATTAAAAATTTTAAAAATCTGAATAGGTAAATGCTTCAAGCTTTTCCTTAAAATCATCTTTAAACATAAGTAAAATTAATCATAATTTAAAAAGTCTGTCTAGTTTGATAAAAATAAATTTTGAACAAAAAAAACCTATTTTAAAATGTATGATTTGTAAAACGAGTTAAGTCCAAACTTTTTTGAAGTCCAATTAGAGTTCAATGAGCTTGAATGAATATTATTTTAATAAATAAAAATTTATCATTTTAAAAAAAATTAGTGTAAGTGACATTTTGGTAAAAAAATTAAAATTAATATATCTTATTTAAAAGATTTATGCTAATATAATAATTTATTTTTATTTATAATTTCTTTATATATAATATTACATATGATTATAACAATTATCTATGTTATTTATTTCGAATATTAAGTAATAAATTAATTTGATTATAATTTAAAAAAAATTAGATTAATCTAATAAGCTCAACTTGAAAAAATATGAATAAAAAATTCGATTAAAAAGTAGATTTAAACTTTTTTTGATGCCCAAATTAAAGCTTGAATTTTAATTCGATGATCAGGTATAAAACATTTATTTCATATATATATATATATATATATATAAAAGAGTGAAGAGAAGTACAGGGCGAGTAGTGAAGCTGAGGTTGAAGTGGATGAAAATAGTACTTGCAACAGAGAGGAAGATCCCAGACCCAATTGCACGAAACCCTGTAGAAAATGAAAATTTTCCTTGCTTATTAACTTTCTGCTTTATTAAAAATAAATAAATAAATAACAATAAAGTAAAATATCAAGATATGAAAGAAAGATAGGAACAAACTAATTAAGAACCTTGGAAAGTCTCCCATGGGTAAATCACACCATCTTTGTTTCTGTCAAAGAATGAAACGTGCTTCTGCAAAACGCTTGGGTTACTACCGATTCCTGCATGTGCATTAATTAATTAATTCTAAGAAAATTAGAAATAAATTACTTTCACTTTGTAGTTGGGAGTGATAATAGACAAATACCAAGTTTTGATCATTGATAGATAGGCGTACTTCCAATTTGATTTACTTTCTCTCTATTGTTAACATGTTGATATTCCATCTTAATGCAATATTTATTAGCTAAAGCTAATACTTTACTAGCTAGCTGGAACATTATATACTTTTCACCTTAAGTCTAGTTTGATAAATCATATATATAAAGTTAAATTGTATAAACTTGTACAATATCAAGTATTGATTTTATGTTGTGTTATATAAATTTATATGATTAACTTAAAAAAAAACATTTTCTAATAATTTCATACTATTGTATCTTCTCTCTCAACACTAACAGTACATAATATTAAAATTGTATTGGTCGTATTCTATCAAACTTTTTTTTTATTCGACCTTATCTTATATAACATACAAGGCAAATGGCCCTTCAGATCTAATTTGCCACCCCCATAATGTTGAAGTGTGAAATTTTGGATGGAAATGAAATAAAAGGTAGCATTATCAACATTTCAATGGCTGAAAAATATATAATATGTGAATGATAATTGAAAGTCCACATGTCATTCAATAACTAAATTCAAACAAAAAATTATATAGTAAATGTGGGGAAAAAAATATAATTATTTGATAACCGTAATCACAGTCTCAAAATTTTGGTAAGTTTTACAACAAAAATTTCTTTAAGAATTTGTCCGTAAGCAAAAGTATTCTCCTCTATACGGAGTGCCATTTTGTTTCTCAAAAATTGATGAAAGGACTATTTTTGTTTACCGATGAATTCTTAAATAACTATTTCATCACACTAAATTCGTAAATAATCAACATATTAGTTATCATGATAAAACGTGGTGACCAAATTAGAGTTTTTTCTCCACAGAAGAGAGTAAAAGAAGGCCAATATGTTACTTACCTTCTTGAACATCAGAAGAGGAAGCCATGGATTTGATAACAAGCTGCGAAAATAGAGAGAGAAGCAAATGGAAGACCAGAAAATAAAAAGAGAATAGTTTTGGATTGAGTATTTGGTATATGCCTCCATATATATATATATATATATAAAGGGAGACCAAAACATCGAGTGAAGAGACGTGGATGCTGAAACTACCTATGATATATAATTGGACAAAAATATATTTTCAGTCTCTCTTTATCACAAAATTATTATTTTAGTATTTTATTTATTAAAATATCTAAAATAATTTTTATTTAGTGAAAAATGTCATATTTGGTCATTTAATTTTTTAAAAATTATCAAATTTAATTTTTCTATCAAACTCTAAAATCTAAAAATAAAAAACAAAATTTGATTTTTTTTAAAAAATAAGGGATCAAATATGATATTTTTTTTTAAAGAGGAAGAGACTATTTTCAATGAGTGAGGAACTAAAATGACATTTTTGTAATAACTAAGGGATCAAAAGTAAATTTTACTCCATATAATTGTATTATTGATTTTTTTTAATTAAGTAATGTATTCTTGAGGAAATGACATTACCCAATTGTTAAGGTAAAGATTTCAAGCGAGAAATAATAATATTATTATTATTATGATC
Organism: Delonix regia; assembly: GCA_037074485.1. Lineage (NCBI taxonomy): Eukaryota > Viridiplantae > Streptophyta > Magnoliopsida > Fabales > Fabaceae > Delonix > Delonix regia. The sequence goes on from CM073457.1 coordinate 32,345,070, forward strand.
ATCAAATTACATAATGGCTTTTTTTTTTGGTACGAACTTAATAAGAAAAATATAAAACTTGCTCCTTTTTTTTATATTTTGTGATAATTTGGTCCCTCACAAATTAATCATAATAAATTAATTCCTCATAAATTTAAATTTATACAAAACAATCGCTTACAAATTCAAATTTGTATAAAATCAGTTTCTTTATTTGAATTAATGAAAAACTAATTTTATATAAAATAAAATTTCTAAAGAATTGATGTGTTATGATTATTTGTGAAATGTTAAATTATTACAAAATATAAAAATGAAAGACTAATTTAATACTTCTTTCCATACTCAACTAATTACAATTGGTTGTTTCGTGTGAGTATTAATTAGGAGAGGGGAAAATATATATTATAGCATTTTACGAGTCATATATATATATATATATATAATAAAATACAGATTTATGTGATTCTAAAACAATCAAATCCAGACATGAAAGTGTCAACTACGGAACTGATTCGACCTATCTGTTTTTTAATTTTAAAAATGTTAGTGGAAAAGGGGTGGTGTTTTGCTTTCTTCAGGATCAAGGAACACGTTTTGGGATCACACAAGTCCAAACTTATTTGTCACCAAGTCACCCATTATCCGGTGATCCGGGTGCAAGATTTGATTTAAACTTTTTCGTATCATATCAAATTAAATTCTCAATTATAAAAACTGAGTTCTTGTCAATGTAAAGGGAGCTAGTTCTCATTAATAAAATGACCAAATGAATAAATAATATGAAATAAAATTATATATAAAAATTAAATTAATAACATATCAATGTGGAAGCTGATAGTTGTATAATTGTTCAATCAAATTACAAAAACATGTCTATAACTAGGTGGCACGCTCCTAATTTTTCTCTCACTATCATAATTTGATTTGACTAATATATTATGGTAAACTAAATGTGTTATATTACCAACCAATATATTCTTAGTCCAAGTTCGTGCTCCCTTTAAATCCATTCTTGATGCTAATTGTAAGCACTTCTAGTTAATCTTAACTATTAAAATTTAGACCAATTCTACTCGTAAGATAACCAAGGTTACCGAATTCAATTTTTAAAAATTTACTAATTTTGGTAATTTAATTTTAAACACGGACTCTTGAATCTTTACAACTACTTTAATATTGGCGGTTAGATTTAAATTTCAAAAAATAAATCCTAGAAGAATTTAAAATTTTAGATTTAGATTTAAGCTTAGGCTAACCTAGCCTGTATTATTAATCATATGATATGGATACGAAGGCCACTCTGTAAACAGGTAATTGATATGTGTCATGTGGATTGCTTGTGAATGCGTGTGCCAACCATCATTTCTGGATTTCTGGGAAAGCAATATAGTTGACCTAAGAACCAGAGGTTAGTAGTTGCTGCCAAGGGACTGTAATCCTTCTTTGTACTCATGCTATTTATTTATTATTTTTTTTGAAAAAATTTTATATTTGGTCCCCATAATTTTAGTCAACTTTTAATTTAACCTTATAATTGTTAAAATTTGTAATTAATTTACTATAGTTTATAAATATTTTGATTTAGAGTTTAATCTTTACGGTTAAAATTATATAAGTATTTTATTAAATTTTGTTGATTTATCTGATTATATATAGTCTTAATTTTTTGAATACATATATAGTGGAAAGTATCAAATAGATTTTTTACTTTTACACTGTTTGACAATTTGATCTCCCATAAATTAATCGTGATAAATCAGTCTCTCATAAATCTTATTTTATATAAAATTCATATTTTATTAATTCGAATTAAGAATTAATTTTGTACAAATTTAAATTTGTAAATAATTATGTTTCTACAAATTTTAATTTATCAAAAATTAATTTATTACGGTTAATTTGTAAAAAACTAAATTGTCATAAAGTACAAGTATGAGAACTAATTTTATACTTCTCTCTCTCTCTCTCTCTCTCTATATATATATATATATATATATATAATTTATGGTATCAACGAGAAGAAAATATATATAATGAAGCAAAATTAACTCACATATATGACAAAATATTATTAAACAAATATATTTATAGGGATTAAATTGTAAATTATTTAAATTATGAGTATCCAATTATAAAATTTTAAAGTATAAGAACTAACTTAAAAATTAAGTAAAATTATAAGGACAAAAAATATAATTCATCGTTCTACAGAAGTATTATATATTTTATTTTTACTTTTAAATTTTGGCCAAGGCACTCATGTTATTTAGTTAATGCTTAAGATGGTTTTTCTTCTTAATTAACATGACGCTATGTTGAATAGGGATCAGAATTGTTTATGGTTCCTTGAAATCGTTTAATTGTGCAGTTTTAGTTAATATAAAATATTAATTAAAAATTTAAGATTGTATATAATTATTCAATTTAATTACAGACGTTTAGATTTGTATAGCTTTTATAAAAGAAAATTATCAAATTCAGACATTTATTAAGAAATATAATAACATAAAATAAATCTATTTCAATATGAATAGAGCACAATCCTGATTTACTCTATGGAGTGGATAGAATTGTGTAAATATATATTTCTCTTCGTAAAAATATTATTTTTTTTTTGGTGTAAATTATGTTGGGAAAAAGACATGAAAAGAGAAGAAAAAAAATTTAAATTATAAATTAAATATAATGAGAAATTTTAAATTTTATATTTAATTTTTTATGAATATAAAGATATCCTCAAAAAAACAAAGAAAGGTCTTAGTGGCAAAAAGGGTTATAAAGGAGGCCTAGGCACATCGTCATTCGATAAAAGCCCCAGGAAGCTTATGGAATGGAAGGCGTAGTAGGGATTTTCTTGAAGATGTGAAAATTTGAGAAGACGAAGAAGGTAAGAAACCCTAGAATTTTCGTTTTTCTTTTACAAATTTCATGCTGTTATGTTAGAGAAATTAAGGTCTGTTTAGTTGCTAAAATAATTAAAAGTAAGAATGACAAATTATTAGAAAAAAAAGCATAAATTTGGATGGAATGAAGTTATTGGTCTAGTAACGCTGACCCGTTCTTGCTCTATTTGTTAATGATATAATTATATGAAATTAAATTGATAAAATGGATTTGTTCGAGACTTAAGACTCAATCCATTCACTTTTTCATCACGCAAGACTTTATTCAATTAAAATGAATTCTATTTTAAATCTTGGCCCAACCTAATATTATTAATAGTATATTCGGTTTAATGTTTGAGAGGTTCAAAAGTTTGTTTATATATCTAATTAAGGATTTGCCTTGCAAATATTGTTGTTTAATTTGATATTTGATTTTTTTTAAAATCAATTTTGTCCTCCAAACTCTGTTTGTGTGAAAATGAAAAATAATTACTTTTGCGTTAAATAATCTACATAAATGATAAAAATTAAACGAAAGTATCTAAACATAAATCACGCAAAATCACATTTGATTAAGATCAATTTTAAAAATTAAATTGATTTTAAATCACATTAATTTAACATTAATCCAAAAATACACTAAGTTGAATCGAGTTTATGTGGCGTAGTAATTTCTACATTAACATTACTTCTTATTCTCTTTCCTATGTTTTAACTATAATAACCAAATGTATCCTAATAGAATTGGATATGATTTCTTTAAATTGATGCTTATCCAATACTTATCCGGACGTTTATAATTAGTAAGCCATTTCTAAAATAAAATCTCAAGTGTTTGAAAAATATAAAGACTAATATTTTATTAAAAAAATTATAGAAACAAATTTAAAAATTAAAATAAACTATGGAGACCCAACTTCCATATATCTATCTATCCACATTTGAGCTCCGTTTCGTGATCATTCTGACTTCTAAAGTTAGGAAATAACAGGTAAACTACACTTTTTAGGCAAAGTTGTACGCTTCTTTTTTTTGTTTTTTTGGATCAAAAGTCGTATCTTCTGAACATTACATTTCTTGCAATATCGTTTTAAAAATAACGTACTAATATTAAAGTTACGCTATAATTAAATACTAGACAAGATAATTTACAGGTCAGTATAGATAGCTTTTTCAAGATTATTATTATTATTATTATTATTATTATTAGAGTTTAAGTTCACTGTAAATTTTCAACGTAAGATAAGAAATGCGAATATGGTTCTTACAAATTAAAATTGTCAAATTTACAAGTTTAAAATAATTTGAAAAGTGAGACTGGATCCGTAATATAAATGGATCAAACTTTGTTTCTATTAATATATAATTATTGAACATTACCAAATCTAAATGAGACATAAATGTTTATACATAACTAACAACAATTCCATAATTGATAATACACATTCAAATAATACTAATATTCAAAATATAAAATCCATACATATTTATAGACGCACACTACCCTCGAGTTATGTGAATGTGAATGATGGTTCGTAAGAGTACAGTACATATTTATATATGATAGCGCCTCAGTGTTGTATAATGAATGAAACAAAAGTAGTTTTAATTCATCGAACAATTAATTAAGAGGCTATTTCTTATACATGAAAAAGTCAAGAGAGAGATCAGATTATTTGAAAATTTTATTTGGTGATGTGTTTGATTTAGTATTTAAAAATTTATTTATATACTAAAATGAAGATTTACTTTACAAATAATTTTATTGGATTTGATTTTTAATTTTCTAAAACTACTTTGTTAACCAAATTTTTATTTGCACAAGAATAAAAAATTACTTTTGCTTTATACCAATAATATTGATGGTAAAATTTGATTTTTATATAAAAAATTTTAACAATAAATTATAATCATATAAAATTATGTGTGATTCAAATCAATTTTAAAAAATAAATTAATCCATATTTATCTTTGTTCATCTTCAGTCCAAACAAGATTAGCTTTCACAATTCAATGCTCAAATTCTAGATTCTTCCCATCTTTTATATATAATTTATTCAATTATTAATTTTTTGGTAAAATATACTATTAACAAGCAAAAGATTGAATATAAGACGTGATTTCATGTAAAATTTTGCAATGGACTTGACGTGCCGACTTGGATTTTGCACGAATGCCGCATGATAAGGAAAAATATGAAAAGAAGAAAGTTCAGAAATTGGAAGCATCAAAAGTTAACTCATGTTTGAAAACAATAATATCAACAAGTCCCAAATCAAACTTGGAAACTAAACTTCTACGCTAAATTCGTGCGTGCTGTTGCGGCAATATGAGACAAATTGACTTGAAGAAAATACTCAGATTAGAAAAAGAAAAGTGATCATAATAGCATAACTTGGAAAGGCAATTCGTAATTCTCACGTTGAAATGAAATACAAATATCAAATAAAACCTAGCAACAGGATATATCATCCACATTTTCAAAACTTTAGAGAAGAAAATTGGATTTTGAAATGGTTCTATGGTCACATAAAGAAAGACTAATAACCAAACACTGCCACAGTCTAGTTCATTCTCCTGATGAGCTCATTGATGTAATTCTCCCGGTTTCCAGCATCACCTCCTTCAACATAGTGGTTTCTCTTCTTCTTTAGTCCACCCAAAGGTGCCTTGAGCTTAAATGGCCAAAGGAAGTTGTTGGCTTCCTTAAAATGGGGTCCAACTGTCATGATCTCATGGATAAGATCCTCAGTGCATATGATTCCGTACTTTCCCAGAGCCTAAGGAGAAACCATTAAAGCAATCAGCAGCAAGCACTAAGCAATTTCAAATTAAACATTCTTTCTTTCTTTTTTGACAAAAAAGGAATACAGACGGATACAGACCTGCTCAATGATGGAGTTGTCAGTTAGAGCAATTCTCTGCTTGTCGAGCTTACCATAACCCCTCTTGTAGATGAGTTCTCTAACACTCTTCAGATTTGGGTATCTGAAACAAGACAGGGTTTACTCTTAGGGTATAGAAGGAACATCATAAGCAAACAGAAATTACAGGAAAACAACATACCCATAAGTCACATAGGGTTCAACTCTGTGAAGCATGTTCATTGTGGCCTTGTTAACTTTAAGAAATACACCATTGAAGATCTGTTTCAGAAGAAAACAAGGATTACCGCATTGGCTTTATAAATTACAAAGCAGCACATGGATTTAAATACATAATCTTTAAAATGCAATGTAGGATCACAATGCCAGGATATCATTATAATCTTACTTGTGAGCAACCAACAGAATACAACGGCTCTAGATTCTACTATTGTTTTCAATTACATATGGATTACCTCAAAGGCATGAACTTCAAAATTTAAGTGTTAGCTAAATGTAGAACCCGATTACCAACACATGCCCTAGTGATCAATCATATAGAAAGCCAATCACTGCCCTTTTATATAATTAAAGGAAACCTAAGAGTATAGCGGACATGCATTATCTAATAGGGATGGAGATTGAGCGGTGGGGAGCTGGATTGCTTAATTGGATAGCCACATACGAGAGAAAGATTTATCTGATTCTACTTCAAATGAAGTATGCGGGTGAGCTGTAAACACAAAATTAAATAACAAGAAAAATCAGAATTCTGCTCAGCATTCTAAGATGAAATGTAGTACCTGTCTCAATCGCAAGAGCTGCAAGATCTTTCTTGTCTTTGGGTGCATGGCATTAATACTGAAAAAATCATGGTTTCTATGTGTAAGAAGCAGAAATCATTGGAACTTGAGAGCTATTATAAACAAATACAAAGCACATACCCACGAATGCGAATAATAAATAAAAGTTTAGCCTCTGGATCAACATAAAATCCACCTTTCAGCTTTGCCTCACGCTTCAATCTAATCAATTCCTTTTCCTACAAAATCAACATTATAACAAAAGTAAGGAAAAACAATCCACAAATTAGGTTAATCATCTAACTATAAAGAAGTAGTGATATTTACATGCTCCTCATACTCCTGGGCGTACTGCTTAGCTCTGTTGTAAATCAGCTTACGGCTCTCAGCTCTCTTCTTCTTGGCAGCTTCAAGCTCCTGTGTTTTAGCCAATGCCCATTCTTCTTCCCTCTTCTGCTTCTTCAACACAGACTCTGGAACGATAGCCTTAACCTCCTCACCCATCTCTATAGGAAATACAAATACACAAGGTATGATTACAATGAATTAACGTGGAGACGATTTGGACAGAAACATTTAACTTGATGAAAAACCAAAAAATAGACATTATAGACTCGGACAAGATGTATTCGGAAAAATGCTTATTTCAATGATCCTAACCAGGCACAAATCTAGTTGGAAAACGGATACGAAGCTTATCCATCACTAATTTGTTCGAGAAATAAAACTTAAAAAGAATGATTACAAGGGAAGATAAAATATTAGGATATGATACACATCTAACTCCTCCTAAATACGCAGGCACCGTAGCAGAATTAATAAACAGAAACCACAAAAATACACATAAAACAAAACGAGTATCATACAAGCAGATTTACTCATGCAAGCTAAGTAGGAAAAAAAAACCTGTTCGCTAAAATTTTCCCTTCCCTTCAGAAATGGAATCTTCTCCCATACCACGAAAGCAAGCGAGAAATCAAACAAAAAATGTAACAATAAAGAGCTATAAATTGAAGTAAGCAAATAAACGCCACATTCAGATTGTACATCTAGAAAAAGAGAAAACTCATCGATCGAAGATGTAGCTAGAAAGAAGTAGAATTCGATGCCTACTTACCGAGCCCTGTCGTTGCAAGCTCTGTTGACACAGACACGGCGCAAATGCTAGGGCTTCACGGCGGCTAATGAAGGCGAAGAATGAGTAGGGTTTTTGTAAGGTTCGTATATAATAAGGCTTCTGTAATTGAACGGTTCAGATTTGTCGTGTTCTCTGAAGATAGATCCTGGCCGTGGGTAGAGGCTGTCCCAGGCCCATATGCGTTTCGACCACAAGCCCAATAATGTCTTGATTCGCCACTTTGAGCTTTAACCTATAATATTTATTACGTTAAGCCCAACATTAAGTACATTTAAATCTTTTGGCTGCGTGTATCTTCAAATTTTGTCCCAATAAAAAAAATGGGACCATTTTAGTGGATTGCATATAATTGTAGATTTTTTTTTTGGCATGAAATGTAGTTGTAGATTTGGGACGACAAACTCATAATGTTTGATGTAACTTTTGAAAAATTAAAAAGTCTGTTTAGATATTTAATTAGGAATTTGTTTTTTAAATATTTTTATTTTGTTTGACATTTAATTTTTTTAAAAATTAATTTTACTTTTTAAAATTTTTGTTTGTATTAAAGTAAAAAATTTTATTTTTGCGTTAAACAAATTATATAAATAATAAAAATAATTTTTAAACTAAAATTTTTAAATATAAATTATGGTGATGCAAAATCATATTTAATTAAAATTAAATTAACTTAAAATCATATGTTAACTTATCGCCAATCCAAATATATACTTATAATAATATAAAATATCATTGTCTATGTAATTTTATAAATAGTTACGTCAGGCACAATTAATGCACCATCCTTCATTCAGGCTGGCCTTTCTATTCCACACTTGAAATCCACGAGTCATGCCTCAACCAATATGCCTCTTAATATATGAATTATTCTTCATAAAAATTTATTTGCATTCACAGTTAGAGTTATTGATCTTTAATGAATCTTCAGTTACCGTTAGAAAATTCAAGTATAACCATAATTAAGATATCATTTAAGATTTTATATAGACTTGATCATGAGTTAAACTTTTGCAAAAGTGAGCTGGATTTGTATGCGAGTTTTTTTTTTTTTTTTTTAATCTGAGTCTAAGCTTGAGCTTAGGCCCAACTTGAGCTTGGTAAAAAAGCAGGAAAGTCCTACCAACCCATTTGATACTTAAACAATAAAAAAATTATAATACCTAAAATCTTATTAGATATAATCTGTTGAATAAAGAAAATGACATAATAAAATTGAAAGAAATTATTCTTATTCATAAAATTTAATAAAAATATTAAATATATTTATGTAGTTTATTATTATGTAATGTTAACAAATTTAATAAAAATTATAAATATATATAATTTAGGTCCAAATTCAAGCTGAGCTTTAGTTGATTAGGCTTTTATTTGTTTTTCTTAGGCCAAACATATCGAGTTAGATGAGCTTTTTAATGAATAATCAAGTCTAATCTAATAGGGTGTCACAATATGTTCCTTGTTCCTTCATTCCTTCCTTACTTTTTATTTGATTAGGCATAAATTTTGTTAGTTATACTGATGTAACCTTGATTTAGAACTTCTAAAAAGCCTGTACCAACACAAAGTCGAGAAGGACTATGTAGATTTATTCTTCATAGTCATAGATCATCTGGATGATATAAACTATATACAAATGGTGAGTGTTAGTAATCATTACCAACTGTACTTTCCTTTAGGGATGAATCTAAAATTTGATTTTAAGGGAATGAAAGTTTTTTAATCAATGATTTGAATCAAGGAAGGCAAATTTTTACCATCTAAGTAAAGTAAACTCTTATAAATTAAAAAATCAAAATAAGAATATAAGATAAAATTATATATAAAAATTGAAATTTTAAAAACTTGAAGGGGACAACCGCCCTCCTCTGCATCTCTTATTAGATCCATCCCTGCTTCCCCCAAAATGAGACATTCTTATTATAGCTGTTTAGTACTTGTTTAGGGCCTACAATTTGTAGTTTTTGGTTTTTTTTTTCATATGTCTTAAAACAAGGCTTAAATTTTGAAGTGTTGGGTGGATTATAGGATGATAAGATCATTTTAGTTTCCATCTATAGTGAATTGGCAACAAGGAGGTCCAAGTATATCTATATAGTTCAAATTAGCTAAGGCAAGTCAATTGGATATGCTACCGCATACTAAGATGACCAAGGCCAAGGTGACCTATTATGTACACCTAGGGCATAGGATATAAGCTCAGGTTTAATTACTAGAATCCATATTAGGGAATAAGAACTCTATTCTTATGTTTAGTTACTTTTAATTGAAGACATTTTCATTGCTTAGGAAATTAACTTATTACTTTTTGGTTTTATGCAATTTTAAACTCATTTTCATTTTTATTATTTTACAAAAATTTCAACAACCAAATGGACCTTATGGGTATTCCTAAAGGTTCATGGTATGATATTGTTTTCATATTTGCACTCAAATTGACCTATAGAAGAGCATGAATATTGACAACTAAGACCTCTATTTATTAGGTTAGATCCACCTCCATTGAAGGTTGTATAAGGGACTAAGGAGAACCATGTCATAAAATATTCATGGAAAAAAAAAAATTCCTTGTTTTCTTATAACTGTATAAATAAGAGCTAAAGTTTTGAAGTGAAGGCTTCCTTTTGTAGTAATATATAATTTTTGTTTTGTTGCCTATTGGGGTTATCCTGCTCTAACTGAATTTAGTTATGCTTGGATTAGCATAAATAATTCTATAAGAACTCAGGGATCAAATGATTGTATCTTGGGATTGTTGACTTGATTACATCCATAATTGATAATCTTTTAAATTAAATTAAAAAAAATAGCCTAAGTGTCTATGCTATTATAACAATTATACTAATTAGGGTAATAATAGACGAATAATGATTATATATCCTAAGGAAAAGTTGTATTATCAAGAAAGGAAAATTGTAAGTGAACTTGAAGTTAGGAACATGTTAACATTGAGAGATAATCCTCAATAATGTTTATGTAAAATCAAAGGAAATGTGTCATAGCTAAAATGTGACTTCATTTTATACTGTAGCTCTATGTTGACTACAAATAATGATATAACTGTAGACAAATAAAAACCCAAATTGTTTGCAAGTGAACGATGTGGGAGTGGGACTGAGCTCTTGTTGCATTTTCTTATTGGAATAAAAAGAAAAAGCAAAAGTTCATAATTAATAATGATTAAGTAGTTATATATATGAATTACCATTCTAAATTTTCAGAATCATATCAAAATTTATTTACTATAGACATTTAATTATTTATAAAATTTTTGAAGAAAATACAATTTTGGTCTTTTGTTTTGATCAAAAGATCAATGTGACCCTTAAAATATGAAAAGTATCAAACTAGTCCTCTAAAGACGAAATATGCAACTCTTCAAAAAATAATAGTCTTCCAAAAATTAATTTGGTTCTCCAAAGGGCCAAATCAGTTCACCTTTTTATATTTATATGAATAAATTGGTACTTTAGCAAAATATGAGAGACCAATCAACTATTTAGTTTGTCTTTAACTTTAAAAAATGCTTTCCAATTATAATTTTCCGATCAACTATTTAGTTTGACTAATGATCCTGTCATTTGAATAAGTCAATGACTTGGTTTTGTAAAGGAAAAAATTAGTATAAAGTTTTTTATATCTTTATTATATTGCTTTCTAATTATAATATGATAAATGTTTGATTGTCCAATAATATGTATATGGTTATTGTAAAAATTATTTTATTTTTAATTTAATTATATATTATTATTAGTTAATTCTACACTTGTCATATTTTAATTAGATAACAGCATAATAAAAATATTTTGTGTTGATATTTGGATAACTATAGCCTCTTTATGCTTCTATGTTACTATTTTTAGCTTTACTTTGTTGCTTATGTTTTAGTTCAAGTTTATAATTGTTTTCTGATTTGTTCTACTATTTTTGTACTGTTGTTTTATATTATAATGAAAATTTTCTTATTTCTTAACAAAAATAAAGATATAAAGAATTGTATATAAATTCAGTCACTTATATTAAAAAAATTATTGAATTATATTATTTAATTATTTTTTACTTTGATAATATTCAAATTTAATTGTTTAATTCATAAGAAAAAAATTATATTTAATGACTTATAACTTAATTACAAATAACAAAAAATACTTTTGCATATAAGTAACGATCTTATAAACCTATTAAAATAGACAAAATATTGGTTTGTATTTGATAATAGTTAATAATTAATTACACTGTAACTAGAAAATGTAGTATTTTCGAGATCATAAAGATCATCACTCTTTGTATAATGCATCAAGCCAACAAAATTGTTTATCCTATCAACTTTCATAGACAATAATCGTTAATTAAACTCCCTTATTTTTTTCATTGCAAAAATTTAATTACATTCCCCAAAACATACTAAGCATAGCTCCATTTTTTTTTTTTGGCACCAACACTTTAATCATGTTTATAGTATAGAGATGTTTAATGCATGGAGCCTTAATTTTCATTTTCAAAGAAACTTATATAAACTTAAACTGATAGTTTGGAGTTTGTGAGAAACAAAAACTATTTAAATTGAAATAAGAAAATTTAGAGAAAAGAATCATTTTGGTCCCCAACTATTTTGCATGTGATTCTCCATGAATTTGTGATTTCAAGATGGTCTTTCATCTACACAGTGCCAAAATGAAGGGACTCGTTTTGATAATTATAGAATTTTTGAGAGACCATTGTAACATTAAAAATTTGTAGAGCACTAAATCTACACTGATAAAAAAAAAGAGTTATTATACATGTGTATATATATATATATATATATATATGTATATATATATATATATGTATATATATATATATGATGCCATCTTTAGTGTATTTATAATTTTGAGTATAACAGTATGCTCAGTTATAATGTAAGGATATAATTGTAATAAGATTAACCAAAAATAGTAATATTACAATTATATTCCTATATTATAATTGGGTACATTCAAAATTATGAGTATATCAAAGATATTATATATATATATATATATTTCTCTTTTCTTTTTCTCTCATTCTTCTTAATCCAACAAAAACTGACATAACTCTAGAAACATAAAGCAAAGAGTACAACACAACAAAATATAGTGTTCAGATGCAATTTAAAATACTATGTTATATGATCTTATACGCATCAAACACTAAAAAATCCCGATTTCAAACTATTAGTCTTCCTAATATTTGAACATACCCTTAGGCACCAAACAGAGTAGATCATGGAAGTTTTTGTGTAAACTTAAATTTGGATTATTTACTGTTATAGAGGTGCTGTGCATAAAGAATTACTGCACACAGTTATTTTTATGTTATATTTGACCACATGTGGTCATTTTTTATACACACAACGACTACTGTAATAGCACGAAGCTAAATATGTATTCCACCTAGCTAAGTAACTGGAAATGCTTGATTCTATATTCAAAATTGCCTCCATTATTTATTAACGAATGAAGAAGAACCTAATCCATCCACTGTTGTGCCCTTTCCTTTCAGAAATTGCCACTTTCTGAGTGCTTGGGGTAAGCTCATGTTGAGGTCGACACTGTACACATCATCACTAGAACAGGACTTATGGGCTTCTACACCTTAACTAAAGGCCAAAGCACGGTCACGACATGAACCATATTAGGATGCTACTGAGGCTCCCTTGCACAACAATGGTGAGCTAACTCTGAAACTGTCATGAGGCTGGACAATGCTTATTCATTATCAACACAAATTACACGATCAATGGCCTTTTCAAATGTGTCTTTATTCAGTACCATTCTTTCAAACTATGAAACCAGGTGGAAATCTTTGTCATGTTGGCTGCCATGAAGCACTCTCCTTCCTATTATCAACTTCATCAAAATCACCCTAAAACTATAGACACAACTTTTGTCGTGATGTGCCCGATTGCTGCACAATCATCCATGGAATTATACTGGTTTAGTGCCTTCAGGGATTGAACATGAATAAAGGGTAGAATTGTCTATAACTATCTACCATTAAGATCATATTAGAAAGCTTGAACACTAACACTGATATGATAAATAAATAAGGTTTTCAGTTACTTTAACATAGCCTTAATTTACAATTTTTCTAAATACATTCAAACTTTCTCTCTCTATGAAAATAAGTTAGGGTTTTGTGGATTACCATACTCTTCCCTATTTTCTACATTAGAGGATTCATACCATGTCTACAACCTCATTAGGTCAGATTATTTAATTTTATTATATCTCTCCATTCTGTACATACTTGTATGTGTAAAATTTCTCTTCATAATTTAGAGTTTCTTGCCACAACCTCATGCTTTATAGAATCACAACTTCATTGGCCAAGTTGCTTGAGTAATTTATAGATGCAACATGCAATGTATAGAGTTAAAGATATTACAAGTTAAAATCAACATATGGAAGACCAAAAGATGCCTTTCTAATGAACTACTGAAATAAAAATGACTATTGTATAAACCATTAGAAAGGCACACCCTCCATAGTTTAATTGGTATGTGTGTGTGTGTCTATATATATATATGTAAATCTCCCTTATTTGAAGTCTTTATGAGATCAATTTGGCTTTTTGACTTACATTACATTATAATATACTTCATAAAGTGTTTCAAGTAGAAGAGTGCATTGTTGACAATTTAATTAATAGTGCAGGAAAATAAATGAAATGTTTTAAATCATCCAAGGTAATAATGGAGGGAAGTATATATATATATATATATATATATATATATATATATCAATGTTGAAAAGTGTTAGCAAATAGCTTAAAGTTGAAAGGAGCTGTCTATATTTTCCCCTAAAATTTAAGCTATAGTTAAGACATTCTTAGAAGAATGTAAAAGCCTACCTACCTACATATTTTGGTGCTAAATATCTAAAAGTTCCTACAAGCCTAGTTTCAATTAAAGCCTTTCCTTCTAAAGCAATCCAAACCAATCCAAAAGCTAATACTTTAGCTCGCATATCATCACCAAGAAGAATGTTCGTTGGCTTAAGATCTCTATGAATAAAACTCTGTTGGGCTAAGGTATGAATATATTCAACACCTCTTGCAACATCCAAGGCAATGCTAACCCTTCTTGTCCATTCCAGAGGTTGCAAACCTTCCTCATTCCAGTAAAACAAGTGTCTACTAAGGGTTCCTTAAGGCATATATTCGTATAAAAGAAGTCTTTCATTTCCATGCAAGCAATACCCTAAAAGTGCGACCAAATGCTTATGTCAAACCTTTGTAAGTATTGTAATTTCAACTTGAAATTCACTCAGCCCCTTCTCAATCAACAATCTTGATTCCATTCTTTTCATTGCAATCGTTGTTCCATCGTGCAGTTCCCCTTTATACACAATGCCAAACCTGCCCTTTCCCAATACCTTTGCTTAACTGAAATTGTCAGTAGCTTCTCTTAAAACATAAATTGGAATTACCATACTATGGACAACAAGGTTATCACTAACATTGATCAACAAAGCTTTTCCATGATCCTAAGAATCACGAGGATGTATTACTCTGATGAGCCTCAAGTTGAACAAGAGGCTAACTTAGGCCAAGGAGCTCCATCTGGGCCGATTACACGTTCTATGGCTAAGAAGATTCAGGCCATGGTTGTCCAACAATTCAAAATGGAATCAGCCCATTTAGGATCCAAGCCCAATTTCTATATAGAGCCCAAGTTTGAGTGGGCCAATTTGATCATGTGTTATAATGAATAAATTATAAAAAGTTAATTATGCATGTGATGAATGCATGTGATAAGTATTGGTTAAAGTCTAAGTTAGATAAGTTAGGTGATCTACATTAGATGAAAAGTCTATGTTAGGTGAATTTCTATGCATGTTTTTCCAAATTAGGTGAGAATTAGATAAATCTTGGACTTATGCCATGAGGGTTGTTCTTGGCTATAAATATGGAAGTTATCAATGAGAAATGCAACCTTGAATGCTCTGAAAATTAGCTTAACCTCTTATATGCGAATTTCTTATCTAAGTTTCATAAACTTAGTGGCGAAATTATCCCCGATTCTTATCACTCTCCCTCTTCTATTCTAGAGTGTGGCGAATCAAAGCTAGTATTCTTGAGTGTGGCGTGCAAACTTATCATTCGAGATTGTTAGTTGTTCTATCTTTTCTTCTTTTTATTTACTTGTGTTCAGGGATTGTTCAATCTGAACTTCCTTGAAACATATCATTTGGTATCAGAGCTCCGGTTGAGAGTGGGTGGAGAGAGAAACACTTTCTGGGTAGAAAGAGAGACACTTGAGAA
Source organism: Delonix regia (assembly GCA_037074485.1). Classification (NCBI taxonomy): domain Eukaryota; kingdom Viridiplantae; phylum Streptophyta; class Magnoliopsida; order Fabales; family Fabaceae; genus Delonix; species Delonix regia. Next base: position 32,361,025 of record CM073457.1, read on the forward strand.
GAGCGTTTATAGTGAGATATGGCTGAAAACAACACTACCAATGTTCCAAGAGGGCTTTCGTTGGAACAAGCTCAGATTATGGGCATACAACAAAATCAACAAGAAATGAGGGAGCAACTGCTTCGTCTAGAGCAGGCAATCACAAGATTGACTGTTCAACAACCTCCACAGCGACGTAATCATCGAGCTTCCATTGATTCTGATCGTGATGAGGACACGGAAGATGAAGCTGATGCAAATAGACAAAGGAGGCAGCAACGTGACTTTGGCAACAACATCAAATTAAAGATTCCACCATTCAAAGGTACTAGCTCACCAGAAGAGTACTTAGAGTGGGTGCAACGAGTGGAGAAGGTGTTCGAGTGTCACGACTATTCTGAAGTTAAGAAATGCAAACTAGCTGCCCTTGAATTTATTGATTATGCAAATTTATGGTGGGAGAATTTGAAATCGCAACGAAGGAGAGACGGTGAAGAAGAGATCAGGAGTTGGCGGCTTATGAAGAGACTCATGCAAAAGCGCTTTGTTCCTGACTATTACAAGCAGGAGCTCTATATCCGGTTACAAACTCTTAGACAAAGGGCGATGTGTGTTGAAGACTATGTTAAGGAGTTTGAAATGTTGATGATGCGATGTGAGATACAAGAGCCTCAGGAACAGTCTATTGCACGGTTCTTGGGAGGTTTGAATAAGGAAATTGCAGATGCGGTGGAATTACAACCTTATGTAACACTTGAGGATGTAATTAAGCTTGCTGTTAAGGTAGAAAGACAACGTAGAAGAGGAGCAACTAAACCAGTAAGCTCACGATCTATTAGTTTCAGGGGAACAAATTTAACCTCTTCGACTCCAAAAGATGTCTCAAAGTGGAATGAACGGCGACAGGAAAAGACAAGCTCCCACAACATTGTTGATACATCTAGAGGAAAGGACAAGGTTAACGATGCAAAGAACTCAAAGAGGAGCAGAGAAATTAAGTGCTTCAAATGTCTTGGTTTTGGACATATTGCTTCTGAATGTCCAAATCGAAGAGTGATGATTGTTCGAGGATCACAAGGGGAAATTGAAAGTGAAGATGAAACAGAAATTGAACAGGAAGATGACGAGCGCATTATCGAGTATCCAGATGAAGGGGAGTTACTTGTAGTTCGACGAATTTTGAACTCACAAGCTAAGGTAGAAGATGATCAACGTGAGAATATATTCCATACTAGGTGTACAATTGGGGGAAAGGTTTGTGGTGTCATTATTGATGAAGGTAGCTGTACTAATGTTGCTTCAACAACATTAGTGGAGAAATTAGACTTGAAGACCACAAAGCACCCTCGTCCATACAAGTTGCAATGGTTGAGTGACCAAGGAGAAATTCAAGTCACTAAACAAGTTCAGGTACCATTTTCTATTGGCAACTCATACAAAGATGAAGTCGTATGCGATGTGGTACCAATGAATGCCGGCCATTTGCTTCTGGGAAGACCTTGGCAATATGATAGTAGAGCCATTCATGATGGGTTCAAAAACACCTATTCTGTTACCAAGGATGGGATGAAGATTGTCCTAGCACCTCTTAGTCCTCAGCAAGTTCTACAAGATCAACTAGCAAAGAAAAAGAAAAAAGAGAACTTATTTGCAACTAAAGGAGAAGTTAAGAGAGCTTTGCGTTCAACTAATCCAATATTGATGCTAATAGTGAAGAAAGCTATGCCAACAGAGCTAGGTTCTATACCTCCGCTGATTGAGAAGTTAATAAAGGAATTCACCGACTTGTTTCTAGATGAGATGCCAAGAGGATTACCGCCAATTAGGGGGATTGAGCATCAAATTGATCTCATTCCAGGTGCTGCTTTGCCTAATAGACCGGCCTATCGGTGTAATCCAGATCAGGCCAAGGAGTTACAACGTCAAGAAAATGAGTTACTGGAGAAAGGCTTTGTGAGAGAGTCAATGAGCCCTTGTTCAGTACCAGCTTTGTTAGTGTCAAAGAAGGATGAAACTATGAGGATGTGCGTAGACAGTCGGGCCATAAACAAAATCACAGTGAAGTATCGGTATCCTATCCCTAGGCTTGATGACATGCTTGACGAACTACATGGCTCTACAATCTTTTCGAAGATTGATCTCAAGAGCGGGTATCATAAGATTCGAATGAAGGAAGGAGATGAGTGGAAGACAACTTTCAAGACGAAGCATGGGTTGTATGAATGGATGGTCATGCCATTTGGTTTGTCAAATACCCCAAGCACCTTCATGCGTTTAATGAATCATGTCTTAAGAAATTTTATTGGAGATTTCGTTGTGGTTTATTTTGATGACATTTTGATTTATAGCAAAGATCAGGAAGAGCATGGAGAGCACCTGAGGAAGGTCTTTGAAGTCTTGCGAAAAGAACAATTAATTGGCAATCTCAAAAAGTGCCAATTCTGCCAAGACCGAGTTATTTTTCTTGGGTTTGTGATTAGTCGGCATGGAGTGGAAGTTGATCCGGAGAAAGTTAAAGCTATCAAGGAATGGCCTATTCCTACAAACATTTCTGAGGTGAGAAGTTTCCATGGATTAGCATCCTTTTATAGAAGATTTGTGCAGAATTTCAGTACTATTCTAGCACCCTTGACTAATTGCATCAAAGGGAGCGGTGACTTTAAGTGGAGTGCAGCGGCCCAACGAAGTTTTGAGATCATTAAAGAGAAGTTGTGTTCAACACCAATTCTTGCACTCCCTGATTTCTCTAAAACTTTTGAGATTGAGTGTGATGCATCAAGTATTGGAATTGGAGCAGTTCTTATGCAAGAGAAGCATCCCGTTGCTTATTTCAGTGAAAAGTTGAATGGGGCAACCCTGAACTATTCAACTTATAACAAAGAGTTCTATGCATTGGTAAGAGCTTTACAAAATTGGGAACACTACTTGTTACCCAAGGAGTTTGTTATTCATACTGACCATGAGTCATTGAAATATTTGAAGGGTCAAACCAAGTTAAACAAGCGACATGCTAAATGGGTGGAGTTTCTAGAGGCTTTTCCCTACATCATCAAATATAAAAAGGGAGCAGCGAATATAGTTGCAGATGCCTTATCTCGAAGGTATGCTTTAATCTCATTAATGAATGTCAAGTTGATGGGATTCGAGTTAATGAAGGGCCAATATGAAGAAGATCCTGATTTTTCTACTATATATTTGGCATGTGAAAAAAGTGCTACTAACGGTTTCTATAAGTATGAGGGATTCTTGTTCAAAGGTTCCAAACTTTGTATTCCCAATTGCTCTGTCAGAGAATTATTGGTAAGAGAAGCTCATGCGGGAGGTTTGGCAGGACACTTTAGTGAAAAGAAGACATTAGAGATGATTAAGGAACACTTCTTTTGCCCAAGGATGATCAAAGATGTGCATCGAGTGGTGGGAAGATGTGCAATTTGCAAGAAAGCAAAAAGCAAGGAGGTTGCACAAGGTTTGTATATGCCATTACCAGTTCCTGATCAACCATGGGTTGATTTGAGTATGGATTTTGTGCTTGGGTTACCAAGAACTCCAAGGGGCAAAGATTCGGTTATGGTGGTGGTAGATCGATTTTCAAAGATGTCCCATTTTATTCCCTATCACAAAACTGATGATGCTTCTCATATAGCAGATTTGTTCTTCCAGGAAATTGTGAGATTACATGGTATTCCAAAGAGCATTGTGTCAGACCGAGATGCCAAATTTCTGAGTTATTTCTGGAAAACATTGTGGAAAAAGCTTGGGACAAGATTACTTTTCAGCACAACTTGTCATCCTCAAACTGATGGGCAAACTGAGGTAGTAAATAGAACACTTTCTTCCTTACTTAGAGCTATTGTTGGTAAGCATATGAAAAGTTGGGATGAATGCTTGTCGTTTGTTGAGTTTGCCTATAATAGAAGTGTTCATGGTACTACTAAATATTCTCCTTTTGAAGTGGTTTATGGGTTTAATCCTATCACCCCACTTGATCTAGTACCGCTACCATTAAGTGACAGATTGTGCATTGATGGAAAGAAAAAGGCTGAAATGGTGAAAGCTCTACATGAAAATGTGAAGCGACAGATTGAAAAGAAGAATGCCGCTTATGAATACGCAGCAAACAAGGGAAGGAAGCAAGTTCAGTTCATGCCAGGTGATCTTGTTTGGATTCATCTTCGGAAGGAGAGGTTTCCCAACAAACAGAAGTCAAAACTTATGCCAAGGGCAGAAGGTCCATTCAAGATTCTAGAGAAAATAAATGACAATGCTTACAAGGTTGATTTACCAGGAAACTACAATATTTCTGCCACATTCAATGTAAGAGATTTGACGCCATACTTAGATGATAATGAAGACTTGGATTTGAGGACAAATCCTTTTGAACCCGGAGAGAATGATGAGCCTCAAGTTGAACAAGAGGCTAACTTAGGCCAAGGAGCTCCATCTGGGCCGATTACACGTTCTATGGCTAAGAAGATTCAGGCCATGGTTGTCCAACAATTCAAAATGGAATCAGCCCATTTAGGATCCAAGCCCAATTTCTATATGGAGCCCAAGTTTGAGTGGGCCAATTTGATCATGTGTTATAATGAATAAATTATAAAAAGTTAATTATGCATGTGATGAATGCATGTGATAAGTATTGGTTAAAGTCTAAGTTAGGTGAGCTATATTTCTTTGAAAGTCTAAGTTAGATAAGTTAGGTGATCTACATTAGATGAAAAGTCTATGTTAGGTGAAATTCTATGCATGTTTTTCCAAATTAGGTGAGAATTAGATAAATCTTGGACTTATGCCATGAGGGTTGTTCTTGGCTATAAATATGGAAGTTATCAATGAGAAATGCAACCTTGAATGCTCTGAAAATTGGCTTAACCTCTTATATGCGAATTTCTTATCTAAGTTTCATAAACTTAGTGGCGAAATTATCCCCGGTTCTTATCACTCTCCCTCTTCTATTCTAGAGTGTGGCGAATCGAAGCTAAGTATTCTTGAGTGTGGCGTGCAAACTTATCATTCGAGATTGTAGTTGTTCTATCTTTTCTTCTTTTTATTTACTTGTGTTCAGGGATTGTTCAATCTGAACTTCCTTGAAGCATATCATACTCTATCTTTTATGCTACCAAACTTGCCTGAAGTTTTACGTCTTTTAAACATAATAGTCAAGAAAATAAGAAAAGAAGCTCAAAGTATGGAAATTAGATATATTTCACTACATATATACAAAGGCTGCTAATACATGTTTATATACTAGTTTCTATTATTGTAATGTCAATCACCTCTTGACAGGTGTCACAGTTCAATAACAAAAACAAATAGAATACTTTAAAACGTTAACAACATAAATACATCAATACAGCTACTATACACTGCTGCCAAGCACGATACTCTTTAGGTCCTAACACTCCCCTCAAATGAGAGGGTGGTGTGATAACCTCGAGTTTGTTTTGAAAAACACTAAATTGAGAGTGCAGCAAAGGTTTGGTTAAGCAATCCACCAGCTAATCAGTAGTTGGAACATATTGGATTGACAACTTGTTGGCTAAAACTTGATCTTTGACAAAATGGATATAAATTTCAATGTGCTTTGTTCTTACATGATAAACTGGCTTGGCTGTTAGTGCACTTGCTTTAATATTGTCACACCAAGCTATAAGAACCAGTTTAGAAATCATACTAATTTCTTGTAGCAGAGATTGTAGCCATTTTATTTCAACTACTAAGTTTGCCAGGGACCTATACTCTAACTTAGTGGTTGAGTGTGAGACCACCTTTGTTTTGTAGAAGGCCACATTACCAATAACTCACTAAGAAATACATAATGCCTTACAAGTGACTTTCTATCATTTGGACACACAGCCCAATCTGACTTAGAAAAACTAACAACTTATAGCTGTGATGATGGTTTGATATGTATTCCCAACTAAGTTGTCCCCTTTAGATACCTCATCAATCTCTTCACAACTTGCCAATGTACTGTTGTTAGTGCTTGCAAGTATTGACTGAGCTTATTTTGTAGAAAAAGAGATATCTAGTCGCGTATTAGTTAAATACTGCAATGCACTAAAAGCTTTTTGATATTGTGTTCGATTTTTCATAAGCTCCTCATCATTAGCTGAGATATTTTTACTTGCAACCATAGGCATGGGGCAAGAAGCAACATCTATCATCTTAAACTTCCTTAATAAATCTTCAATATACCTGTTCTGAGTGAGATATATTCCAGATTAATCACGAAAGACTTTTAGACCATGAAAAAAGTGCAACAACCCATGATCCTTCAGAGAAACACCTGATCAAGTCTTTGTGTAAATGACTTTAACAAAGATGGGTTATTTCCAATGATCAATATATCATCTACATACACCAAAATAATAACTACTTTTGTTTTGAATTAATAGTTAAACAAAGAACTACTAAACTTAATATTCTTAAAATTTCAACTAATCAAGGTGTTATGTAATTTCTCATACCATGCCCTTAGAGCTTGCCTTAGGCCATATATGGCCTTAGTTAGTTTATGTACATGGTGTGGCCTCGTAGAGTCAATAAACCCTTCTAGCTGTGACATATAACTGTTTCCACCAAACTTCCACTAAGGAAAGCATTATTCACATCAAGTTGTCTGACTTCCTAACTAAAAGTAACTGCAATAGTAAGAATTACTTAAACGATGGCAGCTTTTATCATTGGACTAAATATCTCTTTAAAATCAATTCCTAGGTTTTGTTGAAAACCCTTTGCTACAATTCTTGCTTTGTGTCTTTGTAGGGAGCCATCAGCATTATACTTTGTTCTAAATACCCATTTGCGGTTTATTACATTCCTTTGTCCACTAAAAGGAACCAACGACCAAGTTTTATTTCTAATTAAAGCTTCAAATTCCTTTTGCATTGCAGTCTTCCAATAGGGTATGTTAAAGGCTTTTGCTACAAACTTAGGTTCATATCTTAAATCTATATCAACTTTGGACAGACCAACAAAAGGATGTTTTGTTTTGAAAATTCCTGCCTTGCTTCATATAACCATATGATGGTTAGGACATTTTGCAACTACTTCCTAAATGATGCTTCTTCATTTTTGGCAGTAGGAACTTTTTCATTGTTATTGCTTCAGTAACTATATTGGGTTCTTCATATGTAGCACCACTATCTATTGATTCTGTCCCTTAATGATTCATGTAACCTATGACATGATCAAGAGATTAATTAGTGGACATTTGAAATGATGGAAAAGAAACTTGGTGATCAGGTGCATCTTTTTTAAGATTGATAAACCCTTTTGTGAAAGGAAATTCTGCTTTATTGAACACCATATGTCTTGATATAATGATCTTGCCATGAGGATTTAAACACTTAAATCCCTTATGTGAGCTACTATATTAGAGAAAAACACACTTAATTGTATGGTATTGCATTTTATGCTGATTAAAGAGTCTTAAGCATGGATAACATGCACACCCAAAAGTTTTTAGGCTAGTATAATCTGGTTTCACTTATGCAGAACTTCATAAGGACTATTTCCTCTTAGAACAAGTGTAGGAAGTCTATTTATTAAATAGGTAGTTGTATCAAAGGCTTCCCACCAGTAGTATAGTGGCAATTTAGCTTGGGCCATTAATGTTATTCCCATCTCCACCAAATGTCTATGTTTTCTCTCTGCTCTCCCATCTTGGGTAGAGGTATAAGGACATGAATGCTTGAATTGTATACCTGATTCTTATGTGATGGATTCAAAGTTACGAAATTCACTACCCTAATCACTTTGCAACACTTTGCAACACTTCTACTAAATGTTTGAAGTGAACAAAGGCTTAAATAACATCTCCTTTATTCTTCAAAGGATATATCCATGCAAATCTACTATGAACATCAAGAAAATGTATGTAATAGTGAAAACCAGATGTTAAGAATACTGGTGAGGGACCCCAAACATCAGTAAAAATCAAGTTAAAAGGATTAGCAGCATAACTATTAGAAAGCTTAAAAGGAAGGGCATGTGACTTGCCAAATTGGCATACTTCACAAAAGTCCACACTAGCATGGGTCTTTTGAATACATGTTTGTAAAACTTGAGTTAAAACTCACTAAGAGGGGTGGTCTAGTCACCTATGCCACCCATTACAAGTAAATGAAGCATAACTATGTTCTTATTTATTTGAAATAGTTATGACAGGACTATTCAATCTATATAGTCTTCCTTCGCAATTTCCTTATAGTAGTGTGCACCCTTTCTCCTTGTCCTTCACAAAGCATCTCTATGAGTCAAACTCAAGAAAAACATTATTATCAGATGCTAGTTAGCCAACAGAGATTAAATTCTTGGCAATCGTTGGAACATGTAATATATTTCTCATTCGAAGAGGATGAGTAGCACAAGGTATATAAGCTAAACTAAAACTTAATATGGTTAACTTTGCACCATTACCAACAATTATATGATGCTTACCATTCTTTGGAACAAAGTTTTAAGCAATAGAAGAATCATTGGTTATGTGATGAATTGCCCTACTATCTACATAACCTATAGGATTTACAACAGTGTCAGCTGAGGCAACAAACGCAGAAGATCCATTGCATCCTCCCTCATAATTCTTAGTTTGATAAGGTATATTACCCATATAGCTTTTATCATATTGATAAAAGTAGAATGCAGCACTGTGACCTAATCGACCACTGACTTGACATATTGGTCAACTAGAATTTCATCCTCTTTAGCCTCGACTTCGTCCTCCACGACCACCTCTGCCTCGCTAACCACCTTGATGGCCATTAGTGAGAGAACTTTTATCTACATCACTCTTAAATGCAACATTAGCAAATGATGAATTAATATTCAGATTAGCAAAAACATTCAACAGTTCAAGTCAATTTTCAAAAGATAACAAAGTAGCCTGGACTTCCATCCAGGTTAATCCGATCTTGTCAGCTAGTTAAAAGACGATCAGATTGTATTATGCATCTAATCCAGTTAGTGTTTGGGTAATGAGATTGTCAACAGAGATTGGACTACCAGTGAGAGCTAAATTGTCAAACAATGACTTCATCTTGCTCATATAATAAAATAAGAAAAGAAGCTCAAAGTATGGAAATCTAATATATTTCACTGCATATATACGAAGGCTGTTAATACAGATATATATACTAGTTTCTATTATTGCAATGTCAATCACCTCTTGACAAGTGTCACAGTTCAATAACAGAAACAAAGAGAATACTTTAGAATGTTAACAATAGAAATACATCAATACAACTACTATACACTATAGCCAAGCACACTTAAGCACTAATACTCCTTAGGTCCTAACAATAATGAACCCAGAAACCTCTATAACAAGTAAAGCCACTAAGCCAACCATAATACCAACAATTAGTGCAATATGTTTGTTAATCTTACCATTACCACCAAAGCCTAAGCTAGGTGCACTAGGTGGAGATATAAGAGGTTTTCCAATATTAGATTTCCACTTAATTTAAGAACCACATCTTTACAAAAAGATGGTGCAAAACCACCTAAATTGTTATTTGATACATCTAGCTCTTATAGATTAGGCATACTAGTAAGCTCACTTGGCATAGGACCTGTGAGTGAATTATTAGTAGGAAGTAATTTTGTGACAAATGTAAATAAGGCAAAAGAAGTAGAAATGGTGCCTGACAAGCCCATGTTTTGAAAATTCACAATTGAATTGTTACCACCAGGACACACTATACCCATCTAACTTATATTACGGGGATCATTACCCTTCCAACTATCAGCCAATTTCACAGGACATCCCAAAGGTTGAACAATAGGGAGTAAAGCATTCACAAGGAGACTACATGATTGATTTAGGTTCGTCATGCAAAATCAATTAATTCCAGACATATCAACAGCCACACCAAATTTGAATGCTGGAGTGGGTCCTTGAAGGAAATTGTTGGTTAAATTTACAACCTTTAAACTTCAAAAAGCCATGAGAGATGGTGGAACGGCACAAGCCAATTGATTATCCCTTAAACTCACATCAAATAGTTGATCATGGTTTGATAAGTCTGGTATAAGACCAGTAAATGAATTACCATGTAGCCAAATTTGTTTTAAGTATGTCATGTTCTGCAACACCTCAATTGTGCCATTGAGTTTAGAATTACGCTTTTGCCCACTCAACAAAAGTTCTTCTATTGAGCTACTCGCGAAGCTTGCAGGCGAGCCACCTTCAAGGCTATTAGAATTCAATATCAAAGAAACCAAACCTGGGATAGGACCATTCTTACAAAAAAAATCTAGAATTGTTCCAATCAAACTTGCATTTTCTGCTAGAATACCTGAAGTGCTACACAATCCTTGAGACTATCAGTAAAAGACCATTGAGAAAATGGGTTATCTCCCATTCTTCTTATAAAATTGTCCTTCCCTTGAAGAAATCATTAGGTATGGAGCTGAAACTGTTATCATGGATTAGAAGTCTATGCAATGACTTGGATAGATATGGAAATGGACCCGTGAGATCGTTCCTTAGACATTCAAAACGTTGCAACTCCGAGAGATTCTTGAGTTCTTTTGGAAGTGAGCCATGCAAATTCAGGTTCCCAATTTAGATGGAAATGACAAGATGCCCAGGGAAGCATTGCACGTGCTGCCATTTACAGACGTCTGGGTCTATCCATTTGAGACTAGGCGGGGCATTGATCGTCTTCTTAAGAATATTCATTTCCTCTGCATCATTCTGAGACAAGGCCAAAATTGCCACAGAAAGCACAAACACAAGACTATATATTATGAAAGAAACCCCAAAACCCAGTTGGGGTTTCTCCATTTTCTTTTTCTCAGTATAATAATCAACCTAGAAAATGAAGGAAAAGCAAAATAGAGACTTGATGGTAGGGTTTAAGGATGCCTTTAAAATAAACTCCACGAGAGAAGCGATTGTGAAGGGGAAAAAATTGGATTCACTTTTCGTTGAAGGAAGGATTGGAATGTGAGACAGTGGAGACACAGGACGACAAGAGGGAGAGAGAGAAAGAGAGAGAGAGAGAGAGAGAGAGAGAGAGAAATAGGAATGGGTAGTACCCAATTCATCGGTGGTTTCAAAATCAGTGGCTTGCATGGCATTTTGCAGTCAGCTTACGGAGCGAACTCCATGTGAGTGTTTAGTAATGTAATGCCGTGTTTGTCACAGGACATAGCTTGGTCTTAGTTGGATCTTAGTTGGGATTTTATCAATTTGTTGAGAAATTATCTCATTTCATTTTGACTTTTTAATAAATAATTTTGCATGTAGTTCTTAATGTAGTTGTAGGAGTATTTGACTTTATTGATATCTTTTTCTGAGTATACGTGTTTTGAGTACACATGCCAAGCGATTTATTGCATGGGAATTCAATTTTTTATCTTGCTTTTTTTGTTATTCTTTAAAATATTCATATATAATATGAATTTATTTAAACAATAATTTAGTATAAATTTGTTAATTAAATTTAGTATAGTTTATTATATCTTTATTAACAAATTTATAAATAAATATAACATATATAGAAAAGTTTTTTTAAAAATTAATAATGCGATGCTAAATTATTAAACGTATAAATTATCATGTAATTATTAAAAGAATTCTTGAATTATCTTTTTTTAATCAAAAAACTTAGTTGAAAAAAGAAAACTATGTACTAATTTACTATTTTTATTATTATTACAAAAGCAACACTATACAAGGCATGAGAAACGGGAGAAAGGAGAGGGATAAAGTAAGAATTACCTATCCATACATTAAATCCCTTGATGCTTAAATTCGAAAAGAAGTAAGAAGACTTAAATTAAGGTTCATGGGTTGATTTTGAATTATTTTAATATAATTTATATATTTAAATGTTAATTTAGAGATATCCATTTGATCCTGCATGGCCTACAATCACTTTATTTTTATGCTATAACATAGGGTATATATCTCACTTAAATAGAGTGGGATTGGTGTGGTACTCTATTTTTTCTTCTTCTTTTTTTTTTTCTTATGTTTATAAAAAAAAAAGGGAAAAAAAAAGGAAATGATTGTGCACTCTAGCGTTTGGCTAGGAAAAATATTGTAAGAAAAGAAAGGAATTGTACAATTTTTAAATTTTTTTTATATATTTTATTTTGAAAATTATATTTTAGTATTATATTTCTTAAAATAAACTTTTTTCTTTTAAAACTTTCAAATTAAACTATAATATCATCATTTCATTTTTTTCAAATTTAAAAATATGTTTGAATTTAAATGAGTATTGTATTAAGTATTACTCTCTATATATTAATATCAATTTCAATACCTAAATATCCTTGAGGATATTTTTATCTACTCACTACTCATGTAATATATTATAAAGGTACACTAAAAAATTTACCATCATTTAATAACATTATGATAGTTCAATAAATAGTTTCAAAGAACAATTTGAAGGGAAGCCAAGTTTATTTGATGAAGTATAAAAATTTATAACTATCAATTTGTAAAAGAAAAAAAAAGCATATTTACATAGCGTTATAAATATTTAATTATCTAATAACATTTCAAGAATTTTACCGTATTTTGAAGAAGAATTGCTCAAGGCAAAGCTAAAATAACATATTCATATTTGAACTCCACTATGTTCTACTCACTTATTATAAAACTATATAAAAAATATACATCTATTAAATATAAAATTATATACATGATACACATGTGTCTAATGAGTTCAAATTAAAATAATTAATTAAAAATAACATTACCCAGCCATATAAGATGTGCGTGTAATTTTAATGGGTTTAAAAATATAAAATATGTAAGAGCATCAAATTATAACTCAATACCCAATACTCAATTCTAGTTCCAGTGACCACGTTGGATGCTGCAACATGCTAAGGCAGTGACACAGTGAGATCCACGCTTTATCTCTAAGCTCCTCATTTCCAATGGAGTAGAGTGATGTTTCTAGACAAAATAAAGGTATAAATGTCCACAATTCTTTGATTCCCATCTCCCCTTTCCTTTGACATTCAACTGTAAAGAGGATAACCACTCCCAAAGAAGTGGGAATATATGCATAGTGATGCAAACCAAACTTTGGAATGAGAATGGAATGGTTGAAACCAAACATATCGTATGACCCTATTTGGTATAAATAGTAGATTTTGGTGGAAAAAGGAAAGAGAATGAGGATAGGAATGAGAAAAAATGGAAAGAAAAGTTTTAATCCTAAAACCTATTTAATATATTGGAAATGAAAAAGGAAATAAAATTACAAAGCTTCTCTGGTATAATGGAGATGATGATGGAATGATAATGAGACATGGGAGAAAACCAAAATGCCCCATTTTAAAGTTTTTATTTGCTTATATTTGTCTTTATTACTTTTAGGAATCTTTCAAGAATGGTGCTAAGGAGAACGCATGACACACCCTTCTTTCGGCGATCACCTCCCTCCTTGTAAAAATGTGATGCTTAATGTTGCTAGGTGTCATTGTCTGGTGATTAGTGCGCATCTTACTCTTAGCATGAGACATTTAGTGGTAGAGGTTTATTTGTAGTTGGACGCATGTGGGCAACTCAAGGTAGATTGGTGGTGATAAGGCATAAATTGACGAACACCGATGTTCGAAATTGATCCATGTGAACTATAAGTAGGATCCACTACATGGTAACAAATTCTTATTGGAATTATTTTAATTATTATATAGATTAGCATTAATCCTATTATTAAATCAACCTCTGATGATTAATACTTGGGCAAATTAATATTATTGGTATAAACCTTGAATGGATTAGGTCCTTGTTAACATTGTGAGTAATTAGTAATGTGTTAGATTATTCATAAGTACCTTTGGGTAGAGACCCCAACTTGCAGCTTGATATTAATTAGTAATTATCTTATTAAATTACTTATAAAGAGTCAATAGATAGAGAAATATTGATCACAATCATGATGATAAAACATCATGATTGATATCTTTAATTATTCTTTGACATCATAATTAAAGACCTCATAATTAAAGCTCCCTATCTAATTTCTCACCTAATCTCCCACTATCCTTAACCATTCTCTTCTATAAAAGGAGTGATCCACCATCTCCACGAAAACATCACACACATCACACATCTCTCATCTCTTTCTCTTAGTGGGAAATAATATTCTTCGATAAAATCTCTTTTTCTCTCTTATCGTAATATATTTTTCTACAAGGAAAGTTTTGGTATTCAAACTCCTTAGAGATATTAGGGATTATAGGTTGCAATCCACTATCAAACTACATCAAATGACTCATGTATCTTCATCCTCAGGTTAGTGTGTTATATTTATTGTCTCTTAATTTAGAACATATTATACTATGTTATTTTTGTAAATTTTAATTTTGAACATATTATGATATGTTATTTTAGCAAATGGTATCAGAGCTTTCAAATTAAATTTCTTAGGACTTTTATGAAAAGTCCAAAAAAAAAAAAAAAAAAGAACTGAAAAGCTTCGAATCAAATTAATTAACATATTGATCGTGTTAGCATAAATGACAATAGAGGTTTTAATACACCAGGAATTTAGAACAAAACAAGACTAATTTTGAACCCCAAAACTTAAAGGTTAGCAATATACCATTGGAGCTCGAGGTTGCTCAAAACCCCAAACATTTCGAGCTAAAATCATTAGTGCTGCTTTGTTTTTAGACAAAATTAACTAAGGGGAATTATATATTGTTAAAAGAGGATTAAATTAATGCCTATTCCACTCTTTGAAATTGTGTTTAAAGTCAGGTTTTATAATGGGTTGAAATCGGGTCAAATAACCTGAATTACAGACCCAGCTCGAGGAGGAAGATGATACTGTTAGAGTGTGAAGGAACCTATGCATAGAGGAAGCACGTGTTTGCATATGAAAAACACATGCTAACATTTTAGACACTAAACTTTCACAGTTTGACTACATGCACCATTTACTTTTTTTTTTGTTGTTGTAATTCTTCCATAATTTTTTGAATTCTAGAAGTATGAGTTTTGAAATTTCTAGAAGATTTAAGGCTTTAAAATGCAGTAATATGACATTGTTTTGACATGAAAAAAATTTGTGAGACAATTAGATATAATAAGGGATAATATATATCGCTCATTCTCCTAAACAATACTCAAAGGAATTAAAACAAATTTATTTGTATAATTAATGAATATTTTATTCTTAATTTTGCATGCAAAGTGAAAAAAATGAGTAAATAGACTCTATTTTGGGTCATCTACACCTAGTGGTTGTGTGTTCACCTATCATGGGCTCAATGATGACAATATTGGTTTTTGAACCACTATTGTTGTGGTTATTGTCTATTCACTCTTGAAAGTAAGCACTAAGGGAGAAGTCACTATTAAGGTAAGCAGTAAAAAAGAGTTTGATTATGTTGATAACGAACATACCCTATTGGTGTGACATTGTCAGTATAATTTTGTGAATAAGGCCTATTTGCGACTGATATATTCATGGTCTCTCATATCCTATCGATATAAAGACTGTGGATGTATTTTGTACTATTTCTCTCAATAACATACTTTCTTAGTGTGTATGAGTTTTCTTGATTTGTTATAGTTCTAGCCCTTAGGCAGAATTATGATGAACATTTTGTTACATAGTTGTTGAAGTTGAGTCTTGTTATAGAAATCTTATTCTATAATTATATGTTTGGGACATAATTAATGTTTCCTATTTGTCTTCATCCTCAATTTCTTTGTTCCAGCAATTGTTTGCGGTGAAAACTCTCAACCAGACAAATTATGATGATTGGAGTGAGTCCCTTGATATGTATCTGATGATCACTAAAGAAGATTTGGCTATAAGAGAGCCTAAGCTAGTGGATCTCTACGTGAGGTCTAGACCTGCCAATGAGGCATACTATGAACAATGGTATGAGTCTAATAGGATTTGCCTCACTGTCATAAAACACAAAATTGATAAGACCATTAGATAAAGTGTTCCTAAAAAAGACATCACAGTTGAGTATCTAAAAGCGATTAGTGAGAAATGCATGAAGTATGATAAGACTTAAAAGGCCTATTACCTTTCTTTGATGGATAACACTCATTATAATGGAGTGTTTGGAGTGCGTGAACACATAATGAAGCTTATTAACTATTATAACAAGTTGAAATCCTATGGTGTGGATTTGGGTGAAAGCTACCTAGTTTATTAGGTGCTCCAATCACTTCCTATTGAGTATAAATTCCTCAAAACTACCTATAATTCTTAGGAGGTAGAATGGACCATTGATCAAATGATCTCTATAGTAACTCAAGAGGAGGAATCAATGAAGAAATCAAATTCTTAAGCACGATCAGTGAACTATATTTCACAAGGTTTATCTAGCAAGACAAGAAATGAAAAACCAAAAGGAAAGAAAAATGAGGGCAGTACCTATTAAAAGAAACCATCTATACCTAAAAAGAATAGTAAAAGCAATAAAAGTTAAAAGAAGAAATAATTTAAAGGAGAATGTCATTACTGTAAAAAGTTTGGTCATAATATTTCTAACTGTTTTAAGTTAAAGAACAAGCATGAGAAAGAAAGGACTCATGGATAGGAGGAGCCCAAATGAAAGGGAAAGAACCATCCTTAGAGTGGAAAGAAGTTCGATTATAGTTAGCTGTATGGGAACTGTAATCTTAACCTTACATTATGGACATTATTTGACTCTAAGTAATGTGGTTTATGTACTTTCATTAAGAAGGAATTTCATTTCTAGTTCTATATTAGATAAGTAAGGTTATTCCTTTTGGCAAGGAAATAAAAGAATTGACATTTATGTTAATTCTGTCATTATTGGGTTTACTTCTTTGATTAATGGATTATATCCATTAAATGTGAATGTTGATTTAAATTCTTCACTTAGTGCAACTGTTAATGTAGTAGTAGGACACAAATGTAAAAGAATTGATGAAAATTCTCCCATGTTATGGCATAGACATTTGGGTCATATCTCCAGAGGGGGATTAGAAAGGATGGTCATAAAAGGATTATTACATAACTTGGATTTCTCATATTTCAAATCGTGTGTTGCTTGTATAAAAGGAAAACTTCCTGCTAGAGCTAGGTATAAATGAGCGAGTAGATCTAACAATATCTTAGATTTGATCCACACTGATATCAGTGGGCCTATAACACCTTTTGCAATAGGTGATTATAAATACTTCATCACTTTTATTAATGATTATTCCAGATATGGATGGGTGGTTACATGGAAGGGCAATCAAATGTGTTAGTTTAGACAGAGGTGATGAATATTATGATAGGTATATGGAGAAAAGTCAAAATCTTAGACCATTTACCTTCTTCTTACAAGATCATGGGATTGAAACCTAGTATATCATGCCTAACACTCCTCAACAGAATAGAGTTGCTAAAAGAAGGGATCAAACTTTGATGGATATGGTCAGAAGCATGATTAGTCACTCATCCTTACCAAAATTTTTATAGGGTGATGCCCTTAAAACAACGACTTATATTTTGAATAAAGTTCTAAGTAAATCAATTGAACAAACTCCGTGTAAACTTTTCACAGGAAAGAAGCCTAGTTTAAGGCATTTTTGTGTCTGGGGATGCAAGGCGAAGGTGAGACCTTATAATTTGCAACTTAAAAAACTTGATTCAAGGACCATCACTAGATTCTTTATTAGGTATTGTTATGGATCTAAAGGATGCAGATTTTTTGGCCTTACTCACACTACCAAAGTGATTTAGTCTGATAGAGCATTCTACTTTGAAAATGACTCAGATAGTGGGAGTTATGTTTCTAGAGCTATTAATCTACATAATGAGGATGTGATGTTTCCTTTACCAATTTCAACACCTCCTTTAACTATTGTCTATATTGGAAGGGATGGCAATTTTGTCGACAATCCAGTTAATCCAATCTTAGAACTTCCTACAATTATTGTGGATGATTCAGTTAATGAGTTAAGGTAGTCACAAAGGATACATAGGCCTACGTTCCATACGACTATATTGTATATTTGCAGGAATTTAAGTTAGACATTGTTGGCATAAATCCTACCACATTTGATGAAGTTGTATCAAGTCCTTATTCATCTAAATTGTTTGAGGCTATGAATGAGATTGTCTCCATGCATCATAACAATGTGTGGGAGCTTACTGAGTTATCAGATGGATGTAAGGCTATTGGTTGCAAATGAGGCTTCAAGACAAAAAGAGGAGTTTATAGTAAGTTGAAAGGTATAAAGCTAGACTTATAGCCAAAGAGAGAAGGAATTGATTATACAGAAACCTTCTCATCAGTATCTACTAAAGATGTTTTTAGAGTTGTAATGACTCTTGTTGCACACTTGAACCTTGAACATTACCAAATGGATGTCAAAACAACATTTCTAAATGGAATTTTACACGAGGATGTGTACATAAAACAACCAAATGGATTTATTGAATCTGGGAAAAAACACTTAGCATGTAAATTGAAAAGATCCATCTATGGGTTAAAATAAGCCTCAAGACAATGCTATTTAAAATTTGATGAGGTAATCACCTTACTTGATTTCATAGAGAATGCTTCTGATCAATGTATTTATCAGAAATTTGAAAGAGATAATTTTGTGATTCTCGTTCTATATATGGATGACAACCTATTAGCCAGTAACTTTGTGAGCTTACTAAATGAGACAAAACATATTTTGTCCAGCCACCTTAACATGAAAGATCTAGGTAAGGCATCATTTGTTCTAGGAATTCAGATTCGCCATGATAAATATATGGCATTCTTAGCTTATTTCAGGCAACATATATTGATTGAGTGTTAAAGAAATTTAATATGCATTCTTACTATCCTCATGCTGCACTTGTGGACAAAGTTCCTTATACTTCTGCTGTTGGTAGCTTGATGTATGCCCAGGTGTGCATATGTTCGGACATTGCTTATATTGTTAGTGTGCTTGGCATATATGATTAATCTTGGACATGATCATTGGAAGGCTACGAAAAAAGTTATGAGATACCTTCAAGGTACAAAGCATTACATGTTGACTTTCAAAAGATCTGAATCGTTTGAATTAATAGGATATTATGATTTAGACTATGTATCATATGTTGATGATCATAAGTCCACTTTTGGTTACATCTTCATAATGTTTAGATGAGCTCTTTTGTGAAAAAAGTTGTAAGCAATCAATGGCAGTTACCTCATCTATGAAAGCAGAATATATCGCTTATTATGAGGCTACTCGTCAAGCCAGATGGTTGAGGATTTAATATCTGGCATGAATCTTGTTGATTTTATATCACGACCTTTGATCATATACTGCGATAGCTTATCCACTGTTAGCTTTTTCCATAATCACAGGAACTCTAGTTGTACTAAACATTTTGATGTGAAGTTCCTATTTGTTAAAGTAAAGATTGCTGAATCTCAAACTAATTTGGTTCACATACTAGATGAATGTCTGTTGGGGGATTCGTTGACCAAAGGCTTACCCATAGGACTCTTCAAGAATCATATAACTCATATAGGTGTTGTTAAAAAATTTGATATAGCCTTGGTTTAGTGGAAGTCTGAGTTGAGTTGTAAAATGACTCTTTGTAATGTAATATGACATATGAAATGTCATTTTGTCTTCAATTCTATTCAGATACTGAAACTAATTTATAATATAATAATATCACTTGTTTGCCTATCGGATCAAGTGATCTTTATGTAGTTTCATTTATGAACTTTGCATGGTTTAATATATATGTGCACACTTCCATGTAACTATGAAAATATTGATTGCTTAATTCTATCACTATTATTGGTTAACCTAATAATTTGATTAATGCTATCCAAATAGGAGATTGTTGGAATTATTTTAATTATTATATGGATCAACATTAATCCTATTATTAAATCAACCTTTGATGATTGATAATTGGGCAAATTAATATTATTGGTATAAACCTTGAATAGATCAGGTCCTTGTTAACATTATGAGTAATTAGTAATGTTTTGGATTATTTATAAGTACTTTTTGGTAGAGACCCCAACCTGTAGCCCAATATTAATTAGTAATTATCCCATTAAATTGCAAATGAAGAGTCAATAATGAGAGAGACATATTGATCACAATCATGATGATAAAACATCATGATTGATGTCTTTAATTATTCTTTGATGATGTCTTTAATTATTCTTTGATATCATAATTAAAGTTCCTCACCTAATTTCTCACCTAATCTCCCACTATCCTTACTCATTCTCTTTTATAAAAGGAATGATCTATCATCTCCACGAAAACTTCACACACATCACACATCTCTCATTTCTTCCTCTCATTGGGAACTTTAATTTTTCAATCAAATCTCTCTTTCTCTTTCATCGTAATATATTTTGCTACAAGGCAACATTTGGTATTCAAACTCTTTGAAGATATTGGGTATTGCATATTGCAATTCTCTCTCAAACTACATTAAATGACTCATGTATCTTCATCCTTAAGCCCGTGTGTTATATTTTTTATCTCTCAATTTTAAATATATTATAATATGTTGTTATTACAAATTTCATTTTTGAACCTATTATGATATGTTATTTTAGCAATTCTTCCATTTTATATTACTATGTACAAGGAAATCCATATTTATCATAATGGATCCAATACCAACTCTTACCAATTTCTATCGAGAGAGAAAGAAATCTTCTCTGGAGCGGGAATAACAATAACACAGCCACTAGTGTACTTTAGGCTAAATAACATATGGTTTAGAAAACGATTTACAAGATATTTTTTTCAGAATTAGCAATTGGCCTTAACATCCCTGTCAGATAAAAAAAAAAAATTAACTATTTCCTTATGTGCCTCCTGAAGTGTCACCTTCTACTCAAGATTTGTGTCCTATGCTATCCTCTTATATGCTATTCCCTAAAAAGAGAAGCTATCAACCAATCAATGCATGTAACATGCTCTTCCCCCAAAGCATGGGTTATGATGCTATTGAGGCTTATTGACTAACATTACATAGGAACAACATTGAGATTTCTTCGTAGCAAATGATTATGAGAGAAAGGGAGAGATAGAAAGAGAAGAATGGGACACGTAAGGAACTGAATTACACTTTGATTTTTCCGTGAACTGCTTGGCTATATTTTTTTTGTCACATACCAAACCCTAGGACGTGACCGATGCAAGATACGAGAGATAGCCTATACCTATTACTAAGTTAATATATATCATCGGAATTAAGGAAGAACTAGAGTTAAGTAATGATAACATGCATATTTTGAAATTCTAAATACACTACTTGATTTTTATAAAAATTTTAACAGAGGCTCTTTATAAACTAAACCCTTCAAAATTTTGTCAACAACAACGTATCAGTTAAACCGTGCATAAAGAGAGCTCCGCTCCCAAAACCGAACAAATTATTCCGCATTAAGCTTTGTTCGATATGTCTCTAACCTTTAAAAAAATAAAAAATTAGAAGTATCAGATGGTAAATTTGACTCATGCAGGCTAGTTCATGATGAGTCACCTTATTCTCGTGTGTCTTGGGCCGCGGAGGGTTTTTGGGACCCTTTTTTTTCATACTTTAGTTCATATTTTTTTAGGTCCAAACTCTCCAATGTATGCTGGTTTTGACTTTTGAAATTTAAAAAGGGCCAACTGTAAATTCATTGGATTAGTCCATTTCACCTGCGGATCAAACAGGTCGGACCATCATAATTATAGTAATTTTAAATACTAATATCTTTAGCCTAAACACACTGTGTTTAACCAGTTTTAACAACTCTATAATTTATTTTGATTTATAATTAAAAATACTATAACTTTGAAAACAAATTAATACTCTGTACCCTAAAAAGGAGAAAAAAATTAATGTACTACTCTTCATGCTATTACACAAGCGCCAAAAAAAAAAAAGTTTGAAAAGATTAATTAGGAGAATTTTGGAGATTGGTTGAGATGCAAAGCTTTTTTCAATTAAGAGGACTTCGGTACATGATATTTTGGTCTTGCCCTATTTAATCTCTCGCATAAATCACAAATTAAACTTCACTTTGTACATAAAAATGTGTAGACTTAATTTTCTTTTCTAATAATACATTTCAGTCTAATTAATAATAGTTGGGTTTTCTAATTAATCAAATACATTATATAAAAAGCGTTCACTCCACTCACCCAATCACCCTCTCCATGACTGAAAATTAAAATAAAGAAAATTCCTTTCACATACCCTTCAAGTGTGAAATGTCACCAGTATTCTGACCTGCTTTTTGAACTATTTTTTCTTGTTCCATCCCTGAGCTTGCATATTTTCCATATATATTCTAATTGAACCTGTCAAAATTTCAGCTGAGAAAAATGGTTATTATAACCCACAGGCTTATACAACTGCATTTTCCATGACTTATCTGCATCGTGTCCATGGTCTTCCTTCCCATCAAAGCTAGGGTTTTCATTAAATCCATTAGAGCCAAAGAAGCAAAAGTCACTCTGATCGAAAGTACGAGAAAAAGTAAGAGAAGATTCCAAAAGTGTCTCCCAACTATGATCCTCCTCTTTATCATCACCATCTAGATCAATCAATGGCTTCTCCTCTCCATCTTCAAACTTAGTCTGACCTTTCATGAAGACGACACCACCACCATGATCTCTTCTCCCTCCTAGCTTTTCTCCTCCGGCAAAAACCACGGGGGACGCCGGGGACGACAACGGTGGAGAGCTCGCTGTCGGTGAGGTTGACGACGACTCAGTCAACTCCCACATGCCTTTGAGAAAAGTTTCAAGAGCTTGAATTTGTATATGTGGGATTCTATCAACCAATGGGTACTCATAGAAACCGCACAATTCCTTAGCCTTACACCAATCATAGAACTGACAAAGCTGGCTTGTTTGTATAGCTGCTTTCTTGTATATAGCAAAAGCAGCTATACAATTCTTGTAAGGCATCTGAAGAAGATTGTCCAAAACGACAGCGATTTCTCTCCTAAACATTGTGTAGCAAACGAAGCTGTCTCGAATTACATGTTTCATGGCTGATCGAACTATCACACTTTGCCATAATATTCCTGTTGGGAAACAACCCATCACTCTGTCCATGAAGCTTTGAAGCTGTGGTAATATTTCCAGTATGTCGCCGATTTCCTTCATCTTCTCCTGGAAATTCTCAGGCATGTCCCTTCCTTCTTCTTCTTCTTCACCTTCTTCGCAGTATAATTTCTTGCCATCCAAGAAAATGCAATTTAGGGCTTCATCGAGCATAAGAGCGTAGGATCTGATAAAAACAGTGTACTCCATTGAAGACGACGAGGATTCGTCTCTGAAATGACAAGGGTAGAGAGAAAGCAAGCCGTTAGATCGGGACCAAAGGATCTCCGACCGGAAGGGATTGTCGTCGGGGACGGAGCGGAGCAAGCGGTGGAGGAGGAGGAGGCACTTGAGGGCGACACGCCAGCTGCGCGTGGTGCCGAAGCGGCGAGTGAAGGCGAGGGAAAAGGAGTGGGAGGAAGAGGGAGAGATGGAGAGGATTTTCAAGAGCTCTTGTGTGTATTTCTCGTGAAGAAGCAAGTGATCATCTGGTGCAGTTGCTTTGATGACGACGAGATTGATATCGGAGAAGCCGCCGGCGGAAGCAATCTTGGCGTAGCTGACGCGGCTGTGCTCTTTCAGAGCAGTGAATACTTGCCGGAGCTTCCGCTGCATGTTGTGTCTCCGACTCTCTCTCTCTCTCTCTCTTTCTCGCTGTGAGGGAGCCAAAGGGAGGGTAACAGAAGGGTTTGCTGATGACCCAGATGCTTCTTGAATAAATATTTTTTTTATTTTTATAATAAAAATTGTATAATTTAAATATTTAAAAATTATACTTATTCTATTATAAGTAATGTTGGGTTTCTTTTGGAAGCCTAAAAGGTGACGACTTTGACAACTGGGTGATGGTTTTGTGGTCAATATCTTTGGTACCATCGTGGCTACAACTTCGAGGAAAACTATAAAGTATTTAAACCGAAATATTTGGAGACGGTAAACAATTGATATATTATACGGATTCTTGGTTTTATAGCTAAGCTTTCTATAACTTTGTTGCTATATGAATAGAAACAAATTAAGCACGGTTAGAAAAGTGCTTTTGAGCTCATATTTTAATTAAAATTTTTTTATTTAAATTTTTATATTTTTTTTAGTTGAATCTATCAAATTAATTAGATTTTTTTAAGTTATGAACAAATTAAGTTGTTTTTTAAAATTTAAGATAAAAAATATAACTAATTTTTATTATTACTTGTAACATTATATATAACAAAATTATAAATACAAATGAATTATTATATTATATAAATTTTTTAAATAAAAAGTATTAATTTTTATTTTTTTTTCAAGATATCTTCTTTTAGATAAAAAATTTTTTCTTATTAAAAATATGTATATTCAAACTTTTTGACTCGAATTAAACTTTAAAAAAGTTTCAAGTTCAACTCTATTTACAAATTTGAGATTTATATCTTGCGAGTCAAATTTATTAAATTAGAGGAACCTTTTAAATTATAATCATATTTAATTGTGGATGGTCAAATATATATTGTACAATAAACGACATTAAAGTTGTTTCTCATTGTCGATTGCAAAGGAGAAGGCACTAGTTTATGTCGTTGTTTTTAATAGGCACTAATGTACTAATACGTTGTCTTATTACTATAGCATTGGAACGTGAAGTATTATTTCATAAGCATTTCATCACTATCACATCTTGGTTAGAAAAGGAAAAAAACAAACAAAATGGCATTGTGCTTGTTTAATTCTATTGTTTGTTTTTATATTTTAAAAATAATTTTGTGGAATTAATTTTTAGAATGGGTTTTAGAAATTAAAAAAAATTGTTTAAATCACATGATGTTAGAAAAAAATTCAAAACTAAAAAAATCCTTTTTTAAAAACAAGTTTTTAAAAATGTTTAAAAAATGGAACAACGGCACAAATTTTTGTAATCATATAGAATGAATCATAAAAGTATCTAATGAACGGTAATGCAAAGTTTTGTAATCATATTTTATGCTCCAAACTCTTTTTTTTTTTTTTTGTAATCATATTTCATTTATGATAAATACTTAGAATATTAATTCTTTTAAATTTTAATTATTTTCCATTTCAAATCATAATTTCTTTTAATTCGTTTTTTTATTTTAAATATTAATTTTTTTATTTTTCTTTAAAAAGCTATTTTTCTTAATAAAATATTATTTTTTAATTTAAAATTTTTTAACAAAATAAGATTAATTAATACTTTTTGGTTGAGTTTTAGATCTTGTTCAAACTTAACCTACAACACTACTTATATCCATTTTTACAAAATTACAATTTTACTGTTAATAAAAACAATTTCAGAAAAAAGAAAACAAATCTAAATTTTTGTTCTTATTTTTTATTCTTAAAAAATTTCTTCTATTTTTTAGCCTTTTAGAATAGTTGATTAAAAAAACACATTACCAAAAAAAATTTCTTATTATTTTATTTTTAAAAACTAAAAGTTGTTTATGAAAACAACAATCCTACAATCCCATTATTTTCATACGTTTTGAAATGATTTAATTTACTTTTCTCATATTTTAAGTTTAAATTTAATGTTAAACTACAATAAATTACTTGGTCCAAAGACACTTAAAAAAACATTGCATTTATAATTGTTTTTAAATCCCATGTTTAACGTTACTACTAAGAAAAGTTAATTTAGTAACAGAATTTAGTGATGGATATAAATCTGTCACTAAATTTGTTAATTGTGATGAATTGGTGACAACCTTAAGACATCGGCAATTTTTTACCAAAATTGATAATTATATGTTATGAGGAACATCATATTTTACTAGTTATTATATAATTAGTAATTAAATATTAAATAATATTTTATTAAACCATTTTGCATATAGTAATTAATATATTTAATAATAATAATAATAAATTTATTTAAAAATTAAAACATTATTTTATATTTAATTATTTATTAGATCATAAATAAGGAACATGGTGAGACTAAACCCAAAATTCGAAATAATATGATGAGAGGTTTTTTTTTTTTTTGAGATACCATTAGTTTAAACAGAGTAATGATCTGATAACACTCTTAATATTAAAATAGAACAAAAAATTATTTTCATTTTGTCAATAAAAAATTGACGTTTCTGGAAGCACTTTAATAATAATATTTAATTGAAGAAAGTGTAAAGGATAAAATAAAAAGAAAGTAAAATTTAATATTTAATATTTTGATTTAAACCTAATTTTTTAAAGACATGTTTAAATGGTAGAAAAAGAATGAGAAGGAAAGAGAAAAAATATGTTTACTTGAACCTTAATTTTTAAATAAAAAATTCAAATTAAAATTTCACCTTTCTTTTATTTTTTTTCCCCTTCAATTCAAATATATTATAAAATTTTTTTAAATATATCAAATCAGCAGGAGAAACCCATAAAATTATTTGAGGATGAAATGTAACCAGTGAATGTAATTTCAAATAAATAAGTAGGTGCCATTATACCTAATCAATAAACAATTATTAATTAATGATATGATCATTTGCATATCAGACAAAATCCATTATGCTACAAAGGACAACCACAATGAAAAATAGGGTATGAAATTTACAGAGTCAGTTCAAAAATGGACACGAGGCATGCCAAAATTCTTATACATGATCCCATAATGTTTCATTCCTTATTATTTTTTAAGACTATAAATTTAACATTTATTATGAAATAAATATAAATCTTAAAATTATTCTGAAAATTTATGAATCAAAATTCTTTTCTCGTTGAAAGACTTTACCATGTACTCTAGGATCCTATCTTACCTTTTTTATTATGTATTCATAAAATCTAAGGATACCATGAGGAAAAAAATCTAATCACTAATTAAATCTCTGAAAATAATTACAATTAAAAATATTTTATAATAAACATCTTTAACTGTAATTTTTCCAAAATATTATACATATTCTCATGCATGCTTCATTCCTTATTACTAATTACACATAATAATAAATGATGATAAGAATGTGGTATACACCAATTTGGTTAGGTCACACTTCTACGTGGTGAAAATGACGTAGTAACTGATAAATTGACAAGCATTCAACGTCATAAAGTGGCTTCTCAATGCTAAGGAAGAGAAGGTTTCCTTTCCTTTTCTTTCTAGCTTGTTAGATGCAACAGAGTCTGTTTGTTTTCATAGTTTGTGATTTCTCTCTCAAGTTTAAAATTGGTATTCACATAGAAATGAAAACATCTCTTTTGCCTACTTTTACAGTTTGGGATTGTTGTTGCAAGCGAATTCCACTCACAAAAAAATGGGATTTAGATGTGTTGGATGATTACCACTTATGAGAAATTGAGTGGAGGGGGTATTTTTATTTTAGCATCATTTTTGCTATTTTATCTAGATCGTACGTGCTTGTAATTTTATCTTAGAATTACCTAGTGATCCTGGTGTGAGTGTATAGGGTGCCTTCTAAGTGCTTGCAAGATCCATTGCCATGTAACATTGGGAAAATGTGTTGCAGAGAAGATATTCCCATTATATCTATATGATATAGGGCATTATATGAAACTCTTAAATCTCCATGTTTTTGCTTGGTTGTAAGTAGCGGCGGAGCCCGAACGAAAATGTCATAGGGTGGATGAAAATGTTATTTTTTTTTTAGGGGGGCCAAATATAATTGACACCACACATTATAGGGGCCCAAACATAATTTACATTACACATTAATTCATAAGTATATAATGAAGCAACAATTTTAGGGGGCTATGGCATCCATAGGACCCCCCTTCCCTCCACCTCTTGCTGTAGGATCATGTTACAAATGAACACATGCTTATGAAGGAAAAATGTTTGACTAAGGACCTAGGTTATGTTGACAAAAAAAAAAACCTTGGTTATAGTTGTTGGAATAATTTTTAAATTATTTTGTGGATTAATATTAATCCTATATTAGAACAATTTTCTTATGATTATTAATTAAAAAATAAATATTGATCTACATCATAGACTAAATTTAGTTCATGTTAATTATAAGTAATCAATAATTATTTTGGATTACTCAAAAGTCTATTGGATATAGACTCCAACCGACAACCCATTGTTAATTATTATTATCCCATCAAGTTGTTGATTGAGAGTTAATTGAGGGAGAGATTTGGCTCGTTTAAATATCATTAATTGAGACCATTTTTCAACTCACTTAGATAAAACCCTAGTTTTTATTGTTCTCTCTCTTAATATTAGGTATTGTGGGTTAGTTATCTCTATCAGCTTTATAGATCTAAATCATGGTTGATGTTTCTTTATCTTCAAGTTAGTTTACTGTTCTTATTATTATCTTCCATCTTGGACATATTGTGTTATGTTATTTTAATTTAGCAGTTGGTCTCAGAGCCTAGTTGAAAATTTTGTTCTTCCTTTTCCATGGGCTATCATGTTGGAAAAATACTCATAAAAGGGTACTAGTTCATCTATGTTGTTTCCTCTAATGCATGTTATAAGCTACAAAAACCTTATACTGGTTTGAATAAAATATGCAACACCAAGGAGAAATTTTTTTGAAAATAAGTTTGGAGGGTTTTTCTTGTCAGAGGATTTCAAACGAAATGGCACTTTCCTTCTGCTTCAAAACTCGTGAAAAGGTTTCAAATGCTATTAAAGCCAAACTTGCGAAAACCCTAATCCTTTTGATTAAGATTTCTCTTTAATGTTGTGTTTTTGGCTAAAATTGATAAAGGGGGTTTTGTAAATTGTGTGAATCCAAATGTTTTGATATCTATTTTACCCCCAAAAATGTCAAGATTGAATGTGTATCAAAACATGTCGAAAGTGGGTCAAAAAACCCAGTTTTAGACCCCCTTAAGGAGTGAAGCTCTTGTTCTAAGACTTTGCTTCCTAAACTTCCACAATTCGATTTCACCTGCCATT
This sequence comes from Delonix regia, assembly GCA_037074485.1. NCBI lineage: Eukaryota > Viridiplantae > Streptophyta > Magnoliopsida > Fabales > Fabaceae > Delonix > Delonix regia. The sequence continues at coordinate 32,389,905 of CM073457.1, forward strand.
TCTTAGTTTTTGGTATTTTTCTAGAATTTTTGGAGCTATGGAAATAAGAGTTTTGAAATATATATCTTTGAGATTTAGGGCCTATAATTTAGTGTAATTATAGTATTTTGGATTGGGAGGTTTTATATGTCAACTATGCATAGTAAAGAGCAACATATTCTACTCACTCTCCCTAATAATGCTTAGAGAAATTTAAATAAATTTATTGGCATAATTAGTAAATTATTTATTCCAAATATGAACATATATTTAAAGGTTAAATAAATGGAACCTATTTTGGACCACTTTCTTAGCCTATTTTGGCTTAAATTTTTAGCTTCCACATTAAATTTTAAAGTCCTATTTATTAGTAATTTTTTTTGGAACATTTGGAAGCTTGAAATATGAGTTCTTGAATTTTTGTGGAATTCCACATTGAATTTCAAATAGGTACTCTTTGAATTTTGGATTGAAAATTTTTATGCATATTCTAAGTGCATCCAAGTACTATGTACTTTTGACACTCTCAAAGGTAAAGTAGTTTAGTATGATAAATAATCCTTTAGAGAAGTTATGAAATTTTAAATTTAGTATTGTGATAAATTTAATTTTGAGACCAATTTTCATGTAGATTTTTTTAATTTTAGTTATGAAAATTATTGTGCTTATTATTTCAAATCTTTCAGGTAATATACTTATATATTATAGGTGACCTGAATTATTACGATTGAGTAATTAGACTAGATTGGCTATTGAAAGGCCAAGTGCAAGCCTGAAAAAGTAGCTTGACTTCAAATAGTCATGTCTTTCAATACAATTGGATTTTTAGGTTTATAATACCATTCTAGAAAGTTTGTTTAAAACTTGATGCCTAGGCGAATTGGTGAAGGCAATTCAGCTCAATTTTGACTTAAACATTTTTTGGATATGGTCTAAGATACATTGTTTTTTTTCTTTTTTTTGGATCTTTTACAACTTAGACGTTTTATTTTATTTTAGGGAATTTGATTAACAACTTCATATAAAAGGCGAATAAAGACTGTTTATAGTCATTTTTTGCCTTTAAGAATGTTGACTATATAAAGGTTAATATTGTCTATCTAGATTTTCTCTGATTCAAACAAATTGGATATTAGAAGTATAATTTGTTTTATAATCTTCACAATTAATCATGCATCTTTGGGTAACCTGACATCCGAGTTGTTAATGTTACTATTAAACTTGATTAAGTGAATTCACTTGCAATGAATATCACTTTGGCAATTGGCACTTTGTGATTGTGAGCTTACCTAACATGAGACCAATTGTATCGGTGTTTGTTAGTTAATTTAATTGAGGCATCTATTTTAAATTAATATTATATGGTTATTGCTAGGTAAAGATACACCCTATCAATGTAACACAGACAATATGATTTGATATTATTGAAATTTAATTTAATTGATGTTTTAATATTTTTTATATCTTATTGGTATGAAGATGTTAGATATATTTGGTTGTTTGGACCTTTTGATATATAATGAGTTTTTCTTGGTTTATTGTAATCTGGGACCCTTAGGTGAAATTATGATAAACATCTTGTGAATATAGCTACATAAGCAGAGTCTTTAGGAGAAAAGCTTGTTTTTTAATTATGTGCATACACATAATTAATGTTTCTTAATTTTGTTATCTCAACTCTTGTATTCAGTAACTATCAGTAATGAAAAACTCTCAATGGGACAAACTATGATGACTTGAAAAGTCCGTAAAATGTGTTTTGGAAATTGCATTGATGGCCTTGGCCCTAGGGTGGATACACTTATTACACTTAGCAACAATTCCACTATTTTGGAGAATCTTTCATGAACTATTACACCACTTAATTAGAATATGCATATGTGTGAAGGCATTAATGGAAACAATAGTGGAATATGTGATGTCCACCAAGGAGAAAGTTTGGACAACTTGATAAGGCTCAAGAAGGGCTATGACCTCTCCTAATTTAAAAAGACTTAATTTGAAAGAGTGATTAGTGTTCGAAGAATACATATTAAAACTTGTGTATATTATTATAGAGCTTAAATCCTTGTTTTAGGAGATAACACTCACATCAAATACATTTTGGTATCTCCTGTCTCAGTTAATAAATTGATTAAATTGTTCCTTCAAAGAGAAACTAAAAGGAAATGGATAAAACTCGCACTATGAATTTCTTAAATTTTGGATCAGTTATGAGTTGAATGTATGTTTGCAAAGAACGAATGCCCAAGTCCTAATTAGTTATGAGAATAGTGAACGGTGGGTTAATGTAATATTTAAATTAGCTATTTTGGGACCTTGTGAGGATAAAAGAACTTTTTATAATAACTGGATTATAAGATAATGAGTTATTACATATGTCCCTCTAGCTCTAACTAATTTAAACCCTATGTTGATGAGTTTGTACTTCTCAATTATAAGTTTTACGATTCCAATACTAAATCTGATATTACAATACTCTCAATGTTATCGAATAAAAGTTTGAGCTATAATTCTAGAGAGACAGATTAATAAGATTAACTAAAGGATATCTTAGACAATATTGAAATTGGATTTATATAGACAATGTTAGTTGTTATTCCTTGCTAAAGTTAGGTGTCAAAGGAAAAATGGGAGTCTAAGACTATTAAGATAACCGTTGATATGAGAGTTGGTCACCCTAAGTCCTTTAGTATGTTTCTGCTATGTTATTGTATGATATGCTAGACATCTAAAATTTCTAGCTACTAACATAGTTTATTTACAAAGCATTTTTTATTGTGACTGATGTTTCAAATTTGTTTACCTTTCATTAGGAATTGATCTTAATTTATCATCATGTTTGAGAAATTTAGAATATGCATTTGTGTTTTTAAACATGTGATAATGAATAGGTCTTCAAGACCCAACATGAGGTTACAAGAGAAAATTTGGAAAACGTTCTGAACCCAATATGATCTTGACGGTTGTAATAATGTAGAAGGAATTGATTGTTTCAAAGCCTTTCATCAGTGTCCATTAAAAGACACTTTTAAAATGATTACAAAGTTAGCTAGACTTTTGATTAGAGATCAATGAATCATAGTGGACAGTTTTGTAAAATCATTGACTGAGCACTTGATATACAAATTGAATAATTCATTTTGAGTTGAAACATGCCTATTGGTAATACCATCTTAATTTTAACAAGGTTATCATTGCTTTTTGTGAATTTTTCTTATCAATTTACAATTAAAACAATGGATGGAGCCACTTCTTTGCTTTTGTTATGTATATTGATGATGTGTGTTGAGCCCATTTGCTAAAAACATTAAGGTTTTGATGATAACAAACTTTGCATGAAAGTTTTTTAATGTATTACGTAGGTTTTAGATATTCTTTAATGTTTTATCATGTCTTAAGAACCTTGGTAAGTGATATTGAACTAATAGAAGATGTTTAAAATAATTGTACAATTGATTTCTAAGTCTTAAAGGTTGAAGAAAAGCTGATTTAGGGAATTCAAAATGTTCTTAATCGACTATCACCTTACCAACCAGCTGCTAGGCCTTGTCTCAATTGAATGTGCGTTTATGAGGTCCTAATCAATTGGCTACCTTTTGAGAGATCCCAGTCTTCTGCTAGCTTGAGCCTTAGTCGACTGAGAACTCTTTGTGAGTCACCAGTCAACTGGCCATTAGCTAGGAGTCGACTAGCCACACCCAGATCAAGCTTAATCAACTGTAAGCCTCAATACCAATTGATTGGGAGCTCTTTGTGAGAGACCAATTGAATGGTTGTGGGTGAGTAGTTGACTGTTGAGGTCTAGATTTAAATTTTTAACAAGGAAAAGAGGGAGCAATTGATTGGCCATGAGAGAGCAATCACTGGCGAGGGACATAGAAGTCATAATTGTTTTACAACGGACATATTTTGAAAAGTTTGACTTCGCTCTTCCTCTCAACGGATATGTTGGACCTTTGGCTAAATAAACACAACCTATGTACTTTGAATCAACAAGTAAAAATATTCAAGAGTGATCATATCATAAGTTTTATCTTCTTATTAACTTTTTATTGCATTAGTGGTTCATTGTTCTATATACTCTATTTTAGAGAGTTCATTTATCTATAATCTTTTCTTTCTTGTGAGAGAAAAGCTCAAGGAGATTCCTTGATATATCAAGTAAAGAGTGCTTGAGTTGAGGGAGAGGTTCTCCATGGGAATTGCTCAAGGAGGTTCCTTGAGGGAGACAAGCAGAAAGTGTTTAGGTTAAGGGGGAGGTTAACCCTGGTTATATTCAAGGAGGTTCCTTGAAGAAGTCAAGCTGTAAGTGCTTGGAATTAGGAAGAGGTTCCCCTAGGTTGTTGTATTTAATTATTAAGATAGTGAAAAATCCCAATAGGTTGCTTAAAAACTAGATGTAAGCTTGAGGTTGAAGTTGAACTAGGATAAATCTCTGTGTTTATTCTCTTCCCTCATTTTCTTTACATATGCATTTATTATTTTGAATCACATAGTTTATTCTAATTGTTTTTAAGTCAGAAAAGCCTTTCCAAAAAATTTTAATTTTTGGAAATTTTATTAACACCTAATTCACCCTTTTTTTGGTGTTAGCATTGTTCAACAATGTGTTGTTAACTTATAGTGGCATTAACTTTTTAATATTAACTTAATATGATGTATATTAAAGATACCTCTTGTGTTTTTAGAACTCAGTTTCATCGTGACAAGTCTCAAATTTTTTTTTATAAAATCTTGTTGACTAAATGCTCGTAGATGTCAAAAAGCACTCTTATTCTTTTGTGGTACACCTATTAAGATAAATGACAGAGAGGTCATTTAGATCTCTTGAGTCCTTTATATAACAAAGACAGGATTGAGATGGAATGAAATGTCCATGTACTTCTATTGTTGGAAGCTTTGTATGCTTAAGTAAGCACTTGTACTAAGATAGCTTGGGCTAAAACATGCTTTTTATATACTTGAGTAATTAGTTATGTTATACCAACAAGGTATATGGAATTGCATGTTTTGTTATAATGAATGTGACTCACTTATAATTATTGATTATTTAGATTGAGGTTATATGATTTGATTCATTATTTGAAATCTACTTTTGTATATACATCTCATGATTTTTTTCAGAGAAGCTATTTTGTGGTAAAATATCAAATAGTACTTGTAACTGACTCAACTTCTTAATTATGATATTTTCGAGAAGGGTCTTTCTATAATAAATTGTTAAATAGACATTTATAGCTACTTTAACTTGTATATACATCTATATGATGTTTTAAAGGAGTTGTTTCATTGGAAAGTATCATGTAAACACTTACAGTCACCTCAACCTTTACATGCATCTTGATGATGCTTGGAGGAACTGTTTAGTGAAAGGTGTCAAATGGATACTTATAGCTACTTCATATATATGAATAAAGAGTATGCCGCTTATTTTATAATTACCATTTGTCATGGAATGTAGTTAAGAAAATGAATTTCTATTGTGCACATAGTTTGTGTCTTAACTATTTTTGTTGCGTCAGTAAATCTATTATAGGCTTTACTCAAAATTATAGGAGTTTGAGTTGCATTGGATTTTGATACTAAATTCTTATTCATTAGAGAAAAGATTTGTGAGTTTCATACTCATAATGAACATTACATATGATTCGCTTACCAAAGATTTACCTATTAAAGTTTTGGAAACTTATTAATCATGGGTATTTTGAACTTTGATGTCTTGGTTTAGTGGGAGTCTGAGCTGTAATCTTAAGGAACACTTTGACGTATTTTGGTATTTATAACATTCGTTTCCCTATCGAATGTAATGTTCCTGGTTATGTCAAATTTTTAGATATAATTCATAATTGAAACTTTTTGCCACCGTTTATAACATCATTTTCCTTATTGGATTTGATGTTCTTGATTTATGGTTTCATTTATGAATTTTCCTTATCTCAAATTTGTGTGGTTCACATTCATGATGAACACATGCTTATGGATCCATTAATTAAAGGCCTGCCTATAGGAGCTCATATGTGTCTTGTTCAATGCTTAAAGTACCCTTGGTCTAGTGACATTATGGGTTGAGTTCTTAAGGGGCTTTTGTGATGAAATAGGACATTTAGAATGTCATTTTGTACTCTATTTTTTTTCAAATATTGAAACCATATCTATGACAATTTTATTATAACTTGTTTCCCTATTGGATTCAATGATCTTGTATAGTTTTATTTCTGAACTTAGCATGATTTAGTATTTATACATATATGCGTATTTATGCAAATATTGATTGTTTAGTTTTGTTAGTACATTGATTGTCCTAATAATTGATTAATGCTATCCAAGTGGGAGATTGTTTGAATAATTTTAAATTATTTTGTTAATTTGAATTAATCCTATTATTAGTATAATTTTCTTATGATTATTAATTAAGCAATCAGTCTTGATTTGACTATAGAATGGAATAGATCTATGCTAATTCTTAGTAATCAGTGACGGGTTGGATTACTTACAAGCTGATTGGATACAGACTATAACTTATAGGCCATTGTCAATAAGTAATTATCTTATCAAGTTGCTAATTGAAAGTTAATTGAGAGAAAGATTGGGCTTACTCAAATATCACTAATTGAGACCTTTTTTCAACTCACTTACAAAAAACCCTATTTGCTATTGCTCTCTCTCTCTGTGAATAGTTTTCTTTTTTGGAACATCATATATTGTAGGTTGCTCATCTCTATCGCCTTAGTGGATCTAAATCATGGTTGATATTTCTTCATCTTCAGGTTAATTCATTGTTCTTATTATTATCTCTCATCTTGGACATATTGTGTTATGTTATTTTGTTTCAGTAATAGTTCCACCGAAATCAATGGAAAGTTAGAAGTATTCCAATAAGGGAGAAATCACATCTAGTAGTTGAGGAAATTTTCAGCATGCTTTAGAAATTGGGAGAGAAGATTGAAGGAAGTACTATTTCTCCCATGTATAGAATTATTTTTGCATGATTTGAGTTATAAGAAGAAGAAAGTTAATTTTTCTTATCATAGTGAGAGGATAACAATAGCTTACAAGCTCATTAGTATAAATTGTCATTTAGCAATAAAGGTTATATCAAAACTTGTCTATAAAAAGATATTTGTTAAGGATGTAAATTGGTTTCATCATTTTACAAATGGAACTTGTTCATGTAGAGACTAATGGTGAGTGGGATGGTCCACCTTCTAACTAATCAACAATCTTTGCTAGTAAACCTACTACATATTAGCATTGTTAAATTGTCTCTTTAAAATTATTTGCTACTCTTTTGTTTCACTTTTGATAACCCTAGCAATAGTAACACTTCTCCTTTCCACCTTGATATGTCAACTTTATATGATTTCTTGTTTTTCTGTGTGTTTAATACTAATATATGAAATTTTTGAACTTATTATTATCATTTTATTATAACATCTAGTGCAATTTTTAATATGTAAACAAAATGATATTTTAGAGTAATAAATTATAAGTAATGTGGTTTACTTGTTTTTCATATTAAAACTATTTAGTTTTTTAATAATATTTTATATAAAAAATCTAAGATATTACTATTATTTTTGCATACTATGGTAAGTAAAATTGTAAAACTTTTAAGTCTAAATAAACTCATAATAAGGAAGTAAACTCATAATGTAGAATCATAATGTAAGCTTGTATGAGTTTATTTCGGTTAATAAATAGCTATTAAAATATATAATTTTATAGTTGAAATACTATAGAGTATACTTCGATTAAAAACTAACTATTAAAATATATAGTTTTATAGTTAAAATACTATATATAATAAAACTTAGTCAAATGTAATTTAAATTATATTTAGTCAAACAAAAATTATTTATATTTCATAATCTGTAGTACTCAATATGAATATTTTTACATAGTCATACATAAATAATCATTTAATATAACCAATTAAAAAGTATTTATTTTATTTTTATTTTAATAAGTACATATTTAATATAATTTTATTATTTTATATGCATATTTAAACTTGTGATAAAGTATATTATAATAACTTTGTGGAAAAAAAAATTTTGTTTATATCTTGTTTAGTCTTAGATTTGAATCTTTATATTGCTATCTATACAACTAGTTGACACGTTAAAATCATAAACTCGATAGATTTAATAAGTTAACTTACAAGTTTATTTGAGTTTAAACTATGTTATAGTATACATTGAGTAAACTCATTTTCCTTACAAGCAATCATAAACTTGTAAATTTAAGTAATAAATTTGCGAATTTAATAAGTATGATGGTAAGTTCTTTTACAAATTTAATATGTATTAAAATTTAAAAAATTATTGAAAGAATAATAGTCAATCAACTGGGTCAATTTCTTGTCATATAATATGCACAGTGAATATTGACAAAAAAATATAACACAGTGAATGTGTCCAATTTTATATAATATAAATTTGGTGTTATGCTCGTATGTGTGTGGTATTAAAAAAATAATTTTTAATTCTTTACTTGTTATAAGATTTTTATTTTAATTCATTACTTATTAAAATATTTAAAATAATATACTTGATTCTCTACATTTTAGACAATGATGAAATTTAATTTTTATTATCAAATTCTAAATTTTAAATTTAAAGAATTAAATATGATAATTTATTAAAAAGAAAAATTTAAATAAAATATTTTTAAAAATTTAAAATTATTTTAAATATTTTAATGAATAAATAATTAAGATAATAATTATGTAATCGGTAAATCACGAAAAAAAGATTTTAATATGTTGTATGCATCAAATGGAAATGGAGACTTGAATACTGAAAAGGCAAACTAGCGCGGTAAGAGCAAACATGTGCTCCAATGCAGACTTGAATACTAAAAGGCAAACCAAACGGGTCGGGTCCTTGCACATACCAATTTACATTCCTTGTCAAAATATGAAATCAAACTGTTTCCTTTAACGCTAGGGTTTTAGAAGCCTTCGACCCTTTGGGTTTTAGGCATCTTCGGTTTCTATCAGAGGGTCAGGTACCACTGCTTCCAAGTCTCCCTTGTTCTGCTTTGATTCTGCTAAGAATGGCGGCAATCGCTCCTCCAATTCCTGGTACAGTGACTGGCACTAGTTCCCCCAAGGAGGTGGAAGAGAAGGTGGATTACTTGAACCTTCCTTGTCCGATTCCCTATGAAGAAATCCACCGCGAAGCTCTCAGTCAGTTTCTCTTCTCGCTCTTAGATTTTATTGTTCCTGTTTGCTGAATATTACGCTATGACATTGCCGCAATTATGCTTAATGCAAGTAACACTTGAATTGATGTATGCTTGTGGCAGTGTCTTTAAAACCTGAGCTCTTTGAGGGTATGCGCTTTGATTTCACCAAGGGGCTTAATCAAAAATTCTCCCTGAGTCATAGGTAGGCATATGGTTTTAAGTATTGGGTATTTTGAATTATGCATGTTCATTTATTTAGTTAATTTTGTTCTCTAATCAGTGTGTTTATGGGACGTACTGAGATTCCTTCTCAGTCCTCGGAGACCATAAAAATCCCTACTGCTCACTATGAATTCGGTGCAAACTTTATTGATCCTAAGGTAAGTTACCTTTGATTAGGATTAAGTTATGGTCATTTCAGTTCAAACTTCAAACTGCGCTCTCAGTAAATAGTATTCTGCAGCTGATGCTCTTCGGAAGAGTACTTACTGATGGGAGAGTAAACGCAAGAGTCAAGTGTGATTTGACGGAAAACCTCACATTAAAGGGAAATGCTCAGGTATGGTTGTTTTGATTGCGTGAAATTACATGGTGCTGAACTTTCCCAAGTCTTGCATGCATAAAGTTGTCTTGACACTCCGATTTGTTGTATAATTTCCTCTTCTGCTTTACTTGGCATAACCTCTGTATTTCCTTTCTGTTTGTTCAGCTTACAAATGAGCCACATATGTCTCATGGAATGTTCAACTTTGATTATAAGGTAAATTACTCTTAGTGTGTTTTTTGGATTGTGATTTTCTAGATGAAATCAGTGATAGCTCTTTCAGTTTTGCCATGTTCTTTTCTTCAAATCTTCTCTTCTCTTTTGTTTTATATATTGCATCAGAGTATCTACATAGTTGCTTTGACATACGATCTATCTCAACAGATCATAGCACCTTTGAATTTTTCCATGTTATATTTCATACTACTTGTGCAGGGTCAAGACTATCGGACACAATTGCAACTTGGGAATGGAGCCCTATTTGGAGCCAGTTATATTCAGGTGCAGGACCTGCTTTCAATGTGCAATAAAGTTTTAATACTTCTATTTTTTCATATTTTTTGTTTTCCTTTGCAAAAATATTATGTTTTAGTGATTCTTAGTTACTGGCCTATCCTTATCTTAGAACAAGGGTAGAGGTATAGATCATATGTAAGTGAAAATTCAATGCTAGGAATATTGATTTTTGTCATCTGGAAATGAAAGGATTTGAATTTCTTGAAGCAAAAATATCTATTGCACCAATTTTGATTCAGTTATACTTTTCTTGTGTTATGTTTAAGCTTAGAAATAGAATGTGTATTACTTTTGGATTCCTGAACACATATCTGCTGGTGATGAAATTGCATAATCGGAAACAGCTAGGGATAGTCTATCTATGCTTTTAAGTTTCTAGTTTCTTTCTAGGGAAAAGATCTTTCAGTTTCTATTGTCATTCTTTCTGTGAACCTCAATTCTTGAAAGTTGCCTTATTTTTTTTTCTTTGTTTTGACTGATCAACTGATTTTCAAAATTAGCTAATGTAATGAATACAACAGACTCCACTTAATTATTTGCTCCACTATGTGAAATTGGCAAAATATACATTGATAAAACATTTTACTTTCAACATTCACTTCCCCCTTGCGAAGGCAAATTTCTGAAGTGGCATAATATAAAGTTAAAACAATCACTGTAAAGAACTAGTTGAATGTTAGAGATAGTGACACCTTTTAAGGTTGTCAAACTCATGAGTTTAACTAAGTTTATCACATTAACTCGGCTTGTAAACTTATAAGAGTTTGGCAATAAATAGATAGTAAAACATATATCTGCATCATATACCTCTATCCTTTGTTGGGTGGTTGATGATGATTTTATATTATTCTTATAGACATAGATTCATATCAAATAGTAGAAATATCAAGAAAATTAAATGTTTAAGCCATACACGAAGAGAACCATGAGGTAGGCTCAGAAGTAAGCATGGGATGACTTGGGGAGCATATCCAACAGAGAAAGGAAGAATTTAAAATCAAGTAGTAGGAAAGAGTCTTGAGTTCAGGTTGCCAAGGAACTCAAAAGCCAAAAAAGAAAGCTGAGAGAAGGGGAAAAAAATTGTGGAATCGGCCCTTCACTGGACTGCAGGAGAATTTCATGATCTCTCCCAAGTTTGCTTCATTTTCTCCAAGTTTTGAGGTGAGGCAATCAGATTTCCAATCACGGAGATGAATAAGTTTATAAGTTAAAACTTGTTTTCAACAACCATGGCCCTGTTGAAGGTTGTGATGGCTTATCTGTGGCTGCCTTTAGACTTCTATGTTTGTTGATAGGCTTATCTGATATGGGTGCTGAACAATGGCTAATTGTAAAGTAAAAGTGGCAGACTGCGGTGGGGATGATAAAGTTGGGAGTTGATCTGAGTCATATCCCGTCTCTAGGGTATAGTGGTGGTAGGCTATTAGAGGATGTATAAATGTAGTCTCTGCAATCTACTGATGCCCGGTTTAGTTAATCTCTTTTAATTCTGAGTCTATAAAAAAAATTGAATGAATGAATACTGATAATTTGATGTTTAAGATATTTTATTTTATTGAGGGAAGGAGGATAATAATTGTGCATGGTTGGGTTCCATGTGTGAGTACTGAGTGGTGTTATGTAAAGATGGTTATTTCTATTGATGATGCAATTGCAAGATAAATTGATGGGAGGGCCTTCTTTGAAGAAATGGTAATAAAGGTTTTTTGAATAGACGAGAAATGGTTGCTAGTGTTTTGGGTCTTCTGGTCACAATGGTGGATGCAGCCAAGATCATAATACAGTGGCAGATGCTAAGTAATTATTTGGATATAATAACTTTTGGCTGTGTGTAGAAGAATTAATAGAATGACTGTCTTAAGAGTTGCAATAATTTGTAGCCGCTAGTCCAGATGGTGCTTTATTTTGTAATTGATATTTACACTTCCGGTTTCTTGAGAAAAATCTGGATTTTCTTAATCAACCATGGGAACTAGTGAGTTTACGAGTGTTGGGTCTCTATAATTCTTGTGGGTCATGCTTAGAAATTTTAGTTAAGTATTACCTAAATAATTGGGATGTGAAGTTACTTCATTTTGTTTTGAAGACTGAGAGTGTTAGTTTTGTATCCATAATCTGGATTCATTGTCATTTGTCAATTACCTAATTAAATAAAAATTGAAGGGTTATGTTTCTCAAGTTCATATTGGAAAGGCATGAGGTGAAATCAACTGGACATGTTTATTTACACATTTGGGTTTATGAAAGTGGAAATTTGCGATGGTTTTGCATATGTGCTGATATATAATTAGTGAAACACTAATTCTAATAGTTCATAATGGTGAGATTTGTTGTGAACTTGTTTATCATGGTAATGTTACTTCTTAGTGCAATGAATAGAAATGTGGTCCCTAGTACTTTTTTGTTTTTGACTTAAAGAGAAAGAAAGCACAAAGCATTCATGGGAAATGGGAGACGCATTTCTTATTGTTGACATTGAGTTGTAAATCATTCATGGGGCTACTAGATCAGCTTTGGATACTATTTGAGGGGTAACATGTAGGGAATTCTGTCCCATTTCATTTTTCGTTATTTAATGCATATCATTTGGTTGCCTTTATCTGAATTTATTTTTGCATTGAATTTATATAGTGAATTGTGGCTGTGTTCTTTTCTTTTTCCCTTAATTTTTCTTTTATGCTTGATATTTTGTCCCATCTCAAGTTTATTGATGGATATAGGAATGAAGGGATTGCTTACTTCTAGCAAAAGTGAACTGGAACCTGTGATAAATTATTTTTTTGCTACTATGTACTAGTCTTTAACTATTTCCTTTTTAAAGTGTTGTAAAATACATCTAATTGTTGGAATATCAAGAAGTGACCTTTAATTTCTACTTTTTTAGTGATATTTCTTGGATATCCTATTAACAAAAAAATTCACTTGTAATTTGAGTGAATGATAATTAGCTTAAGATTATAGTAATTTTGTTGTTGAATGTCTTGCATATCTAGTAAACTTCATAACTTTTAAACTTTTAAATTATCATCCTTACTTAGTTCAGGGTGGTATGGGTTATTCGAGTGTCTGTCTATGTTTTTTTCTTGGTTTAAATTGGTTGGCTATGGTTTGATTAATGAATTTTATTTTGGTGGATTATCTTTTTAGCTGTTGGTGTTGCATTTTTTGTCCTTCTATATTTGGTCAAGTGCAAAGTATTCATGTTGATTGCCTTCAACCTGGATGCTTCTCTCTTGTCCCTACTGGATGCATGCTGGGTCATCTAAATTTTTTACTGAATGCAATGATTGTTTTCCAGAGTGTTACACCCCATTTATCTTTGGGTGGGGAAGTGTTTTGGGCTGGTCAGCATCGGAAGTCTGGTATTGGTTATGCTGCTCGCTACAACACTGATAAAATGGTATGATGGCTTAAGAATTGTCTTACAGTTTTGGCCATCTGCGCTCTTTATATTTCTTATTTTACATGTTTCTTATTTGCTAGCTTGTTTATCAATTTGTATTTTGCTATTTTACTTAGAAGACAATTCTGGCCTGCTATTTGTTAACTACTTCCTACTTTTGCCGCTGAACCAGACACTGCCAAGATTTCTGTCTTCCATTTTCCTAGAATAAAAATATTTACCAAAAATGCTAAGTGGATACTATATGCTTGCTAAATTACATGCAGGTTGCGACAGGGCAAGTTGCTAGCACTGGAATGGTTGCTCTAAGCTACGTCCAGAAGGTATCTCAGAAGGTGAGTAAATTGCAAAACGTTGCAGAATTATGTCATGTTTAATCCAACTTTATTTCCTACATAAATTATACTTTCAGGTTTCTCTAGCATCAGACTTCATGTACAACTACATGTCAAAAGATGTCACTGCTAGCTTTGGTTATGATTACATCCTGAGACAGGTAACTTTCTTGCTTTCATGGGTTTTTAGTCCTCACTAAAACTAATAGAACATAAATGTCAGCATGTGTGGATGAGTTGAGATTATTTTTCATACATTGGTCATAATACACCTTACAATTTGACTGTCATCAAAAGTGAAAGCATCAGGAGGTGTGAAATACAGCTTTCCATTAATCTGAGTTTAACTGCAACATACTAACACCCTTGAGACATACGGACTGCATAATTTTCCTACACATTATGAGGTGTATGTATATCCATACTTGTGTGGACATACACGCAAATGCATGTATGATGCATGCATACCTTTCATCGTGTAATTTTTCTTATCTTCCTGGATGACCTTGGTTTTTATTTCATCAAGTATGCTTTACAAAGCTGCAAAACCTGATAATGTTGGATGCAACTTTATTCTCTCTAGATTTTTTTTTTGGGAATTATGTTCCCACTTTTGGACAAATCAACAATATGAAGGCCTGAATTTTGGTTTCATAAAATGCAACTACATCTTTTAATATTTTCTTTAATGGGCCAAACTTTAGCAATGATTAAGCAGTAATGTGCTAGATTGAAGAATTTATTGATTGTGCTATGAAATAGTGACTTATTTCAGAAACACTACGAAATTTTATATCCTGTATTTTAATGAAATTGTAAATAAAAAGTATTATAGGAACTGAATACATTTTACCCAAAGTCAATAGGGACTTCAACTTGTAGGCAACATTTTTATACTCAATTAACATGAATTCATTAATATAAATGCTTGTGTGTGTGTGTGTATCCTCTAAATTTATGATGAATATGCATAACTTCTTCCGAAAACTACAAAAACATGCCTAGACCTTTTATATTTAGTTGATGTTATATAACTATCTTCTAATTTTTTCAAAAATCAAAAAGGCTTTGACAGAATAAGTTGGTTTCATTTTAAATTGGGAGAAATGAGCTAAATTTTAAGAATCTGCAAAAACATAACAGGTCAAATATCTGCAAAACTTGCATTCTTATTTATATATCTTTTCACTTTGGCTATTCAAGATAATATGGGATTTGTATCCTTAAGAGTAACTGTTGGCAAGTAATTTGATCACAGGAAATCTACCATCTTCTTAGCCATTGTTAATACAGAGGAGCGACTTCCCTTCATGCGTCTTGGTTATTCCATATATTGTATCCTTTTTAAAAGTATGAGACGCATGAATGGGGTAACCTAAGCCCTGTTTGACGGTCCCCTATCTCCCCTTCCCCCCCCTCTTTTCTCTCTTTGGGAGTAAAAGGGGAAAGGAAAAGAAAGAGAAAGAAATAAATCAAAAGGACAGGAAAAAATGAAGATTTTTGGATGCACTTGTCTTGCTTTGCTTGCAGATAGGATTGCAGTTTAAGATTATAGTTGAACTTGTGTCTATATGATTAAATGATGAAAGGACACCTATTACTTTGCCTGATAAATATGCCCTTTCTTGTTTACAAATCGTGAACTTTTCTTAGGCTTGAGTTCTAAGATTCTGATATGGTAATTGTCCTTTCATTTTGTTATGACTGTTGCAGTGCCGCCTAAGAGGAAAGATTGATTCCAATGGCTGTGTCTCTGCATTTTTGGAGGAGCGTTTAAATATGGGTCTTAATTTTATTCTTTCTGCAGAGGTGAGGACAAGTTGCTTTTTCCTGCTTCATTTGTATAATGGATAAAATCAAGCATTCTATTAAGTTGTTTGTTGATGACATATTCCTCAAGGATCCTGGTAGGAATCCACGTCTTTGTCATCTTTTTCCCTTTTTAGCCTCAACATGATTTCCTTTTTCGTTGCAGCTTGATCACAAGAAAAAAGACTACAAATTTGGGTTTGGTTTGACAGTTGGGGAATAGATACTTGAAGCTCTGTTTTGTGTTAAATGCTGCTGCTGGCTTAGTGCGCTTAGTTGATGCCTTTTCCTTGTTGATTTTTTTAAAAGAAAAAAAAAGGAGGAAAAAAGATTCTTTTATGTCAGGAAACTTATGATCAGCAAGTTGCTGCAGAAATATTAGTGATCATTTTTATGTGGACCTAGGGCCAAAAAAAGAATTTCAATTGGAACTCTTGCCTTGTTTTCTTTTAAAGGGGCTGTAGAGATATCAGAATAATGCATATTGAGATTCATTTCTCCGATTTTATTGAGCTCTGGAATCACTGTATCATGAATGCTTTGTGCAGATCAAGTTCTTAAAACCTTGTCCCATTTATTTCTCACTGTGTAGCAATGTTTATCTTTGGAATAACCTTTTTGGCACCTTTTATGAGGTCGGTGTGCTTTAGTATTTTCCAACAATTTCTACTAATTCTGTTCGAACGATTTGGTCAAAAGGAGCATAGTCCTGTGGAGTTATGCCGTCAGCGGGATTCTCTACTCTGTTTGGTTAGAGTAATGTCCACATCTTCGATGGGCATATCTTCGACTGAACATGACGTAGGATTGTATACATGGCTTCTCTTTTAGGAGTCATATTTGCACCTTAGACACTCTTCACATGTTGCCATGAAGTGTTTGACATCCTTCATTTCCTTCCAATAATAATGAACTTTAGTTATATGGTAAGTAGGAATAATTCTTGGATTCCCTGCCTGAGCAGAAGAGTGAAGGCAATTCATAATTGCTTTCCAAACTTTCAAGTTTTTGCTTATCACTCTCTTACCCTTCCTTACAATTTACCCATTCCACAAAAATTGTTCATGTGATGAAGGGCTAGTGCTTAGGTGCGTTATTATCTCCTATAAACCAGCATCTTTAGCCTGTCCAGGGTTGATTTGATGCTATAAATCAGTGTATACAGTTGATAAATCTATATGCTTAATCATACTATGATCAACGCTAATGTGCATATGCTACCTTTCCTGTATAGAATTTTATAGATAACCAATGAGTTTGGCCAGCCAATATTGTTGAAATGGTCTAGAGATTTTTTATTCTTTTAATTTTATATTAAGTACTTTAGGCATTGTTTATCAGTCTTTGGGATGAAATGTCTTACAAATATTGCTGAATTTGTCTACTGATCTACTATAGCTAGCAACACCTTTTGGTAAAAAGAGAATTTGTTGTTTAGGAGAGACTGCAATGCTAAAACAAGTCAATGGGTATCCATCTTCCATGAATACAACTCTCAAAGCTCCATATGAAGCATCGGTCTCAATAAGATATTTTTTTGGTAAAAAAAAGCAATATTAACAGGGGCTATAACAAGTGCTTTTTTTTCCCAATGTGGTACCTCGGTTAAAAAAATATATAATGCCCCAAGTATATAATTTTGTGGCTGCAAGGTCACATTTAATCTACTTAGCAAAGAATTTATTCATCCAATATAGCACTTTTCTAAGTTGTTCATATGTGATTATAGGGAAGTATTGCATACTAAAATATCATAAAAAAATAAAAAATAAAAAATGTTAATAAGTTTTCCTAAAAAAGTAGTATTCATATCCCTCTCAAATTTAGAAAGTACATTCTACAATTTAGAAAGTATATTGGTAAGCTCAAACGGCAATTACTTGGATCAATATTTCTTTTTAGAAGAGAAAACTTATTATTGAATAAACTTAATTTAATCATTTAAAAGAAAGAATGTAATTAAGAAGTAAGATATTAACATTACTAATCAAGGTTATTACTCGTGACGTTTTGTGGACTTAATTCTTATAGTCTAAGTATTTAATTGCTTGATTGAATTAGGGGTGTAATAGAAAAAGTCTATAATTCAAGTTTCTAGTTACACTGCTAGTTAAGGGTTTGGATTGCATACTGCCTGATTGGCTAGATTGAAATCTTGCTTGATTGACCGTTTGAGGTGCTAGGTTTAATATACATGAAGTTTCACGTCAAATTATGCCACACAAGCAATAATCCAAAGGAAGGCATGAGCGAGTTCTTCCACCTTCAAAATTTGTTGGAATGAGAGATGAATCTAAGGGGGTGCAGGCAGGTAGTCACTCTCTTAAATTTGTTAAAGTTTATAACTTTTATATGTAATTCTTTTTTATATTCTTAATTTAGATTTTTAATTTATAAGAGTTCATCAACTTTGAATTATAAGAATCTATTTCTTTTAATTTAAAATTTTATACCGAAAACTTTCATACCCTTTAGAATCAAATCTTTGATCTGTTCTTGGTTAAATGGAGTTTAGTTCATATTGAATAAGCAAATATCCCATGGATGATTGACACAAGTGCTGCATGACATGGACATGGAAATTGAATTTTTTAGACTTGAGGCATGATACGATGGTAATTTTGGCCTTTATAATGATTATTAATTTTTTTTTCTTATTTCACGCATGTTACTTTACATAGTTCTTTGATTTTATTTGTATTATCTCATCTTGTCCTTCACTTGCAATGAACATATGCCTAAATCATGTATGCATGAATGTTAATTGTTTTACTTGATTTGGACAATTTTTACCTTTGAAGTTATAATTTAGGAATGTTATTGACTAATCTGAAATAAAATATTTTCCACTTCACAAAATTCTTCAAGTTGTTTTAATTTGTCAATTATCCTAAAGAGATGGGATTTTAATATTTTTTAAGAAGTTGATTCAGTTTTATAATTTCCTGATATGTGATTCAAGTGGTTTATACCTCAATGCTATATTTTCTACTATAGTGGCTATCAGATTCTATGATCAATTATATTAAAAGGAATTGATTTTTAGTTAAATTTAGTGCATTGCCATTAGATTGGAAAAAACTTTTAATTTTAACTCCCAATAATTTAATCCTAAATATTTATTCTTACTCACATGCATTCCCCTACTTCGCGTACTGTAAATTAATTTATATATTCTCTTCAATGGTTGAGGTGAACATGATCTAATCTTTGCAATGAAACGAATTCTCTGTATTTATTAATAAATGCGTGAATTTAATAATTAAAATTGAAGCAATCATGTAAATTTAATAATTAAATTTAGTAATTATATATGATAGTTGATTTAGTGTACTAATTCTAATAAAATTACTTAAAAAAATATTAAAAAAATAATGTTATTAAAATTAGTGCATCATTTTAACTATTACATAAATGTATTAGAAATAGTCAATATTTTTTTCGATTTCACTTAACACCAGCTGATGAAATTTTTAGAAATGAAAGTGGAAAAGAAGAGTGAAGAGAGAAATGATGAGTATGACAAGAGAGTGTAAATAATTTATGCACTGATAGCATGAAAATTAGCTCCGCTCTGCTTCCAATTTGATATATCTTCTAATCCATCAACACCCTTGATCCTTCAACTACCTGATATGTTTATTTTGGAAAAATTATATTTTTGGCCTATGATTTTAATGAATTCTTAATTTTGTTCCTATAATTTAAAAATTTGTAATTAAGCACTTGTAGTTTACAAATATTTCAAATTAGTTCTTACAATTAAAATTTTGTTAGTATTTTATTAAATTTTATTTATATAACTAGTTATATAGTTTCAATACTTTAAATATGTACGATGGATTCATGTTAATGACATAAATAAAAATAAATAATAAAGTAAAATTAATTAATGTATATGACATAATATTGACAAAAAAATATAGTGATAAAGACTAAATTAAAAATTATTTGATCCGTGAAGACCTAATTATAACTTTTAAAGTATGAGAACCATGTTAAAAATTGGGTTAAATTAAAGGATCAAAAACAGAAATCTCCCATTTATTTTCAATATAGAAAAGCTAACTAACAAAACTATTCTTTAATTAGTAATGTATTAAACTATGTGGATATAGTTTTTATCCAAAGAAACGATTTTGAGAGGCCCTTTGTTTCTCCATGAAGAACATGATGTGGAACCCAAGATTAAAACATTGATAAACAATTTGATTTAAGCAATAATTAAATTTAAATTCTTATCCTATTGAATACTTAAGAAACTTCTTTATAGAAATGCATATAATAAAGCTTGACAAAAATAAGAATCAAAATTGTCATCAAATATAGAAACTACTTTGATAAGATATCAATTTTATATTGTATTTAAGAAAATAGAAGCAATACTCACAGAAATAATAAAGAGAACACAACACTTTTAAAAGAAAAAAAAAGAAATATTATTTTTAATCCATATCTTACTCAAAGTAATGTTTGCAAGAGATATTTATGGTCTCTCTTTAAAATAGAAACACCAGAAAATTTACGTAAATAAACTCAAAGATAAATCTAACAATAAATTACTAATGTGCAGCCAAACATGACCTTTGTCATGTTAATTAAACTCATTTAAGCTCATATGAATTGTAATCCAACAAAAAAGGTTTCACATATAATCATATATTTGGGTATTCATAAATTCATCATTTAGGACTTATGTTAAATCTTACACGCATAGCCTAAGATCTTGGAGTGACCATCTTTAATTTCTTGTTCATTTGACTTAGTTTTCTCTTTGATAAATCTTCATGTACCACTTCAACAAAAAAGTTAAAAGCCAAAATTTTAAATCTAACTTTCAACCTCTTTGCCCTTGATTTTGTGATCAATCCCACTGGCACGATGAATTCTCCATTCTGCCTTCTAATAACTACAATACTAGAAATGCTCTCTTGTCAAAATATGTATGGATCCCATTTTGGGTCTCTTCATATTCAATATTAGTGAAGATAAAAAAATATAATAAAATTGTACAATATTTAAAAAAATACTTTATACATAATATAATATTTAACTAATACATGAAAAACTTGCCCAACTTATGGAGCTGTGTAATTTTCACCTCATCAACTCTTAAAGTTGACCATGGACCTTTCAAATTTTCAATTTTGTGTAGCATTTTATTTTTTGTATTAAATCTAATCCCACTTGTTCATAGATGCTGAACAAAGTCAAGTGAGCATGTCATCCCAATATGTTAACCAGAGTTCTTTTTTTTTTTTTTTATTTAAAAATGGAATGGTTAAAGGAAAAAATTCAGACAGGAAAAAACTTTGTTTGGCTTGGATGCTTGATCTAATATATATATATACACACACACACACACACATGTATGTATGTACACACTGACTTAACATTTTTCATCCTATATTGGCATGTGGTGTTAAAAGTATGGATTTTAACAAAAATTAATAAAGGGTTTTGTTGCACAAAATTAAAAAAACTAGAGGGATTTTTTTTTTGCCATTATATATAGTTAACTTTTAAAAGTTGTGAAGTAAACTACATAACCACCTAAGCTGAGAATGTTATTTGCAATTTGGCTTTGTTTGAATATTTTCTTACTTAAAATTAATTTGGGATAAATAGAGTTTGGTACCCTCTAGTTTGGCCAAATTTCACTTTAGTGTCTAGTGGCTTGCAAGTTTGCAATCAAGCCACATGAGAGTTACTCCATTGGTGCATTAGTATCTAGTTGTAACATTCCATTAAACATTTTAGAAAATCATTTATATTTCACCCTGAATTTTTAATTTCCTTACAAATCTCTATTTCTCTGTTTTTTAAAGACTAAAATTCTTCCCATGACCAACTGAAATTCTATATTTGATACACACAATGTAAAATCTCTTTAACTTGCCCCTTTAATGGAATCTTCAATTTCACCTTAAATTGTTAATTTCCTTCCAAAATCCTAATTTTTTTTCACACTTTTATGACCCAAACTCCTCCATTAGCCAATATAAATCCCAAGTTCGTCTCACAAAGCACAATATCCCTTTAATTTTTCTCTTAAAATAAAACCTCCATTGGTATCCAACATTTGCCCTAAATTCCTAATTTTCCTTAGGAAATTCCTAATTGCCTGTGCCATAAAGACTGGGAATCCTCCCTTGCTCATTCAAAATCCTAAATTTGACAAACATAACATTAACATTTTCCCCAAAATTTGCCCCTAACTTTGTCAAAATTAGATCTAATCATTTAGTTAGATTCACATAAACTAGGCCAAATTTTAGTTTAAAAAGTTGGGTTGAGCTCATTTTTAATTGAGCTTTTATATATTTTCATCAAATCGGGCCAATTGGATTTGACAAGCTTTTTTAAATTTAAACAAGTCAATTTATTACTTAGAAATTAAGGTAGACTATATAGTTAATGATTATTATTATTTGTATAATATATAAGGAAGTTATACATATAAATTAGTTGTTGTATTGTTATCAATCCTTTGAACAAAAGACACAATTACTGCTTTCTTACCAAAATTTTTTTTCATTAACCTATGCATTTATGTATAACCTTGAATTGAAAATGAACTAATCATACTAATAAATTATATTTCACATATTTAAATTTAAAATATTTTTATTTTTAATATTTTAAATCTTAAATTATACTCTTTTCTAATAATCAAATTAAAATTTTCCTTTAATATAAGCTTTTTATTAAAAAATTATTGATTTTGACTTTTCTTTATAAATTGTTTTTAACTGAACTTATTTTAGTCCACATTTATTCCTTCAAACCATACCTATATGTGGACTTTTAAAATTATATAATTAAGCATAATTTTAATACATAGTTTTCCTATGAAAGATCTAATCTAGTGCGAAGAGTTCATGGATTAGGTTTCCAAAATTTAAGTTTAGCCATATTGAGACTTTTTTACGGTGCCTTTACTATTCTTTTCATCAAAGCACAAAATATTAATATAATAATGATTTAATTATATGTTAAGCCATTTAATTGCGAACTTTTAAACCTTCTAAATCATGTTTTGTCTGTTAATTTATTCCCCTACCTCACAGACATGTTTGGCTGAATTAGACAAAGTTTTTTGACACTAATATTATATCTATAAAGAATCCTACTTCTTTTTTTTTTTTTTTCACTCATTTAACCATTATTCAGAATATATCTACAATATTGACCCTCGTCAGCCCATTTCAAATTTTCATACGTTCCCTTACCTCTGGCCAAGACATTTAACACACAAATATATATATATATATAAAACTATTTTGGCATTTTATTTTTTAATTTTGTTGTTTATTAAATTTTAGTATTAATTTAA
The DNA here is from genome assembly GCA_037074485.1 of Delonix regia. Classification (NCBI taxonomy): domain Eukaryota; kingdom Viridiplantae; phylum Streptophyta; class Magnoliopsida; order Fabales; family Fabaceae; genus Delonix; species Delonix regia. Next base: position 32,413,019 of record CM073457.1, read on the forward strand.
TCTCTCACTTATAAATCTCAATTGATAATCACTGATTTTTAATTTTAATTTAATCCTTTATTAATATAAAAGTTAATATATTTAATTCTTTAATCTCAACCAAATTTATATTAAATATACTAAAATTCATACTATTTAAAGATTGTTTGAGATTACAAATGAAAGTGAAAGACTAAATTAAAACTAAAATTTAATGAAGATCTTAATTGAAATTAGATTGAAAAGTAAGTAATTAAAATAGTATTTTACTCTCTTACACCAATGTGACAATTTTTTATTTTTCTAGCTAACCTTCAACTAATTCATTTTTTTTTCAAAAACGGGAAAAAATGTGTTTACCTGTTTACCCCAACATAAATCTCCTATAGGGCTATAAAACTTATATAACAAATGAACATAGTATCATTCTTAAAATATATAAATTACTAATTATCATTTTAAATTTTAATAAAAAATTTTAATTTTTCTTCCTCTTCTTTGTGACGCATCTCCTTGCCCTCTCTTTGCACTTCTCCCTCTCTCTCTCTCTTTGGTCAGTCTCTTCCCTCTCTGTCTCGTTAAATAGAGAAGCATCATCTTCCTCCTCTCGTCTCATCAGTGTCTTCCTCCCTCTTGTCTCTCTGTAAATCGCACCCCCCCTCTCACTGTCTTTGCTGCAAAACAGCGAGAGGGACCATGAATCACACCCACTATTGTCGTGTTGATTGCAGAACAAAGAGAGGGGTCGTTGAACAATGAAGCATTGCTGTAATCTCAACTCGATCGTTGAACAGAGAAAGGGAGAGGAGATCTCCGATTTGCAAAACTTGAGAGAAATCTAATTCTGATTCGATGTTTTTCTGAAAATGTTCACTGGCGATGAGCAATGGTGACACTGACGGATTGATAGTGTTGCCAACAAGGAAACTGCAGATGATGAGCACGAGATGGAATGGCCAAACACATGAAGGAGATTTCAGTCTTTTAATGGATGTCCTGGAAATGAGCATCCTTCCTTCACATGTTAGTGGAATATCCATTCCCATAAGTGCGGAAATGAGCTTTGCTGTGGAATGAAAGTAGGCTTTTATTTTGGCCAACCAAACAAAATTAAATATGGGAATATGAATCCCATCTCCATTCGACATATTCCATTTCTCTGTGCCGAACATGACGAAGACTGGGGTATGATTGGTAGGAGGGAGAAAGGGGTAAAGAAGAAGGAAAGGGAGAGAGAAAGTAGGATGGATACTGGACTCAGTACCAGTTTTATTGGCATCTTTTACCATAAATATATTCTTAGTGCATCTTCCTCTATTCTTATTGATCCTAGTTTAAGAGGTAAATAAATATTTTAATTAAAATAATATAAATATTTAATATTTTTGAAATATTTATTACATAATAAAAAATTTTTTAAAATTTTATGAATATTTATTACAAATAATTTACTATTTTTCAATTAAAACTATCCTAAAAATAATTTTAAAAATGATTAATTTAATATTTTCGACATATGACATGATAGGATAATTTCAATTTTTTTATACTATTACCATTCTTATTTTATTATTATTTCCATCGTACCAAATAAATTTTACAATTTTATTTTCCTTCCTATTCCTAATATACTAAAATTTCCCTTTTCTATTCCTAATATAATATACAAATTTTGGGATCAATTCCTTCCTATTTTATCTCATTCTTATTCCCAAGTATATAATATAGACTTAACAAGTTTTTTGCGGTTTGAAATTTTTACGATCTTGTTTGTAATTTTATACTTGTTTGGATAATTTTTTTTGGGTCAGTTGTTTGGATAATGTAGTTATCTCATTTAATCACAAAATTGTTGCAAAAGAGTTGTTATTGTTGGCATGATATTTTAAAAAAATTTTGTTTGTAGAAGGTTAGTCATGTACGTGATCCTGAAAAAAAATGCTTAATATACTATTCTTTAGAAAAATATTAAATCAAACATGATTAATGGCCCTTATGTTTACTGTGTTGATGTTAGAATTTTGGAATGTAGTGTGTAAGGATATGTAATATTTTATATTTGTAGTAAATAATATAATACAAAAAATGTTGATTTAGCATGAAATTTTGCAGTCCCAAACTCGTGACAAAAATTGTTTAGATGCTGGAAACCATAAATTGAAAATATCTCTTGTCTATAGTAATTTGTAAGAATAATAAATAATAAATGATAAATAAGTTTTTCCAATATACATAAATTCTAATACAAATAATATTAAAAATTATTATAACATTATGATATCTAAACATCTTATTAATTAGACTAAATACTAAGTCAAATGTTTAAAAAATTGGATAATAATAGCAAGACAAGTAGAAAAAAATTAGTAATTTTTTTGAATAAATAATATTAATAATGATTAAATGCGGTAAATTTTATCATTAGAATAAATTTAATAATAATTACTTTAATGACAATAATTAGAAAATGGTAATGATTAATGGAAGCGAAAAAATAATTATTCATTCATTAATTTTTATTGAAAATTGGAAAATGTGTAATTGCAATAAATGATATTAATGATAATTGGGAAAAATACAATATTTAAAATTGTTAGTATATACATTTAATAATAAATAATACAATCACAAGCATAAAAAATAATATATAAACTTTGAAACACTCACAATTTTTCAATTATAATGTAAGGACATAATTTAACATAAAAAATAATAATATTACAATTATGTCCCTATATTATAACTAGATATAATAATGTATACAATATTATTAGTGCACCAAATATTTTACTTATATAAAAAATATTTTATTGAATTTGGAAACTATATAATTTTTTGAAAAATAATAATATTATTAAAAATATTAATTTCAATGGAATTAAAAAATACATAAATAATATTTATTTTGTATAAGATTTAAAATTTAATCAATTATAATAATTTAAAAATAATATTATTTCATATTTTTTTCGTTGAGACCTCTAATTTATTTTTTTTAAAAAAAATCAGTATAACAAATAGTGTAAAGTAACAAGGGTGTAGCAAGATTTGAGGAACTATTTTGTTCTCAATAATAATAATAATAATAATAATAACATTGATATAGAAAATGGCGATGAAACAATCACAACAAAAGATAGGATCTATCACCACCTGCATGCACAAGCACATTCGCCTAACTCGCTCCTAAGCAGCGATTCCCTCTCGAGCTTCGAAGCTAACCGCGACGTCTCCGTTCGGCACCCAAAAGGCTTCAAGATGATGGAACGGTTCAGGCTGAAGAGACAGGCTCAGGCTCCGATTGTGGAATCCAAATCTGACCTTGAGCCTGAGCCTGAGCCTGAGCCTGATCCTCCCAAAAACGACGACGTTGTGGCCGATGATCCATCCCCAGTCCAACCCAACATTGGCCAAGACAATGAACGGCAGGAAAGTTTGCGATTGAGACCCAGCAACAGCCATGTGTACGCCGAGGACGAAGACCCATTCATGGGTTTAAAGATCCGAAGAATGACCTCCAGTGTCGCTGATTATAGAGGGGACTATATTGACATACCTTCACACCCGTTCTTGTCGAGGATTTTGCAGAAACAAGGTTAGAAAAGCAATAAATTTTTCTTTTAGGTTGTGTCTATGAGGGAATGCTTTAGGGATTCTAGAGGTAGTGATGCAGAACATACATAGTGCAATTTAAAAAGACCTGTATGCATTATTGAAGAATCAAAAGAGGGAGTGGGTTGGGAGAGAGAAAAATCTTATATAACAAGTCATCAAAACCTGAATTCTACTCCATCTCTTCTTTACAGGAGACAAGAAAGTTCTATTTGCAGATAAAGTTTTGAAATTAACTGGTTCAGGGAAGATCAAACGCCGTATTCTGTTAATTACCGAGTTTGCCATTTACATTGTTGACCCAGAGGCCAATAGACTTAAACGAAGGATTGCCCTTGCAGCTATTGAGAAGATGTATCTCAGTGCACTAAGTGATAACTTTTTTGCAATAATAATTCCAACAGAGTATGATCTACTCATGGTCAGTACTCGAAAGACAGAAATTGTGACTGTGTTAGTTAAAGCTACCAAGAAGGCATCTAATCATGAACTCAAATTGGCTTTCTCCAATTGGTAAATGAAACTCAAACCTGTTGTTGTTTCGAAACTCTAATGATTTGTCCCCATTAATATAACATTATTATTAAAGTGATTTGTTGCATTATCCGTCGAGGCAATAGCCCAGGCATATTTGAGTTGTGCATGTCTCCTGTTATCATAAATATGTTCAGAATGTTGGGTTAGATATTGCAAGGATTAAATTTATAAAAGTCTATGATCCACCTGATATCTACATTTACTTCCATGAGGGTGTGGGTCATTCATAAAGTTGGATAGAGCTGAACCTTGCGAATCACGTGGTTTTGAAATATGGAAAGGAGTGGCTTTAGTGATGCGCCTATGGGCTTACTAACATTCAGTCATGTTGAGCAACTTTGTGGTAGTGATTTTAAGACCTAATCTAAGAATTTGTGCAATTTTAGTGTTGCACATTCATGCTGGCATCGTCCATTAACTTATTTCTGAATCCTTCTTTTGGAATTTTTCTGCTCACTATTAGTGACTTAACTACAATCAGTAAAATACTATTTTGATCTCTCACATATCACAAACTTATCATTTTGATCTCTTGCTCATTGAAATTATCAAAATGATCCCATACTTATTGGAAAACTTTTCAAAATAGAGTTTATGATTTGATAGAATGACTAAATTTGATAATTTTTTGAAAAGTGGTGGAGTTCAAGTGTGATATTTTTTAAAGAGTAAGGGATTATTTTGAATATGTCAATAAGTGAGAAAGTAAAATGATAATTTTGTGATAAGTAGAGGACCAAAAAAGTATTTTTCTTGCACTTAACCTGAGAAAGCCAACAGTTAATCTATATTTTGTGCATCTGCTTTTTTATGATATCCTGCTGATAGGATTTTTGCTCTAATACTAACTACATGTAATTTCAGGCATTCTAAAATTTATGTCCTCCACATACCTGATTGCCAGATGCATAATACAACTGCATGTAAAGCTTTTCTACTGGTTGTGGCTTTTAATTCACTAGCACTTTAACTCCTGTAATTATTAGATAACTAGAATTGTAGTAATCAAATTATCAAAGCCATATCATAACATTCTTCATGAAATTTATTTAACTGTATATTCCTGACTGTGTATGCATTTTAGTGATGTAAGTTCTGTTTAGTATAGTTCTTTACAGTTATGTTTATTAGAAGCTTTCTTGAGTTTTAATCTATCACTAAAGGCACGTTTTGCAATTGCTTTGTAGTTTTGAGTATCATGCAGCATCCGACTTGCCAAAGGAAATACTATTTGAGGAAGTTGAAGGTATGCAGCTGACTATTTTCTACCTTTTTCCTTGATGGGGAATGTCACCATTTTGCCAATGTCTCTTTCACTAGGATAGAGAACTTCTGTGTTTTCTGAAGCTTCTATATTTCTGTTTTCAAAAATTTCAGGGGGTGTCAAAACCACAATTCTGAGGAAGGAGTAATTTACACTAACCTCCCTTGATGTTTGGATAGATTAAAACTAATATCCCTCTTATTACAAAGGTATCACTTTTTGAGAATGAAATCAATTTTTTGCACTATATGAGACTCTGATTTTATTCTTAATATGGCAATAAAGGCAGTTAAGTTAATATTGAGGTCTAACATGAGATTTTGGTTTTATTTTTTAGATGACTGTATAAAATAACTAAGTAATTTTATTTCTAAAAGGAACACATATTATGCAGAAACTAAATTTCATTTATAGAAAGTATATTGAAGTGGAGGTTTTTGCAATATATTAAATGGGGAAGACAGATATGTACACTCGAAGTGAGTTGCAGTTCATACTGTTGTGACAATGTCAGTGAAACTAAGAGATCTGTAGAGTTAGTTTTTTATTGACTGAGGTTTTTTGGTACATAGAATATTGGAATACTTACCTATTTTGGGAAGAAAAGAAAGACATACATGATGTAAGTTTTGAACTTGAAACTCGATTTTTTTGGATGTATGAAACGTGATTGCATCAATTTGATTGAAAATTATATGATATTTGTGTAATTTCTTCCAATGTTATGGCCCTTAGCCTCAAAGCTACCTAGTAAATTACGATTGGTGAAATTGCTTTTGCATTTTAATTTCCTCCCTCAAGTGAATAGGTTTGCATCTGGGTTTTCGTCTGTATTGTTAATATTTATACATAATTATTAATAGTTATATGTATATTGAAATAAAGTTATTTGTATAATTATTCATTATTTTTTTCAATACATTGAAAATTCGAACTCACGAATCTCACCCCACTCTTGCCACCTAAGTAGAAGAAATTATTAGGTGAAAAAACAAGTAGTTATAAATATTTGGAAAAATCAATCTTTTGTCTCCATGCGTTTGATCAATTTTTAATTTCGTCCAGCAGTTATATGTTAAACTTTCCATGTGGTTAAGCATGAATTATCTTGATGTTTTGAATTTAAATGATTTAAAGTAATTTATATAGTGGCATCACATATTATATATATGAGTTAATTTTATTCTATTATTTAATTATTTTAAAATTTTTATTATCAAAATCATGCATATTAAAAATATTAGGATAACACATAATTAGTCATGTTATCAAAATTCAACAAAATATCGTTAAAACTTTAATAGCAGGGATCAAATTAAAAATGTTAGAAATTATAAGGATTCAATTATGAAATTTTAAATTATAGGAACAAAATTAAATAATATTTTATGAAAATAAATTATGATTTATCCGAAATGTTTTTTGTAATTAGTCTTTAAAAGTTTATTGTCACTAAAATGGTAGTATGTTTAAAACATTATGACCCAATTCATGACAATAAGCTTTTAAAAATTAAATAGATGACATTGAAATCTTTTTGAGATTAATATATAACTTTAACATATTTTCATATCCCTTGCATTAATGACACAGCAGTAGAACTCAATGACTAATATTGATTACCGTTGGAAATTTAGTGACTGGCATTTAAAGTTATGTTACCAATAACTCTTATTTATCAAAATTGCTAAAAAACAAACTTTTTAATTTTGACGGTCAGGATTTATTACTGCAAAATCAACAATAATCTTGATTACTAACGGGATACACTCATTTTCTTGCTTTGGTCAAAATACTGTACGACCAAAAACAAGTTTTGGTTGAATGGGGATGGATAGTAGGACTGATCATTGGCTCGATCAATCCGGTGAATTTGGTTTGGTCAGGTTACATCGGATCGGGTTATAACTTAATCAAATAAAAAAATTTAAAATTTTCATCGGGCCAGGCCGAGTCGTAAGGATGACATGAAACCTGACTTAGCTCGACTCGGTATTTATTTTTAATTTGATATAAAATAATTTTTATTTATAAATAAATTTTAAAATATTAATTCTTTTCAGTTTTTTATTATTTTTCATTCCAAATCTTAAATTTTTTTAAATTCTATTTTATTTCCTTTCAAATCTTATTTTTTTTCATTTTTTGTTTTAAAAAAATTATTTTTACAAAATAATTCATTTTTTTTTTCTAAAGGCTAACCCAGCCTGGTCACTACCCGGGTTTAATCGAGCAGGACTGGGTCCTAGGTTCAAAAAAAATTATCAATGTAATACCAAGCCTGATCTAGGGTTGGATAAAAACCCAACCCGGACTGACCCGTGCTCACACTTAATGGATAACAGAAAATTTGAACTACTCTATCCAATTATGATCCCTATTTTTATATGACATATGAATGAATTAAATAAAGAACACATTCATAATTTAATTCAGGTTAGAAGACTTACATATTTCTCCTTAGTTGCGAAAATTGATCTAACTCTGATTGGAATCACTGATTATACGAGATATCTACAGTGTATTGGGTGTATCTCAGGTTTTCATAGCCTAAATTTCCTCTCAAATTACGACTGCAAGATACTTGCAGGTATTCTCTCAACACGTCTTAAGTCTCTATTGAGTATATTTTCATTATATCTTTACTTTATTGTATAATAGTCTAACCTTTTTATAAATGATAGCTAGGATTAGAGTTTAGTAGTAATTCTTATAATTACTATTTTACCCTTACTTAATGAGCACCCTTTATGAGTGGACACTATATAATATTAAAAGATTTGAACCCTAGATATTATACGATATTTTAACATCTCCCACCTACATATAATGAGAGTGTTCATACACTTTAAACCCAAGAAACATATTCTCAGTAAATCAAAAGAACACTTTCTTTTTATAATCTGCAGTTGTTTATACAGGGAAAGTAAGTTGTGCGACCAGCATTCTATAAGAGCATCAATGCTATATATCAATTACAAATATATAGCCTCTAGTCGAAATCACACCTTCATGTAGATCATAAAGTATGCATGTACCTTAGATCATAAGAATGACATTCAGATATCACTCAATGATATCATCTATCATAATATCTTGTATTCACAAGTATGACGCACAAGTCATAATTGGTATACCAGTGAATATAGAATAATGAGATTCTCTTTAAGATCTTCCTCTTCTCACGATGATCTTCCTCTTCTCACGATCTTATCAACACAAACTTAGCTCGCTTTTCTAGACGTGTCTTGCCAGACAGAATCATTACTCATAGTCTTTAGGCAACATGCTAAAGTAGTAAACACCAATCTGCATCTCAAGTACTTGATCAAAGTCCAAGGGTATAAATAGAGAGCCAGCATAAAGGCTCAAGGGTCTTACACAATCATGAGTTGAGATCACACTCATGTTAACCCATATGGTTGGTATTTGCACACATGGTATGAAACATGTGCTACAACATTCTTCCTTTTCCCATGTAGTGTATGTCTATTTCATAAATAATGTTGTACAGATGATATTTTATACACCACAAGTCTAAAACTGAGTTCTTTGATCTACACAATGTCTTGAACTCACATATGGTAACTAAGGTAGACTAGAAATGATGAACTTATTTCATCAAATCAATTATAATGATCTTGTCATAAATCAAGCAACTTAAATTATTTTAAGTATCGTTGCTCTCACATCCTGATAATTTCTTTTAAAATCTTGTGTCATCTTCAATGTCACAAAGACACTGAGGCAGTTACCTGTGTGAGAAGGTTAACACTTTTATCTACCTGACATACTTAAAAATAAGTAAGAATGTACACAACATTCAAACAAAGATATGTAAGCATGGAAATCAAACTTTATTGATTATAAAATAACATCAAAATATCTTTGCCTATGAACAATGTGAAAATATTAAAAATACAAATGAAGTATGTTAAATTCTACGCAATCCTAAAGACCTAACATCTCTCATAAAAACATCTTTAGAAATAGGCTTGGTCAACAGATTTGTCAGCATTTCATGTATAGATAGATACTTCATTTTCACAATCTTGCGTGCAACTATGTCATTCAAATAGTGATACTTGATATTTATGTGTTTGGTTTTGCAATGGTACTTTGGATCCCTGGTGTATGCGATTGCAGCTTCATTGTCACATTACACTAACACTGATTCAATGTTTTCTGCTTTGTACAACAATTGATCCAAGAACCTCTTTAACCAAATAACCTCCTGAGCTGCAAAAAGAAAGGGTCACGAACTCTACATCTATCGTGGACAATGATTCATAGGATTATTTCTTACTACTCTATAATATAGCGCCATCATTGAGTAAGAAAACATATCCTAAGGTAGACTTTAGCTCATCTAAGCCCCCCCATGATTAGCATCAGTGTATCATACCAATTATAGATCTATGCTACCCTAATAGCAGAATGCATAATCAGTAGTACTCTTTAGATATATTAAGATCCTTTTTACAATTTTTCAATGTTTAGGACCAAGGTCAGTTTGATATCTATTTACTAAGTTAACTTTTGACAAATATGAGGATTAGTACACATCATAACATACATTAGACAATTGACTGCATTCCTATATCGAGTTCAGCTTATACGTTCTCTTCCCATAGTAGTCTTAGGACACATATTTCAACACTCAAGGTTCGGCTTGTACTGATAGGAGTGTCAACAGGGTTACAACTTTCCATACTAAAACGTTCCAAAAACCTTTTGATGTAATTCTCTTACGAGAGATACAAGAGTTTCTTAGAATGATTTCTTAAAATCTTAACTCCAAGAATATAAGCAGCTTCACCCATATCTTTCATCTCAAAGCGAGATGTCAACTAGGTCTTTATCTTATTAATAAACTCTATATCATTTCCAGCTATAAGTATGTCATCAACATATAATGTCATAATCATATATTTGTCCTTAGATATTTTGGTATATACACAATTATCTTCACCCATCACAGTGAAACTATTAGAGATTACTATATTGTGATAACAAATATATCACTATCTTAAAGATTGTTTAAGGCTATAGATAGACTTTAAAAGTTTACATACTTTTTCTTCTTGACCCTCTTTAATGAAACCTTTAGGTTGTTCCATATAAATTGCTTCATTTAATTATCCATTGAGAAAGGTAATCTTTACATCTATTGATGTAATTTAAGATCTAAACAAGCCACAATAGCTAGAAGCGAACAAAGGTAAATCGTACAGTAGGAGAAAAAGTCTTCTCATAGTCAATTCCTTCTTGCTGTGTATACCCCTTTGCTACTAATCGAGCTTTAAATTTTTCAATCGTGCCATTAGCTTTTTTCTTGATTTTAAGAACTCATTTGTTCCCAATAGCCTTACATCTCTTTAGAAGATCAATAAGCTCCCAAACATTGTTAACTCTCATATACTCCCTTTCCTCTTCCATAACTTTAGTCTATTTATCTATAGATAGGGATAAGAGAGCCTTTTTCAGGTTTTTTGGCTCATCTTCATTTTGCAGGAGCATTATAAAGAGTTCGCCACCTTCAATCTCATATCGTCAGCGAGGAGTCTTTTTACGTGAACCACATTTCAGTTGTGATTCGATGAATCTTCATTGTTCAAGAACAATAGTCTTAATCTTACTTGGAATGAGATCTATTTGATCATTCCCATTTGGAGCAACCACTGATGAGCAACTAATTTATCATCTACTATAATCCTCCTACTCAAATAAAGTAGTCCTAGTATGTTCTGATCCTCTACCTCAAATAAGGATAGGTCTTGACTACCTCACCCTTTTTAGGATATTCATTATCTAAGAATGTAACATTTTTAAATTTGAATTTAGTCATGCTCACACTGTCTTACTGACCTATAAACACATAACCTTTTGATGTTTCCAAGTATCTAATAAAGATACTTTTCGTTCCTCTTCGGCCCAATTTGTCATACTTGTGAGAGGAATCATGTGTATAGATAGCACATCCCCAAGGTTTCAAAACTCTTAGGTCAGACTTTCGCCCAATCCATAACTCATATAGAGTGGTTACAACTGATTTTGAAGGCATACGGTTAAAAAAAAATGGCAAAAAAAAAAAAACACTCTTTATAGCCCCATTTTGTTTCAGAATTTTAAAGGCCCAAAACAAGCTCCTTAAAATAATAAAAAGACCATATCTCTGAACAAACCCAATAAGCTAAAAAATAAATTTAGGGATTCATAAAAAAATCAGGGCTTCAGATTTTTTTTAATATTTTAGAAAAAAATTCTAATTACTTATTTTTTAATCTTAAAAAAAAATCAAAAACCCTAATGTCTCTCTTTCTCTCTTCTTCTCCCACCTTTCTTCCCCTTCTTCTCTCTTTTCTTGCTGTTGCTGTCACAGTTTTTTTATTATTATTATTATATAATGTAGAGATTGGGTAAGAGAGAAACAAGAGACACAAAAATAAGGGAAGACTTTGTGTACTACATTACATAGTCAATGTTTTTTCTCTCTTTGATATTTCTCAAGGGGTACCGATGAGAAGGGTGCTTCGTTGAAGGTGCTGATGATGTATTCAATGAAAACTTCCCAATAAGGGAGTGTCGCTGGAGACCACTCACCGGTGGTTGCAAGAGAGGGAATAGGTTCTGGGTTTTTTGAACAGGAAGCAGTTTCCTGATTTTTTTTTTTTAATTTTGATTTAAATCCAATTTAGATCCAAATAGAGTAGGTCAAGATACAATTTTTTGTTTAGAAATTTGGATCTGATGGAGGTTTTCAAATTTGAAAAAAATGAAGAATAAAAAAAAAATCGAAAAAAAGGTTATCTGGAAACAACTTTAATTAATTAAGCCCTAAATAATAACTCAGATCCTAATAAAGTATACCATTGATCAGAAAACCAGCTTGTGACTTTGATACCAATGAAGGAAATAAATAAAGAATACATTCACAATTTAATTCAGATTAAGTGACTTACATATTTCTCCTTAGTTGAGGAAGTTGATCTGACTTTGGTTAGAATCATTAATCGTATGAGATACTCATAGTGTATTTGGTGTATCTTAATTTCCACAGCCTAAATTCCCTCTCAAATTACGACTGTAGAATACTCGCAGGTATTCTCTCAGAGTATTTTAAGTCTCTATTGAGTATATTTTTAGTATATCCTTACTTTATCGTATAATAGTTTAGCCTTTTTATAAAGGCTAGCTAGAATTAGGGTTTAGTATTAATTCCTATAATTACTATTTTACTTTTACTTAATGAACACCCCTTATGGGTGGATATTGTATAATATCTTAATAGATTTAAACCTTAAATATTATACAATATTCTAACAACATATAATTTACCAAAATAAAATTGCTAATTGTGCTATGATATTCTTTTGAAATTATACTCTAACTTTGTTTCACCTTTCAAGGAGGAGATCATGAATCATCTCTAAAACCTTAATATATCAAATTTCAATCATGATCAATGTTCACCATACCCAACCTTTTACTTACTTCCAAATTGAGGCACTCTTATTCTAAAATGTACTACACAATGGACCAGGCCCTAAGGGATTTTAGTTGTTGCTTTCAAGAATTTTGCCCAATTATGAAGGAGAATTAATTCATGCCATACCTCAAATTCATGGAGTGTGATTAATGCGAAAACTTTAGACAAATTTCATACTCACAACCTTGAACTCCCTAAAATTTATGTAATCTATGTCACTATGAAACTCTAAAGTAATTAACTTACTAAAAATTTTCTTTCATTACTAATTTACATGTAACTATAACATCAAGTTTTGAAGAAATTTCAATAGAATCTATCCTAAAAATAAGATCATCCAAAATCATTCAAAGGCTTGTCAGTCCCAACAACAATTTGAAGAGAACTTTGCTATCAAATTCATATAAAATATAAGTAAATCTAAACAACAACAACAACAAATGAAAGGGATCATACATGTGGGCTAGTAGAGAAATATTGAGTTACAATTTTCAAAGTAAAATGAATTAAAATTAAAATAAAATAAAATAAAACATAGCATGTGATCAAATGCTGAAACTACTAACTAAAGACTAAGCCACCTCTACCAATAAATAATTGGAGGTCAGTGCTGTTATCAGGAACTTATAAAAATGTTAAAATGGAGTTGCGACAAGTTAAGAGCTTAAGAATTTTTTCCATAAGTTGAAAAACTTACTATACAATTCATAAGTGAATAAGAATCAATATTAACAATTCATAGCATAAAAAAAACTGTGCAAAAATCATGAAATCAAGACAAGATTAAATCACCATTAGTGAATCAAATAATTATAAAAAAAATTCAACAGAGTATAGTAGGGAGCATCTAATCAGAACTACAACAAACTATAAATGGTAAGCACATAGCTCGCGAGGACAAATAAACTATGGATATAAAGCCCATTGCTAATAATAATTAGTAATCACAAATGCAAAACTCACAACTTATAGCTTATGATAATCTGATTAGATCCATTTGAGGTGGTCGACACAGGGACTAGCTACCCGTACTAGTTAGGTTTCATATCATAGTGTGTCAAGGCTAACATTTACTACTATTAACTGTAGGGTTCTATACTAAACAACATCCTAAATCTTTATTTTCACATTTATACATTAAAAAACAATATGAACCAACATTTCACTTTACCAAAATTCAAAATAACTTATAATAATACAAAAGTTTACCAAACTTTTTTATTAAAATATCCATTTATAAGTTTATGAATTCAAGATTTAGATAGAATTCAAGTAGTTCAAAATTTTGAAAACGTCCATACTCAAATTTTATGAAAATGAACTCTTATAAAAAATAAATAGTTAATCTAATCCATAACTAAATGGAAATGCTTCAAGAATTGGAACAACTTATGATATAGGGGTTTATGAGCTTTAAACTAAAATTTGCAAATTAAGTAAATTGCATGAATAGCTTGTCATGTGCAACAAAGGTAATGGATAAACACTTATTTAAAATAGAAGAATGAGAAAATAAAAAGCAAGCACAGACAATATTAGCTACTGACAAAACTATGATATCAAAGTGATACACCCTACTACTCCTTAAAATAGTTTTCAATTTAATAGTATTTGCATAATCCCCTAACATACAAAATTTGGAAATTATTACTCAGATATCCCCTAACATAATTGTTCTAACACTTATCTTGTAGGCAATGCATGGTACTTGGTTTTAAGCAACCAATGCATTCATAAACAATATATGTTGGTATTAGGATTAATATTGGATTGACAATCTATATTTAAATGAGCCAAAGCAAAACGTCATGGGATTTTTCATTTCTTTTTTCTTTTTTTTTAATCCTAAATATTTCTTCTCCATCCTTCAAACTTTATCTCATGTTTCCTTATGGAAGGCATAAAAAGGCATAAACTAGTGCCTTGTTAGTATCTATGCGTTTGTTTTTATCAAATTAAATTCTCTATATGGTTTGTTCACAATAAATTGACTCATTCATTGGAACTTAATTCCTATAGAACTTAATATATGGTCAAATCACTCACATCAATATCATTGACAACTAAATCCTTATCTAAGTACCTTGGTCTAATGTTGAGATGGAAATGTTACTGGGAACCATGTACTTAGTACCAAGTTTAAGCTCAATACTAGGATTTAAATGTCATATAACACAAAAATTAAAGCCCTACTTGGTTTTGAGAATTTTCCAGTAAAGTGTAAATAAGGAATTGATTGCATGTGGAATCAATTTGATTAGTTACTTTAGAAATGATTAAGATTTAATTTAAAATGAAACCTTAAAAACTAAGAAAAGTATGATGCAATAACACCTAGAACTCTAATGTTAATGGACTGAATGTCGATTGAAATATAACAGAATTTTAGAAAATAAAATGCAAAAATAACAAAGAAATAAAAAAAATTGAATTAAGTTTCATATATTATACTTCCTAATTTTTACTAGGTCAATGATTTAGATAACTAGAATGTCCAATTATCTAGCTTTCATAATATTTAAGCTTAAAATGTTCTAAACCTAACCCTAATTGAACATTGATTTAAGAAATGCCCATTAAATTCAATTAACAATCGCAATAGAAAGTACAACCACTTAAGAGTTTCTAACTTAACGTAAAACTTCTACTATTGGTTAGATTTTCCATGAAATCAACAGAAAAATTCATTAACAAGTTACTATTTTGATTTAGAATCATATTATGCTTACAATCCTAAACTAGCAATAGATCATACTAATAACAAGCTTAAATGACCAGACTAAACAAATAGAACCATAATTATTAACCATTAAATCCAAAAAATCTTAACAACTTAGTTTATATTAAAACACAATAATCTCAAACTAGAAACATAGCAAAAACTTAGGGTTTTCACTTCACCCTTAACTTAAAAGAAAATTAACCTAATATCATTGAAGACAAAACTTCAATGGAAAAATAAATTGTGGAAAAGAAGTAGAAAAAGATAGAAAAACTTGTTTGAAGATTTTTACATATCCACATCTTTTATGAAAAGGAATAGAATAGTATAATTTAGAAAAACAAATAGATAAGATAAATATATGGCTAATTAAAGAATAATTCATTTTGAACAACAATCAAAGTATGCATGGCTTCCTTGATGTGTCCCCCACATTCTTCTTCTTCTCTTGATGGAAATCTTACCTCTAATAACTAGGCATGAGAATGTGTACGAGAGAGAGAGAGAAAGAGAGAGAAAGAGAGAACAAGACTTCATTAGATCTTGTTAATGAAGAGAGGGTTGCTACATGATCTATTTATGATAAGGGAATTCTGTTAGAGAGCTTACACAAGAGTAAGGAAACTCAAGGAATTAAAAAACTCCAAATTTAGGAAAATAACCTTCTAATAGGAACCAATTATCCTATGAGCAAAGCCAAACTCTATATATGTTTGTTTCCCTTTTGAGGTCATTTATTAAGGTGTTGACATGTGTCCAAGGAGTCTCAAAGTAATCCAAGTTGAGATCAACTGGAAATCTTATGAAATGTGGACTCTTAATTGAATTAACACTTATTGGAATCCAAATGAGTTTATTCCAAAGCCATTAGAAACTACACATCTTGGGCATTAATTTAAACTATGTAATCACTATTTTTGGGTTTTGAACAAAGGAGATATTCTTTGGTGAAGTTGGATCAAAATTTTACCTACACGCACAAGTTATTGCACAAGATAGCAAAATTAAAAAAATTCATGTCTAGCACTTTCCTTATCCAAATTGTGTGATCTTATACTTTTCAATAATCTCTAGATGTCTATTTTTATTATAATTTGGAATCTCTTAATTTTAAACAGCATAGAATAAGTTATGACTGAATTAAAGGACATTATCACTAATAAATTTAGCACTTTACTAAATCTTCTAAATATATTTCCAAATTCTCCAATTTAGCTCCAAATTGATCTCTAGTGCACATAAATGAACATATGAACAATAAAATACTTAGGAAACAAGAAAATAAAGCAATTAAAAGTACCTAAAATAAGTGTATGAAATGCATTCATTAATGGAATTCTAACCATAATTATTCTTCTTACTACATTCTACTTCCTATAATGATTTATTTTCTTGAAAGAATTAAATAAATAAGGAATCAATAAAGGACTTGGAGACATAACCTAAACAAGGTCATAAGTTAGACATATAAATAATTAGGGATTAACTAAAGTTTATAATCCTATATTTACATAAGACACTTAGGGTGTGTTAAGTATAGTTTTCAGCCTTGGAAGTTCAATTTTAGTCACAATTGTTGGCATTAACTACTGAAATTTGGTCATAGCTTTAGGCATAAGTTGTTTTAACTATAACCATAAGCATCAATTGATGAATCTTAAGTAAGGCCACATGTGTATACAAATTTCTACTATAGCTATAGAAGTTAGTAGATAAATATTGGCTACAATTGCAAGAGTTAACTATTGAATTTGAATTCCAACTGTAGCTACAAGTTTCAGTTGATGAATCTTAGCTATAATTGTAAGTGTTAAGTGATGAATTCTAACTAGAAATATAGGCTTCAACTTATGAATTCCAGCCATTAGCTCATAGATATCTGCCAACCAAACTAGATTCTTGGTGTTGTGGATTTATACCAATCAATGCTTGTAATTTATCATGAATCCTTAAAGGATGGCATAACAGCCAAGCTCAAGTAGGGCAAAAGTGCTAGCACCAATCTTTGACCATATTGCAAGTTGTTCGTACTAGTCTTGCCAAGCCATAAGTTAATTTGTTTTGATGAAAATGTTCTAAAACGCATAATGGCAAGCAACTCTATCAAGTAGAAAGCCAAAACTAGAGTATTATACAGTGGAGTAGCCATAAAATTTAATGGTTGCCCCTAATCAATATATTTTGCCCACTAGCCTATTTCATGCCCCTTTTTTTTTTCCTATTCTTACTCATTATAGAGTTTGTTCATCACCATGGCATTTACAATTTCAAAATACATAGCAAATGTTGCCCTTGCTACACTCCTGTAGTGCTTTCATTTCATGGTGTTTGAGCGATGGTATGGAAACTGTTATAGATGTGAATGATCTAGGGTTATCTTTTACTTTACTAGTTTCCTCTTTAACATAATGAAACATCTTTAATGGCCATATTTCCATTAACTATACTTGCAAAGAAGTAAATTTTCTAGCATTGATAACCTTAGAATATTTATATATTGAATGGTCCCACCATGCATGCCTAAAATGATATTAGGCATTGGAATTTTCCTTTGGCTTATCAATCAATAGTAGATAGTTGTAATGAGGAATTGGCTTAATTGCATGCTTTTCTACTCATAAGGTTATTGTCCTCTAAACTATCTATTGTTAGTATAAAAGTTATATAAATTAATACATTTGGACCATGAAGTTTTATTAGTTAATTGATATATAATTTAAATTATGTACTTATGCCTATCTAATACAAAAACTCACTCAAAGCAACAATCACATTATATAAGTTTCTCTTGTAACTTTTTAGAACATTACATCAAAATATTTATGTACTGAGAAAAGTTAGAGATAAGGTTTGAAGAGCCATCAATTTCAAGAGAAAGTAAGTAATGTTGGAATAACATTTCATAAATGCATCTTAATTAAGTCATATATATAAATTAGATAGAAGTAATAACAAGATTACTAGTTTATTGGGAAACATATTTATTTGGCCCTATACTTTATATTAGCTTTTAATATGGTCCCTATAGTTTATTTTTTTCAAATTATTCTCTACACTTTCAAAGCATTTGAACGTTGGTTCCTATCATTCATCTCCATTATAATGTTACTCAACTCTAGTAAGGTGTGCATGTGAAGGTGCACATGTTGCTTGAAGTTGTCTTCTGCTTCTTTTATTTGTTATGTATCTACAATCACTTACTAACCACCTATGGACCCTATTAGTACATGTGGATAGTGAAGAAAGGACACAACTCTCCAAAAATTAGTCCACCTTATTCCTAGTATAGTGAAATATAAGGAATATAGGTTCTGAAAAACTAAAAAAAAAAAAACCAACTAGATAATGGGTTGTAAATAATGATAAATAGTTTAAATGAGTTGGAAATGAATGATATATAGTGAATAAATTGGTAAATGAAGCATGAATTTGAGAAATGGCATAAAGTGAATAAAATGTAGGAAAAGTAAAGGACAAGTAAGTTGCTGGGTAATTTCTTAAGGATTCTGTTTGTAACTTTATGTTGTGGCCCCTTTTTTTGGTTTTGTAAGGTATTTCTCTATTGGTATCGACACTTGATAGGTCATCATCCTTATTATTATTATTATTATTACTACTACTACTACTACTACTACTACTATTTTGCCTTTAATTGCTTCATAACTTCCTTTATTTTTACATATAACAATTTGTGTGAAAAATGTGCTTATTAGGTCTAGCCCACAGTTTTGTTTTTCATAGACTAGTTATTCTAGGCCAATCAAATCAAGACCTTGGCTCTCAATATAGTCTCATCTAACCACAAGTTTGATTGTTCATTTCCTTTGGCTAATTAGTTAAGTGTGTGCTTCACTAATCTCATCCTTTTATAGTGCTTAGAGAAATTAAGATATACATATTGAATCCATAACCCTATACCTATAGATCTTGGTCAAATTTTGATGTTCATTAATATCCCTCCATATTTGAGAGTAAGAAACATGTAGGTGAGAAACATTTTCAAGTCATTGCTAGAATAATTGCTAGTGCAAATTTTATGGCATAAAGATTTTTGTGTAAATAACATTGTATTGTTAACCCCTTCAACACTTTTGAATGCTTGAATTCTCTTTAGCCTAGACATGAAGCTTTACAAGAGTTATGTTATTTCTTTAGATATATTTAGTAGTTTAATTACATGCTTTTCTACTTATAGGACTATTTCTTTAAGAGTTATGTTTGCACTATGAAGTTTTATTAGTTAATCAATATATTATTTAAATTATGTACCAATGTCTATCTCATACAAAAATGCACTCAAAGCAACAATCACATTATATAATTTTCTCTTGTAATTTGATAACACTACACGAAAATATTTTAATGGACTAAGAAAAGTTAAAGACGAGGTCTAAAGAGGCATTAATTTTAAGATAAAGCAAGTAATGTTGGGATAAAATTTCATAAATGTACTATCTTAATTGAGCCATGTAGATATATTATTTAGAAGTAATACCAAGATTAATAATTTATAGGAAAAATTATTTATTTGGGTTTTATACTTTATATCAACTTTTAATATGGTTTTTATAGTCTTGTTTTCAAATCACTCCCAACACTTTCAAAATATTTAAAAATTAGTTCCTATCATTCATCTCCATTATAATGTCACTAAACTCTTATGAAACCAGGATCCATTGTTGCGCACCCAAATGACATCGTTTGAGTGCACAACATCTTTTATTTGTTTTTAAAAATGGTAATAAAAATTTTTTTAAAATAAATATTAAATACTAATCTCATCATTTTTAAGTGGTTAGAATAATATAAATGTACATATTAAATCCATACCCCTATATCTTGGTAAAATTTTGATGTTGATTAATTATGAATGCTTGAAGCTTTTAGCCTAGACATTAAGCTTTACAAAAGTTATGTCATTTCTTGGGATACATTCAATAGTATAATTACATGGTTTTCTACTCATCGAACTATTGTCCTCTCTATTAAAGTTCTATAAGTTAAAATAATTGGACCATGAAATTATTTTAGTTAATTGATATATTACATAATCTATAAATTATTAATTTATGCATTATTATTGATAATATCATTCAAAGTATTAAAGAATATGAAATTGAAGACAATAGTTATGTATTGATGCCTATGCCTATCTCATGCAAAAAAGCATGCAAAGTAACAATCACATCATATAATTTTCTCTTGTAATTTGAGAATAGTACACTAGAATAAGAGTGTTCAATTATTGTGTCACGCTTGATTTTTAGTCAACCCATAACCTGACTTGGTTTTAACATTGGGCTAACATTCTTGACCCAATCTCATATTCAACCTGGTGTAGACCTAATTGTGACCGGTCCAAGTTAAGCCTTACTAGGTCAAACAATTTTTTAATTATTTTTTTTACTAAATTTTTAATAGATTTTTTTTAAAAAATAAAACATGATTATATTTAACAAATATGGTATCCTACACTAATAGGAATGCTTATTTAACCTGAACAAATTAGTAGTTATTTTAAAAAAAAAAATTACCAATTAAAAAATAAAAGAAACTTTTAATATAAGAGAAAAATTAAAACGAAAAGTAAAAATATATAGAGTTGGGCTAAGCCTATACCCTTACCCAAGACTTGCCCCCCGACCTAGGACTGGGTCTCACATAAAAGACCTGGTCTCTTAACCCAAGGTGATTATATTTTGATCCAACTTAGTTTGATATAATCAAAATGGGCCAGATTCATTAGGTTAAACCAACTTATGATCATTTGTATACTAGAATATTCTAATGTACTGAGAGAAGTTAAGATATGTTTTGAATATGCATTAATTTCAAGAGCATGTTGGATGACATTTCATAAATCCATCTCAACTTAGTCATGAATTTATATTATTTAAAAGTAATAAAAAGATTATTAATTTATAGGAAAAGTTACCAAATTGATCCCCTATTTGTACATTGTAACAATTTGATCCTTTAAAAATTAACCGTGACAAATTAGTCCCTTAAAAATCTTCTTTTATTCAAAATAAGGATTAATTTTGTACAAATTTGAACTTGTGTTGGACTAATTTTGTGTAAATTTAAATTTGTGTTGGATTAGTTTTTTACAAATTGGAATTTGTAGAGATCTAATTTGTCACGATTACTATGTGAAGGCTCAAGTTGTCACAAATTGCAAAAGTGGTAAGCAAAAGTAAGGGGGACCAATTTATACTTTTCTAAAAAAAATTATTCATTTATTCCTTATACTTTATATAAGCTTTTACTTTGGTCTCTACTAGTTTTTTTTTTTTTTCTCAAATCACTTCCTATACTTTTAAAAATTTGAAAATTGGTTCCTATCATTCATCTTTGTTGTAATGTCACTAAATTTTGATGAGGTGTGTAATGGTACTGATGTGTCATGCTCATGTGGAACTAAAATGCCAACTTGGCGCAACATAATCCATGCTCATGTGAAGGCACGTGTTGTTCAAATTTGTCTATTACTTCTTCTATCTGTTATATATTTGCAATCACTCACTCTTCCTTTACTTGTGCTCTTCTTCTTACTCATGGATATTTTGAGCCAAATTCCATGGTCAACAATTAGGATAGTGATTTCTTCG
This sequence comes from Delonix regia, assembly GCA_037074485.1. Taxonomy (NCBI): domain Eukaryota; kingdom Viridiplantae; phylum Streptophyta; class Magnoliopsida; order Fabales; family Fabaceae; genus Delonix; species Delonix regia. The sequence continues at coordinate 32,435,233 of CM073457.1, forward strand.
TACAATTCCAACAATTAGGGCAGTTCTATTTTCTTCACCCTTGTCATATGACGACATGCTCTTTCTTCAGCTATTTTTTTTCGTTTTATGTGATTGATGTTAGAAAGTTAGCTATACATTTTGCAAGTTCTTATGTGTAGTGTTGAATGTTAGAGTTGCTAAGTTGACATTTTACCTCTACGCTAAGTTGGCATTTTAGCTCTGCGTAGGTATGACACACATTAGCATTATTAAACACTATCAAAATTTATATGGTATTATAGCAAAGATAAATAATAGGAACTAATCTTCAAACATTTGAAAAGTTTAGAGATAGATTTGAAAAAAAAAAAAAAAACCTATAGGGATCACATTAAAAATTGATACAAAGTACAGGGAATTTTCTTTGATTTATATATATAGCAAGACTTGTATATTTCTTTAAAATGTACTGTCTTATGAATTTAGTGAATAATTTATTTACCATATTGCTCCCAAATCAAAACGGTACAAAAATTATGTTCAATCAATATTTGGAAGTTTGTCCTAGCAATTTCCAAGGTTGGTATGTAAACTACTTTCTTGAGAAATTTGAGCAAAGCAATATAAAATAAATTTTTTAAAATCTTTTTCGGACAATATTTAATATTTATATACTTAATTTATATATTTTAATGCAAACTAATTCATTTTCATTGAAAGCGAATTAGCTTGAGATTCTGTGCCTAACACATCAAAGTATTCAAGAATTATTTATTTTATTTCACTTTTTTATAAAAATATGAGTACCATGTGGGCGAGGCAATGTGGGACACGTCTGTGTATGTTAGTATGTATGTGTGTATTAACACACAGATATATATATATATATATATATATATATATACATATAATTTAATAATTTATAATATTTAATAATATTATATATTATTTAGTTGAATAAAATGTAATTAAATTAATTTTATTAATATTTATTTTATTTAATTTGATGATATTGTGTTTAAACACTTGGATATATGTTTTAAGCATATATGTCACTTAAATAATAATAATAATAATAATAATAATAACTATTATTATTATTATTATTATTATTATTATTATTTTCTTCAAACTTGCCTTAAACCACAACAATAACGTTTTAATTTATACTATTCACTTAGTAAAAATATTAGTTATGTGAAACTCACTATGTAAATAGTTTTTACATATGTTGTATAATATAATTTCAATTTCACGTAAAGTGGACTTCTAAATTTTAAAATATGTTATAAATAGTTTAATTGAATGGGATTTAAAATTTTGTAGAGTCCATCATTTAAGAGAGACTCACTACTCAAATGATTTCTACATATTTGTATATTCTAGTTTCAATTTCATTCTTTTGTTCAAAGTAAAAGATTATAAATTAAAATTTTTGGTAGATTCTTATATGTATTTTTAGTGGTTTAATTTGTTAGGTAAAATTGAAAAATTTTATATTCATTATTGTGAACACCGTAATTTTCCAAATTTTTTTAAAATAACAATAATTAAGGGAATATTAAATAAATTAATTCACAAAAATAAGTTTAAAAAAGTTTTAAAAAGGAAAAGTTGGTTGAAAATTCAAAAAAAAAAAAAGAAAAAGAAAAAGAAAAAGGAAGAAAGACGGAAAAATAGAATTTAGAGTGATAAAATATAAAATGAAAAAGGACAAGCAATTGAGCCTAAAGAAAAATGAAAAGATACAAACAAGTTTAGAAAATTAAAGAAAATTAAAAAAGAAATTGGATTTTTTGGGAAATTGGGGCCAAAAGAAAATTAGAAGATACAACAAGGCTTATAAAATTAAAGAAAATTTAAAATGAAATTGGGTTTTTTTTTGGGTAATTTGGCCCAATAAAAATGAACGGTATGAATGAGTTTAGAGAATTAAATAAATTGAAATTTAAAATAAGAAGGATAAATGGAGAGCTAAGATTACATCTGAAAAATTAAATAAAAATAATAAACAGTAAATGAAAAAGAGATGAGTTGGCTGAAAATGGAAGAAAATTGAAAATTAATTCGTGAGGCTTTATTTGGAGTGAGTGACGTGTGAAGCAAGCTGAAAAATGAAAATAAAAATATCTCTAGCCTAGGACACGTGGAGGGTGAGATTGCTTTTAAAAGTAGATTAAGAAAATATGAAAAAAAAAAAAAAAGGAACGCCAAAAAGGGAAGGATTGAAAACAAGCAAGAAAAAGTGAATAATAAAAATGTTGAAAGGAAACCCTAGTTTTTTTTATTAAAAATAAGCAAAAAACAAAAAATAAACCTATGATTGAACAAGAAAAAGAAAACAAATGGGAGAATTTTCTTTCTTGAAAACTAAGACACAATGGAAAATAGAAACAAAGGAGAGAATTTCTTTTATTAAAAATCAAGACATAATGAAAATAGGAAACTGTTAAAAAAGAAAAATTGAAAAGAGTTAATGGGTAATTTGAAAATTTCTTAAGCAAATCTTAGTTTTGTTTTTTATTATAAAAGAGAGAAGAGGGCTAAAGAAAAAATGTTATACTAAGAAGGAAAAAGAAGGTGTGATGAGGAGCAAGGAGTGGGCTGAGTGGCGGAGCCAAGATCTTGAATCCCTGGGAACAAAAAAAAATATTTTCAAAAATGTAGTTTATATTTTATTTTGAAATATTATATTTTAATATTACATTTTTTAAATAAAATTCTTTCTTTTTAATTTTTAAATTAAAATAAAGGAGAATATATTTTTTTAGTCCTTTAATCCTATTTGTAGTTTCAATTTTGTTTCTTAATTTTATTTAGTTCTAGTTTGGTCCTTTAACTTTTTCATAGGTTTCATTTTTTCCTTAACTTCATTTTATTTTAATTTGGTTGTTTAATTTTACTTTAAGTTTCAATTTTGTTCATTAAATTTATTTAGTTTCAATTTGATTCTTTAATTTTTTACATGTATCACTTTCATCCCTTGATATTGTTTTATTTTCATTTGGCCATTTTAAAAATCTACTGAAATGTTCCTTTTTAAACACTACCAAATTAAAAACTTTAAATAATTAAACTTTGAATGAATTGATAGTTAAGATTGTCCAAAAGCAAATTGGGCTAGTAACCCCGTAATGATGAAAAGCAAAAATAATTTAGCTACTAGACACCAATTAATTTAGTTTGTGGAATAATAAAACATAGAATTGAACCTCCAAATAGAAATCACTAGGACTTACTCATACTAATAAATAAATGAAAAAAAAAAAAAGAGAGAAATGAAAAGATGAAAAAATTAAAAAAAAAAATGAAAGTAGACAAAATTATATGAATAGTTTATGAAAGTTAAATTAGAAGAAAATGAAATAAAAGGATGAAAATGATATTTGAGGCAGAGTTAAGAGACCAAATTGGGAAAAAGTTAAAATAAAGATGAAAGTGAAATATAAGATAAAATTGTAGAATTACAGAGTAATGCCAATACAAATACATACAAATTAGGAAGAAAGAAATTAGTGGTCTAACATGATGGTGTAGACATTATGAGAGTAAAACTTCAAAGTTGATGATAAGGAAAACAGCATAAAAAACTTCAAAGTTGAAGATAAGGAAAAGAACATAAATCTACAATATCCCTACTTGATTCACACTTAGAGATAGAGAGAGAAAGAGAGAGAATGAGAGCGTTTATGATACCTGGCAAAATTTTCTTGGTGACTTTCTAAAACTAATTATGGTCTTATTTATAAATACTTCAATCACTTTATTAAATAATTCTATTAGTAAAAAATAAACCCAATAAACTCTTTCTCTCTTTCTCTCTAAGCATGAGTTATAAGTTGGGTCTCTACCCAACAAGTTGATGGATAATCTGACCCATTACTGATTATCTACTATTAATATGAACTCAATCTATTCTTAATTTAGTCTAACTATATTAATTGCCCAATTAATTAACTAGGATATATTGATCAAATAACAAATTAATTCTAATCCATTAATAAGTTAAATAAGAACCAAATTATGTTCAAGGATGAAAGAGAAACTAAAATAAACTTCAGAGACTAAATTGTCACTTAATGACGTTAAGAGGCGAAAGTAAAACTTAAAGTAAAGTTAAAGAATCAAAGGTATATTTTTGCCTAAACTAAATGAGATTAATTTACTAACAATATCTTGATTTTCCTCTTCTTAAATTTAAAATAAGTTTAAATTTAGATGAGATTATCCCATATATTACTCTTTATCTTAATATTAACTTCACTACCGCCAAATACTATGAGAACATTTATATCTACTCACCACTCATATAATGCATAACAAAGATGCATCAAAAAAATATATTTTTTACTTGACAAGACCATAATAGTTTAATAAACAGTTCAAAAGAGTATTTGGAAGGAAGTAAAAAAGTTTATATGATAAAGTATCACAATTTATAATTGTCAATTTGCAACAACAGTATATTTATAAAGTAATATAAATATTATTTTATGCACTAATGTTTCAAAAATTTTTACAACATTTTTTAGGATAATTACTCAAGGTCTAACTAAAATAATATATTAACATTTGAGCTTGATTATGTTCTACTCAGTTATTGTAAAAGTACTATTTATCAAAATTTTCTCAAATATTTACATATAAATTTTACATATAATTATATACATAATATATATGTGAGTCTAGTGAGTTCAACTTAAAATATAAAAAAAAAAAAAAAAACTGATCTGATCATGTAAAATCAATAGTTTTAGTGGGTTCAAAAAATTCAAATACATGGAGCATAAAATTATATTATAATATTATATAAATAAGAAAAAAAAATTAGTGGGGAGAAGACTCATATGAAGCTCCATCTTTGAGTAGACTAAAGAAGTTGAGCAAGAGGTTAGGGTTTGAGTTAAAGAATTCATCTCTCTCCTTCTTTATCTTGATCATTATCCTTTCATTCTCTTTTATTCTTAAGCTTTCAATTTGTGCTTTAATGCTGTCAAGTAAATATATGTACTTATAATTTGTCCAGCCAAAAGATATCAAACAACCAATCACAAATGAACTAACAAAACGAAACTAAAAGCTACCTTCAATTCTAATGAATTAAAAGTTGTCCCAATTCTTTTATATCTTCTGCAGATGATTCCAATGAATAACACATCAAAATAAGTGGAACATGGGAAAATTTACTGATTCAAAAATACCTCATAAATGAGATGTGTGGAATTATAAAATTTATTTTCCTTTTTATCTTAAGTTAAGAAAACTATGACCAAAAAACTAAAAAGAAAAAAAAATAGTAGATTCCTCACATGTATTATTAATTTTCTAACTTTTTTAGTCATAGTTTTCTTTTATTAACGGATGATTTTTATTAAGTGGATAGTGTAAATTGAAATGTTATTGTTACGATTGAAGACAAGTCCAAAGCAATATACTAATAATAATAATAGTTATTATTATTATTATTATTACTATTAAAAATACATATATGGTATCTACTAAACATTTTAATTTATTTTTTTTTTGTTTTAGTTATTAAATCATCAAAATAATAAAACGTGAAATTTAAAAATTTTGTGGAGTCAACATTTTAGTTATATATATATATATATATATATGCTTAAAACATATGTCCAAGTGTTTATACTAAGTATTTAAAAATTAAAAATTAAATAATAAAATAAATCTTAATGAAATTAATAAACTTAATATAGTTACATATTTATATAATTACACAATATTATACAAAAAATTAAGAAATAATTTTATGATATTTTATATACAAACATACATACAAGTTGAGGGCATAATCAAGGCAAGTCACAATAAATTTATAAAAAAATTATAAGAGTATAATTTGGAGTATATGGAATGTAATATTTATGTCAGAGTAGGACTTCGAACAAATTTTTTTCTGCTATTATGTTAAGCTCAAAAAACCAACTTTACCATAGCATACTTTAGTTAAATAAAAGCAAACTTTTTGATTTTGATAATATATATATATATATATATATATATATATATATTCTTCTTAAACAAAAGTTGAAATAAGTTTTTACAACTTTTATATGGTAAACTTCAGTTCCTCTAAAGAGCTCATTTCAATAATAGGAGACTGCAAAAAAGTCACCAAACTTCAAACATTTTTGGCTAAAACTCGAGGGGGCAAAAAAAATTTTCGACCTAAATAGAAGTTTTTTTTTTCTTTTTTGTGTGTGTGTGTGTATTGATTACTCGATTAAAAATTGCAAACTGTTTTTTCCGCTTTCATAAGTTAAAATTTTAGTTTCTCAAAAGAACTATTTGTAAAATTGTCCCCTCAAACTTTAAAGCTGCCGCCAAACTGGCTCCTTTTCCTACAACAATTTTTAGAAAAGTAAAAAGAATAAATATATAATTTCTCTTTCAAAGATATATCTTTTGATATTTTAATTTTTGAATTTATTCTTTTGAACCAAGTAGCCGACGTCATATTTTTCAACTATTTATACATTGGTTTGCAGTTTTATTTTTTTATTTTGATTGACTAATTCTATATATATATATATATATATATATAACTAATTCGGTAAAATTATTCTCCTTGGGGATCAAATTAAACGAATTCTTATATCATTGAAAAGTATACTAAAATACTCTCAATTGATAATATTTATTATTTATTAAAAATTATAGTTTTGAACTTTTATTTTAATATTATTTCTTTCGTGTGAATAATTATAAATTAATTTATCATAAATTTAAAGGGTTGAATACTTAATAATAGTAATATATATAATTAATACTTTTTGTATTATATAAATAATGAATAAAAATATTTTAAATTAAAATATGCGTAATTATAGCTGATCATTTGTCTCTGAGAAGGTGATTTTATAGTTTATGATTTGATTTAGAAGAAGAAAGTGAAAATTTTCAAACACAGGAAAGAATAGTATAATTTATTCATGTCACACCAAAGTCATTTTAAAAATTAATGATTGGGAAAAGGTCACCAAAATTGAAACATTTTTTGCAAAATATTGGAAAAACAAAAAATTTTCTAATAAGATAATTTTTTTTTGGATAGATTACTTAATAAAAAATTGCAAACATTTCTTTAGCTATTTCTTATAAATTAAAATGTTTAGTTTCTCTTTAGAATTCTATGGAAAAGTTGTCCCATTAGAAACTTAATAGCATGTACGGTTTGACATACGAAAGGTATTGGAGTTCAAAATTTGATTATAAAGCTTAAAATTCAAAACAAAACAAAAAAATTACCTTAGGAATAGTTTCTTTTGGTTTAGTTTTAGACTTTTTAGTTTTTTCCTCTATGTCACGTTTGTTTTTCAAACTTCAACTAATACAGAATTGGGAAAAACAAGTGAGTCTGTATTTGATTAATTATATTAATGATGAGATTTAACAAAAAAATTTTGAATATATATTATGATCGTACAAATTCACTTTTAATCAAAATCAAGCTTGCAAGTCACATCAATCTAAAATCAAATTTACACAATTTCAATTTAAACATACACCAAAAAAGTCATCAAATTTTGTTCTTTTCCTAGAAGAAATTTTAGAAATGTTAAAAAAAGTAAGGTAAATAAATAATTTCTCCTTCAAATATAAATATTTTGATATTTTAAATTTTGAATGTATTCTTACAAACCAAACAACCAGTCAAATATTTTATCTCATTATATATTAGTCTCAAAAAAATTTTTTTGACCAAATTACACCCGACTTCTTTTACCATAATAAAAATATACACAGATCACTATAAAAGTCACATATGAACTAAAATATCCTGAATGATAATATTTTTTTGGTTAAGAATATAAATTTTTTTCAAACTTTTGTTTTAAATTTATTTATTTTCTATTGAAATTTATAAATTAATTTATTATAAATTTACAAAAATGACCATTTTATAATAGTTGCGCATGTGTGTGTGTGTGTATATATATATATATATATATATATATATAATTATCATATTATATAAATAGGGAATATAAAAAAAATTAGTTGATTTTTATGGTTGAGAAAGTCAATAATTAAATTAGGAAAATAACATAATATTTTAAAGTAAATTAAGAGATAGTATAAATTGTACATGTTTCACGAAAGACAGTATAATTTGCCTTAACTAATTTGTATAAAAATATCTAAAATGAATTAAAACAAAAGCATTTTTTCTTTGCAAGAAGCAAATTGTACAAGTAGTCACAAGAAAAAAGAAAAATTCGGAGCAATGCCAAATAAAACGGAAAATGGTACCAGCAACGGTCAAAACTGACCATGTTCGGTTGATCAAATTACCGAACTGCCTCACCATTTCGTCATCCTTCTCCTTCATCATCAACGTTCTTTTCTGTGGCATCATTTCCCGCCACAATCGCCGGTGGTTCTGAGAAAATTCTGTATGATCTCAAAATGTCGGTAAGTTCGACGATTTCGGTGTGCTTTTGCTTAGATCCGCTCTGTTCGTTGTACGTTCTTCTAGCTAATTGCTGTGAATTTTGAAGCGGTAGAACTCATTGTCCAGTAAAACATTCTTCGTTTCTGATCCTATATGGGCTTCTTTTATTCCGCTCATCTTGTTTGTTTATGCGCTTGTGTTAGTAATTAAAAAAATTGGAAATTTATAGGTTTACTGTCGTATGTATATCAACTACTTAGCACAATGTGTATATATATATGTGTGTGTGTGTGTGTGTGTTTATAAGGTGCATGTCATGTATGTGTGTGTATATATTTAGTTTTGGAAGTTCTATTGTCCATTCGACATATAATCTTAATTTAGAAAATAAAAAAGTATGGCTAGTGAATTGTTATTGAGTGATTTACAACTGTCTATTATGTTATTTCATTATCTTTTAACATTAAAGTAGTATGTCAAGATTTGAGACCAAAAAGAAGTATGCATATTCATTACTTGAAATAAGGTAAAAAAAAAAAAAAAAAAGAAGAAGAAGAAATGATATGCATGAAGTAGAATTGAATTCTCTCTGTTTCTGTCAGCTTGTGAAAAAGAGATACACAAAATGTATGAGAGCCAAATGCATTGTGGGAACAGTTATAAAATGGCGTCCATAACTATAGTGGGTCACACTGATATTTTGTCTCTCTTGAAAGAAATTTAAATGATTCAAATCCGCATGGAGTATACAGTTACAGACGTGTGTATGTGTATGCACACATACAAAATTTTGAAGTCATGCATAGTTGTGTTTGTGCAATCGGTACTACAATTCAAAATGGATTAACTAGATGTTGTAAATGTAGGTGCTATTCTTCAAGTGGCAAGTTGACTGTATTTAAATTCTCCGTAGATTTGCAACATGTGCTGTTATTTTTTCTCTCTTTAGTGTTTCATGCTGCAAATTTTTGGTGCATTCTTGGGTGTTTTCTTCTTTGTTTATTACTTTCATACTGGTAGAATTTAAGTTAATGACAAAAGTAAAATTATTAAAAAGTATAATCCTTAAACAAAATCTCCTAGTAAATCCATCAACAAGAAAGGTGGTTAAAAATTTTATTTCTGATTTAGAATTGTATACCAGCCGAAATCATCTGAATGAATTATATTTTGCATTAAGTTTTATGTTGAGCATGATGATTCCAGAGGTGGCCTTAATACTTCTTTAATTTCTGACCTGATACTTGTTTATTATTTGGGATGAAGTTAGACTTTCAAAGTTCAAATTCAAAATCACATCATATAAAATAAAGCCTTGACAAGCTTGTTAGCTTATATTTACAGCTGATACATGATATGCATTCACTTACTAAGGGTGAACTGGTAAAATTACTATGAAACTTAAATCAGATGGACTAAATATATAAATGGCCTGGGTTAAACTAATTTATTTAGGGAAATCTAGATGCGGTTGTCTGGGTAATCTATGATGAACTAGGAGCTTCATGATTTCTTGATGAAATACTATCAATCAACCAAAATACTTATTCGTTTTTCTTGATTGATCAGGATAGCATTTTCTGCTGTACCTTTTGAGTGACTGACCTCTATTACAGGGTAGTAACTTTTAGTTACTTTACTTATAGAAGCATTTATCAGTGCATGATACATGTCATATATTTAGTAGCTTGTCTGTATTGGATTAGAAGTGCATAGGTATTTATAAGAACAAAGGGAGTTGCTTTAGATAGAAATTCTATATGCTGAAAGAGATGCATAGTGTAGACTAATGTTCTCATTATCAGCACATAAAGATATATGTCAATTGGTGGCTTGGTACTATTATTTTCGCATTGTTGATAATGGTTGGCACCTTTAAATCCTCTTTTCGAGTAGCAGATATATGCATTTCAAAATATACTGAAGCTGCTAATGAATTTTTGCTTATGTGATAAATAAAAAGGTGTACTCAATCTATCTTGTTGCATCTGTCATCACTTTTCTAGTTTCATTATCTTAATTTTTCTGCTTGCAAGAAACCACTCTTAGCTTGTTGTTGTTTCCATACTAGGATTCCATCTGAAGTGTAACTAGGAATAGGAAGTTAGTTTTACCCAGTCAATAATGCACTGTCACCATTGTCTTTTTGGATCAAACGGCATTATTTAGCCCTCAAAATTAGAGTTAGCAGGGAATTTTGGTTCTACATCTGTTGCTGAAGATACACAATGCACATTTCTCTTTGTTGAAGACTTGAAATAATTCAGTATGGGCCTGTTTCATTTTTGGGCAAGAATTACATTCGTTAAATTTATCATGAAATATTTCATGCCATTTGCATTGCTGCTTTTCAAGTGGACACTCTATCACATTGATTTTTGCCTAGCATAAATTTTCTCTCTTGTATCATTGACTCAATTCATGCCTAATTTTGTAAGCTCTGTACAAAATACTAATCAGGCTTTTGTATCCTGCTCACCAACCTCTCTATCTTTCACATAATTTGAATATTTTGCCCTGATTTTAATAGGAACTTGTATCTTCTATGGTTCTTAATTATTAAACGGGGGAAAAAATCTCCATGGTTGTTTGCCTTGCTGCTTTTACATTACTTTTCCACATGCCACTTCTTGGTAAGCTCCCTGACTTACAGAATTTTACCCTGGAAACGCCTAATTTAACCATTATGTGCAGGCCCCAGTGGACCATATTGATCAACAGGTTGAAGCAGTTCCGCAGTCTACAGCTGTGCCAAATTTGACAAACAATATTTCAGATGTGAGCAAAACATATTTTTTTACTAGTAAGATTGGTTAGCTTTATGATGTTTGCTATGCTTATTTAAGGAATCAATTGTATGGATTCCAGGATATAGAATATAGATTTGCATGCCATTAACGGTAAAACTGCTCCAATGCAGCAGCAAAATTGGGAAACTAGTTATAGATCTAGTATTTAAAATGCATACATACGTAGGGGACTCAACCCGGCTCAAACAAGACTAATTTCTCTTTATTTTCATTGACATATCACATCTTCTGGCTATGAATGCAATCTTGATTACCTTTGGGTTTGATGTTCAAGGCTTATCCTAAAAAGTAATCATTATATATGCCTTATGTTGTTATTCTAATTAATGACAAAATTTGAAGGGTTTGTCATCTGATTTTGCTTTCCCTTAAAGGAGAATTTACCAAAGTAGATTCCACATCTTACTTGTTACAGATAAAAACAGTTAAGGTTAGCAACTTATCAATGGCTACTTCTGAGAAGGATATCAGAGAATTCTTTTTATCCTCAGGTGATATTCAACACATTGAGATGGGAAGGTCAGAACAGTTGCATTGTATATATCGTTTTGCATTCATATTAGGAGTCTTTTGGTACATTGTTATATCACATTCCTTGTTTTTTCAGATAACATGGTATAGGATACTAATGTTTAAGATATCATAGTCTTTAATATTCCAGGTTTGGTATACCATTTGAAAATTGTTATAGGAAAGATAGAATTAGTATTTTATAAAACTAAATAAAGCTAAAAGTGCAGGGATGTGAGAGGTCCCCATGGCTTTTGGATGGGATGCGATACCACACAAAATGGTGCCATCCACCTCTCGGTATCTGGGATGACATCATCATGTCACCAAGCATCTTGAATGCTGTTGTACCAAACATAGACATCTTGGATGTTGCATCACATCCAAGATACCAAGATCAAGTTGGTGCTGTATTAGATGCCTCCTTAGGGGTTGTTTGCTGTACAGACTGATTTATTATTCTTGGGAATGACATTCCTCCTTAGATAATTACATATATGCATTTGGTTCAACAACATTAGTCCTTGGAATCTTACAAAATTTTCCAAAAATATCTGTAATAAAGTTTTTTGCGAAAATTCATTATTACTTTTTACATTATTTCTTACAAGATGGGTTCTTGTATTACTCAATCTTAGACAATGGGATTATTCATATATGCAAGGTTTGGAATTTTGCCACACCAACAAATAAATATTCGCAAATAAGATAATATAACGGATAAAGATGAAAACATGCCCATGTCTCACAAAAATAACATGTTGTGGCATTGCTTTCCATGACCACAACCTCCAATATACCATCAGGGAGGAAAGGTTGAAAGAAAAATGTTGGTTTAACAGGTCCAAGGAGATTGAATGAATTGGTAAAAGTTACAGAGGCATATTTGTTGGTCTCTCATTTGGTACACGGTTGACGAATTTTGGTAAAGCCATAGTTGCAACATCTTCTTCTATTTCAGCTCTTTTGTTATGTTGGATTTTGCATTTTGCATTCTTAGAGAGGAGGGAGAGAAACTGGAATTTGAGGGCATGGCAGAGAAAAAATAAATAAACTAATAAAACGAGATGAGGGGACAGAAATCAATTTACAGAAGCAGGTTACCTGAAATGACACTGGCGTGGTTCGCAGCAGGCTGAATTGGTAGTGGTGACAATGCAGGCTATCGTAACAGCAGCAGTCCAACATAGCTGACACTGTAGGGTAGGGATTTCAAAATGAAGGGTGCACAATATAGTCTCTTTCCATAGTAGAATATTCCCATGAGATAGCAACGAAACATTTCCTCCCCCTTGGTGGGAATGAAAATCTGAAAATTTGTGGGCACATTGCGCCCAATTAAAGCCTAAGACTGTGAATGAAGAAATTGAGTTCTACTAAACCCTTAACCCTACATGACACAAGGCTTTAAACTAGCACCTTCTAGCTCTTCATGTTTTCTTGTGCTTGCTCTTTTTGGTCTGGAAACAACAACACTACCATATGGCTGACCGGCAATTATTAGTGATTCCAACTTCATGCAGTTGAGAGCAAAGTCAATCAAGAGACCATCATAGACCAAGTTCTGACATTGCCAGAGACAGAGACAATAGCTGCTCTTCCCAAAGAACAGCTTATATAGTGCACTTAAGACCAAGGAATACAAGATTCTCAAGATATTTTTTCAATCTGCCTAACATACATGGAAATATAACATTCCAAACCTCATATGCCTGATAATATAAAATCTGTCTTCGGACCTAATTCCCCTTTATAATTATCATATCACTCAAAAGGTTATTCTCAATATCTTTGGCGGTTATTCTGCAGGGAAAATGACAGCACCCAGATTGCTTATGTCACATTTAAGGAGTTTCAGGAGGCGGAGACAGCATTGCTCTTGACAGTATATCTCTTTACATTAAATTTTTGCGTTGATACTGTTAATAGTACATTTCTTAAGGATTAGATGCATTATATTAACGTATACCAATATATCTATGTAGTCAATTACTAAAATTACACTAAAGAAACAGATACTTTAAGTTGGTTTTTTCAAAGGCATTTACTGTGTTTTCACTTTTAATAGGGTTCCAAAATATCTGATCTCCATGTCAGCATTACACTTGTTGAGCACTACCAGCTGCCCCATGAAGCTCTTCCCTCTAGCCCAGTAAGTACCAGTTTATTAGCCCAAATTTAGTCATATATCTTGCCTGCAACTGAGTGCCATCATAAGTCATTGTGCTACTCATACTGCCTTCATGTAGATGAATAGGATACTTACCTGAACATATTTGATCCTGGTTCTGAAATTATCAGTGCCATCATAACCATGTTGCTTCACTGCAGCTAACTTTACAGGGTGCTCAATTTCTTTGTCTGGGTATGATTAATTTGATTTGAGATTTCTTTGTGCTGAGCTGGTGACTTCAGCAACTTATGTGTAGTTTAATACCTCAGTTATTATCTATGTCAATAAAATGAAAGGAATTATCCATCTAGATGCTTTTACCTTTATCTTTTTTTGTATTTTTCATGTATGTGGCGGCACAAAATCAGCTTGAACTTGAGACGATATACATCAAATTACCACTTGTATCTATACAGTTATGTCCCATTCAGGAAAGATTTCTGCATGAAATTGAAAAGAACATAGATGGCTATATTATGGATGTTGTACTTAGTATTCTTGCGCTTATACACACTTCACTTTTTGTGACTGGTCAGCTCTGAGAGAAAGCTGTAAAACTTTAGCTTGAGCAAGATGGAGAATCTCAGCATGTGTATAATTAAAATTTCTTTAAGTATCAAATTCTGATAATCTCTTAATGAAGCTTCTAATGTATAATGCTTCCTTCAGGATGAAAACCAAACTGCTGTTGTACTTAAGAAGGCTGAAGATGTGGCAAGTACCGTGCTTGCCAAGGGTTTCATTTTAGGAAAGAGTGCACTCAATAGGGCAAAATCTTTTGACAAACGTCATAACTTGATCTCAAATGCATCTGCCACTGTTGCGTCCATTGACCAAAAAATGGGTTTAAGTGATAAATTAAGCATTGGAACAGCTATTGTCAATGAAAAGGTGAGGGAGATGGATGCAAGGTTTCAGGTTTCTGAAAAGGCAAAGTCTGCTCTTGCTGTTGCTGGGCTAAAGGCAAGTAATGCTGTGTCTGCAGTCATGAGTAATCCTTACGTATCAACTGGAACTTCATGGATGTCAAGTGCCTTTACTGCTGTGACAAAGGCAGCTGGGGATGTCAGCATGAAGACCAAAGAGAAGCTTGAACAGGCTGATGTGGAAAAGAAGGATGTCACTTACAAGGAAAAGGAAGGGATCAATGATGAAGCTGGGAAAGGTTCCGTAGTTCCCGTTAATTCAAGTTTTGGCAGTAAGGTAGGAGTTCTATGACTTGAGCTGACTCCCAATTCTGTACATCCTCATCAGTACAGTTGGATTGATTTTTTGAATGCTTAAACTTAACTCAGTTTTCAGTTGTCACAAGTTTATTGTTTGGTGATAAGTCCTGTTGATTGTTATAAACTTATGATCTGAAGGTTGTTTCACAGACCTGATTATCAAATTTTGGTCAACATTATATGGATTAAGACCAATTGTTATTTGTTAATATTTTACAGGATTTTATTTTTCTAGACACAATTTTTACCCAATACATCATGCAAGGCATTTCGACCTTACAATATCATCAGCATCATTGAAAAAGAAAAATGTGAAATCCCTTTCTAAACTTTGGGTCACTTACAAATAATCCCCTAAGCCTTCAAAATTGAAAAATAGGTCCCTCAATTTTTACGTTCCAATAAATAGGTCTTTCTAGTTCTTTCATCTTTAACACTGTTATCTCATATGCTACTTCAGATTCTCCTACAATTCCTCGAAGTTGATAAGCTAGCATTGGGGACAAATGAGAGCATGCCATGTCAATTATGGGAGAGTTTGAAATGGCATATGAAGTAACAACATTAGGGTTTAATGGATAATAAAGAATTTCCTAGAGTGTGAAAGTTGAGGGATCTAATTTTCGTTTTTGAAAGTTTGAGGAATTATTTGCTTATGACTCAAGTTCAAAGGGAGTTTTTGGCATTTTTCCTAGTCTAAATTTGTGAAGGGTGTCAAGAGACTGGCCATGTGACATTTTGCCATGTCTATTGATTGATCCCATCAGTCATTTCTATGTTTCTCTGCTATTGCTTTCCTTTCTAGTGAAAGAGAGCTTAGGTTCTAAAGTATATGCCTTTTTGTTTCACTATATGTCTCCCTTGTATATCTTGCTTTGGGTTGTTTTCAAATTGCAAAATCTTGTGCACTTACTTCTTATCGACAGCTCTGTGGAAACCTCCCAGCTATGAAAAGATCATTTTATTACTCCTTGCTTGCTCATTTTTACAGGCAACTTGATGCTTAAAATGGACAAGCAAAGATAGAACAACAATTGATAGTTTTATATGTAAACCTGTAACTACTAAGTAGTGAAAGTGGATGTATAGCTGGTGATGCAAATCTTGAGCTCAATCAATTTGCTGATTTTTGTAATGTGCTTTTGGGTTTTGTTCACTTTATTCGAAAGGAAAACGAGAAGGTTAATGACGACATAAATAAATATGATGACGATGATTAAAATTATGGCAGTTTGTCACGGACTTGTTCCTTTAACAAGCTCATGTGCAGCCTTAGCTCCTTTACGCCCCTCACGGTAGCTAAATCAGCCTACCACAACAAACTAGAATGGCTAGGAAAAGAAAAGAGAAGAGAAGAGAGCTCTTTAGAATGTTTAGAACTCTTATGAATGTTTAAAGCTTGGATGATTTACGATGATTTACAAATGAGAGATCCTACCCCTATTTATACACCTCCACCCCCTCAATGAACAATGATGATCAACCTATCTAAAGGTGAAGATTAGATCTCTAGAACTCTCCATTAAAATATCTATAACCTAAAATATCAATGGAATATCCACAAAAATATCCACAGAATATACATACTTCTCTATCCTATTCTATGTATAAGAGTATGTAAACCTAGGGTTCCGATGCCAAAACAAAAAGGTCGTGACATTCTCCCCCACCTAATTCGGCAACACCCTCATTGCCTCGGGCGCTTTGAGTTATTCTCGGAACTGCCACAGGTCTTCATATAAAGCTCCACACTATCCCACATCTATGGCCAAAAGTATTCTACCTCTATGAGTCCCATTATGCATTTTTGGCCAGGGTGGTCAGCCCACTTTGTATCAAGGCATTCCTTAATGAGGTCCCTTCGGAGATTCTCCCATTTTGGGACGTAAAGGCATTGTCCCTTGGTGTAGAGTAAACTGTCCTTTACCCAAAATCGTTGTGTTTTCCCCTCTGCGACTAACTTCATCAACTCCTTAGCCATTGAGTTATGCTCAAGTCCCTCCTTGATGCGTGCAACCAGGTCCCCTTTGTCTTGGCTAATAGCTGAGAGCTCGGTCTTGTGATCCACCTCCCTTCTAGGTAGTATCTTATCGAGAAGCTTTGCAAGTATCACATCATTATTCTCCTTTAGGACAACATGAATGATTAGCGACACATCTTTCAATCCTTTTAACTCGTCATTCACCTCAAGATTGGCTAAGAATGTCGGTTCTCCTCTCTTCACCCCCTTAGCTAGTTGTATAGTCGACAATTGCTTAGCCCCTTGAACCTGTTCATTGGATGTCTCTATTGTTGGAATCATGCACGGTGACCCCTTCTCAAGTATGCATACTGTACTTAAAGGATGGCATAGGGATAACGGTTACCTGTCACAAAAACTCCATCCTTAGAACGACTTGGTAATTATCCATTGGTGCTACTGAAAAATCCATTTGGCCCTTCTTAGTGCCTAAGCATAGATCTACCTCTCTTGCTACACCATTAAAGAGTTTAGCTTTGGCATTGACCGTTTTTAGCCAACCCTTGCCCTTTATCCATTTAAGACCAAGCCTTTTGGCCTCTTCCCCTGTCACGAAGTTATAGGTTGCCCCCGTGTCAACCAGCACCCTTGTTGGTCTCCCATTGATATATACATCGAGGTACTTGAGCCCCTTACTCGACATCGTTGACATTGGTTTGGCCTTAAGAGCACTGAGGATTTAGAGTGATCCCGTATTGCTCACCTTGTCCTCTAGAGCCTCTGCCTCTTATTACTCCAGTATTTTCGACAAAGAACCAAGCTTGGGACAGTCCTTCATTGCATGTGGTACTTTGCACATGAAGCACCCACTCTTCGGCACAAAGGTCTTTTTCTTTGTCCCAAACTCGTCGCAGCCCACGCTCTTTTCTCCACCTTTGAATGGTTGCATTGGTTGTCTCCTCCAATAGCCTCACGTCTCTCTCCCCCACTTTGCCTAAGTTCTTATCTTCCTTCTTGGATATCTCAGCTTGGCCTTAGTAGTAGAAGTCCGCTAGAGATTCGGCGAAGGCTATGGCTTCATCGACTATTCAGACGTTCCTTTGTTGCACTTCCTACTTAGCCCAACTTCGCAACCTATCTATAAAGTAAAAGAGTAAATCTTCCTAGGATAAGTTAGGAATTTGAAGCATAAGGGTTGTGAACTCTGTCACATAGTCATATATTGTACCTCGATGCCTCAGTTCCCTTAGCTTCCTTTGTGCCTCGAAGACAACATTCTTTGGGTAGAAATGTCGTTTAACGTCTTTCTTGTATTCTTCCCAAGTGTTAATCTGAATAGTACCTCACTCCATATTGGCATGCCTCCTTCGCCACCATAGTATTGCTATGTCAGCAAGGTAGGATGTGGCAATCTTGATCTTTGATGTCTCGTCTGTTAGGTTGAGATTGTCAAAGTATTGCTCTATTTGCCAAAGGTACTTCAAAACTTCCTTGGCGTCCCTACCCCATAGAGCTTAGTTGGCTTCATGTAGTCCACCTTGGATGGATGGTTAAAGGTGATTGTCACTCCTCCATTAGCAGAAGCCTTCTTGCATAATGCCAAGTCGTTTCGCATCCCTTCAATGCTAGCTTGCAATACTTGGATAGCATCCATCACCTTAGTCCCCAATTGGATAAACTATGACTCCACGTCTCCCATGTCATCTTTGACCTTGCCTAGTTGCTCGAACATATGGTTCTCCAACAAGGCAACGTTGTTCTCGACCCTTTCGAGCTTTTCTCTAAGCTTCCCTACGATTTGTTGCAAAGTAGCATGCTCACAAACCTTACTTTGGTCACATTTCATCTTACCGCCTTGGTGTGCAGGGACAACTTCCCTTCCACGCTCCTCTGTAACGAATGAAGTGGTACCCTCAACGTTTCTAACCATGCTCACTAGTGTACACAAATACCAACCTGAACCAGCTCTAATACCACGTGTCACAGACTTGTTCCCTTAACAAGCTCACGTACGGCCTTAACTCCTTTTCGCCTCTCGAGGTAGCTAAGTCAGCCTACCTAGCCTACCTCCCGAACTAAAATGGCTAGGAAAAGAAGAGAGAAGATAAAAAAGCTCTTTAGAATGTTTAGAACTCTTTGAATACTTAAAACTTAGATGATTTACAAATGAGAAATTCTACCCCTATTTATACACCTACACTTCTTCAATGGACAGTGGTGATCAACTTAATCTAATGGTAGAGATTGATTCTTTAGAACTATCCATTAAAATATCTATAACCTAAAATATCTATGAAATATTTACAAGAATATCTATGAAATATGCATAAGAATATATATAAAATATCCACAAGAACATCCATAGAATATCACAAGAATATCCATGAAATATATACACTTCTCTATCCTATTCTATATATAAGAGTATGTAAAGTTTGGGTTCCAATTCCAAAACAAAAAGGCCATGACAAGTTGCTTTTAGATTTAGAGTTTGGAAGGCTGGAATTTGAAGGCATTGTCGTTTATTTTGATTTTTGAACCCTGGGAAGTATTTGGATTGATGAAAAAGGATTGAAATATATGGAAATTACTTGCTTGATTTAGATATAGATCATAAATATTGCTTAATAAAATATTTCTTTCTCTCTCCTTATTTCATTTTCCTCAGTTCGAACATATCTTGTAGATAATAATACTCGAGTAGTGGAAGAACTTTGCTTTCATTAGTGATGACTAAAAAAAACTCATGATCCCTTTTACACAATATTTTTCGGTAACCTACAATGATCCTTAAAGGATCAAGATGGCAGTTCTAGGAAAGCAGCTCGAACTCGTCTCGCCTTGATAGATCAGTCTTTGTAGTCTTCTTTAACTACAAGTGTTATAAAATTATTTATAACTGTTATATCAAGTTTTTAAATAAATTATAGCTGCTAAATTAAATATTAAAAAATTGCTAATTTTTTTTTCAAATTATAATTTTTAATTTTTAAATTTTAAATACAAGTTATTAGATGGTCTTATCAATTTAGTATAAATCGTTCGATGATTACAATACCAATATTATAAGAGATCGGAATTAATTTTTGTTGTAACTTGGTTGTAAATAAGTATAACAATACTTTATGGCATAGAACAGATTGCTTTTTGTTGTAGCTTGGCTGCAATTAATTTAAGCATGACAATAATCTGGCATAGACAACAACACCCAAAAAAACTGAACCATTATCATATATTTGTTTCAACAGATTGCAACGGTTTTCCGAAATTGTAAGAAGATGTATGCACCCAAATAAGTATCAAGTAGGGCAAACCCTGTGAGAACAAACTTTTCTTTAGCTTTTATTTATTTATTTATTCTCAGTCCGTCAAATATGATAAAACATTGGAAGCAGATGAAAAAAGAAAATGTTTTCTCATGAAAATTTTTTTATAACCCTTTAAATTGCTCTTCCTTCAGAACAGTAAGAACGTACGGGTATGTTTGATTTTATTTTTTGTTTTTATGTTTTCAAAATAATTTTATTAACTTGTTTTCAGAAAAAAGTTTTGAAAATTGAGAAAAAAAACCCGTTTAAATAGAAATTGTTTTCTCGAAGTGTAGTGTTTTTATTTTTCCATCAAAGTTATCGTAAAACTAATAATGGAAAGGGTTTTTTCTTAAGATATTCGCTTCATTTTCTCTCAGTTATAAAAGATAAAATCCCTGAACATCTAAAAAAATATATTCTACTTTTTAGTGTTTCATAACATGTTCTGTTTGTTAAATTTTTAAATAATAGATGAAAATAATGGGATTAAACAATTTTTTTCTTTTCTAGAAACAGAGAGCTATTTTTCAAGACATAATTGAAACAGGCGTTGTCCTTATCCTGTAAGGTTTTGGCAGCAAATAAAGAGGAAGTATATCTGGACTGTAGTAACCAAAAACATTAAAGATGTCTATATGCTCTCTTCTATAACTATGGCATGTTTACAACAACCATTAGTTTTTTTTTTTTTTTTTACCGATAACCATTAGAGTTATATGGGCAAAAGAATGGAATATTTCTCCCAGAAAGGTTAAAGAATGAGATTTTTTCAATATTCATGATCAGGCAACCAGGCCTACAAAAAATGCCACTTACGATGACCTTCCTTTCGAGCTGCATTCGTCTTCAGACTAATAAAAATAAAACGCAACGAACAAAAAGATATTGTAAAGCCGATGTCCTCACTGTCAGCTAGTGTGCTGTCATAGATAGCGTAACAACCACTCCAGACTCTGTTGTGGGAAGAAGATAGTTTTAAGTTCCTTCACATTAATTAACATAATACCAGCAATATAATAAATGAAATGAAAATAAATAATATGCCATGTCAAATTACTTATAGCGTAGGGCTTTTCTCTCGTCATACATACCAAAGGTTGTGACCTCAAAAATAACAAAAAGATGATGAAAGAAGTTTGACTAATAAATGATAAACTTCCATACCTCTATACATCTATGCAAATTCTCATCTTTTGATCTCACGTGGATCTGCAAAAGCATGAGATTAATTGTCTACATGATTTCCTAATTGTTCTCATACCGGAAGGACTATAACACATTAGAAACAACCCATACAAACGAAAAGGTGAAAATTTAGCATTCAGAAGTGGTACAGACAAACTATACAGTACAGGTTTCAGATGTTATTACATTTTCAGTGTAAAGCTGTGAACCATGCAAACAATGTCATGCTTCAGCTTTGTCACAAACAAATTTGTGAATTGTGACCGGGGGGTCCTGTTTTCTCTATACCTTATTTTTTAGTTAAATTTATGCACAAAAGCATTGAGGTAGAACCAAAGGAAACTAGAATAGTTGGGGCATGTCATGCCCTGCCCACCATATTTATAATTAGCCGTGCAGCATCGATCAAATTATGTTTAACCATTGCCTTCAAGCATTAAAGAATCAATTAGAGCATCTTTCTATACTGTACTGAGATAAATATTACCCCATTGACTTTGTGGGATGCATTTTCATTGACTTCTAAGCAACCCAGGATTACAAGTGCAGCAGCAACTGTTGAGGGCCAGTAGCACGGCTGCTCTTGAGCTGAAAGTGCCAGCACTGCTAGAAACTTGACCCTCTTCTCTACTTTTGCATCAGCTCTAGCAGCTTTTAGGTAGAACCTGCAAGATGATACGGAGCTGAAATAAATATAAATTCAAGGCTTTGCTAATAATACCCTCTACATTGAATTATGAATTATAACTGGCTAGAAAACCATGTATTTCAGATAACACAGTTGCTGAGAATGTAAAGAAAAATTTATACCACAAGAAATTGTAGATGGTGGGAAGAAAACATTGGAAGCTGAGCACCTCCTGCACCACCCATTCCATAGCCACCACTTCACATCTACTATACACAGTACTTCCTATGTAGAAATTCTTCTGCCGCACGCTACAATGCCCAACAAATCGCTTTAAATTTGCTTAGCACAAAAATCAAATATAAAAGAACACAAGTTAATCTCCATATGACGTCTCTACTTCAATTTCAGCCAACTAAATATCATTTTTTTTCTTGTCCTTAACCTCAGGGATTCTATAGCCAATCACTTCGCCAGCAGGCCGCCGAAATCATTATGGTAAAATAACTCGTTACCCCTTTGACATCTGAAATGCAAGGAAAAAGTCAAATGGTTAAATACTTTACCTGTTATGGGGCTGGTTTTCTTCGATCCTGGTAGCCAATGTGAGGCAGGCTATTCCAACTATTTGAAGGTTCCTTTTGGTTTTGAAGTATCCTTTGCTTAGGAACCGGTCAAGAAGGCTGACTCCAAGAAACATCGTCTCTTGCCGAAGCTCTTTTCGACAAGATTGCTGCCCATTTTAAGCCAATTGCACATATCAAGAAATTTTAACAAAATCGACAAGCAATTTAAATTTTAATATGATTCAATAACCACGAGCTTCAGGATTACCAGTTCCAGTATCCTCGGCTAGAACAGAACATAGCTAAAGGCAAGGGTCTGCAAACCATTTTCTTTTCTAATAATTAGTGAATGACATTATTTGAGCATGTATGACTTTATGTACTATAAAGTTGAGGCGAAAAAAGTTATGCATCCGGAAGATAAATATCAATGGGAGAATTAAAAAGTATTACAAGTGAGCACCATAAATTAAAGATACTTATTATGATTGATTAAAAATTTTAAAATTGTTTTGAAGGGTCTATAGACTATTTTTTTACTGCCAAGACTCCCCTTTAGGACTTTAAGAACACAACAATTTTTTAAGTTTCATCTCTATGTTCTTCAAAAATAATTTTAAAAGTTAAAGGTCCTTAATAATAAATATTTTAAATTTGTGGTCCTTAACTGTAATTTTTCCAAGATCAAAAACCCTTCAATTAATTTTTCGAAAGATATTATACTTGACATAATGATGATAATAATGATAATAATAGTATCAAGTAAACTAATTAGATTAAAAATTATTTATAATAATTAAATTATTTAATTTTTTTAATTTAATGGTAGTTATTTTAATAAAAATAAATTAAAAAATTAATTTAAAATTACTTAAGTATTCACAAATTAATTATCTAATAAAAGCATAGCATGTTATTATTTTGAAAAGAAAATTGTGTGTTGTTGGATTATAAAAATAAAATAGTTTCTCTAATTATTCTTTTATTAGAATAACATATTGTAAAGTCGTGTTTAATTTTTAGAAATTTTAAAAGTCCATTAACAGTTGAAGTTGAGAGATGTAGTTAGTAAGTTACAACTGACATTTATGTGTACTAGACAAGCGGCGAGACTCATGCCATGAACAACCATGTTACTTTGTGTGCTGAGAGGATGACAAAACTACCCCGCTCACGTGTAATGGTCTCTTTCCGGTCTTCATCGAAGCAACGCCAATTGGCCAAACGCAACAAAGCAATGCCGTCCTGGGAGAACTCGAAACTCTAAACTACCAACACGAATACGAGAAAGAGAATTGCATGCATGACGTTTACCACTTACGAGCGTGAGAGCATGCTAGGGGCACAGCCGTCCGCAAAAATCTAACGATTGGAATTTCGAAGGAACAGTTGATCGACGAAGAGTCGTAGTGTAGAGAATATATACTCTCTCTTAACAGAATTAAGCTTGCTTTGCCCTACTTTTGTTTGCGCTATTCGAAACTAACTCTATCAGGCAACTGAGGCAGAGCTTAATAGCTGGCCAAGTGAATCAGAGGGGTTCTCTATTTTATTCAATCATGGAGATTAGTTAATTGAATAACAACGAAAAACAACAATAAAAGCGTTATCATAGTGACTTCGAAATTAGACTAACCTCAACCATCCAGTGAATTATTTGCGAGCGTTGCTGAAGAACGAGCTTGCCGTATTCGGTGGTTCTGGAGCAATACTTCTCAGCATAATTGCACAAAAGCTCTTGCCTCCGTTCTCTCTCTCGGAGCATTTGGTAGCTGTCTTCATCCTCCACATCATCAAACCTCAAAAACTAAAATCAAATTCACCACACGGCTGAGCATCCCAAATTGTTATGAGAAATAGACGGAGTTCTTAAGAGAACAGATAAATCCAATCACGATTCTAAACTGCCATTCTAGATTCATTTTAGTAGAGTGATAGTTAAAAATTACAAAAACATTGGAGTCTCAATTATGGCCTAATGCCTTATTTTCGTTTGCAGACCGCAAATTTTAATGCCAATCATTACTTAAGAAAACATACGTCTGGTTGATGTGAGGTATCATCCCCGACGCATGGAGCAGCTCCAGTATCTGGTGAAGTCAATCTCGAAAATTCATTGTTGTACTGAATGAACAAAGAAAATGTTGGTGAAGGAGTTTCTCCAACGGAGCCCTCTGAGAATTGACTTCCAGAATCAGTGAAGTAATCTGAAATTTCTATCTCTGAGCATTCAGGGAAGATCTCTGAATAGAGATCAGAAAATGTGGTCTCCTGACTTGAAGAGTGCTCTGAGACGTCCTCGTACGACAATTGCTCTGTGCAAGCAAGATCAGAATAGTCGAGAAAATGATTTGATCCCTGTTGTATGCTCGATTGTGGATTTAACTCAATCCTATTCGCATCAGCATGATGATTTCCGGAAATTTGAGAGAACTCAAATTCAGATGATCCGTTTTCCTTTCCTCTGATGGTCTCCTCGCCTTGTTTCCCGAACATCTCATGAACACCACTGCCAGCTGAAACGACAACGTTTCCAGCAATCTCGGACGAGATTTTAAGATTCACGGTGTCGGACATGGAGTTTCCACCGGAACATTGCTCTTCGCAAGTAGTCTCGGATTTCGTACAAGTTTCGGAAACTTCATTTATTGCGATTATTTTCACATTCTTACTTTCTTTTCCTCTCCGGAACTTAAAAACCAAACTCTTCTGTTTACCAACTCCAGAATTCGAGTCCACACACGAAGACTCAGACACGTCAACTTCACTGTCCTTCTGCTCCTCAGATCTCCGACTTCTCCACAACTCATCGCATTGATCCTGCCGAACACCTCCAACTTCGCTGACTATTTTCTTCCTGGTATTCGACCTTCCTTTACTTTCAAATTCAACCGATATTCTGGTCGAATTGCACGAAACTTCACCATTGAAGTGCGAGCCAGAGCTCGAGTCCACTGAAACCGCGGGAACGCCAGGATTCTCTCCTGAAACTTTGATTTTCTTAGAATCAAGCAGGACCGGAGAGACCTGAAATCTTCTCCGGCGAAGTAGCTTAGACCGGAGCTTCTTCATGATGCAAGGAGGTGGTTCCGGTTCAAGCTTCCGTTTCAATCTGCTCGATCTAATCGTCATTGCTGTTTGGCTTCCGAGAATCGCAGAGAAAATTAGTGGTACTGAATGCTATGGTCCAATTTGGAGCGAGAGGGAGCGAGAATAACGGTTATGGGAGTTGAGGCTGGCTTTGGTGAAGCGTGGGGGAAAATGGGGGAGAGTATCTATATGGTACGGTAGTCCTAGCAGGCATTTTTCTTGCTCACTTTACAGACATGTAGACGAGCTCATTTTCAATGACAAAATTGATTTAAAATAAAAGTGCTATAATGGAAAAATAATAGTTTTACTCAAATCATCAGCCAGCAATATTGTAAAAAAATTTATCGAAAAAAATTATGAAATTAGTTCTTCATTTTTTATGATGTGTGACAATTTGATTATTCAAAATAAATTGTGATAAATTAATTTTTTTTATAAATTTAAATTTATAAAAAAAAGCAACCAATTCCATCCGTTTGCATTAATAAAGAACTGATTTTATATAAAATAAAATTATGAGAATTAATTTATTACAATAAATTTATTATAGATTAAATTATCACAAAGTGTAAAAGTGAAGAATTAATTTGATAATTTTCTCAAATTATAATTAAATACATAAATCTAAAATGCTTATTACAAAGGATTTTCAAATTATTTTAAAGGATCTAAAAATCAATTTTTTTTTCCTTTACTTTAAAAGACTCTAAGCTTGGGTTTTAGGATGCCATGAACCCTTTTATCATGTTTTCAAAAGCTCTAGGATAGAGTCTTTTAGAGTAAAAAAATATTTGATTACTAAGTTCTTTAGAATAATTTTAAAATTTAAACTCCTTCATATATAACAAATATTTTGCACTTAAAATCCTTAACTATAATTTTCCCAAAAAACTGGCATTGTAATGTAACTCTACTATAATAAAAGTAAAATGAACAAAAATGCCAATAAAACCATTTTTAAATATATTTTCTCAATTATATTTAATGCCAATATGTTTTTACATAGCTTTTTAATCAATCCTATAGTGTTTTATTTATAATTAAATTTTTAGAGAGAGTTCAATTTCTTAAGATTCAGTATTTTGTCATTAAGTTTATTTAAAATGTGAGTAAAATCATTTTTATTATAATACTAACAAATGTTGAAATAATTTGACAGTGAAAAAAGTAATTTATTCAGTTATTAAACTCTTTACAAAAAGGAAGTTTATGAAGTAATTCTTATGATTTATAATTTTTTTTATAATGGATAAGTTATCAATTAATATTATCATCCATTTCATTAACAAACTCTTTCAGTGCTAAATTGAGTTGGGATCCTCTTCAGTAGTATTGGAGGGAATTTCTCCAACAGGGGCCTCAATTTTTTATAAAATATATTTTTTTAAAATACAAAATAATTTTTTTATAAATAAAAATATATTAATATTATAGATTATTTTTTAAATAAAAAATAATATCTAGTTAAAAAATAATATACTCTAATATATACAAAATAACTGTAAGGTGTTTTAAACAATTCAATCATTTTATTTCTCCAACTAAATATCATTTTCTATAAAAAAAAATATTTATATATATATATATATATATTTATAACAAAAATATTTTGCAATTTTTAGAAATATATTTTATAAAAAATTGAGCACCCACCCTTACTGGAGAAAATCCCTAGGATCCAAAGTCTGCTAGATCATGAAGCCATGAAGGGCAAAAAGATATGAGCATGACTCATCTTAGCAATGGATTTGAAGGAGTGGGAAGGATTGTAGATATTACACTTCCAACAAAATCAATTTCATGGTTATGGGTCAAAAGATTTAAATATGACTTACATGTTTTTGTGACCCACTTAGTGAAAATGTACTTTGTGACTCTCACTTTAAGTAAAGATGAAAATTTAGATTTAATTATTAATTGAATTGAGTATGTGTTGACGTTTCTAGAAATATATGGAGGAATAAAGGCAATTTTACATACAGTCTATGTTCTTCCACATTTGAATATTCTCTAGTCAAATTATTTTGGAATTTATATTTAAATCTTAAGACATAATTTAGTAAAAAAATTCAAATTTTGGAAAATTCGGTCAATTTCTCAATATGTTTACTCAATGTAATTATAAATGTGTGATTGATTCTATTTTGAATTTATTTTACTAGTAGATTTTTTAAAAGTGATGTAATTAAGAAGTAGAAAAATTCAAATTTTGGAAAGTTCGGTCAAGTTCTCCATATCTTTAATCAATTTAACAATAAGTGTTTGCTTTATTCTATCTTGAATTTATTTTATTAGTAAATATTTAGAAAGTGTTATAATAAAAAAAAGTAGAGATTGCCTTGGTTTTTCATTCAAAGAAAAAGTACAGACTGTTTGGTCCATTCATTAAACTAGTTTTTTTGTGTCATCAAAAAGTATTTTTTAAGAAAAATAATTTTTATAAATTTCATTAGTTTTTAACCAATCTTTTAAAACAATATTTTTATTTTCAAATTACTATAAATTATATGTTCGGAGAAACTTTGACAATCAATTCCTTGAATCAAAGTGTCATTTTAAATATTTATTATACCAATCTTTTTCATTATTTTATTAATTGAAATAAAAAAATATAATTGCCATATAAAATTAATTATAAAATATAAAATATTTTAAAGACAAGTATAATAAATATATAATTAAAATTTTTAATTATAAAAAACAGAAAAAAGGGAGCAAGAATGATAAAAGGACGAAGTTAAATAACAATGTCATTTTTAATTTTTGAACAAGAATATTCTTGTTAAAAAAACATTCGTTTTTTGCTTTTGCATTTGTTCAAAGAATAATAATTATTTTCTTCTTTTTAACAATAAAAAATTAGATTATACGCTACATACTAGATCTACTTACAAACAATTATAATTTTAAATACACACACACACACACACACATATATATATATAACAAAAAAAAATAGAAGAACCAAAGAAAAAAGTAAAAGTAAGCGCCATCATAAATTTTAAAATCATAAAAACTAAGTTCATAACTTGACCTAAAAAAAATCCTTTACATTTTCAATATATGAGAATGATTATTTGCAAGTTGCAACATTCTGCTTGTTTCTCTTTCTCACGCTTTAAATGTTCAAATTCTGTTTTGGTGATCTATTTTTGCTGTTTTAGAAATAATGGGACATTTATCATATTTGTGTTAGGTCACATTATCTATCTTTGTTAAATATGTGATGATAAATTTAATGTGAGGACAATATTTATGAAGCAATTTAGTGAACTAAACTAGAATATTAAAAATTTAAGAGATCAAATTAAGACAAAATATATTCTTTTAAACCAAAATATTATCTCACTCTAATAAGATTAGTATTGCAACCCAAGATCCCTTAAAACAGTAACCCAAAAAAATTTTGCAACTTAGCCAATGTAAGGACTTCTCCAAATCTCATAAAACGTGTTTTTCCTTTATTTTTATTTTTTTCCCACATTGTGAAACATTTAATGATACGAATATCCTAGATGTTCTTTTTTTTTTTAATAAGAATTAAATTAACATAAGATTAAAACAATCTTGTGGTTAGTAATTACTCGTGATCATCATTTAAAAAGTTCAAGTCTATGTTTTCTTTTTAATCAGATTTTTTTATTTAAATTTTCATTTCATATTTTTTAAGGCAAACCTATTAGGTCAAGTGAACTTTTTTAAGTCATAATTAAATCAATTTGCTACTTAGGTCTTATGATAAATAACATAATTACTTGTCATTATTACTTAAAATATTATATATTGAGAAATTATAAATATAGATAAGTTATTGTATTGACATAAATCATTTAAATAAGAGGTATTACTTTTTTTTTTTTTATCAAGATGTCACTTGCACTAAGTTTTCATTAAATAATAAGTTTTTCATATTAAAAAAAAATATTAATGACATTTTGTGCTTAGGTCAGGTTAAAAGCTTGAATATAGCCTATTTTATGAAACAAGTATTTTCAATTAAGCTTTTTGTGTTTACAAGTTTTTTTTCTTTGCTAGGTAAATTTTTTTAATTATGATAAGATTTAGCAATCTCTACTATAGGGTCCAAAAACTAAAAAAAAGTAATAGTTATAAATAATAGAATGGAAAAAGTCCAATAATGACAAAAAAAGAAAGACAAGTCCACGGAGGTCCACAACATGCTACACAACACTAATATAAGACTAGTGAGGTACTTTAAAAAGTGAGCATAGATTTCCATAAAGGTGAATGTCACAATAAGCTAGGTGATGATCATGAATTAACTGGGAACGTCTACTTGAAATAGATGTGATTTTTTTTTTCCTTTTAGCCTTGGACTTCAATGAATATGAGTTAAGTATGAATGCAGATTTTAGTCAAGACAAAATGTAAGGGTGGAATGGAAATGAAGTAAAGGCACAAAAAGCACAGAATTAGAATTAAATTGATAACTAGCAAAAACTCTACAATGACAAGTATATTAGTTGTTCAAGTAATAAAAATGAGTATATAAGTGTCATACCTACAAGAAAGAGGTTATCTTATATATACAAAAAGAGTAAACCTAGCCAGAAAGGGAAAAATATTCCTACACTCTAATGAACAATACGTACCAGTGTTTCATGTTTCCCTAGTCAGTAATCATAATGGACCAAATGTTAAGGTAAATGATGAGAGTACCCTAAAGACTAAAAAATAAGACTTAATTGTGGCTGCTCTAACACAAACTCATAAAATAGGAAAGATAAACTAGATCATAAAGATATCAAGCTCTTGGGGTCTATTTGATTCGGTAAAATATCTCTAAATAAATGGGAACAAGAATGAGAATACAATGAGAAAGTTTATTAGTGCATTTGGTTGCCTGTGAAAAAGAATGAAAAAGTCAATAATGTTTTGTTTGGTATGGAGAATGAAGAGTGGAAAGGAAATGAGTGGGAAGGAAGTTACCATTACACCCCTGAGATCAGACAAAAAGGATTAAATCAACAAGATATTTTTGTAAGCCACTTCTCCCATTATGATTAATAACGAAGAAAATGCATGATTGTTCTTGTTTGAGTTTAGCCACTGTTCGCGCTTCCCTCTTCTTTGCCCTTCATCATCGTCCTTCGTTCTGGTTAGTTGGAAGTGGTAGATCAATGTGTGTTCAAGCTAGTCATCCCATATAAACTTCTTCTAATTGCTTCTCAGCATTTGCATCTAGCTACTACAGATATATATGTCTATGGTAGGATTGGTTGCTCCAATGCATCATCTTTGCTATGGAAAGACAAGATTCAAATATGGAGTAGGGTGTGTATGTGTTTTGATAATATGTCATACAAAATGGGGCATTTTTAGCAGAATTTCTCTTTTCCTAAAGACTACCATCTTTTTATTTGTTTTATTTTGGGAAGCAGATTGCTTTTATTGTGGGAGAGTGCTTCCAGAAGTTATGGCTTTCCACCGTGAATTTGTGAACCAAACATAACAATGAGATTCTCATTCTCATTTCTTTGAGTATTTTCTGTGAACTAAACAACACCTTTGTGGATGACTAAGTTTTTTAATATATAGCTTATTAGTTCGAATTGGAAGGGTTTAATCTAATGTTGTTCATCTTTTAGAATTGTCTCCCCTAAGCCAACCCTATGTGCATTAAGACTTGTAACCTAAGCTCTAAGACATTAGCTTTACTAAATGCACATCTCCTTGTTATTAAGGCCATAACTCTCGCTTTCATTAAGATTGATGACAATGTGCTAGCACAAAGTCCTATCCTAAAGGCTAGATTTATTCATAATTCATCATTTTATTTTTGTCTAAAATTAGAGTTGAGCTCAAAATCAAATTGCATCAGCCTAAAAAATTTCTAAATTTAAAATGAATTCATATAGTCATTGGGAAAATAATATAAATTGTGATTAATTTAAACATAAGAAGTGAGATTAATTTCCTAAGGTAATTATTCTTATTGGATAATGTGAGATGAGACATTAAAAATTGCTTCTAATATTATTATAAAAAAATTGAATTCATTTACTTGATCTATAGGTTCCAATACCACTGCTATAGAGATTAGTATAATGGTGAATTTATTTAATCAAGTAAGCAATAAATCCTTAAACTTGAAAAGGGATGTAACTCAAGTAAAAACTAGGGGTGGATTGATTATATTAAGGTAAGTTAATATTGTAGCTAGGAGTTTTAGTAAAACATATAGTGCATACACATATACATGGTTTGTCTATTATGGTTAATGATAGTGTTTCAATAGAATTAATAAAGGGTATTAAGTTAGCTCATATGTGTCCTATTCTTTCCTATTGCTTTTTTGCAGATGATTTTATTTTTATCATGAAAGCAAAGTAAGACAATTGTAAAGAGCTTAAGAGAATCCTATTTGTCTATGGGACTGTTTCAGGCCAAAAGATGTACTTTGAGAAATCCAATGTATTTTTCTCAAAGAATACTCTAATTGAAATACAAAAAGAGATGTGTGGAATTCTTAACATTGCCAAAGCTAAAACCCCAATGAAATATCTAGGCTTGCCAACTCTTTAAGGCTCTAAAGTTACTACATTAGCTGGAATTTATGATAGGGTCAAGTATAAAATCCAAGGATGGAAGAAAGGAGCTTTCTTTCAAGCTAGCAGGGAAACACTTTGATGAGCATCAAGTTGATCAAGAGGCTAACTTAGGCCAAGGAGTTTCATTTGGGCCAATTACACATTCTATGGGTAAGAAGATTTAGGCCTTACTTATTCAATAACTCAAAGTGGAATTAGATCACTTAAAGTCCAAGCCCAACCTCTATATGGAGCCTAAGTTTAAGTAAAGCAATGAATGTAATGTGGAAAGCCAACATGCATTATGAAAGTTGAAATAAATAATCTGATCATTAGTTAAAATCTAAGTTAGGTAAGCTATATTGGATTGAAAATCTAAGTTTAGTGTAATTCTATACATGTTTTATTCCACATTAGGTGAGTAATTAGCTAAAACTTAGACTTATGTCAAGAGGGTTGTTCTTGACTATAAATTTGAAACCCATCAATGAAAAATGCAACCTTAAATACTTTGAAAATTGGCCTAGCCTCTTATGTGCAAATTTCTTATCTAAGTTTTCTAAACTTAGTGACGAAATTATCCCTAATTCTTATTTTCTAAACTTAGTGACGAAATTATCCCTAATTCTTATTACTCTCCTTTTTTTTTTTTTAGAGTGTAACAAATCAAACCTAGTGTTTTTAAGTATGGTATGCAAATGTATCATTCAAGAGTGCGAGCAATTTTATCTTATCCTTTTTTTTTTTATGTACTTGTGCTCTGGGATTGTTAAATATAAACCTCATGAAAGCATATCATTTTGCTATTAGAGCTTAAGTTGAGAGTGGGTAGAGAGAGAAACACTTACTGATAAGAGAGAAAAACATCTAAGAAGAGTGTTTAGAGTGAAATATGGCAAAAAAAACCCTTCCAATGTTCCAAGAAGACTTTCTTTGGAACGAGCTCAAATTATGGGTATACAACAAAGTCAACAAGAAATGAGAGAGTAGTTGATTCATCTAGAGTAGACAATCTTAAGATTGACTGTTCAATAACATCCACAATGACATAATCATTAAACTTCCATTGATTCTGATCATGATGAAAAAACGAATGATGAAGTTAATGCACATAGACAAAGGAAGCAACAACATAACTTAGGAAACAACATTAAATTAAAGATTCTATCATTCAAAAGTACTAGCTTACCAAAAGAGTACCTAAAGTGGGTGCAACAAGTGAAGAAAGTGTTCAAGTACCATGTTCATTCTGACGTTAAAAAATGCAAACTAGTTACCCTTGAATTTACTAATTATGCAAATCTATAGTGTGAGAATTTGAAATCAAAATGAAGAAGAGATGGAGAATAGGAGATCAAGAGTTGAATGCTTATGAAAAGACTTATGAAAATGCACTTTACTCCTGAATATTACAAGTAGGAGTTGTACATTCGATTGCAAACTCTTAGACAAGAGGCATTGTGTATTAAGGATTATGTTAATAAGTTTAAAATGTTGATGATAAGATGTGAGATACAAGAGCCTCAGGAACATTTTATTGCAAGGTTTTTGGGAGGCTTAAATAAAGAAATTGATGATGCAAAGGAATTACAGCTTTATGTAACACGTGAGGATGTAATTAAGCTTATTGTTAGGGTAGGAAGATACGTAAGAGAGGTGCAACTAAACTAGGAAGTTCACAATCTACTAGTTTCAAGGTAATAAATTTAACCTATTTATCATTAAAGGATGTCTTAAAATGGGATCAATGGGGAAAGGGAAAGACAAGCTTTGGTAACCATGTTGATTCATCTAAAGGAAAGGACAAGGTTGATGATACAAAGAACTCAAAGAAGAGTTAGGAGATTAAGTGTTTTAAATGTATTAGTTTTAGACACATTGCTCCTGAATGTCCAAATTAAAGAATGATGATTGTTTTAAGAGTACAAGGGGAAGTTGAAAGTGAAGATGAAATAGAAACTGAACAAGGAGAAGATGAGCACACTAAAGAGTAAGCATAAGAAGGATAGTTACTTGTAGTTTGGTGAATTTTGAACTCACAAGCTAAGGTAGATGATGATCAATGTAAGAACATATTCCATATTAAATGTACCATTAGAGGAAAGGTTTGTAGTGTTATTATTAGTAGAGGAAGTTGTACTAATGTTGCTTTAACAACATTAGTGGAGAAATTAAACTTAAAGACCATAAAACACCCTCGTCCATACATGCTTCAATAGTTGAATGATCAAGCAGAAATTCAAGTCACTAAGCAAGTTTAGGTACCATTTTCTATTGGGAAGTCATATAAAGATGAAGTAGTATGTGATGTGGTGCGAATGAATGCTAATAATTTATTTCTGGGAAGACCTGGCAATATGATAGCAGAGCTGTGTATGATAGGTTCAAAAACACATATTCTATTATCAAGGATGGAAGGAAGATTGTCATAGAACCTCTTAGTCCTCAACAAGTTCTAAAAGATCAAATAGTGAAGAAGATAAAAAAAGAGAACTTATTTGTAACCATAGGAGAATACGAGAGAGCTCTATGCTCATTAATCCTATATTGATGTTAATAGTGAAGAAAGCTATGTTAATTGAGGTAGTGTCTATACCTCCAATGATTAAAAAGTTGATAAAATAATTCATTAACTTGTTTCCATATGAGTTACCAAATGGATTACCACCAATTAGAGGGATTGAGCATCAAATTGATCTCATTCCAGGTGCTACTTTACCAAATAGACCAGCTTACTGGTACAATCAAAAGGAAGCTAAAAAGTTACAACGCCAAGTAAATGAGTTACTAGTTAAAGACTTTATGAGACAGATAATAAGCCCTTGTTTAGTACCAGCATTACTAGTGCCAAAGAAAGATAGGACTGTGAGAATATGTATGGACAGCCAGGCCATAAACAAGATCACAATAAAGTATCAGTATCCTATCCTAGGCTTGATGACATGCTTAATGATCTACATAGCTCTACAATCTTTTCGAAGATTGATCTCAATAGTGGGTATCATTAGATTCGAATGAAGGAAGGGGATAAGGATGAGTAGAAGACAACTTTTAAAACCAAGTATAGGTTGTATGAGTGGATGTTTGATGAATCATGTCCTACAGAATTTTATTAGAGATTTTGTTATGGTTTATTTTAATGATATTTTGATTTATAACAATGGTCAGGAAGAACATATAGAGCACCTGAGGAGAGTCTTTGAAGTACTACAAAAACAAAAATTAATTGGCAATCTCAAAAAGTGTCAATTCTGTGAAGATCAAGTTATTTTTCTTGGGTTTGGGATTAGTCAATTTGGAGTTAAAGTGTTGGCCTAGGCAATTGATTCTACATAAAGTTGATCCAGAGAAAGTTAGACTATTAAGAAATAGCCTATTCCTACAAATATTTCTAAGGTGAGAAGTTTGCATGGGTTAGCATCCTTTTATAGAAGATTTGTGTAGAATTTTAGTATTATTCATGCGCCTTTGATTGATTACATCAAAGGAAGTGGTGACTTTAAATAGAGTGAGACTACCTAGGGAAGTTTTGAAAACATTAAAGACAAGTTATGTTCAGCACCAATTCTCACACTCCCTAATTTATTTAAAACTTTTAAGATTAAGTGTGATGCATCAAATGTAAGAATTATAGCAGTTTTTAACAAGAGAAGCATCTTATTGCCTATTTCAATGAGAAGTTGAATGGAGCAACTCTAAATTATTTAATTTATGAAAAGGAGTTTTGTGCATTGGTTAAAACCTTACAAAATTGGGAACACTACTTATTTCTCAAAGAGTTTATTATTCACACAGACCATAAGTCATTGATGTACTTGAAAGGGCAAGCCAAATTGAGCAAGAGACATGCTAAATGGGTAGAGTTTCTTGAGACTTTTCCTTATGTGACCAAATATAAAAAGGGAACTACTAATGTGGTTGTAGATGCATTGTCTCGAAGGCATGCTTTAATCTCATTGCTGAATATAAAACATGTGGGATTTGAATTAATGAAAGGCCAATTTGTAGAAGATCCTGATTTTTCTTATATATACTTGGCATGCAAAAAAAGTGCTACTGATGGTTTCTATAAGCATGAGGGATTCTTGTTCAAAGGTTTTAAACTTTGTATAACTAATTGCTCAATCAGAGAATTATAGGTAGAAGAAGTATATAAAAGAGGTTTGGCATGACACTTTCATAATAAAAGATATTAGAGATAATCAAATAACACTTCTATTAGCCAAGGATAATCAAAGATGTACATCGAGTGGCGGAGCAATGTGTAACTTGTAAGAAGGAAAAGAGCAGGGAGGCTACACATGGTTTGTATATATCATTGTTGGTTCCTAATTAGCCATGGATTAACTTGAGCATGGATTTTATGCTTAGGTTACCAAAGACTCAGAGGGGTAAAGATTCAGTTATGGTAGTTATGGATCGATTTTCAAAGATGTCACACTTCGTTTCCTATCACAAAACTGATTATGCTTCTCATATAGCTAATTTGTTCTTTCGAAAAATTGTAAAATTACATGGCATTCCAATTAGCATTGTATTAGACCAAGATGCCAATTTTCTGAGTTATTTCTAGAAAACATAGTGAAAAAAGCTTAGAACAAGATTGCTTTTCAATACAACCTATCATCTGCAAACCGATAGACAAACTGAGGTAGTGAATAAAACACTTTCTTTCTTACTTAGAGTTATTATTAATAAACATATGAAGAATTAGGATGAATGCTTACTATTTGTTGAGTTTGCATACAACAAAAGTGTTCATAGTACTACTAAGCATTCTCTTTTTGAAATGGTTTATAGGTTTAATCCTATCACACTGCTTAATTTAGTATCATTGCCCTTAAGGTACAAATTATGCATGGATGAAAAGAAGAAGGTTGAAATGATTAAACCTTTGTATTAAAATGTGAAACACTAAATTGAAAAGAATGCAGCTTATGAAAAAGCAGTAACCATGGGAAAGAAGCAAGTACTATTCATGTTGGGTGCTATGGTATGGATTTATCTTAGGAATGAGAGGTTTCCCAGCAAAAGGAAGTCAAAATTGATGCCTAGAGTAGAGGGTCCATTCAAGATTCTAGATAAAATAAATCACAATGGTTACAAGATTGACTTACCAGGAGATTACAATGTTTCAACTACATTCAATGTTAGACATTTGACGCTATACTTGGATGACAATGAAGAATTGGATTAGAGAACAAATCCTTTTGAACTTGAGAGGAATGATGGCATCAAGTTGATCAAAAGGTTGACTTGGGCCAAAGAGTTTGGGCCAATTATATGTTCTATGGGTAAGAAGATTCAGGTTTTACTTATTCAACAACTCAAAGTGGAATCAGATCACTTAGAGTCTAAGCCCAACTTCTATATGTAACCCAAGTTCAAGTGGGCAATTTTATGCATTTTTTTCCCAAATTAGATAATTAATTAAGTGAAACTTGGACTCATGCTATGAAAGTTGACTTGGCTATAAATTCAAACCCTATCTATGAGA
Organism: Delonix regia; assembly: GCA_037074485.1. Taxonomy (NCBI): domain Eukaryota; kingdom Viridiplantae; phylum Streptophyta; class Magnoliopsida; order Fabales; family Fabaceae; genus Delonix; species Delonix regia. The sequence continues at coordinate 32,473,117 of CM073457.1, forward strand.
AAAGCAACATTGAATGCTCTAAAAATTGGCCTAGCCTCTTATGTGCAAATTTCTTATCTAAATTTTCTAAACTTAATGGTGAAATTATCTCTGATTCTTATCACTATCCTTTTTTTATTCTAGACTTTAACGAATCAAACCTGGTGTTCTTAATGTAATATGCAAACTTATTATTCGAGAATGCTAGTTATCTTGTTTTTATTTTATTATTTACTTGTTTTGGGATTGTTCAATTTGAACCTCCTGAAAAGCACATCACACTAATTAAATCTATAGCAAATGCGATACCTACCATCCTTATGTGATGTTTCTCCTATCAAAGAAAACATGTATGGACTTACATAGTATGATAGCTAATTTTTAGTGGGGACAAGAGGAAAGGAAGGAAAAATCCATTGGCTCTCGTGGAAAGAGCTATCCATCGCCAAAAAAGACAGTAGCCTTAGATTTAAAGACTTTTATAGTTTCAATATTGCATTATTAGCTAAAATGGGCTGGAGGATGCTTACTTCACCTAATGAGATATGGGTTAGAGTGCTAAAAAGGATATAATTCCTTGATGTTGACTTTCTTCATACCAAAAAAAGGGCTAAAGCATCTTGGGATGGTCAAGCATTCTAATAGGGAAAAATTTATTGACTGAAAACTTATGTTAAGTGGTAGAAGGTGGAACCAAGATCAATGTTTGGAAGGATCCTTGGATTCTTGAGTTAAAGAGTTTCACTTTGCAATCACAGTGACTAGTAGTAGAATTAAAGCACTTGGAAGTAGCTAGCTGCATTGACAATGGAATGTGGAACCTAAGTATCGTTGAGCTTGGATATTTGATGAAGAGAACACTGCCATTCTTAAAATTCCAATACCTCAGGTTGTGATGGAAGAAAAAATTTGTTAGACATCTAATAAAAATGAAATCTACACTGTCAAAAGAGGATACCACATGTCGTGTAAAAAAATGGATCAGGAACTTAATTAAAGAGGAAGCACTTTAGTTGGTACTCCTAATATGTTGTGGAAAACAATATGGTCCCTGAAAGTCCCCCCAAGATTTCCCACTTTCTTTGGAAATGTTGTACATGGGCGATTGCCACAAAAGAAAACCTTTGGAAATGTAAGTGTAATGTATCTCCTATATGCCTATGTTGCTAGAATTGTTTATAAATAATTGAACAGCTACTATTGCTATGTGAAGAAACCAAAAAAGTTTGGTTTGGTTGTCGACTAGCTATGAAGATTAAAGATATGGATATCACGAGAATTGACGCATGGTTTCACTGGATCTTACATGATATTGGTATACAAGATTATGATAAAGCTTTGGTTGCTATTCTAAGTTAGTTTATCTGGAAAGGTTTCTTTGAGTTAGTCTTTGATAACACAGGTTTTGATCCCATTTACACTATTGGTAGAGCTTAAATGAATTTGAAGGATTTTTAGGAAGCCAACTGCTATAGGGTGACACAAGAAGAAAATAATGTTGATCTCTTAACCCAACCACGAGGGCAGCCTCCTCTAGTAGGTGTCTTAAAGGTGAATGTTAATGGTAGCTTCAACCATCCAATACTCAAAGCTAGAATTAGTGTAATCCTCAAGAAATCATGGTGGTAGCGTTCTTGAGATGTATGCCACACCTTGCAAGACTTTTTTTACTTCATTGGCAGAAACTTTGGCTCTTCGATAGAGTGTCATGACAATAGTGGACCATGGTGTCATGGAGGCAATATTTTAAGTCTGATAACAAGAACCTCATGACATTGTAACAAACTATTCTACTTTCCTAAACTGGAGATGCTCTCCTCTAATTGATGACATCAAGAAATTGTGGCAGAGATCTATTGGCTTTCGATTCACATGAATCAGTATAATATTAACAAGGCTGTCGACTGGCTAGCTAAGTCCTCTTTGCAAGGAGTGTGCCCTTATGGTTGGAGTTGTCTCCCCGCCCCCCCCCCCCCCCCAATTTTTCCTTCTTACCAACATCATTGCAGCAAAACATAGTTTTGCGATGAAGTCTGAGACGTGATTGGATACTTGTTGCCTTTTCACTATTTTATGTTTTTTAGTTTCCTTTTGTGTTTGCTATCACTTTATTTTTTTCCTAGCTCTTGTCAATTCTGTTTTGTGGTTTCCTTCTAAACTTTGTTATTAATGGTAACAAAAAAAAGAACGAAAAACTTACTTTGATTTCATAATTGGTGAATCTTGTAAAATCACCTTAAATAAAGTTAAATGCTTGTTTAGCCCTTACATAAAGTATTTTCAATAAACCCAAAGGTCTCAAACCAAAATTTAAACCCAAGAAAAGGAAAAAAAAAAAAAAGTATACTTTTAGCCCCTATATTTTTATTTAATTCTTAATTTGGTTCGTATAGTTCAAAAAATTAATATTCTATTAAATTTTGCTAATATAATTAAATATATGTGATTTATGCAAATGAAAAATAAAAAATGAAATAAAATTAACTCATGTTTATGAAACAATATTGATAAATATAAAATAACAGGGATTAAATTAAAAATCATTTAAATCCTCAGGACTCAGTTGCAAAATTTTAAACTATAAGGACCGGAATAAAAATTAAGTGAAACTATTGGTCAAAAAGTATACTTTTTCCCAACATTAAAGTAACCCAAACTTACGTATGGGCCGGAATGGAAATATGGACTAACCCGATTCACTAGGGTTTTAAAAATCAGAAAACAAAAAATGAAATTACAAAATGAGCTGGGGTTTTGCGACTTAGCAGTATAAAATCTACTGAGCATTGTGCCTTAGTCTTCGCATGAGTAGCTATCAAAATTGAGATCTTCTTGGGCCAGTGAATTGAGGTTTGCATCATCTTCATGCTTCATTTTTGTTGTTTTTTTAATTTTTTACCCCGTGTTTTCTCTGTTAGAATTTGTGCTCCTGTGCTGGCGTGTTTGATTTATGTTTGGATCTGTATTTGGGTTGTGCTTATTGTGGATTGGCAAGCTTTTTGTCTCTGATGAGGAGCAAGTTCAGTAAACTTTCGTTCTTCTGATGAACAATTCATGGAGAATGCTTTTGGAGACCTGAACTGAAGAGACATACTGTAAAGCATTTGCGTTTTTCTGAGATTTATAATTCCAGTTCTTGTTGTTTTCCCATTCTGTAACTGTTGTATTCTTTTCCTATTTTTCTTAAAAACACCTATGTTTCTCAGAGTAGCGTCTTACTTTTTATTCCAATTCTTGAGGAATGCTTTTGGAGATCTGAAACGAGTAGACTTTCTGAGATTGTGTCTCTTAGATTAGTTACTTACTCTTTTCCTCGTCATGGAGAATGCTTTTCGTGACTTGAAACGGAGAGGCATTGAGAAACACTTTTGTTTCTCAGATCAATGCATTACCTTTTTTTTTTAATGCTTCCTTGGAATCGATGTATTTTTCCTGTGGTTTTAAGAGTTTGGAGACCTGGATCCCTAACTTAGGTTTCTAGGACATGGCAGGCGACTGCAAATTGCAATTCTAGTTGACCGAAATGAGAATTCTGTTCCAGTTGTTTACTGAGATACGAGAAATATATCACTCAGGATTTGGGAATTTTAAAATCGTTATGGACTCAGACCATCATGGTTTAGTAAAATGATATTCTGTTTTGTACCGAAGAAGTTGGGTTTGTTTCTGGAAGAAATGTGTCTCCTTTATCATCTGTATTTTTCGTTAATTCTATCCTAGCCGTAATATTTGGTCATACTTTGGGATTCCAGTCTTTTGAGACCTCATTCTTCCTTAAAACTAACAAAAAATTACGTTTAGGATCCAAATTGCCTCTGAGGATGATCAGAAAGTAAATTTTGTGCTGCTGAGTGGCCAATGCGGAAATTTCATGGAGACCTGAACTGAGGAGGCTTCTTGGTCTTTCTTCCTCTCTAAAATCCTTATAACTAAGCAAGCTTAAGTTTTATTTCTTTCTCTCATTGGGCTGGGCTTAAATGTAATTGGCTCCTTCTTGAAAGGGAATATTTGATCTGATTTAACTTCTATTTTATCTCCTCTCTTAGTTTTGAAGTATGTTCTCTCATATGCTGCATTACTTTATTATCAGAACAAGCTCATCTTCTCTTATTTTCTTTATTACACGTCTAGTCTTGTTATCAATTATATGAATGCAAGCCCATATGCAATTAATATAATTATGATTTTTTAGCCTTATTCTTCACAATTCATCTGAAATTTGTTTATATTTTCTTATCTTGTTCTTGGATTCATTCTTTAGTTGGCATGTTCTCTGTCAGGTCAGTTCCTGCTAAACTTGAAGGATTTTCCAACTGAGCATCATTTCCATCCAAAATGAGGTAAAGTTTATTTTTCAATTGGTCATCTTAACTGATTATATTAGATATTTTCAGATTTTTCCTTAATCTCTGACATGTTTTTCTTCTCCATTCTATCTGTTTTCAGCCGACCAATGGAGGAAGATGTAAGTTCTTTTTCTTTTGTTCTTTTGATTATAGCTATTTATATCGCTTCAAGTTATGCTTGACTTATCCCAGCATTAAATGCTTGTTTTGCCTGATATTCATTTTCTTTCTTCTAGTGTATGTTTTACCTTCTCAAAGCACTTTTTGGACGTTGAAATTAGAAGCATTAAATGTTATGATTGAAACCAATCTCCTCTGTTGTTTGTATTTTTCTTTCTCTTTTTCTATCCTTCATTTGGGATTGGTGCGTAAGGACTTTGATCATTATTCTGCAATTCCTTGGATAATGCATAAACATGTCTTTTGAGTACTCCTTGTGTACTGCTCTGTTAATCTTTCTTGCAAGTTAGGATAAGCTCTCAGCTACTGCTTGTGAAAGCAATTTTATTTGATGTTGATATCATATGTGATATGTCAGATAAAATAATACTTTAAACTCCCTTGATTTGAATAAAATAATTGTTTTATGATTTTGTGATTTACATTCAAGCCGAAAGTCAGACATGCGGCCTAAGTTTCAATTATGCTCATTGTTTATAGTGTTCTTGATTTGTACATGTTAGGGACTCTAGAAAATTGTTAGTACGGTTCAACTTGTAATCTGTCTTGGTTTTTACAGGGTGGTAAGAATGAAGAAGAGGAGTTTAACACTGGACCACTATCTGTGCTCATGATGAGTGTTAAGAATAACACACAGGTATGTTTGCTCTAATATAGAACTATGGAGTCCAGGGGACGCTTGGATTATTGAGGTTTTAATCAAATATCTTGCTCATCAGGTGCTGATCAATTGTCGCAACAATAGAAAGCTTCTAGGTCGTGTTAGGGCTTTTGATAGGCACTGCAACATGGTTCTTGAAAATGTCCGGGAAATGTGGACCGAGGCATGTCTTCTTTATCATTAATTTCTTTCCCTTGTACCTATAAATTCATCTAAACCATTCCTGGTTTGTACCTTTCAGGTGCCAAAGACTGGTAAAGGAAAGAAAAAGGCACAGCCAGTTAACAAGGATAGATTCATCAGTAAAATGTTCCTGCGCGGAGATTCTGTCATCATTGTTCTGAGAAACCCCAAATAAGCTATGTTCACTATGTTGGTATTGACATCAACTTGTGGAAGTGATTTGTCTGTAATATTTGCCCTTTTACTATCTTGACGTTAACTAATGTGGTCTTGATGACTAGCCTGATGCCCTTTGTACTTGTTGAGATATTGAGATTTTATCTGGGATACGGGTGATGTACTTTGATCTCAACCCATAAGAACTAGAGAACAAATTCTCAATTGTCTAGTAGGACTACTTATTGCTGGAACTTATGTATGTACATGCCTAATGATTTTATCTGAAAGGGGAGAGACGTGAACATTAGGCTTTTATCCGTGTCATTTCTTTTCAACAGCCCTCTAGTCTGCTTGGTTATTTATTGGTGGGGGGGATAGCTCTCCGTTGCCATATCTGTGGCAAGATTTTGACCATGAATTTAATCCAATCGTGTATATGACATACACGTTTAGTGGCAATGCTTGTAAAGTTATCGTATTTTTTGGTAAATAAAATTTGAAAAAAAAAGTGTTATTTTGATTTGTAACTTATCTAAACTATTGTTTCGATCTCTTGTTTATTTTATTTTTTAAAATAATTTTTTATTACTTAAGTTATTATATTTTATATAAATTAAAGAGATTTAATTCAAAGAATTATATATGGTAATGATTTTTAAAATAAAAAATTAAAAGTGGTAATTTTTAATTATTGAACTACTAAAGTGACAATTTTAGTTATTGGAAGACTTTTAAAATATAAAATAAATGAGATTAAAATAATAATTGAGTAATAAGTCAAAAATTTAAATGATTTCTTAATAAAATTTTACACAAATTCCTTTTAATTGTAATTAGGAGTACTATCTAATATGATGGGCTGAGATGCTTCGTTTGATTAACAGGCTACAAAATAAAGCCTAAGGATTCTCTGAAGCATAATACTTGTATTGCGTTGCAGAAATAAAGAGAAAAAGACTGAGAAGAAATAAAAAGAAATAAGAAACATCCCCCTTATATGGGGGCTAACGGTGCAGCATTCCTTGCCATGCCTCCAACATCACCATCATTAGTACAATAAAACCTCTATAATACCTATACTTACTTTCTCTATCTTTTATTGTCATTGGATCTAGTATAGGTATCTATCCTTACCTTAGTCATTTCAACTATCTTCTCATCCATTCTATCTATTCTAGTAGTTAACTTTTAAAACTTTATCACATTCCTCTTCACTAAACACATATTCCTCACCATCTCACCTTGGTTAAATTTAGACATCTTAATAATCTAAAAGAAATGTAAGGAAATAACTTCACAAAACACTTCCTTACGTGCTTCACTCAATATGTAATCTTTCATGTTTGCACTTAATGTAAGACTTTTATCCTCCTTTTATACTCACTCACAAAAACATTTTACCATTAAGTTTCATTCACTTCAGAACTCAACAACTCAAAGAAAGAAAATTATTTTGTGTAGCAATTATAAGAAAGCAAATAAAACCCTAAACAATAATGAAAAACACAAATTTTAAAAGCAAAAAATCATGTGACTAACAAAGCAACGAAAATAATACAAACAAGAATGTATGTTATGTGAGCATATAATATAAATAACAAGAAAGCATACTATTACTCAAATAACATAATTGGATGCAAATTAAGCAAAGAACAATAAATGACAACTTAAAGAAGGAAAATGAAAAATAAGACAAAAATTATGCAAAGAATTCGAACAACCTGAATGGAAGACCAAATATGATACAAAACAAATTCAAATCATATAAATTCAATTACTAACAACAAAAGAAATAGGAAATTTCAATTATGCATGCTAAATCTAGAATTTGACTACCCAGACAAACAACGTCCCAATTTGAAACACTCAAGGCCCTCTCGGAATTTTTTCCCTTTTTCGTTTTTTTTTTCATTCTTCCTTTTTTAAAAAATATTTTGGATTTTTTAAAAACTTTTTTTCTAAATTTCTTTTTTTATTTTTTAATAAACTGAAAATTTCAAACTCAAAATAAAGATAAATAAAAATTTATCTTTAACCCAACTCTAATACTAAAATGATACAAAAGTTTAATCTAAAGAAACTAAAACGCTAGCAAACACTTAATTCAGGCAATTAAATCTAAATTATCATCCTACTTAACCCTTAAGAAACTTGTTATTAGAAACTTAGATGATAAGATTTGAAAAACAAAAATTAAAGTTGTCCTTAAGTAAAGGATTACCTTGATAAAATATTGAATTCTTGCCATAACAAAGAATAAAAACATGCCCACTTACAAAGAAATAAAGAAAACTTAATATGATTCAATTCTTTAAAATTATCTAAGTCATACAATGTCAAAGTATAGTATTTATAGTCTAATATTAACTTAATGTCTAAGTTAAAAACAAATAAAGGAACTAAATTACTACCTATGGAAAGTAACAAGTAAGACCGCTTTCTAATCTCAAATAAAATAACAAATTAAGCAATTTATTGACTAAGAAAATATTAAATAAGGAAACATTAATGTCTAGAGAAATAACAAATAAGGAAACTATTTAATATTTAAAAAAATGACCAACAAGGAAACTAACAAATGTCTTAAGGAATAACAAATATGAGAACCATAAGGACAATACAAAGTCAAACTTAGAATAAAGTTAACACAATATAGGTTTTTAAATTGAGTCCACACGCTTAACATAATGAAACAAGGTTAATCATTTCTTCAACTTCAGTGGTCTAAAAGGAGGTCCACATAAGTATTTTTTTAACCGAATGATCCATATAGTTTTATAAGATAGATTTGAATCTTTTAGCCTATAACTTTGTAATTGTCTCAACTAGAAGTGTGAAATCCTCAATCTTTTGTAATCCTCCCTTGAGTCCATTGCTATGATTATCCATGCTCATATTATGAGGAAGAGAAAAAGACAAGAGCAGTCAAATAAGAGAATGATCCGAGAGAGAAAGAGAATAATAGAGGAATCGAAGAGGAGTGACAGAGCCACCGGGAAAACACAGAAGAAGAGATTGAAAGAGCACAAAGTTCAGAAGAGAATAGCGTGGCTGAGACTGAAAGAGAAAGAAACAAGAGCGTGGGAAAGGTGTGAAATTGGAGTTGAAAGACAATTAATTTTGCTTTCTTCATCCAATGCATGTGCCTTTTTGTTTTTATTGTTGTCGTTTTATTCATATGCTAATTCTCTGTTTGTCTACCTACTTCTATTGGGTGTTCTTGTTTATTCTTTTTTTTAATTAATGAAAAAGCAATATTTAATTATTGACTGCTACCATTGCTGTTGTTATGGATACTCCATTGGGAGTACTCAATATGATCTCTTGTGGACAGTTTGAGAGAAAGTAAACGTAACGGTGCTGTATATTTGAAACATGTACCGATGTGGATGATTATGTAGCTATTAATGCACACAATGAACTTTCCGCTCCACAAGTTCTTATAAGCATAAAGCAAGATCACGGGTCAGCTCGTGCACATCTTTAGCCACTCGTGGCCAAGCTTGGGCCAACTTTTCCTTCTGAGTTGCAAGTTCTACACCTATCAGTGTAGCCCAAACGTTACACATGAAAAGGTCAACTCTATCTAGGGTCCACCTCAGCATGCTACCTTCCATGTCGACCGCCAATTTATGGTGTTATGACGAAATTTAACAGCAAAAACTAATTCTTAGACGTTTGGAAAGTATAGGGACGAGTTTGAAAAGTAAAAAATAAAAAAATTAGTGTAGTATCCAATAACAAAAAAATATTCAAAACTTGACTAACATTAAAAACTATGTCCGGATTGCAAGTTGCACTACTTAATTCCGTGAGTGTCCAATCTGTCATTTTGTACTTTTTTTTGGGTCAATTTTATGTTAAAAATATAATTTTAGTCTTTTATTGTTTACTAAAATATCAATTTGATCCTCCAAAGATAAAAAGTATCAAAATGATGTTAAAATAATTTTGATATTTTATGAATTAACATTAATTATTCTATTAAATTAATATCTTGTTATTACTTATTAGGCAATTGATATTATAATTTGTAAACTATGAATGGACTAGGTTTTATTTTGGTTGTGAATAATGGGTGATGAGTTCGATTATCTACAAGTCTATTGGACAGAAACCCAACCTACAACCCAAAAACATTAGTAATCATCACGTCAGATTACTAATTTGAGACTGTTATCCAAAGAGATTTAATGGGCTTATCTTTCTGATTAATTAAATAAGAAATCATTTAAAGATTCTAAAGGATTTTATTTTAATAATATTAATTGATTATATTATTAAAATAAAACTCTATAAATAGCACACTGAAATCCTAATTTTAGTGACACTAATTTTAATATCATTCTCTCTTACCATCAAACACTCCAAGACTTTCTTGGGTATTGAGGGTTGAAATATTCTAACTCAACCAGTGCACATAGCAATTATGTTGCCTTGATCAGGTCAGATTTTCACAACTATTCTCCCTATTTGCTGTTCATGTATTATATTCTATGATTAAATGATTACATGCTATAATTCTGTTTTCAAATGATATCAGAGCCACAGTTTTATAGATTATGAATTTTTTTTAAAATTCCTTTTCTCTAATTTCGTCTTCAGAGAATGATTATGAAATTTTTTTTAATCTTCCTTCTCTGAATTTCGTCTTCATCAAAGCCAATTTTTTTTTTTTTGTGGCTTATGAAATTTTTTTATTTCATGTATCGTTTTTTTTAACATCACCGCCATTTGAAACCACTGGCAAGAATTATAGTTTCCGACATGAAGTATTTTATTTTTTCTTCCCTACCGCCATTCAAAAAGGTTATCGATAAGAATTGCATCGCCAGTGAGCCTCTATTTTCGAAACGAAAAACTGAAACCACCGACAAAATCTCATATTTCGAACTCAAATATATCTCAACTGGAAGAGATTGATGCGAAATTGCTATAGGGGTTTGAGAGGTCGTGAAAAGACGATCAAAACGACCATGGTTTCAAAGCCTGAGTAGTAGAAAACCGTCAGGTCATGTGTCGGGTCCGGTGATCGACCAACCAGAGGTTGAAGACGATTGCCCACGCACACTACCAGCGCGTGTTAGCGCATGCAGCCACACCTTCAGTCAGATGAACTTCAAATTTTGAAGTTAGCCTCCACTCACCCTGATCTAAATTATGGTGATTTTTTCAGAATTTTTAGAGCCCTGAAAAGAGGAGTTGTGAAATTTCTTGAAGATTTAGGACTTTAAAATAATGTGTAGATGAGGTATTTTGATCTAAAGAAAAAAAATTTATGTTAAGACTAGACATAGTACAGAACAACATATTTAATTCACTCTCCCTGATTATGTGTAAATAAATTATAATTAATTTCCTTGTATTAATTATTAGATTTTAGTCCTAATTTAAACATATACCTTAAAAAGAATAATCTATGTGTGGAAATTGTAATGACTTTGGTTCACATACACCTATTGGTTGTGTGCTCGCCTATCATGGGCCCAATCATAGCGAAATGTCTTTTTTAAATTAATTTATACCATATTTGTCATTTAATTTCCTACATTTTTTTGAATAATTTAATTACCATTATCAGGGATGAGTCTGAATATTGTGATAAGTCTACTAGAGAGAGTATATGTATATATTATGTTGACAATGGACATGCTTTATCAGTGTGACATTGTTAATATAATTTTATGAATAAGACTTGTTTGTGGCTTGTCAGCGGCGATTTGCTTATTAATGTATTCATGGTTTCTCAAATCTTATCGATATGGAGATTGTGGGTACATTTTGTGTCGTTTCTCTCAATAATGTGCTTCCTTGGTGTGTATAAGTTTTCTTGATTTATCATAGTCTGAGCCCTTAGGCAGGACATGATGAATATTCTGTTACACAATTGATGAAGCTGAGTCTTGTTACGGAAACTTTGTTATATGTATAATTATGTGTCTGGGACATAATTATATGTTTCCTATTTGTTTTTTCCCTTAACTTCTCTGTTCTTACAACTATTTATAGTGAAAATTCTTAACAGAATAGACTACGATAATTGGATTGAATCCCTTAATATGTATCTAGTGATCATCAAGGAAAGTTTATGTATGAGAGAACCTAAGCCAGCAGATCTTACCGTTGAGTCTAGCACTGCTGACAAGGCTTACCATAAGCAGTATTATGAGTCCAATAAGATTTGTCTGACTGTCATTATGTATACAATTGAGAAGACTATCAAACAAAGTATTCTTAAGAAGGACACCACAATTGAATATCTCAAAACGGTCAGTAAGAAATTTAAGAAGTTTGATAAGAGGTTTGATAAGAGTTAAAAAAAAGGCCTATTATCTTTTTTGGCTAGATAACACTCACTATAAGGAAGTGTCAGGAGTGTGTGAGCACATGATGAAATCCTAAATGTGGACTTGGATGAGAGCAACCTGGCTTATAAAGTTTCCTAATCCCTTTCTGCTGAATATAGAGTCTTGAGAACCAGTTATAATTCCCAAGAGTTAGAGTGGTATATTAATCATAAGATATCCAAAATGACTCAAGAGGAAGAATCAATAAAGAAGGTGAATTCTCATAATTAATGAACTATATTTCACATGGTTCATCTAACAAGGTTGGAAATGTGAAATTGAAAAGGAAAGAAAAGTGAAGGTAATGCCTATGGCAAGAAACTGTATGGACTCAAGAAAAGCAATAAGAATAATAAACCATCCTTGGAGTGGAAGGAAGTTCGATTACAGTTAACTGTATAAGCATTGTAATCATAGACGAAGACTTGCATGAGGATGTGCTGTGTATGGATGACATCCTATTGACCAGTAACTCAGTGTGCTTATTAAATGAGACAAAGCACATCTTGTCATGCCACTTTGATATGAAAGATCTAGGTGAACTTTAAAAAAAAAAAAAGTGAATTTAGATTCATCGTGATAGATCTTGTAGCATTCTTGGTTGTCTCAAGCAACCTATATTGAACGAGTGCTCAAGAAATTTGATATGTATTCTTGCAGTCCTTGTGCAGAGTGGCGATAGGTTGTTTAAATCGTTATGTCCTAAATGATGATGAGAGAATCTTGGTGGGCAAAGTTCCATATGAATCAATTATTAATTGTCTAATATATAAGCTCAAGTGTGCACACATTTGAACATTGTTTTTCTTACTGGTGTGCTTGGTAGATATATTTAAGTAATTCCAGGCATGATCATTAGAAAATTACGAAAATAGTTACGATCCTAAACTCACTTCTTATTACATCTATATGACGTTTTTAAAGGAGTTGTTTTGTTGAGAAGTGTCAAATGGACATTTACAGCTGCCTTACATATATATATATATATATATATATAAGTAAAGAGTATGATGCTAGTTTTGTGATGGTCACTCGTTAGGGAATATGGTCAAGGAAATCAATTTATATTATGTGTATATTTTAAGTCTTGACTATTTTGTTGCGATATGACTCTATTATACGCTTCTCTCAAAGTTACAAGAATTTCAGTTGCATCAAATTTTGATACTCAATTCCTGTTTATTGGAGAGAAGATCTATGCTTCTCATACTCATTTTGGGTGTTAGAGTTTTGAAAATATGACTCTTGGGTATATTCAAATTTTGATGTGTTGTTTTGGTGAGAGTCAGAGTTGTGTTCTTAAGGAACACTTTGGCATATTTTGGCACTTATAACATTTATTTCCCTATCAAATTCAAGTTTTTGGTTATGCCAAAATTTTAGATATAATTCAGAAATGAAATTTTACTGACATTTATAACAATATTTTCCTTATCAGATTCAATATCCTCGATCTATGATTTTATTTCTGAATTTTCAGTTATCTCATACTCGCATGGTTCACATTTACAGTGAGCGCATGATGACGAATCTGTTGATCAATGCTTACCCATAGGAGTAATTCAAATTGTATAACTCATATGGGTCTTGTTGAATTTTGATGTAGCCTTGGTCTAGTGGGAGTATGAGTTGTGTCCTTAAGGGGCTTTTGTAGTGTAATTTGACACCAAATTTTTGAGTTGAGTCCTAAGAGGACTTTTGCATTGTAATATGATGCTTCAAATGTCATTTTGTATTCCATTCTATTTAGATATTGAAACTAATCTATGATAATGTTAATATCACTTATTTTCCTATTAGATTCAGTGATCTTTGTGTGTAGTTTCATTTCTGAATTTTATATGATTTATAAATATACACATATCCATGTGTTTATGTGAATATTAATTGCCTGATTATGTATTCGTTTATTGACCTAATAATTTAATTAATGTTATCCAAGTGGGAGATTGTTAGAATAATTTTGATATTTAATGGATTAACATTAATTATTCTATTAGATTAATATCTTGTTATTACTGATTAGGTAATTGATATTATAATTTGTAAACTATGAATGGACTAGGTTTTATTTTGGTTGTGGATAATCGGTGATGAGTTTGATTATCCATAAGCCTACTGAGCAGAAACCCAACCCACAGCCCAAAAGCATTAGTAATTATTCCGTAAGATTACTGATTTGAGACTGTTACCCAGAGAGATTTAATGGGCTCATCTTTTTTATTAATTAAATAAGAAATTATTTAAAGATTTTGAAAGATTTTATTTTAATAATATTAATTGATTATATTATTAAAATAAAACTCTATAAATAGCACACTAAAGCCCTAATTTTAGTGACACTAATTTTAAGATCATTCTTTCTGGTGGTCAAACACTCTGAGACTCTCTTGGGTATTGAAGGTTGAAATATTCCAACTCAACCAGTGCACATAGCAATTATGTCGTCTTCATCAGGTTAGATTATCGATTCAATTATTCTCCCTATATGTGATCATGTATAATTACATGCTCTAATTTTGTTTTCAAATGATTCTCTAAAAATAAAAAAAAGCAAACTAATTGGATCTCTTTGAGGGATCAAATTGATCTTTAAAAGATAATTATTTTGTGAAAGATTTTGTTTTTATATGATTATTTTGATACTTTTAATTTTTAGAAAACTAAAGTAATCTTTAAGCCAAAAATAATGGATCAAAATTATATATCTTTTTTGTACAGAAAGGATATCATTCTTCTTTATTCTAACGTTGCATTTCTTTCATGTGTTTCAATTTGTCAAAGTTTACACACACTGTACGTTATTCTTCGAATGGACCAATTGTATAAGTCAATATATAATAACGAGTCAAAAGCTTTAACAATAGAATAATGTATAAATTCAATTACTAAATTAAGGGCATGTTTTCCAAATATTTAAAAAAATAGTTTCTTTACTCGAACACGTTATATATGGGAATTTTAGTGGCTTTCACTAGTTGGCACCAAACATGGCTGGAATATATTTAATTTTTGGGTGTTTAAATTAATATAGAAAGAGTACTCACACTCATGAGTCTATTTGATGAATTTACTGAGTTTAGGTTGACACATAAAAAATGTACAATCGACTAAAATTGTCATATACAAAAAAAAATATTAGTTAATTTTAATATATTAATTCTAATAAAATTACTTATATTTTTTTAAAAATAATTTTATTAAAATTAATATACCAAATTAACTACTATATAAATATATTAAAACTAGTTAATACTAGGTTAAATTTAAATAAATTTGGATAAACTTGACGGGCGAACGAGTTTACCAAGTTCAAAAACAACTTTTTAATATTCCAAAAAACATCCAACTTAGCCCTCAAACAAAAAGTCTGAAACTGAAAGTGACCCAAAGCCAGAGTCTAAATTCTAAAAAATGAAGATAGTTGAAAAACTCTTCTTTTATTTTTCATTCTTTATATATATATATATATATATATATATATATATATATTGAAAAATTTCGAAGTTAGTTATAAATTACCTTAAAAATTCTAATTTCTCACAGGGACCTATATTTTAATATTTTTATTATTCTTATTTAATGATTATATAAAGTATTTATGAAAGAATTTAAATATTATGAATACACAATTCGAAAGTAAGTTCTTTAAAAAATCATAATGAGCATTTTTGTACTGTTTCAAAAGAATTGAATTTCAGGTAAAGATTTTTTTTACATTTTTCAAAGAACTATTATTTATCTGTTTATTAGTTATTATATTGTTTTCTTCGTAAGTTATTGATGATGAACAAATGGACCCTTTTTCGCTATTTAAGAAGAGCAACAATATCTATGACATGATATATATTTTTGGTGTAAATTAAACATCTAAAATGAAAACATTTCCACATTAGAATTTATTCCAATAAAGTTCACGTTTGAAATTCAATTTTTCAATTTTCATTTTCTTATAATTTTTTTTTTGTCAAGCACACCCTAATTATCATATTTATATTAGTTCTAAATTATAATTTTTGAAATTTAGTAATGCTTAAGGAGTATGTATGAATAGATTTAATTAAAATTTATATACCAATTATTATGAGTTATTTGAATAAGTATTATGCATTATCCAAGGACTATTTAAGTACAAATTTTTATTTATATTCTATATATTTAATTATGCAGAATAATTATTTATTAATTCAGATAAACTTAACGAATTTATATAAACTCACGATTTACACACCTCTTAAAAAGAATAATATGAGCTTAAAAGTGTAGCTAACTGAATAAAAGATAGAATTAACAATAGCTTAAACTTATAAAGTGCCTTTAAAATTAAGGAAAATGTGCCGAAGTGAAGATTTGTATAAAACTTATTTTCTTTCTTTCTATCTACTCCCTCTTTCTTCTTTATTACTCTCTAGTCTCTAACTTCAGAAGCACTTTGCAAATTTATCCCCAAGAGAGTTTTAGAAAAAAATCCAAATGATTTTAAATGTCGCTGTCAGTAAGTAATACCACTTGATTTGGCAATGAACACGACCAAACGCTACCAAAATTTATAATATAGACTGCAAAAATGACAAAGGAGGTAAATTGTTGAGAGCTAGGAACCTTAATATCGAACACAGTATGTAGTCAAACACCGTAACTAATATAAGCGGAGACAACAAACTTACAATAAAATGCAATACTTCACCAACATAATTTCAGTGATCCACTTGAAGACAAAATGACAAGCTTAGACGTTTGCTCAAGATCTTTTTCCCGTGTTTAGAGTTCTCTAGACTAGAAAATCTCATTGAAGGAAGCCGACTATTAGATTGAAAATGATTAGCTCAAAAGAAGTGTAACCTGTTAGAATCTCATCCTTGAACTGTTTGAACTCATAGTAACATCTCCGCAATCTGAACAGCATTAAGTGCAGCTCCCTTGCGAATTTGATCCCCGCAAACAAATATGTCCAACCTGTGCGTATGTGTGTATCCACCATTAATGTGAGATGTTTACAACATAGTGCAATGTATTGGAAGATTTCTTTTGTATATTGCAAAGAAAAATCTTTACCCTAGATTCCCATCTTGAGACACGTCGCGGCGAATCCGGCCAACAGCAACATCATCTTTGTTTGAAACGTCCAAAGGAGTAGGAAAACGATTTGATGCCCGGTCATCGATCACCACTAAACCTGGAATATTCTTCAAAATATCTCTTGCAGTGTCCTGAAGAAATGAAAAACAAATGAAGTAGATGGTTGAGATCCCTACTACTTATTCCAGAAATGCTGCCTGATTCATTAGAAGACTGTATTTCATACTCCTAGGCCTTTAGTGGCCATGATTTTGAACAAGTGAAAAAATGTCAGGATCCGGTAAAACTGCATTTAGCCATTCCACTGTACTAAATACACAAATAATCAGGACATTCAGTTTTATGCCATTTCAATTTACCAAATGAAGAATATACTATAATCCTGCACATATAACTGTCATGCATAAAGTAACACATCAATGTCAAGTACAGGGTTTCTGATTTTAACATTTCAGCAAGGAAAAGGAAACAAAAAAAATAAAAAGTATATCAAAACTCTGAAAGTAATGGTGACAACTGACAAGATAAAGATTTATTAAAAAAAAAAAAAACAAAGGAATGGCGATTTCTAAATAAGAATGTTCAATGCTTAATGACCACATAGCAATTTTCATTGTTTCTTTCCCTACCACTGAAATCCACCTTCAAATGTCTAATCTTTACATCCTAGATCCAAAGACTCAAAAACAGTGAAACACATCCATTTCCAGAAAAACGCAAGACTTTGTTAGTTTCCAGCAACTGGGGTGATCAATGTAGCCCAAGAGCTATCATTTCTTATAAATTGCAATCACTGCATAACTGCCTAGCTTAATCATTGTTTCTAAGCAATACCCACAAAAACCTTAACCTCTTGCATCAGCATTTATATGCAAATTTGAAAGGTTGATCAGCTTCCAACAACCTCAAAGCTTCCTGCTAGTAGAATATTGACATCAAACATAAATGCCAATTAAGTCTGAAATTCTAACTGGTGAATCATTAGTCAACACAAGGCTTCTGTGCATTATTTCTCACATTTGTCCTAGGTCTACCAAACAGTAAAGTCAATGCAAAATGCAAATGAAGCAGTAGCACAAAATATATGTAACTTTATTTAACTCATTTTGATAGAAGAATTGAAATAATGTAATACTAAAAGGAGATAAAAATAAAGACAATGATGCACTGAAAATATTTACTTTCTGAGCTTAACTAATATAAACAATCACATGCAAATATGCAAACTATTATTCTTTCAGAAGCGTCAGTGAAGCAACATGTAATTGAGTCTGATATACATGCCGAAACAGAGAACATCAAAAAAAGGTTATTTGCAATAGATATGAGTACAGGATTAGAATATTCCACTTCTTTAGCAGGACACAGGAAACACTTAACACTTTTGGCTGTAACATAATGCCATATAATAACATGATAAGAATACCTCATCCAAGGGTTTCTCAAATTGAAGATTCACACTCTCAGCATGGGCTCGCATAACAGGAACTCGTATACATGTGGCAGTTACTTTAACATCCTTATCATTCTGCAAAAGCAGAAAAAAATTATACCAAAGAATTCCAGGTTAGCATATAAAAGTGAAATAGTTACAGATGCATTCCAACATGAAATAAACTGATAAACAATATAGAAAGATTCATTATGACTTACCCAGATTTTTCTTGTCTCCTTTACCATCTTCCATTCCTCTTCATTATATCCATTTGAGAGAACAGATGCATTATGAGAGAATATATTAAAAGCATACTGCCAAAAATGTAATATTATTAGGGACTAGTCCTTGACCTTGGATAACAAGAGGTAAATCCAGAAAAGAGCAAACCTGTTGATTAAATATTTTACAAGTTGGTGGTTTTCCTTCCAATACCTTAATTCATAAAAATGAAGAACAATAAACTCATTACTGAAGGCCAAAAAAAAAAACTCTCCTCTCAATCTTAATGGAAGAACTTAAAATACGATAACAAGACACATATATTAAACCTCACGAGTTTGCTGCTCAAGCTCTTCCATTGCAGCAGCACCAGCACCGCTAGCAGCTTGATATGTGCTAACAACCATACGTAATACCTGCAATGTTAAGTCATGGTTGATAAATGAATCGGCATTAAAACGATATAAAGCTTCGGAGCCAAAAAAGAAAAGACAATAGAAAGCATATAACTAATCATTTATTCATAATCAAGCATGCAGATAATGACAAACCACCTAAACTCCTATTGAATTATGGGAACTAAAATACTTCCAATAATTTGGAGGCCGAACACAAATAGAAGTAAAGTTGGCAATTAGATAAACTATCAATTTACGCGCCAATGCCATTTACAACTATGTTTTTTTTTTTTAAAAAATAGTCATAATAAAAACTACGAAAATTTTACCAATAAATTTAGAGAAGTTATTGAAGAACACAATACATCATGTTCCGCAGGCACAGCAAATTGACAATTTGGCAACTAATAACTAGAGTCATACAATGAATGCATCAAAATCCATACTTTAGAATCCATTAACTGAGATATCGATATCTTTGTTCCACCGAGAAAAAGGAAGCCAGCTCACAAATTATTTTAAAAGCACATCTCAATTGATATTCAAAGCTCAGAAACACAAGAGTAAATATATAATTTTGGTTTATAGAAAATATAACTCCTTGCACTATAGTCCTTTGCTTCTTTTTTTTTTTTTTAATATACTAATTGGTCTGCAAAGAAAAACAAAAAGCAAAAGGAAAAAGAAAGAGAAATGCAGTTTTTGGATTCAGGCCTCGACTTCAGGGCAAATGTAGTTTTAAAGAATTAAGAGTTGAGGCATCTATAAGGATTAAATTTTCATTTGCCGAGAAAAAGCAACGCAATTTTCGCACCTTAGCCCGTCGATGAAGAGGAGTAACAGCCACTAAGCAAATAATGGTGGAGCAATTGGGGTTCGCAATGAGAGCCCCCTTCCCCATTCCAAGCTTAATATTATCCATGGCCTCAGGGTTCACTTCTGGAATCACAAGCGGTACCTTCTCGTCCATACGAAACGCCGAGCTATTATCCACCACAATCGTCCCTCGTTCAACAGCAATGGGAGCGAACTCTTTGCTGATTGAACCGCCAGCACTGAACAGAGCAATGTCAATGCCGTCGAAGCTTTCTGGAGTCAGCTCCTCGATAACATGCTCTCTGTCTTCGAACGTGAGTCGGCGGCCGGCAGAGCGCTTAGACGCGAGCATCTTGATGGAGCGGTAAGGGAAATCGCGATCGGAGAGGACGGAGAGGAACTCCTGTCCGACGGCACCAGTCACTCCCACGACGGCGACGGAAGGCCCGTTCTCTTGAAGGGACATGCGGACCCTTGTGGAGGCGGCGAATTTGGGTCTGGGTGGGGATAGAGGGGTTGTTGGGGAAATGAGGCGAGTGTGAAGGGGAAGAGAAAATGTCGCCATAGTAAGAGAACGAATACTAGAGAAGATAAAGGAAGAGACTTTAGTGGAAAAGAGGGAAACCCTAATGGAAGATGATGATTTTTCGGTTTCAGGAAACTGAAGTGAAGCTCAATGGAAGAGAAAACTGAGAACTGCAAGCTCAGTGGCGGCACAAGGCTGACTGGGGAAGGGGAACGAGGGTGGAGGCTAGACAGGTTTCTTTCTGTCCTTTTCAATTAAAATTATTTATAAATATTTTTATTTTTAAAATAAAAATTCAGAAAAAAATATAAAATTAAATTTTATTTTTAAATTTTATGATAATTCATTTGTTCTTTATAAATTTAAATTTATATAAAATTATTTATTTATAAATTTAAATTTATAATAAAATATTTTTTTATTTAAATTAATAAGAGATTAATTTTATATAAAATAAAATTTTTTATTTTACATAAAATAAATTTTTTAAAAAATTAATTTATTACAACTATAGAGAATAAATTATTATAAAATATAAATATAAAAAAATTTGATACGTTTTTCCTTTGTTATAAATTTTTACTTTTTAACTTTTTTTTGGATACAACTGCTTTTTAACATTTATCACCTTTTCCGTATTTTTCGCCTATAATAGGGGCATTGTTTCACAGGATTTTCCTCGTGATATGGCATTATCATATTGGTTAACTGGCAAAAAAAGTTTAGATTAAATATGGGAAGCTTAATTCTGAATCAAATTGATTAGTAAATTTCAAATTGATTTTGATCAAAATATTTTTGTAAGATAAAAAATAATTTTTTTTCATACATACAATTGATTAATTGCAAAAGTAAGTTTTTTTTTTACATGTAAAAATTAAAAAACGTGATTTAAAATAATCTAACATCAAATTAAAGTAATTTTTGTGTTCTAGTTTTCAAATAGAGCGGTCAAAATATTAAGATTAAAATAATGACTTGATTTTTAACTTTATTTATTATTTTAAATTTAAAATGTTTTAATTTAATTTTTTAAATTTCTACAACATCTCATAAAAAATTATTTTAAACAACTTTTGTTAAAATATTAACATTATTAATTTTGATGCTGATATGAAAATTATGTGTATTTTATATTTGTTTAGATAATTTTAATTTTGTATAATTGTGATTTATGTTTATATAAACAATCAATTTTGTCATCAATATAATTTATTTATGGCAAAAATAAGTATCTTTTCTACACTTGTGTACAAATAAAAAAAGTGATTATGAAAAGAAATCTAAAATCAAATCAAATGTGTTGTTTATTCGAGTTTTCAAATGGACATTTTTAGCCTATCGTTGAATCAAACACATCCTAAAAGTAATTAAAATATTGAGAATAGTTTTCTAGCTAATTCTAAACAAGTTACTCCAATTTATGTATCCTAATCAACTTTTCTAACTTGACTTCGATAGGATGCCTCCTGGTTGTGAGCATATGGCGTCGAGGGATTGAAATGTCCATTGAATAATGTTGAGATATGGAATGTGTGATTAGTTATTGTCCATTTTTATTGCATTTGTGTAACAGCCATTGCAATAGGGTAATGCTTCATCTCCATTAATGTGATTATTTGATCTTGCTTCCTGCCCTTTTTGGCTAATGGAGAGCTCATTGTTTTTACAAAAGTGACAGTTAAACTAGAAGTTTCTAAGAAATTAAATAAGGGCAATTTTATCTTTCCCCATTTTGGGCCCAAAAAATTCTAGTTCATTCTACCTCATCCTCATTTCCTTCCATTAAAATTTATTACTACATGCTAAACTAAGCCTTACTTTCAAAATCTCTCAGATGTGGGGAAACTTAAAATAGAAAGAAAGAATTATTATAGATATTGGGAAAGAATAGTTCAAAGATCTACATTATTGTACTCTATGCCTTAACAACTCTTAAACATAGAGTTATTTCAACAAAATCTTTTTTTCCCTTCCATTATCATCCTTTGAAACTTACCCTTAACCTTTATAGCATACATTTTACATATTTGTTTTCTCTTATAAAGAATGGTTAAATTATTCCATTAATTCTCAGACTTTCACTCTATTTTTAATCATTAATTAAGTCATTACAGCTTAGTAACTTATAATCTAATGCATGTAGTTTGTAAAATGCTTAATTTCTTTCCTATCATATAACCCCTATCAGTGTATCCTTTAATCAATTCAGAGTAGCTAATCATGAGACGTGATGGCACTTTCAATATGCACTACTCCAACTCTCCCAAAACACTTAACTTTAGTGGCATGTAGTGCCACACAAATGAGTGAATTTCACTCTAAAATTTATCTTTTACCTTTGTTGGCGTAAGTTATGCGTATTCAAAGTGCATAAATATCATATGATTGGCTAATAAAAGTTTAAATGACACAAGACCAAATTTAATCTTTTTAAAATTACAAGTATTCAATTCTATAGATGCTAAATTGAAAATAGAGTTTAAGGTACTGGGTAAGAGTTATTTATTTTACATACTAATAATTATAATAAATATTTATTGACTAATTTTTTTGGTTAATAATTATTTATTATACTCACTAAAAAAATAATTAATGAAATGTAATAAAATTAGTTAATAAATATTTATTATTATCATTAGGGGTTTTGCTAATAAGTGCATGAATTTCTTTTCTTTTCTTCTGACAACAAATTAGAAAACACCAATACACTTGCATGAGTTTCCACTACGGAACTAGTTGAAATTCGGATCATTAGTATGTTAGTTGTAGAATCTTATATTAAGTCAAGTTCACCTCTTGTAAATGTCTATTTTTATTTATTTTCTTTAATTTATTTTCCATCTAACTCCTTTCATTTGTATGTGATTTAATATAGATAATCAAAATAAAATCGATGCTATGTTCTTATTAATTTATATGATTAGTTCAACATAATTATCCCTTTGTGGAATGCTTATAAACTTCCTCACAGTCAATGGATTTCTGAACCAATGTTTGTTTTCACACACCATCTTTCTATTTCTTTTATTATTTAAAAATTAATGTTCAATATTTACACTTAAAAATATTGGTGGCAAATTTTAGATAAATCAATTTTTTTTTTAATTTCTACCTTTTTCCTACCCCCCCCCCTAACCCCCAAATGTTTTGGTGGCAACTTTTCTGTGAGCAATTTAATTTTTTCTGTGATAAATGTTTGCCATATTGATAGATATAAATAAAAATTTTCTCTTAAATTTCTGCCCCCCCCCAAAAAAAGTTTTGAAAAGAGAAAAAAATTTATTCTTTTTGTTCACTATACCAAAAGTTAGGCAAGGCTCAAGGCTCTTGTTATTTCTTTCTTTCTACCTTCCCCTTCTGCTTCCTTTTCCATGGCTTATTAGGTGGGCTTTTAAATAAAACATTTGAAACCCTAAACCCTATCGGAGATATTCCATACACTTGAGACCCTTATATAGTGTAAATATTAACTATTGAGTCTACCTACCCTAACAAACAAATTTATAATATGCAACTAAGTGTGTTCACTTTAGCACATCAAACAACTAATGATATGTAATAATACGTTTGATTTGATGTTTGAGAAATTTATAAATAATTTTATTTGATTTATCATGTTTGTTTTTCAAATCTCCATTTATATAAAAATAAATAAATATTTTTGTATTTGATGAATTGTATTGATAGTAAAACTTAATTTTAAAATAAAAGTTCTTCAATATAAATCATTTATATAAAATCATATTGGATCAAAAATTAATTTTAAAAATCAAGTTAATTTGAAATTAATTTTATTAAAGTCCAATCAAAACACACGTTAAAAAGATTTACCGTTGACCAGGAAGCGAAGTCATTGACATATTTATTTATTTTTGCCAATATTATTTATGATATACAGTCTATTTCATTTTTGCAAAAAACTAAAAAAAAAATTATTGAAATGGAAAAAAAGGAGAATTTCCCTCCACAAGAGTACACAAAGAGGGGGAGGGAAAAAAAGGATTTCATATATGATTCTTTAGCTTCTGTGAAAGTATTCTCCATTTTCATAAATTTCAAATAAGAGTATGGCCATGTTAAATAATATAAAATAGAAAACATTTAATTATTTTATAATACGAATATATATTGTGCAAAAGTGTTCTTTTATTTGGAGCAGCCATAGACAAAAAGAGGCGTTCGAACATTTTTTTTCTTTTAAACTAGAAACATCTTGCACCTTTTTCTAGGACGTGTGATAAAATTCTATGAGTTCAATTTATGTACCTCAAATGAAAATGTTACATAATAAGAATTTGAACATTTTACAAAATATATAAAGTTAATATATAATGTAATTTACATCCGAATATAATAATGAATTTTCTCCGTTACTAACAAATAAGGCACCCTCTCAACGCGTTTAATACGTTATCTTACAAAAATTAAATGAAAAATTAAAGGGGACGTGAAATATTATATTATTGGATTAGATCTCGTTATATTTTAATTATATTGTTATTTACTTAAAATATAAAAAGTATATAATTAATTGATAATAAAACTATATAATTTAATTTAAAAATAATATAGTTATATGTAATAACTATATATATGTCATTATATAATTAAAAAATTATACACTTATAATATTTTAATTAAAAATAATATAAAAATATTAGTAATTGCATGTAATTTTGTTTATATTGTTTTACTTAGAGATATTGATTATTTTCGTCCCCTTTTAAAGGGATAAATATAATATTTGATTCTTAAGGATAAAATTAAATAAAAAATTTGAACTAAACAGGACGAATTTTAACCATTTAAAAAAATAAACTCTTATAAATTTAATTAAAATATTTTATATTTATTTTTCTCTAAAATTAATATAAATTCAATATACTTGAAAATATTTTAATTAAAAAACAACTAGAGATATTGATCATTTTTCGTACCTTTTTAAAGGGACAAATATAATATTTGATTCTTAAGAATAAAATCAAATGAAAAATTTGAATCAAACGAAACAAATTTTAACAATTCAAAAAACTAAATTTTTATAAATTAAAAAATTAAATATAAAATTACCTATAAAAATTAAAATTTTAAAAATTTGAAAGAAACGCATTCTTAGTATTCTTTAGATCCATTCCTGTAATCCCTCCTTTCTTATCTATACCACTATTTATGTTAATCACAGTTTTCATCAATTTCTGTACATAGAGTTTATGTTAATTTTAGAGAGAAATAAATGTAAAATAAGTAATATATAAATCTCACTTAAATGATGAACTTTATTTGTTAGGTGTTAATTTTTATTCAAAATTGATCATAAATTAATTAAAAGAAAATAAAGTATGCAAATTAATAAAAAATAGCATTTTAGTTCTTCATATTTTGATATTATTTTAATTTAATCTTCTATATTTATTTAATTTCAAAATGATGCTTTATATTTTAAACGTTAAGAAAATTAATTCTTTTGTCAGTATCCCTCCATTAACAAATAACTCTCTTTAATAAACGGAAAGTGAGAGAGTGATTGACTTTCATAACGTTGGAAAATATGAAGAATTATTTTGAGAAAAAGACAAATATAGAGGACTAAGTGGAAATAAAATAAAGATAATAGGGACTAAAATTCTATTGTTTTTCACAAATTGACATTTACGAAGGGTATGCCTTGGAATGGAGCAACGCATTGCCGAAGTCTTCCGAACATAGATATAGATATATATATGTATCAGATATTCCTTCTCGAAGTGAAACTGAGAAAGAGGAAGAGACTCCTTCCATCAAAGCAAATGGCTCACACCGAACACAAGATGAACGTAGAACCTGCGAAACAGAGCCTTCTCAATCACCACAAGGAGAAGCACTTCACCGCAGGTGAGGTCGTCCGTGACGTCATTATCGGCGTCTCCGATGGCCTCACCGTTCCTTTCGCTCTCGCGGCTGGTCTCTCCGGCGCTAATGCCTCCTCCTCCATCGTCCTCACCGCTGGCATCGCTGAAGTCGCCGCCGGCGCCATCTCCATGGGTCTCGGCGGGTATTTCTCTCGATGCTTCTTTTCTATTTTAAATTGAGATGAGTACTGAATTGTTTCTGTACTTTTCACTGGCAATTTGATTTATAAAAAATAGTTTAGTTTATAAAAAAAATTAATTTTATGTAAAATTAATTTTTTATCAATATAAATAATGAGATTAATTTTATATTAATTTAAATTTATGAAGATTAGTTTTATATACATTTAAATTTGTAAAGTTTAAATTTTGATAATTAATTTATGATGAACTTAAATGTTAAAAAGTGCAGAACTTTAGGCATTTTAAATTTTAGGCTCCGATTGAGATTCAAATCTGAACTCCGATCCTTCTAGCTCGTTGATTAAGTCACACAATGTCATAGATTTGATGTTTCGAAGAGAAATTGGAATGGATGATGAATGCATCTTCTGTAGGGTTGTATATGAAGCTTAGTTTTGTCAGATAATAAAGTTATGCAAGCTGAAGAATAGATGATTTCTGAAATTTTCTGGGCAACCAAACGGATTACAACTTAGGGGTTTATTATATTTTGTTCGCCAAGTTAATCATGGATTGTTCAGGTATTTAGCGGCAAAGAGTGAAGCTGATCACTATACGAGAGAATTAAGGAGGGAGCAAGAAGAAATCGTTAGTGTACCTGATACTGGTAAAAAGAATTTTTCATTTTAAAATTTGATTGAATTGAACGATGTTGAGAAACAGAGTTTATTTTTCATCTTCTGGCAATCATTTTTTTTTTTGGTTCATATATTTGGTGAATTCAGAAGCGGCTGAGGTAGCAGAAATACTGGCACAATATGGAATAGAACCACATGAATATGCTCCTGTTGTTAATGCTCTCAGAAAGAAGCCTCAAGCATGGCTTGATTTCATGATGAAGTAAGTTCACATTCTCAAAATTTTTTTGGTAGATGTTTTTTTTGAAGTTTTCCTGAAACGTCTGAAACAAATCTCTAACAGCTAAACAAACCTTAAACAATTTCTGCTTGTTTTTTGGGTCTCGAACACTTCTATTTGCTTGATTATGGCAAAACTGAAACTGAAGGAAGAATATACTTTGAATTGCTTTAGATCGTAAACGGGCTAGTGAGAGTGGATAACAAATATATATCAAAAATTATATTCCGGTCCATAGGTAGATTATTAAATTTAAGGTAAAATTTAGTTTGAATTCACAACTTTGAGTGCACTAATAAATTCAATAATATAGTGATATAATTGTAATATTATTATATTTTTGTTAATATTATTATAATATGTCCTTATATTATAATTGAGCATACTATTACATTTAAAATTGTGTTTAATTCTAAAATAACACCTTAAATCTATCATATATTATTAATTTAATTTCTTAAATATTAAAATACTTGCAATGGTTTTTTACCTTACTTTTAATTACTAAATCACAATATGCGAACTTGTATGTTATTGAACGATGAATTTGAAAATTTTGATCTAACGGATAGATAACATGTCCTATCCAAGCCAGCATTTTTAAGATCAAGGAAATGATTTGTGAAATATCAAATTAAAAATTTATCTATAACTCGGAGATTAAAATAATTATAAAAAAAAAAAAAAAACTGTTATAGCTTACATTCTTGGCTCAAATTCTTAGCCGGTGGCACCGTTCCAACTCAGGTCTTTGTGTTCAATACTTCAATGCAATAGTCTTTATTAAAGAACTTCAGATGTGGACAAGTTGAAAGAGTAGACCTAACTAAAATATTTTAGGTACTTATTACGAGGATCCTTAATACAAACAGAGACAATCAGAAATTTTGTAAAGATTTAATCTCTATGTTATATATTATTTAAAAAATTTATAATAAAGAGATAAAATTTGAATCGAAGGGAATTGTTTGACAAGACTAAGGATGATCCAAATATTCATACATGAAGGGTATTGCAATATATATATATATATGAGACGTGTTAAAATTTAAAATTATCTTGATTATGTGTTTGAATAATATTAATGGTGTAGACTTTTTTATTTTGTAATTTTATGTGAATAAATGAATATTAATTTGAGGCAAAATTATTTATTCTAATTTTTAAAAAAAAAAATGTGTTGGGGAATCTGGGGGTTTGGAAAGAAATAAGATTAAGTCAGATATTCACAGGTTCCAAAAGAAAATTTAAAAATAAAAATTATAATATCCTACGTATAGCACTATAGCATATAGTTTGCCACCACACCCACTGGAATGGGAAAGCCACTTTACTTTCAATGGGTATCCAACTTTTTGAATGTGGACAAGGGCACAGGTCCAGAGTTTGGTTATGCGTGTCTTGTTAAGAGGCACCACATTCTATTGAGAGAGAGGAGACAGGTAAAAGAAGGGAAAAAGGGGCAAGAGATTATGGGTTGCACATGGTAGGTCATACATATCTTGTTTGTTTGTCTTATGCTGCCAAAGTTTTGGATGAATCGTCATAAAAGTTTGGATGAATCATGGCATTTTCGATATTGTCGATGCTACTTTTCGGAAAAGTAGAGGTATTTGTTAACAATGTTACAATAAATCGTCCTCAAACACATGGTTTGTAAAAGTGATTCACTACTTACAACTAAAACACAAGTTCTTCAGAAAGATACCATTTTGTGCATCCAATATTTTTTATTTTTCTACGTCCTGTATGTAATATGTATTACTGTGATATCGGTACACCCCACCAAAGAAGTATACCCTTACAATGCAAAACTAGATAGGTTGACTTTTAGTTTAGTTTTTTATATATAAATTGTTTCTTTTAATTTAATTTTTTAACTATTAAAGTACTTAAAAAGTTGTCTTCTTCATCCACGTTCATTTAAAATATAACACTAAACTTATAAGTTTGTTGACTTAGATGTTATTGGGTGGCATGTTTGGCCCAATTAATTAGTGACAAATAATGTCTCAAATAAGTAAGCCATTTAGCATTAAATTTTTAATGAAAATAGAACAAAATGACAACATGACATGACAAGTATTTTAGTGACGGGAGCTTAAATTGAACAAGATCATTTGAAGAGTTCCAAATTGATCAATATTCAAAGTGAACTTTTCCTCATGATTTTTAAGGGTGGTTCCATGATCCCGAACATGTTACATTTGCAAATTTTGATCCAGAGTAAAGAATTAATCTTTTTTGGCAGGTTTGAACTAGGACTAGAGAAACCAGATCCTAGGAGAGCACTTTATAGTGCAGTGACAATTGCTTTTGCTTACATATTGGGTGGAGTTGTGCCTCTTGTGCCGTACATGTTCATTCCAAAGGCTACAGAGGCAGTTCTGGCCTCAGTCATAGTTACTTTGGTTGCACTGCTCATCTTTGGCTATGCCAAGGGACACTTCACCGGCAATAAACCCTTCAGGAGTGCCCTCCAAACTGCTCTCATCGGCGCCGCCGCTTCTGCTGCTGCTTTCGCCATGGCCAAGGCGGTCCATCCCTAGACTTTCAAAGCTTGGAAAGGTATGAATTAACTATTGGAAGGATATGAGAGGGGTTAGGCAAGGAATATTATAAATTTTTTCGAGAAATTATAATTAAAGATGAAAAATTTATCTATTTATTTATCACGGGAAACTTCAAATTTTAAAATTATTTTTAAAAACTAAGGAATGAAATATCTTACTTTGGGGGACGGTGTCTGTGGATGTTGAAATTGTGCCTTGTGACCGTTTTTATTATATATTTATTTAAAATCCTGGGACAGGAATCTAGAGAGTATTTTTTGGTCCCTACGCTATTTACACTAATTTAAAATTTAAAAGCTTTTATAATTGATATTTTAAGCTCATTTTGTTTTTATCCGAGTGGGCTTATTTCAAGATTTGATGATGCATTTAATCATGCACTTTATAGTTGGGCTATATTAGCACATTGCACCACAACTTAGCAACGGAACAGATTATCTGGGATTTTAATTTTCTTTGCTTTTGTTCCAGGACATGGATCTAGGCCTATTTCATTCTTATTCCGTTCCCTTTTTTCTATTCGCTGGGCCTTTCAACTTTGTGCATCCAATATTCTATCGTTGTACGGATTGGGTTGGATGCTCCACACTGTTAAAATAGATTTTCAAAGGGAAAAATTTTAATTTCAGTCCTGTAGTTTCATTCAATTTATAATTTGGTCCCTAAAGTTTAAAAAATTGTAATTGTGTCTTTATAGTTTACAAATGTTTTAGTTTAGTAGTTCTTGTTAAATTTTACTAAATTTTGGTGATGCAATTAATTATATATTATCATAACACTATAAGGCCTCATTTGGTTGCTAGAATTAACATGAGAGAATGAGAGTGTCTCCGACTATCATATTTAATTGATAGATTGAGACTTTATTCTCATTCCCTAAGGAGCCTACTTTCCTTCATATAAGGGAGAGTTTTTTCCTTAGTTGAAGTGATGGAATCAGACTACTCTCTTGAGAATGAAATATACTGGACAAAAATATACCTGTTTATAATAATTTTCAAATAAAAATACCCTTATAATATATTAAAACCTTAATTTATTATTATTTATTTGATTTATTATTATTTATTAATTATTAAATTTTTAGTTTTATTTATTTAATTTATTATTATTAAATTATTATTTTTAATTTGTTATTATATATTTAATTTATTATATATTTAATCTATTATTATTTATTAATTATTTATTATTAGATTATCATTTTTATTTTATTATTATTTAGTATTTATTTATTATTAAATTATGATTTTTAATTTGTTATTATTTATTTAATTATTTATTTTTATTTAATTCATTATTATTTTTATTTATTAATTATTAATTATTATTAATTTATTAAATATATATTATTATATTATTAATTAAAATTATTATATTATTAATTAAGTATATATTAATATATAATTATATTATTAATTAATAATTCAAATAAATGTCTGTCTTTTTTTTGTTTTATGATAAGGGATAATATGGTAAAATATGTACATTACCTAATTGATTCCCATGTGTAATCTACTAATTAAACGAAGTAAAACGAGACATGCCCATTTCCATTTCTTCCCAACCAAACAGTATTTTAATATTCTCATTTCCACTTTCACTCCAATTCCCATTCTCATTCTCATTCTTATTCTCATTGTATCAATTCTAACAATCAAATAGGCCCTAAATATATATTATTTATGCAAATAAAAAACATAAAAATAGATAATGAAATAATATAAACTTACATACATGGTAGAATATTGGTAAAAATATAATTATAGGGACTAAATTAAAAAGGATTTAAATTCTATTGACTTAAGTATAAATTTTTAAACTATAAAGACCAAATTAAAAATTAAGTAAAACTACAAAAACCGTAATTATATTTTTTCCACCCTGGCGGAGAAAATATTCCTCAATGCTTAAGAGCCTATTCCACAGCGTGCTTCACTATTTTCTTCTCAACATAACCCAAAAAAGATCCTCCACAGTGGCATTTGGTACATTTGGCTTTCCAGCAATCTTTTATATTTTAATTTACTAACTTCAAATGCATCAAATACAAGCTTTTTCAAATATGCAAAGAATCTAGATCTAAGCATGTTGTAGATAATGTAATGAATCACTATTAGTGGCTCCAAGGCTCTTATAAGTTATGATAAAATTGAGTGAATAGCAAACATAATTCTAGTTGGACAATGTCATTAAATTGGAAAAAGGAAACTAGATAGGAATTGGAATTGGAATTTTTCTACTACTGTGAGGGATGTCTTTAGGGAACAAAAAAGCTAGAGAAATGTGTTAAGAGAGACTAGAATAATAAATATTTTCATGAACTGGATGACAAGCAAAGAGTTAACAATATTACTCTCCAACGTTAGAATGACTTAGAGCAATGCTTTGAGCATCATTAGAAAATTGAAGAGGTGACTTAGGATTATTTTTTTATCAAATTTATTAACCTCGTACTAATCTTTGTTATGCTAAAATTTTACAAAGAATTGAATGCTATCATACCCATAATGTAATAATAACAACATAACCTTCTAACTCAACCAGTTTAAACTAAGGAAATAGAAGAGCCAATATTTCAATTCATGCAAAGTTTTCTGATCAATTTTGGTATATGATTTGGGATTATGTGATTAATATGGTTAATGGTGTTTTTCACATTAATTCTTAAATGTGACTCATCTTAATCCTTTAGGAATTTTGACCAATTAATGTCTCATACAAGATCATTTCCAAAATTTTTATGAAATCATTTGAAAATGCTCTTGCCTGATATAAAAGCTCCCAACCAAAATGCTTTCTTAGAAGGGAGACTCATTTGATAATAGTAGTTTTGTGATCAGAAATTAAAGCAATGGAGAAGGATTAAGATCAGTTAGTAGGCATATAAAAGGATAAAAAATTATAATAATGAATAGCCATTTTGTTTTCTCAAGTTGCTCAGCTTATTTTCTTTAATTCGATAATCAACTTAAATCTCTTATACCCATTGTCTTGCTTAGAATTACTAAAAAGGAATTGAAAAAGGTAATAATCTAATTTGTCTTCATTTGAGATGAAAAATTGCAAACTAAGTCCCTATACTCTATACATGACCTTATATTGCTTGACGATGGAATATGGAATAATCAATTGGATAAGTTGTGTTGGATAGGGAATATATCAGGTGTCGCTACTAATTATTAAATTTTAAGATAGGTTTAGGGTTTAAATTTCAAACAATATCATTTAAAGATATTTTAAAATTGACTGATGCCGTTAATGTACCTTTCTTCTTACTTCAATAGGCTATTGTAAGTTGTTCAGATTTCTCTCTGTTCTTTGTCATTTTCTGCCTCTGTTTGTACAGATACATTGTTAGATTAAAGAGATCAGGTGGATCTTTATCAATTCACAAATACTTCATTCATTATTCATTCTCCCACTCTTAGAAAATCTAACATGGTGTGATTTGTTACAACTCATGAAGTAAAAACATGCAAATTGAGAAAAAGACGGCATAATAAGAATTAGTTAGTAATTTATGTTATTTGTGTGAGAAGCATGAAGTTGAAGGAACACAATTTCCTATAAATCTTGGGTAGATGGAGAAGCTAAGTCTTGCACAGTGAAAATGTCTTCAATTAATTCTAACTCAAACTTGGAGGATTTATTGATGAGAAAGGTAAATATGTTCAAAAATATTATCATCCTTGTCTCACTCAAAGATATATCATACTATGTTACAATGGTGTGCATAACCCACATAACCTGATCAATTTAGTATGAGTCGATTATTTTAGACTGAGCCATGCATTTTTGTTTGTGTTTAATATAAATAATTTTTATTAATATAATATATTTTATTTATTAAATATATAAATCAAAGCTTTTTTAAGAAAAATTAATTTAAATTTGTAAAACATAAAAAAATTTTAAAATAAAAAAACTTAAATGACCCAATATGATTATATTTAGAATCCCAGGACAAGACCATGTTTATTGCACTAGTGTAAACCCCAAACCGAGTCATGAGAGCCAAATCTGATTTGGCCGGAGTTACTTCTCCGCTACTGTATAATGAGGCAATAGCAATTTTAATAAAAGGCTCTCCTATTGAAGTATATAAAGGAACATTATATTGATTGCAAGAAAAGCCATAGATAGTCAAATTGCAATGGAAATGCAATGTGCCACAAATTATCAGAATAGAGAATTAAAGTTGTCAAAAAAAAAAAAAGAATAGAGAATTATGATTCCAAAACAAGTATTCCTTTATGAAGACCAATTATAGTTATTTGGTTATATATCAATTTAAGATCTACTATCACAAAAAGCAAAGGATGACGGGCTAGAATGAAATTATTTCAAAAAAAAAAATCCTAAAAAAGAAATTGGTAATAAAAAAGGGTCATGAATTATCATTTGTAATTGAAATTCAATTTGTATTATTAAGTTCTTTTTCACTATTTAAGTTTTTTTCATCCTTATTTGGTAGTATATACTTGACTACTTTTTTTTTTTTGGTATTATTTAGCTTCAAAAATACTACAAATTATTAATGACAACAATTCCAATAAACAAGCTGGCATGAGAAGTACACATAGTAAGATATTAGTTTTAATTTATGTTTTTAAATTCATATATTCTTACATATAAAGCCCTTGAGACAAATTTGGTTTTGTCTATTATTTTCTGTAGGAACAGGTAAAAACGTTGATATTTGAAACCAAGCACCCAAAAAGAAATATGTGATGATAAATCAACATGAGGAAAATATTATTATTTTAACTTTTCAAACTTTATTTCAGTATCTTTCTTCTAATAATGAAAATTGTGTTTGAATGATTTATAAGACTTTTTTGAGTTTTGACTATGAGTAAATTTTATTAATTTCCGAGTTCATCTTTTAACAAGTATTACTAGACTGTTCCTTCATTTTTTAATCTACTCAATGACGTTAAAATTATTTATATATAAATTAAATTATTTAATTATACAAGTATTTATGGTTAATTTATAATTTAAATAAATTACAGGTTTTTTTTTTATGAAAACATATATATGTACCTAATCCAAGTTATTCGGTAACAGATATAAAATCTACTCAGGTTTATAGTTTTGTAACAAAATTTGAATTATATTATATTATGTCATATTATATACTTTTTTCCATTATTCCTAATATCAGATTGAGTACATAGGAAAACAATAAACACAAGAAAGTTTAGATTAAGGATTTGAAAAAAATGCATTATCGTGAGCATGAATTCTACATGGCAATGAAAGAAAGCTAAATATAATTTTCTTTAGTGCAATCCTTTTTTTGCTTTTAACAACACCATCAATTTTTTTGTCTTTAAGGGATTGTAATGTTTATCTTATAATAATTAAATTATGTTATGTTAGAAAAATATTATACTCAATAGAAAATTCTGAAGATGCATAAGAAGTTTCATTTTTTTTTCCCCAAAAGATAATATAATTGTGTATTCTCATGGAAGAAATGGAAAGTTAAGGTAAAAAAGGAGTGGATTGTGCAGCAATTGTTTTATTTTTATATATTTATTTTGTTTTTCCTCCATAAACGGCATGTTTATTTTAGAGTAAATTATATTTTTATTCCTTATTTATTACAAAATAATCAATTTGGTTATGCAATTATGATAATATTTAAAATAATCCCTCACTCGTTGAAAAATATTATACATAATCCCTTACTTTCAAAAAAATTACTAAATTTAATCCATAGAACTTAAAATTTAAGATTCGTAAAAAGACTAAATTAAGTATTTTTTTAAAAAGTAAAAAATTAAATGTGATATTTTTCAATAAATATAAAATTATTTTAAGTATTACTATAAATTAGAGATCAAAATAATAATTTCATAATTATTAAAGACTACAAATATTTTTTTTCTCATTTATTATTGCATGACAATAATTCTACTACTAACTTTAAGAAACTCTATATAAACTCAAAATAAGCCCCATTTGGCTTAGCTTGTTGGCCAACACAAATCATCAGAAACCCAACCATTAGTGTCATTCAAAAGCTTGCCAATCATAATTGAATGCATGTCAAGAACATGTATAGAAAAGATTTAATTATACAGATTTTCAAGAATTAGTCTCTAGTGATGGAGTAGCATGCCTCAATCTTGATATGCTGTTTCAAGATTTTCCTTCATGGCACATGACTTTTTTGGTGTAGGTTTTAATTTCTTTGTTTTTTTTTAATTACTTCTAAAAGAAAACTTTAAAACACAGATATGAGTTTGAATTTTATATATAACACATTATGATATATAAAATACAATAATTTTTTAAAATGTTAAAATACGGGTGAGTATTCATGTTTATATATATATATAATCTAACAAATATAGATTGAATTTCTTTTTACCTCTTGTTAAATGTTGAATGAAAACAATATAATAAAATAGAATTGAAATATGACAAAAAATAATAAAACAAAATACAAAATGACAAAATAAATTCAAAACTCATAAAAAGGGATCAAAATACTGTACCAACAATTTGATATTATTTTGATACATTTTACAAAAACAGTTTTTTTTTTCTGGCACACATAATACGAAGTATCGCATCATATATTATATTGGATACATATCCAATACTGGTACGCCATACGTGCCTCTTAGGAAGACAATAGATCATATGCTAATATTTTAATTTCAATGCTTCATAAATTTTGTCAACAAGATCCTTTCTGAATCAATGTCCAGACCCAAAGTTAAACATTAGCATTACTGCCAATATGCTTCGAGGTTTTATCCCATTTTGCAATATTCCCTGTATATATACAGATAATAAGCCCAAATATACAGAAAAGAGGTATAGCAAACTTAGTTCTGGTAGATGATTGATATATTTACAGAAACCACATCCTACCCAAACTATGCACACAAAAGTTGAACATGTTCTGGGCCAAACCACTGCCATTATTTAGCTTGCATTACCTTAACTACACACACAAAGTACACATCGTCAAAACACTAGAATTATGTAACATAAGTTTGAAACATAGAATTTCTATGCTTGGATGGTTTCAACCAGTTTCTTCTTAACCTGTTTTCCTCCAGAGTTCGCTTTGTCAAACTCTTCATCAACTCTGAATATTTTCACTTCCAAGATCGGTGGCTTCTTGCCTTTTCCTTCTGATTCAAACACACAAACATCATATTCCTGCAGGTTATTGTCCAGCGCAAAATGTTTCCACCCACCGGTAAGTCCTCCAATGCGACGACTGTGGTCAAAGCTGTATCTAGCATGCCATTCGCTCTCTCCCACACGTAATATCACATCTTCAGATTGTGGAGGAGCATGTTCTGTTATCAACTTACTAGGGAATGACTAATAAGCAACAAGAAACAAAGAATACATCAATAAAGCCAAGATAAATCATGAATGATAGAATGGATTAGGATCTTCTCAGAAGAAATTAATAGGGTTAATTCAGAGAGAAAGATACAACGTGTGTGGATCCACTAGTCAAGTGGGTCCTATACACAATGTGTCTCTCACCAAAATTGAACTGTCAATTTCTCAAGATCCAAATCCAATCTGAATACACTGCAGCAGAAATTACATATAACAAGGCTTTAGCAGAATGTCTTAATACTGAAATGGAACAAATTTGGGTTATGAAGCAAAAGAAAGCCAGAAAATGGAAGGAAAAGAGGATATTCCGCGTTTGATGAGAGAGTATGAAGCAAATGCATACCAAATAGAATCTCTTGTATACATGTGTGGGTCGCATCACTACGCAGAAACCATCTTTGGTACATGCTGCTGTAGCCAGTTCGAGGGCATTCATCTTCACATCTTCTGTGACAAACCTTCTATCCCTATTTCTGCCCGCAGATGCAGGTTCAGCATCTAATCATAATTCATATTTGTTAAACAGCATTAACATGACAAAACAAAGATTCCATGTCAGAAAAGAAAGCAGCCACCATATCGATTCAAATAGAATTGAAGCTAATTTCTCATAAGAGTAACTACTTCTATTTTGTGTTATTTAGACTTCATGCAAAGAGCAGCTGTCTTTAATGTCAGCATCCACCTTTCCCACGTTACCGATATTTTTAAGTTCCGTTGGAAAATATTGTTTTTTCTTTTAGGGAACTACGTTTGACCCCTGACATATAATCCTAATTACATTTTTGGTACATTAACTTTAATATTAACAATCCTGAACTATCATAAAAAGCGAACTTATTACCAACTGTTAAGTTAAACATCTAACAGCAAAGTAACAAGCAGTTGTAAACTTTTGAACCTTCGAAAGTTAGCTTCTACCATTTGTTTTGAGAAACAATAAGTGTTCTATGAGAAGTGGAATTCTATAACATGGGAAGTCAAATTGTGTCAGTGTCACCTTGAAAAACATTTGTTTCTTTCAGAAAAAAATAGCACAAGTCAACTTTCGAAGGCTTCAAAGCTGGCTTACATTCGCCATATGACTATTAGACATTAGAGTCAGTAGATGGTCAACTGCATCACTGGTTATGATCATTCAGGAAAGCAACGTGAATTGTTTTTTAAAAAAAAAGTGAATGCGCCAATATCGTAATTAGGAAATTGTAAAGGGTGGTAAAACATAATTTTCCCTTTCTTTTAGGCAGTAAAGATAGAAGAAACCTATGGAACAGTAGAAGGTAAAAAGTCATTCCCTTGCCCTCTATAAAGTAAAAGTTTTACCAGGTATCTGATTAACTTTTCCAGCACGTGCTTTAAATCCTTTGGGTCTTCCTCTTCGTTTAATTTGCAAAGGGGAGGTACATTCCCCAGCAGCATTACAAGTCTTTTTACCGTCACCATGAACACATTTCTCAGGTGAAGCACATTCAACACCAATGGTAGAAGGGATATTGACTTCTTCAATACAGTTATCTCTGTCTCTAGTTCGCTTTCTTGTATGCCCGCATTCCAGGACAAAATAAGAAGCAACCTTCTCACAGAAGTTCATCTGGTCAAATATTAGCACATCAAACTGTGATTCACCATTGTACTTGAAGATCAGGAGATCATTCTCTTCCAAAAAGTGATCTTTCACAAATTTTTGCCAACCATGCGTGAAGTACAAGGTATCATCTCTAGTTGTCAATCCAATAGTCCACACAACGCCACTGGGACCTTTAAGAGTCACATTATCTGGCAATTTCTTTCTCAAATTATCTGTAAACCTTTTGGGAAGTGCCTGCAGTATAAACTCAGTAAAATTTAATAACATATTGAGAATAAGAGATACAACATGACGCAGCAATATATTGACAAAACATATACTGCTTATAAGGGCTCTCAAATTAAATCATACCTCAATGATAGAGGTCAAAATGACCTTCAAGACTCTAACAGCAAGGTCTTAAGGAGACTATAACCAGAACAGCCCCGGTGTAGGCTAGTGATTACGTAATGCATAATGCTCAAGGTAGTTATCAGCCAGCAAGTAGCTACCATAAAGGTAACGGAATGCAAGTGTCAGCATAGAAATAGGATTCTGTCTATTAGAAGAAAGGCATGGAAAACTGAGTAGCTTGTAATGGAGTTCTTCCTCTTCCTCTCTTTTCTCTAACAAAGGAGGCCAATGCAGAACTTCTATTAGAAACTTCACTTCTTGTGTATCAGTTAGCTTCACATTGAATGCTAACTCAAGCAATTCTTACGTGCTATATAGTGATTGTACAGGTGAAAGAACATATTAAATCCATATTTGTGGGGCCAGGGACGTCATACTGTGTTTGTATATGAAACCAAACACATTATAGGATTTTAGATTCATGTTCCTGTGCAGAGAAACATGTATGGAACCACTCGAGTGGGCGGCTCGACTTGAAGATAGGTCCCACTCATTATATGTGGTATCCAACCTCTAATTTTTCCTACTTACACTCTATACCATAATTTCTTTTAGGAACAACTGAAGCAAGTAATTATCTATAAAGCGACCACCAGACATTTTACAAGTATAGCCAGTGGCTGTAGGACGTACATCTCCAGTAGTTTTCTCCCTAATTAGCCGTTTCTTTTTCTAACTTTTGTTCCCTTTCAAACTCTTTTTGGCTTTTCCCCTAACGATTGTAGAAAATGGCGCACGCAAATGGGTTTCCTAGATGGAAAAAGAGAAAAGATATGACTTAACTTTATATTTCTTTTCGTAGTGAAAAAAAAAAAAAAAACTCGTGATGTCTTCATGTAGCAATTGGAGAATTTATAGGGTTTGTAACAGCTGATCCAAAGCTCATAACTTTAAAAAGGGTTAAAAACAAGAAGTAAACAAACTGTAAAAACAAGAAAAATAAGAGGGCATTTTGATATACTGTAAAGAAATAGCAGGATAATAAGGGTCCAGAAAAAAGGGTTAATATAGAAACCATTTCAAAGAGGTATCATGAGGAGAAGAAATCACAGAATGCAAGTGTTCAAACTTCAAATGTCTTTCGTACAGCACACTTCTCAACTATGGGATTTGCAAAAGAAAAGAGAAGAAGCAGAAAACAAGAGACTTACAAGGTTTTGATCATAACCACTAGGGAGAAGCTGGGCAAAATGCACGAACTTGAAATGGGTCCAGTAAATGTCGTCAATCCGTGATCTACAGCTTTCGCATGTTTCATCCATTTCAACAGAAAGCAAAACACAAATGGAAAATAGAGGGGAAATCAAGAGCTAGAGCAACTATGAAGCACCAGAAATGTATTTCCAGATTGAGAGCGAAACCCAGAAGAGAATATTTCAATTTATTTTAATTTTACGTAATTAAAATTTTTTTCATAAATTTTCCATTTATTCTCTCGACAAATTAACTCTTTTGAAAGAAATATTTAATCGTCATTAAGCGGGTCCTGCCCTGAAAATGGTAAGGCTGACCGAGTGTCTCTCACCAATCAATCACGCTGTCTCTTGAAAAGATGAGCCTATAGCCTGTGTAATAATTTTTGTTTTGCGAATTTTTTAAAACTATATTTAAAAAATGTTTCAATTTAGAATCAATTAATTGCTTTCAACGATTTATATCTTGTAATGATTATAAAAGCCTAAATGTTATTTTATGATTTTTGAATAAGAAAAATATCGTTAGTTCTTATAATTTTAATAATTTAACTTTAACTATGTTTTGCAAATAATTTTAAATGTATTTCATTGTCATATCTCTTATTTTCACATTTTAAATCTTTATCACTTTTTGAAAGATGAGAAATAAGCAAATTAAGGACGTGAATTTTGTAAGGTGGGAAGTTATATTTTGTCTTTTCATTTCATGAGAGATTTTTTTTAGTCTTATTTTTTGCAAGAATATAAGGACTTTAAATTTTTTTTATAAAAAATGTATATATTATAAAAAATTAAATTTGAAA
Organism: Delonix regia; assembly: GCA_037074485.1. Classification (NCBI taxonomy): domain Eukaryota; kingdom Viridiplantae; phylum Streptophyta; class Magnoliopsida; order Fabales; family Fabaceae; genus Delonix; species Delonix regia. The sequence goes on from CM073457.1 coordinate 32,514,316, forward strand.
GCAAAACTTGTTTATATTATTTAACAAGTTTTAATAAGCTCATAAAACTTATAAATATTCAAATAATAAATTTTACAACAAGTTCTATAAGTTAAAATAAATAACACTTAACAAGATAAATTAATTCTGAAATAAAAAATAAGTTTAATAAAAGATAACTAAATTTAAAATAAAACCATTTAGGTAATTCTAATTATTATATTAATCCTTAATTCTACTTTACAAATAATTAATATTGTTTCCTAATATTCACTTCCTATACTCCATTATAATAAAATTGCAATTATGAGGTATTTTGAAAATAATCCTACTATGTAATCAAAGTCTCAAAGAAATAAAAGATTAATATGTAATAAGTGGAATTGTTGTTTAAGTTAAATTAATATTTCTAATTATTATAAATATAAATAATGAGTAAAATAACTAAAGATACATAAATTAGTGTTTGTGTTTGTGTGTGTGTATATATATATATATATATAATTTTTTTATATATATAGAATTGGCAATGACAAGGACCTTATGGGGCGAGGGGTATGATTTTGTCTCTATATCTAAACTTCCTTCAGGGGAGAATTTTCTCTCAATCCATCCCCACAATCAAAAATTCCTTAAATTGAAGACCTTTTGTCATCATGTAAGAGATATATTTTTCTTATTTTTCTAAGTCTTGCAATTTTCTTGGATAAATTTGTACTACTAGTATTTGTGCTTGGATCTAAATCTTCGTAAACTAAACTATCATCATTTTTACTTTTCATCATCTACATTATTGAAGTAAGGAGGTGGGGAAAAATTATTTTTATCTTAACACAGAAAACTTTTTTGTTGCATATAAGGAAGAAAACTAAGAAATAACGAAGTCATTATATACAATATCAAACATATAATAATAGTAAAACCCACTTATTTGCTTAGGAAGCCTGGATGGTAAGAAATTTTTTTCATAATAGTAGTAACAAACAAGGCAAGATTAACAAATCAATGTTGTAATAAACATAAATGCAAACACAATCCATGATATTGACATTATCTGTTTTATTTACAGGAATTGATTTAAATAATGTGAACTATACAATCTTCATTGTTTAAAACATTCCAACATACTTTTACTTTTTAGTATAATTTAGTCAAAAGTCAGGTAAAAATAAGTTACAATTGACTATATTAAATAAATAAAATAGTAAAATCCACTTGTTAACTTGGGAACTCTCATTGGTAAGAAATTTGTACTATAACAAATGAAAATAAGTAAGGTAATATGGATGAAACAAGATAATAATAAACTAAAATTAGAATGGTATACTTAACGTTTTCATTTATAGTCAATTTAATTATAATAAAGTGTATGATACAATGTTGCCTTGTTCAAAACATTATAACATGATTTCACCTTTTGGTGAGGTTAATTCAATAGCAATTTTCGAGTGGGAAGAAGCTTGTCTTCATTATAAATGTATCAAAGAATGGAATAATAAGAATACTTGATTAACTCCTAACAAAAAATTTACATGAATACCATGAACCCAATCGAGACACACAACACACTAAATTTGAATGCCTTGATAGTAGATGATTATTTTAGCAGTATTTTCCTATAGCTACCCATCACAAGGGATTAAATTTCAAGCAAATCCTACAAAGGAATTGCTGGCCGTTGGATTACGCACTTCCTAAATCTAAATTGTTAAATAAAAAATTTTGGACAGCATGATTAAATTTTGAAATTTTTATCGTGTGCATCATTAATTTTAATATGAATCATTTGATTGCACATTTCTTTCAATATTAACCATTAGATCTATACATTTCTTACAAAAGCAGGAAATTCAAATCCTATCACAAGTCATCTTGTAAGGAGAATTCATAAAAAGCGATGTCAGTCTCAATTTCATGACAAAATCATATATTATTGTTCTCATTATTATATGATAGGCCATAAATGAGCCAAACATAGAAATCATAATCCATCATCACATAGAAGTGGAGGAATTATAATTTAATTGTGCATCCAATATAAGTTAAAACTTAAAACTATTGGTTTTAAGTTTTAACTTATGTTGGATGCACAATTAAATTACCTCAGCTATCATTACTACTAGTTTTAACATTTGTTACCCCCAAAACTTTATTATTAACTTTGGTTGGATTCACAAGTAACTTATAATTTTATTACAACCTTGATTTGCATTAGTTACGAATAAACTCAACTGTCATTACTGCTAGTTTTTGCTTTTATTCCCACAATAATTTTAATATTAACTTATGTTTTTAAGGATATTTTTGTCTATTAAAAATTCATAAAATGATTCTAAGTCTGTCAATGTAATTACAAAATATAAGATCCTTGAGAGTAATTAATTGTAACTTATGACTCTAAATTGAAATTTTCCTTTATAGTTAAAAGGTTATAAATGAAAGATATTATATGAAAAATTTTGAATTTTAAAATTATTCTTAAAAATTTTGATATTAACTTTTTCTTTTATTTTTAACAACCTTAAGTTTAAAATTTTTTTTTATTATGTATCTAAATATCATATCCAAATCTTTAAGGTTTTAAGTAAGTACTCTTCAAACTACATAAAATTTGATTTCAAAATTTAAAGTCATTCATAATTTCGACAATGTCCATTAACTTGTCCAAACTTATTGCTTGAATTTTTTAAACTAGAAGACATTGGTCTATGTCATATTGATTGTTATTCGAGCTGTTGAGCTCATAATATTATTAAAAAAAATTTTAAAAAAATAAAGTAATCAAATGCTTTGACGAACATGACTATAATTCTATTACAAACAATTTTCATATGTAGTTGGAGATTGAAGTTATTCATATATTAACCAATAAAATATTGCTAAATTTTCGTACAGTACTTATACTTGAGAGTATGTAGGATCCATTGTGTAACTAGTTATTCGATAATGCATAAATGACTTAAATTTTTTAGTATAAATAAGAATTTAAGGTTTAAAGTTTAAAGTTTAGCTATTGTTAATATTTGGTAGTTTATAAAGATATAATATGCATTTTGTCGTCCTACTTTTTATTATTATCATATTTTCACAGTTTTATTATGAATAAAACATGAGAAATAAAGTAATTAAATATAGGAATTATGAACATTAAGGGCATGTTTGGTTACTGGCATTCAAGTGAGAGAATATGAATGGAAACATATTTGGTTTAAAGATTGGTAGGGAGTAAGACTCCTTAAGGAATTATGCTTCCCACAAATTAGGTAGTGGTCAATCCCTTGCTATTATGAGGTAATGTAGTCCATTCCCAGGAATCACTTGTAGAATGAACATTGTGCCCTCCTATTTCTTTCATCTTCTCTGTCTCGTCTCATCTTTATCTTCCCTTTCATTTGTCTCTTCCTTCTCTACCATTGGGAACATCCATGGCCAGCGACTATGTTTTGTCAACGCCAACGTTCAATGTTGATCTATTTCATCCATTTCTTGCTTTCCCTTTCTTGTTATCTAAACAACCATGGCTGAATGTGGTGCTCTGTCAACACCATCGATTAATGCCAATCTGTGCCTCTATTTATTTCATATTCTCTACCTTGTCCACTTTATTTCTCAATTTTGTTGGCCTATTACTAGTAGATCTTGTTGATTCTGTTTACTAAAGATCAAGGTTTTAATGATAAAAAAAAAACCCAAGAAGAAATTTTTTTTAATGTATTACTTAGGTTATAGTATTTTCAATGTATTATCATATGTTAAAATCCTTTGTAAATGATATTGAGTTGATAGGAATCATGTAAAATAAATATAGAATTGATACCAGGTCTTAAAGGTTGAGAAAATGCTGATTTAGGGAACTCTGGAAGTCCCCAGTCGATTAGCTACAAGCCACTAGTCAACAGACCATCTTGCCAACTAGCTGTCAGACTTTGTCCAGTCAAATGGGAGCTTTATATGAGTGAATAATTGATTAGGCACTAGCCAACTGTCGACTAGTCACCTTTTGAAAAGTCTTTAGTCTGCTGCTAGCTTGAGCCTTGATTAATTGGGCACTCTCTGTGAGTGAGCAGTCTACTAGTCACCTTCTGAAAGGCACCAGTCAGCTGACAGCTCAAGCTTTGATCGACTAGGAACTCTTTGTGAGTAAGTAGTCAACTGGCTACTTGCCAACAGTCGACTGGCCACACCCAAATCAAGCATTAGTCAACTGCCAACCTTGAAACCATTGAATGGGAGTTCTCTGTGAGTGACTAGTCGACTGGTTAAAAGTAAGCAGTCGACTATCAGGGTTAAGAATTCAAAAGTTATGAGAGGAAAAGAGTGAGAAATTGACTAGTCAGTGGTGAATAGTCGACTGGTTGGTGGGAAAAAAGCCATAACAAATTTATAATGTATATATTTAAAAATCTCTCATTTCCCATTCACTCCCAACAGATTTATTGGACCTCAATCTATATAAACTCGACCTGGTGACTCTGAAACCAGAAAAGAAAAAAGAATATTAAAGATTGATTATATCATAATTTTTTATCTTCATATCAATTTTCTATCATATTAGTGCTTCATTGTATCATTTACTCTGTTTCAGAGAGTTCATTATCTGTAATCTTTCTTTCTTCTGAGAAAGAAGCTCAAGGAGGTTCTTTGAGGGTGTCAAGCTAAGATAGAGCTTGGGTTTATGGGGAGTATATCCCTGAAAGAGAATTTAAGATGGTTCTTGAAAGAGTCAAGCTGTGAGAGTTTGGGAATTATGAGAGGTTCTCCTGGGTGTTGTATTGATTTATTGAGATAGTAAAAAATCCCAAGATGTTGCTTAGGGACTAGATATAAGCTTAAGTAGAAGTCAAACCAAGATAGATCTTTGTGTATACTCTTCACCCTTACTTTATTTACGTTATGCTTTTATCTTTGATTATTTTACTTTTATGTTATGCTTTTATCTCTGATTATTTTACTTTAGTTTTGAAAGAGAGTTTTTTAGTAAAATTTTTATTAAACCCAATTTACCCCTCTTGGGTTCCAACCTTGTTCAACAAATAGTATCAGAGTTTAGGCTTTTTTTTAAAGGACTTAACTATCTCAAGAGTATAAATGGTTGGATTTGGTGACAATGTTTTGCCTGAAGGGCTATCTATTACAAGACCTCTTGGTTTTAATGGTGAAAATTTTACTTACTAGAAACTAAGGATGAGAATTTTCTTTGAAATTGTTAACATTGACCTTTGGGATGTAATTGAGAAAGGTTCATATGTGTCTATGAAAGAAAAAGAAGGTAAGACCTCCATCAAACCTAAAAGTGAATGGAATGAAACATGAAAAAAAAATAAGTTTTACTGAATAACAAAGCTAAACTCATCTTACTAGTACACTAAGTCAAGAAGAATACATCAGAGTCTCAAACTATCAAAATGCCAAAGAGATGTGGGAGGCTTTAAAAATAGCTCATGAAGGAACCTCTAGTGTAAAAGAGTCTAGGATTCATAATTCCACACACCAATATGAATTATTCAAAATAAATTTTGGAGAAACAATAAAAGAAATGCAAATATGTTTTACTCATATTGTGAATTATTTGGGAGTTTTAAGGAAGACATACTTACAAATAGATCAAGCTTATAAGATTATAAAGGTACTTCCCATGGAATGGAAACCCAAGGTAACAACAATTGAGGAAGTAAAAGGGTCATCAGTAAAATCAGTTGCTGCTCTTTTTGAAAACCTTCAAGAGCATGAACCCAGACTAAAGCAACTTATTGAAGAACAAGATTAAAAGCAGAAGGGTTTTGCTCTGAAAGCATCATCGTCAATGTATCCAAATGAAAAAGATTGTAATGATGACTATCTGGATGAAATTAATGAAGAAACTCTTGGTCTTTTTGTTAAGAAATTTAGGAGATTTTTCAATAGCAAAAGAATCAATAGAAGAAAACCAACTAGAAGAGGTCAAAAAACCAAAGAACTTCCCATCTGTTATGAAAGTAGAAAACCTAAACACATCAAATAAGAATGTTCTTAATATATGAGAAAACAAGACAACACAGAAAAGAAGAAAGGAAAAGAAAAGAAGAATGCATACCTATCAGTAACTTGGGGAGAAAATGATGAAGATTCAAATAATGAAGAAAATGAAGAAGCCTACCTCTACCTTATAGATAATGAAGATGAGGTAAGCTCTCTCCCTTCATATGAAGAACTTCAAATGCTTTTAATGATTTACATGATGAATTTCTAAGGATAGCAAGAACCTTAAAATTTTTAAAAAGGAAATTCTATCTTTAGAAGACAATATAGAAAAAGATAAGGAAGAGAGTAGCTTACTACTCTAGATAAAAGCTTATTTGGAAAAACAAATTGAAACATTAGAGTATGATTATATTAGTCTAAAAAATGAACATCTTTCTCTAAAAAATAAAGTTATTTATAATTCTGAAAGTTTACAAAACAAAAAGAAAGATTTATCAAACACTCTTGCAAAATTCACCAAAGGAAAAGATAATTTAAACATTTTGCTCGGAAAACAAAGATATGGTTTAATAAGGTAGATATTGGATGTAATCCTAAGAAGAGACAAAAATATTATAGGAATTTCTTTATTCCAATAGTCATGATTAGTACCTTATTCATCACATGTTTCTATTGTGGTAAAAAGGGACATGGATCATACACTTGCCCTTACCAAAAGAATAAAATTCTAGAAGGAAGGAAGGTGTGAGTTCCCAAGGGAACAACTGACATTCAAAGACCCAACAACAATTGGATACCTATGAATAAAACTTAATGCTCCAAACATATGACTAGAGATAAGTGGTACTTAGATAGTGGATACTCCAAACATATGACTAAAGACAAATCCAAGTTTATTTCCTTTCAACTAAAGAATGAAGGAAATGTCACATTTGGAGACAGTGGACTACGAAAAATCACTGGTATTGTAAAGGTTGGTACTCACTCTTCCAACTCTATTGATAATGTGCTTATTGTTGAAGGTTTAAATCACAATCTTCTTAATATTAGTCAATATGTGATAAAAACATTAGAGTTATATTTGATTTAAAACACTGTCTGGTTGAAAATTTAGATAAGAAAAAGACCATATTAATAAGACATAAAATAAACAATGTATATGTTTTTAACTTAAGATGATGTTCCTTCTAATAATTCAAAATGTTTAATAAGTGTCAATAATGATAGCTGGTTATGGCATAGAAGGCTTGCTTATGTTAGTATGAGTATATTAGAAAAGCTTACTATGAAAGAGCTTGTAATTGGATTACCCAAATTAAAATTGGATAGAAATAGACTTTGTGATGTATGTCAGAAGGGAAAACAAATTATGAGTACCTTTAAGGCAAAAGGAATTATCTCTACTACTAAACCGCTACAAGTACTTCACATAGGTCTCTTTGGACCTTTTATGACTATGAGTCTTAGAGGAAATTATTATATATTAGTAATTGTAGATGATTTCTCTAGATTCACTTGGACACTTTTCTTATCTCACAAGGATCAAGAATTTAAATCTTTTTTGAAACTAGTAAGGTTTATTCAAAATAAACAAGGCATGACCATTGTGAAAATAAGAAGTAATCATGGTGGAGAATTTGAAAATAATCTATTTATAGAGTTATGTGATGATAATGGAATTCAACATAATTTCTTTACACTAAGAACTTCTCAACAAAATGGAGTTATAGAAAGGAAGAAAAAAACTTTTGAGGAAATGGCTAGAACCATGTTAAATGAAAGAAATCTTCTTAAGTATTTTTAGGCTGATGCTGTAAATACTGCATGTTATGTCATGAATAGAGCAATGATTAGGCCCATATTGAAAAAGACTCCATATGAGTTATACAAAGGAAGAAGGCCTAACATTTCTCATCTACATGTATTTGGTTGTAAGTGTTTTGTACTCAATAAAGGAAAAGACAATTTGTGTAAATTTGATGTAAAGTCTGATGAGACAATTTTCTTAAGATATTCTAATACTAGCAAAGCCTTTAGAGTATATAACAAAATAACTATAACTATAGAAGAATCTATACATGTAAATTTTGATGAGACTAATCCTCTTAACCTAGGAAAGGTATCCTGTGAGGAAATTGCAGTTAAGTTTAATGACCTTATAATAAAAGAGAAATAAACAACTCAAGAGATCAAGGATGAAAGCGAATCCATCAAGACAAATGAACAACCTTCCTTGCATGAAGAATTTGATCAAGAAATTGAGGAAGAAGTCACACATAATCTCCTAAGAGCATGGAATTACAAGAAGAATCATCCACTTGAACAAATAATTGATGTCTCAAAAGGGGTGACAACTCGAAACTCACTTAGAAATAGTTATAATCATTAAGCATTTTTATCTTAAATAGAACCAAATGGAATTGATGAAGTCTTGAAAGATGAATATTGGGTTCTAGCTATGCAATAATAGTTAAATCAATTTTAAAGAAGTCAAGTATGGAAACTTATCCCTGTACCCAATAATCATCCAGTAATTAGCACTAAATAGGTTTTTAGAAACAAGCTTGATGAATTTCAAGTTGTTACTAGAAATAAGGCTAGATTGGTTGTAAAAAAGGTACATTCAAGAAGAAGAAATTGATTATGATGAAACCTTTTCACCAATAGCTAAATTAGAAGCAATTCATATGCTACTAGCCTTTGCATGTATAAAAGACTTTAGTTGTATCAAATGAATGTCAAGAGTGTCTTTCTTAATGGTTACATAATAAAAGTAGTATATGTTGAACAACCTCTAGGTTTTGAGGATGAAAATCTTCCAAATCATGTATTCAAATTAAGAAAAGCATTATATGGTCTTAAAAAAACACCTAGAGCTTGGTATGAAAGATTGAGTACATTTTTCATTGAAAATAATTTCTTTATAGGCAAATTTGATACAATTTTATTCTTTAAAAAGAAAAAGCATGATATTCTAGTTGTTCAAATTTATGTGGATGATATTATATTTAGTTCTATTAATGAACTCTATGTAAAGAGTTTACTAAAATGATGAAAAGAAAATTTGAAATGTCTATGATAGAGGAGCTTACATTCTTCTTGGGTCTTCAAACCAAGCAACAAACAAATGGAACTTTCATAAATCAATCAAATATGTCAAAAAATTACTCAAGAAATTTGGATTTGAAAATATCAAAACAAAGGATAATCCAATGGGCTCAACTGTAAAGATGGATGATGATGAAAAAAGGCAACCTTATGACTTCTCAAAATACAGAGGTATGAATAGATCCCTTCCAGGTTTAACTGCAAGTAAACTTGACATTATGTATAGTGTATGCATTTGTACCTGATTCCAAACTTGTCTTAAATAATCTTTTTACTTAGCAGTAAAGAGAATTTTTAAATATATTGCTGGTACAATATAAATGGGTTTGTGGTATCCAAAATGATCTACTAATACTTTGGTAGGATATTCAGATGCTGATTTTGCCGATTGTAAGACCGACAAAAAAAGAATCAATGGAACATGCCAATTCTTTTGAAATTCTCTTGTTTTTTGGTTTAGTAAGAAATAAAATAGTGTAGCATTATTCACTGTTGAAGTTGAATATGTTGCAGCTGGTAATTATTGTGCCCAAATCCTTTAGATGAAGCAACAACTAGAGGATCTTGGTATATATCTTAAAGAGATTCCAATCAAATATGACAATACTAGTGTTCTTAATCTTACCAAGAATCCCATTATGCATTCAAGGTATAAATATATAGAAATCAGGTATCACTTCATTAGATACCATGTCCAAAAGAAAGATATTAGCCTTGAGTTTATCAAAACTGAATTTCAACTTACTACTATCTTTACTAAACACACCTCTACTGAAAGATGTTATTTTATAAAAGGTGAACTTGGAATGATAAATCCTAATGAGCTATAAAAATTTAGATTTAATTGTTTCACCATTTGCTTGAAAAGAATATTCATTAACTTTAGATCAGAGTGGTTTAAATTTATTTTGCAGAATGTTTATGATCATCTTTTATGATTTCTACTTGTTTTACAAATTGTTTAAATAAATATATATGGTTAGATATACATTCAAGTAGAATACTATCTAGAAATTAAGAAAGTAGGCTAAAAAATTTGCATGTTGGTCATATTTTACCGGGACTAGTCAACTGCCAAGAAGTGGCCAGTCGACTAGTAAGGGTTTGAGAGTGACTAGTAACTCAAGGAAGTTAGGAGCAACTAACAAAGGGCTCTCTATAAAGGAGCAGCCAATTGTCAAGAAGTGGCAAGTCAACTGGCCATTCCTCATAGCTCGAAAATCGACTGGTACTTAATGACCAAACGACCGAAAGGTTCCTCAAAGCATTCCTGAAAAAATCAACGGCCAATAGTTGACTGTTCACGAGTGACCAGTCAACTAGTTGATACTAAAGAGCAATAATGAGTAAAAATAGGCTAACAGTCGACTGGTAATAAGTGACCACTTAACTAGTCGATGACAGAACTCGCTCTTTAGAGCAATTGAAGCTCTAAAAACTCATATCAAACACTATTTTCTCCAATTAACTGCTTATTCCTTTTCTTGCACTCCAATATTTGGCCAAATCTTCATCAAATCTTGGTGATTTTGTTTCCAAATCACTCAAAATCATTGATTAAACTCCTCAATCTTGGGTTTCATTGGTTTAAAAAGGGTTTTCTACTCTTTTCCTCTCATACCAGAAATTCTTGAATCCCTCTTGAGTTTTTTGAAGCTCCAAGATCTCCCTTGGCTCAAAGATCAACAACCAAGCATGCAAGAACCAAGAATACGACCATGGCTCCTCCTTCAGTCCTCCTCCTCTTGAGTGCAAGAGATAACCTTTATTGAAAACTTCCAACAAATGGGAGTTCTTTTAAATATGTATGTGCATCTCCAGTTACTTCAAGAAGAGGGATTTAGCTTTTTAATTTGTTCTCTAATTCTGGGTTGGATCACTTGCTGAGTCTGAAATTGGATTATAGCCCAAAGGTTATAAAGGCATTTTCCTCAAACCTTACCTACAACCCAACCACTTATCTCATCACCACAAAGGTTAAAGGCACAATAATTGTGGTTAGTGATAGCTGAGATCATCAACCTCCTTCCTCATGTTGGTCATTACTTCATTGATCACCCTAACTCCCTCAAGACAATATCAGAGTATAACAAGTTAAAGGCCATGAACTGAATTAGTGAAGAAGTCATTGACAATCCCAGCACTCCTATCAATGTCAAAATTAATCTTTGGAGAATCAGTTACTGCACTACAAAATTGCTCACTATTTGATCAACAAGTCAAGCAACTTTGCCATTTTAAGTGAGCCTGAACTCTTTATGATGAAGCGCATATTGGAGGGAGATATCTTCAGATTCACCTAGTTGATCACTCAAAGGATGGCAACATTCAAGAAGAATAAATCCTTATCTTTGCCATATGGGACCACCATTCTAACCATTCTTCACCATCATGACATATGTCCATTTGAGGATGATGTGGAGTCCCTTTTGCAGATTGGATGGAACAATCTACAATGCATAGGGTTCATCAAGACTCTATAGGGCCAATGGGTAAGGAAAGTTCCTAGAGCACCAAGGCCTCAACCAGCTGCAGCTGTTGACATTCCTCCTTCTCCACCCACATATGAAGTTGCTAAATAAAAAGGTCCCTTTGCTCCTATGCCTCCATCTCCACCTACTTATACTTCGATGGGTTACACCCCAACTCATCTTGAGACTGTGGTTATTCCTAAACTAATATTACTTGTCGAGATTCACACCATGCATCAAAAGATGAACTCCTATAGTCTCTAGATGCAGACCTTTCAAGAGACTTTGGAGGACATGAACACCAAACTTAAGCATATTGAGACGTATCATGAGTAGTACTTCAATCCCTAGGCTTAGTTTCAATCCTCCCTTTTTGATGTGACAAAAGGGGAGAGAAATAGATAGGAGAAATAAAGAGATTAAAATTAGGAGCTTTAGGAATTAAGAACTTGAAAAAGCTTGATTTTATTAGACTTAGTTTCTTTATTTGTGTTTGTTTCCTTATGGAACTTTATGGTTAATTGCTTCAGATGTGATGTGCTTAACTTATTTGAATTCAATAAAAGTAGTTATTTTAGTTGATATCTGTCTCTATCATCTACACATGATTGAATAAACAAAGAAACCAAAAGAAACTAAAAGAAGTGAAAATTAAAAACAATGTGATCATATCCAAACTTTCAAAAAAAAAAAAAAAAGAATCATATAAGCATACTATCTTGAAAAACTTTTTCTTGTGAAGCATTAACAATTTCAAGTTTGTGATCATAAAATAGGGGGAGATTATGGAGCCCATTTGCTAAAGATCAAGGTTTTAATGATAACAAACATAAGAAAAATTTTTTTTCAATATATTACTTAGGTTATAATGTTTTCAATGTATTATCACATGTTAGGAACCTTTGTAAATGATATTGAGCTGATAGGAATCATGTAAAATAAATAAGCATTGATCCCAGGTCTTACAGGTTGAGAAAATGATGATTTAGAGAACTTTGGAAGTCCCTAGTCGACTAGCCACAAACCAACGGTCAATTGGCCATCTTGCCAGCCAATTGTTAGGCCTTGTCCAATCGAATGTGAGCTTTCTGTGAGTGAACAATCAACTGGCCATTAGCCGGAAGTTGACTGGTCAACTCCTGAGTAGCTAAACCAGGATAAATTTGTGTCTACTTTTCTCCATTACTGTCTTTACATTTTGCATTTATATCTAATTGTTTTACTTTAGTTTTGAAAGAGAGTTTTTCAATAAAATTTTTATAAAACTCAATTCACCTCCTCTCTTAGGTTCCAATTTTGCTTAATAAATCTGTGCTCCATCAATACGATTGGAGAAGGAAAAAGAATCGAATTAAAAAAAAAAAGAATGAAGGAAGAATGAAATGGAAGACCGTGACAAATAAAGGACAAACAAAGAAAACTAGCAATCTATTGTGTGTATCTACTCTAGCAAGGATGAAGAAAATCAATGACGAAAGATAGAAAGAAGATGAACAAAGGAAGAACAGTGGATAGATGAAATAAAAAATATATTTATTTTAATTAAAATTAGAAATACTTAATATTAAATTTTTTTACAAGGATATTATGGTCATGTAATTAATTTTAATTGTCATTCTCACTTCTTTTTTCAATATCATACCAAATACAATACATGAGCCTAAGATTTCATTTCCTCAAAACTCATTCACATTCTCATTTCTTCTTACCTTTTCCAGCAACCAAACGTACTTTAAGGGCATCACTTATTTAACGCAAAGCTACAATTACAATATTAACGGAATTGACCATGAAACAGGAAATTGGACTAGTCACTTCATTCAATTTCCATTGTCATTTTATATTGCAAAATTAATACATGAACCAAAAGGTAAGCTTACATTTTGTTAAAATAATACTACTAATTATCAAACTCTACAAAAAATACAAAATTTAGAAATTAAATATATTTTAATAAATAAACTTAAGAAACAAAACAAGAAAATCTTTTTGAGCCACCTTGGGCGTGGGATAGTGATAAGTTGTGTCCTTGATATAAGTGTTTATTAGACTCGCGTTTTTCTTCTTCTTTTTTTTTTTTTTTCCTCTTTGCCAAATATTGTACTAGCTTTTTGAATAAAATAAAATAAGACAAACATAATGGTAGTTTGGTATGGATCTCCTAATAGCACAAATATGATATTATGTTTAATCATAGTAGATAATTATATAGAAATTCAATTATCCATATTTACAGATAGAATATATAACTGCATGTGATTATATTAATTTGATATAAATTTAGATCATAAAATTTCTATCCAATAATTCACTATGATCAAATATGATATCATATTTTTACCAAATATGACAGGATCCAACCTCTAAATAATTAATAATACAATGAAAGTATTAAATGAAGTTATTTGGAATTCATCGTATAAGAACGTATTAAATGAAGTGACCAGATATTACTCTCTACAATTGCTTTTCAACTCGTATTTTGCATTGACAATTGTCCCATAACGTGTGTGCAATTTACTTGCTGCAATTAAGAGCAGAACATATGTTACGGTAACATTCTATTTTGTCACATGGTCAACCACTCATGGAAGTATTAAAAAGAAATTAAGTGAATAATTATTAAGATTGGCAAAAGTTTATAAAGACAATAATTATTAGAAAATTTCAATACAAAAACAAAGAGAATTTGGCTAGTTCGTTAATTTTTATAATAATAAAGAATTAAATTAAGATTTGACTCATAATGAAGGTAAATTTATTAACTTTTATATTAGTAAGGGATTAAATTGAGATTTGACTCATAAATATGATAAGTTTGTTAATATTTTGCTAGAGTGACATAGATCATAAATGGTGTTATATACAATTTAGGCAAATATTATGTATGTGATGCAGCGAAATTGACAAAAACTAAAAATATAAGTACACGTTCTAAAAGTTAAAAGACAAGAAGAAAAGGAATTTGATCTGAATAATACATTTAATGATGATATATGAATTTGAAACAAGGTTATACATAGTATATCGGAAGCGTTAGACAACCTTAATTATTAATTACCAATTTAATATCTTTAAATAAAATAAATGCTATAAAATCAGGGAAAAAAAAAAAATCTGCCCCAAAACTTGCGAAAACAGACGCTATAAAAGAGTATTAAAATTCTCAATTCTAGAGTGAATGTATTTAGATAAGAGTTAGGGTAAAGTAATTTTCAATTAATTTGATTTCTAAAATTAATTTTAATCAAATGTGATTTTACGTAAATTATATATAAGAACTTTTATTTAAAAATTAAGTTTTACTATCAATACAATTTATTTAGCACAAAAATAAATTTTTTTGGCTTTTACAAAAACAAGATTTTGGAAGCTAAAATTATTTTTAAAAAATCAAATTTTAAATTAAACAAAAATATTTGTAAGCCGTCATACTTTTTAATCCTTCGAATATCAAACCATGCACCCATGTTCTTAATAAAAAGAAAAAGAGACTCATTTCAATTTCATATGAGGCTAAGTTTTGTTTCCTTCATATATTTATTGACAAATCTCGACTTGTAAATTGAAATTAGGGGCAAAAACTCCTTCAAAGTTTGAAGATTGGATTTTTTACATTGAGAAAATAATGGTTGTGTAACTTTATATTCGAAAACTAAACCGTCTCATACTTTCTTGCTGTGTTAGTTATTTGGCCAAGTCAATTATTAATTTACGTTGTGACACATCGTATCCTATGTTTTATCAGATTCTTACAAAATCATCACCACCAGTTGCTATTGTTGCAGATTTTACAGTGTCAAATATTTTTTATTGTAAATAAAAATTTAATAATTTTAAATTTTTATTAATAACTACATGTAATCGTATTTATTGTTTGCAAATTTAAATCATCAAACTTTTATAGCTATTTTATTTATATATTACAATTTAGAAAATTAAATATTCAAATTTTATTCTCACAAAATTATTACATTCAAATACTTAAACAAATTTGTCATTATTGATGATGAATCCATCTAATACTTAAAATTTTACTTTTATATATTTTTTAAACTCTTTTAGTGATTTGTCAACAATATTGGCAAATCACTTGCATGAGGGCGAGGCAATCTTCCATGTGAATATAATATATATATATATATATATATATATAATTAAATAAAAATTCAACATATTAATTTTATTAGTTTCATTCATGGTTATTTTATTATTTATATTTTAATTTTAAAATATTTAGTTATCTATTTTATGTATATATGCCATTTAAATGATTAATCTGACAATTTTTTTAAAATTTTACTTATTTTTTGTTTTGATGATTTAAAAGACAAAACAAAAAAAGTGTAGTGGATTTTGTACATTTATTTTTAATAATAATAATAATATTAATTATATATGACATGAAAAAAAAATTTTAATTTGAGAATATATGTGAAAATTATTTCATTTGAAAACTTTTATTTGTGAAGGGGTCTATTGGCAATAATTGATATATATCTTTTTAATAAACACAAGCAAACAAAAGCGAAGGTGATTATTCTAATAAGAGGTGACTAGTTCTGTAATAAAATATTCTCAAATTATTTTTTAAAATAAAATTATGTTGGGCTTGTTTGTCTTAATTTTATAATAAAAAATTAATTTTCAAAATCTTGACCATATATATATATATATATATATATATTAATGAGTTATGTAATTTTAATAGATTACATTTTTTCACTACTTCACTCATATTCACAGAGTAGAGATGAATCTTAGGCAATTTTTAAATTTTACTTAATTTTTATTTTGATGATTTTAAAAAAAAAATAAAAGAAGAGTAGTAGATTTCATATATGTATTTTTAATAATAATAATAATAATTATTATTATTATTATTATTTACAAGATGGCAAAAAAATTTCTGTGAGAATTGTTTCATTTGGAGACTTTTGTTTGTGAAGGAGTTTATTATTATTATATATTAAATTTTGTGTAGAGTTCAAATCCCCATTATTGAGCATTTTTTTTTGTGGATTAATAATCAATGAAGGAGATGTAAGGTTAGTTCAATGAGTTGAGTTTATAAGATACAAAATATGTAGAAATCATAGATATATTGAATACATTTAGTGTACAATTGTTCTTGTGTAAATTTTAATGAGTTATGTTATAAGTTATTGATATTTAAAAAACTACTCTATTGTGCCATATAAATCTCTTAATAGAAAAATGCTAAAACATAATTAAATATAAATCTCATAATAATAATAATAATAATAATATTATTATTATTATTATTAGTACTATTATTTAACACATAAAGAATCTACTAAAAATTTTAATTTGTATTCTTTTTATTGTTAAATCATCAAAATTAAATAAATGAGATTTTGAAAATCTTGTAAAAATAATTATTTAAGTGATATATATGTTTAAAACATATATTAAGTGTTTAAACACTATAATTAAAAAATAAAATTTTAATAATAAATAAATAGTAATAGAATTTTTAGAATTGTATTTTTATTCAATTAAATAACATTATATATTAAATTATTAATATATATATTAATTATATATACAATTATATATTATATATATACATGCACATAGAGGCCAGAAGTTGAGGACGAGGCACTTTATATAATTATTAAAAATAAAAATTTTGTTCCCTTGATTCCTCTTCATTAGAAACAGATTATGGGATTTGCTTTTTAAAAAAATGTTAAATGGATGAGTGCGGAAATCGAGACTAATTCGTTTCTGACGGAGATGAATTACTTTAAACATTTTGATATAAAATTTTGTTAGAAAAGGATATAGATAAAAAAATTTTAAATATTATGCTAACAATTCCCAAATTTTATCTAATAATTTACAATAAATACAATAGAATATGGACTAACAGTGTTACCCTTAAGGATCCTTATAAAAAAAAAAAAAAATCCACAATGAATGCAGTATACCAAAATCTGCTTTAAATGTTTTAGACAAAAAAAAAAAAAAGAACTTGCGAATGGACCTAAACCACATTTCAATATATTTTAACAACCAAGTGTTGGAAGAAATGAGAGAATTCATTGGATTTGTCTATACAGGAAAATGACCTATATACCCTTAAGTTTATTTAATTTATTTTAAAAAAAAAGTTGTTTCTTATCCAATTAAAAGTCCAAATGGCACGGTAATGTTAATGTGCCTCTATATAAAAAAAAAATATTAATTAATTTTGGTATACATATATAACAATTAATTTAGTATACTAATTCCAATAAAATTATTAAAAAAAAATATGAAAACCATTAAAAGAATAATTTTATTGAAATTGATACAATAAATTAACTATCAGATAAGTACATAAGGACTAACTAATTTTTTTTTCTGTGTCTTGACTAGTGACTCATCAATTTGCAGAAATTTACCTACCACTGGATTAATGGCTAATTTGATTTCCATATTTTTATATTTATTATTTCATTATTTTTGTTGTTGTGGTATTTATATATCAAAATGTTCATCACCTATTTATTATTTCTCATCTCAGTTTGGTGTTACCTATGTGCTGAAGCATAGGAGTACTGCTTAGATTTGTAATCTACAAGGTTAGTTCTTATCAACTTAATTGTCTTCCATTTGCTTCAAAGAAATTTTTGTAAACCTATTTTTACATTTCTATTTACATAAATTTTATTGAATCTACGCATTCACATGATAATAATATTTACATATGTCTCGGCCACAACTCATTGTCTTCCAATGGAAATACAGTGATCGTGTCTGGACCACCAATGTGCATGAATATTCCATTGGTTCTTCATGCTTATCATAGTAGTCTCCAAGCTTACTGGAGATGACTCCTAATGCAATAGTTGGCACCTTGTCTGCCAACAAGTAGACTAAACAAATGTGTTGATCAGCTTATTATGATTTATTCATTTATTTTTACTATGTAAAAGAGGTAGAAAAATTAAAGTTTCTAATTTGAAAGCAAAAACAAATATTGTTTTCCAAAAATTACATTTATTCAAAATCATTAATTACTCACATATCCATATCCTTTTATATTACTTTAGTGTCTCATTTCATACTCCTTCACTTCTATATATGTATTTTGATGTTTGATATATTTATTTTAATGTTTTTCTGCGTTAATTTTCTCAATATGAAAATTAGACTCATCTCTCCTAATATGAAAGATAAACAAAAATTACAAAACCTATTATAACAGAAATATCATTAGTATTTCTAAAATAATATAAACAAGTTTAATTATATATTTCACAAAATATTTTTAGCTGATTAAATGATAATAATTAATAAGATTTCATTTGAGAATTTGTATAAAATATATATCAATAAACATAAGTAGTACAATACATAATAAAATTTTAGAATGAATTAAATTCATTATTTTCAATATAAATAAATAAAATTGAATAAGAAATATAATTTTTAAACCACCATATTTTCTAAATTAAATAAATTAAAATAATCTTTGATGGTATTTTGGTGATCTTTTAGGCCTCAATTGGTACGATTGAGTAATTGTTATAGGAATGAGAAAGAAGATTAGAATAGGAATGAAAAATGAGATTAAAAAATATATATGTTTAGTATGATAGGGAAAAAATAGAAGTGATAATTTTTTGTTGTTCTTGAATGAGATGAATAGAGTCTAAAATATTCCTACCATAAAAAATGTTATTTATTAAATATACGAATACCCAAAACTTCATCGCTTTCCTTGAGCATCGTTATCCTCTTTACTGGGCTCATTCATCATCTCCGAAATTGCAACACGAAGCAATTATTGCAATTAGGGAAGTGATCGAAAAGAATGAATGCATTGATCGCCTTTCAAGTGAGATGGCCAAGAGAAAAGGAAGGGTAAGTAAAGAATATAAGTGAACAACACATATGCGTATAGTAGAGGAGGACAACTTCCTTTTATCTCAGCTTGCTTCTGTCTCCTTTTACCTGTGGCGTGATTTGGAGTGGTAGATAGAACTATAGATCAGGTGCATGAAAATTAAGGACATTTTGGTCTTTTCCCTTGCATTTCATGGAGTCCCAGCTGTTTCCATCACTCCATTGATGGAAAGTAATCTCCCATCCTTCATGGTAATTCGCACGCCCAAGTAAGACTTATTTGTAGCTACCAAACGTCCCGACACTCCAATCCCTCACCCATTCCGTCTTCCTCAGTTGTCTCTCTTGGCTACCAAACATACCCTTAGTTTCAATAGGTTTGAAATTGAATGTATTTTTAAAAGTAGATGAAAGAGTTGAGTAATCTAAGCTTCTCTCAAGAAGAGAGAGAAATTTATCCTTTATTTTATCTTATTTCTTCAAACAATACTGATGGCAAAGACATATATGTTTGTTTATATTCTTTT
Source organism: Delonix regia (assembly GCA_037074485.1). Classification (NCBI taxonomy): domain Eukaryota; kingdom Viridiplantae; phylum Streptophyta; class Magnoliopsida; order Fabales; family Fabaceae; genus Delonix; species Delonix regia. The sequence goes on from CM073457.1 coordinate 32,534,219, forward strand.
TATAATTTGGTTAAAAATATCTAACAAAAAAATTGGCTAAATTCAAAGATATTAATACAACCACTTATCCAGTGATTTTTTTCAACACTAGATTTCTAATTTAATCTTCTAGTAATTTTGTTCAACCACATTCATTCCTTTGTATTTTAAAGTGACAAAATCTATTTTCTCAATTTTAGTTCCATATAAAGATCTTGAAAAATATATAAACAATTATTGAAAGATTAGATTAATTTTTTTAGTTTTGATGAATAAATTGATAAGTTAATCATTTTTAAAGAAAAAAATAATTATTTATACTAAACTTTATTATACATTTGACTTATTTAAAAATGAATAACAGAAATCTCATTTTGGTCCGTTACTCAATTTTTATTTTTATTTTGGTCCTTTACTCTTTCAAAATTTCCCCCACTCAGCCAGACGTCCTCCAAATTGGTCCCCCTATTACAGAGTACTTACATGTAGGACGTTAAATGCTAACTTAGATCTAACTCATTCACCCTTCTACCCACATCACATTGCACGTTGGCCTTAAAACACCGAGAGATGCAGAGCAATGTCTTGGTCGTCTCATCCAAGCTTCTTCGGCCATCTCACTCCCGATCATCACAAAAACTACATCCCCTCGTTATTGTCGATCAATTCCACTCTACAAAAGCTCGAACCTTCCATCTGTAGTGAATTGATTCCACTCTGCACTGAAAGTTGAGGGGAAGAAAGAACAGAGTATACAACAAATAGTTTTTCATACAAATGTTAATGGTGCTTCTTTCCAGTAGCTGATTCCTATGACTGTAATATATGATTCACAATTCCTTCTACCCCAATTATATATCACATTTCAATTTCAATCAAATTAATCCAAGTATTCAAGCAGTTGTATAATAGATAGCCATTAGCATTTTAAAGAAACACTATTTGTTATATGCTCTGTTCTTCTAAAATGTTTTTCAAACAGTTTCAGAGTCATGTCTGATGACCTGTCTATGTGATCTCTCTGTTTCCTTTACTAATGCGTTACTTTGCTTATGGACTTTAAGGATTATGGGAATGGAAATAAATAAAATTTTTTATTAGCCACGTTTTATACCCTATATGCTGTAGTTTAACTACGATTTATTTTGCTTAAATATTAGAATATAAAAAGGGTGAATTTATGGTAACTATATATTTTCTTATATTTTGAAAGTTTTAGTGAAAAAAATAAGCGAAAAGGTTCATAAATCTTCTTGGGTAAGATGTCTATTGACCATAGTTAGATTTCTGCATCTTTCGCCATTAAAAATCACTGAAAAAATTAATATTACAATTTTATGTGATAAGCATTTATGGGTATCATTTGATTCATCATTCAATTAATAAATAATTCAAGCATTGCTATTTTGAAAATAAAGAACAGTAGGGGATGAATGATGGTAAAAAATAAGGACGATTCCAAATTTGAGAATTCTTGTTAGGACTGACTTTAGAGATTTTTTTTTTTTGTGGGAATAGGAATGGAGGAAAACTTTCACCAAAAGAAGTTTAGGGATGGGGACATGGATCATACCACATACTCGGTGAGGTCCTCATCTCTATTAATTTTATATAAATATTATATACATATATATATATATATATTAATTTATGTATTTTTAGTTATTTCACTCATTAATTATATTTATGATAATTAAAAGGAAAAACAATTTAACTTAAAGAATAATTTAACCATTGGATTAGGAAATATAGCGAATCCAAATTCTTGTATCGGTGCACTCAAACACTTGAGGGCATATGATAACTCTATGAAAATAGAGTTATTCAAGCCATTTTCATACTTTATCATAGTGTAATCTTGTTAGTTTTGGTTATAGTTTGAGTCATTTTTTGTTAGCTCAAGCTTCGGAATTTAAAAGTTAGGATTTATGGTCCTTTAAGTTGTTTTAGTCTTGTGTCGATGATTTACATGTTTAAATCTTAACAATTTAGAGTTTATCATGTTGTTTCTATCTTTGGCTCAAGCCTTTGATGAAAGGAATGAGTGTTTTGACATCAAGAAAGTAAATATTCAAACTTTAAGGCAACTTTTGGTCCCATAGATATTAGAATTTGGATATGGCTATTTCATGGAAATTTTTAGATCTCTTTGAGACCTTTCCAACAAGTGGTGGTTCACCAAATTCCAATATCAGAGCACAAAGTTACGGCCAAAACAATGAATCTAGTCCATTAGGCTACGTTTTGGTGCCTAGGTGCTAGAAGTTGAAGCCTAGGCACTAGGATATCTAGAAATGCCATAAAGTTAGCACATAGGCACCAAAAATTGGAGCTTAGGCACTAAAATGTGCAAATTAACTACGAGTTGGTGCCTAGGCGCTAGAACGCAGTAAATGAGGGCAAGTCTGTCTTTTTAGGGAGAAAGGCCAATTTAAATGAGATTTGGAGGGTTTTTCAAAGGTAGGATAGAATTTGGAGATAGAGACTAAGAAGGCAACTTGGAGGGCAACTAAACCTAGGAGGAAGGCATTCTAGGGAAAGAAATTAAGAAAGGAACCGATTAAAGCCATAGAAATGTGTTTTCTTCTCTTCTTCTCTTTTTCTTCTTCTTTACTATGTTTTCAAAGATAGCTTGATTATAACTCTAAATATGCTAGGCTAGGTTTTCTTTCTCAAGGATTATGGCTAATTGGCATGTAGATTAATGGTTATTAGTACTTTTCTTCTTAAATTTCATTGTGAATGAGTTTATTCAGTTCAATTTTGCATTCTGCCCTCTTTGCTTTGCCATCAATTAGGGTTTATATTGAGGATTTTGGGATCTTGAAAAAGAAGCCTAAATTTAGTCATAGGATTGAATATTGATTAGTTATTCATATTACATTACTTTAATTTGATTCTCATATAAATATAAGGAATTGAATTAAGGTGTTATAATTTATAAAGGATCAAAGAATTCTTATAATCAAATTAGAGGTTTAGACTAACTCATGAGCATTGATTCAAGTTAGAAAAGTAGTTGTATAGCAATTGAATGCCAAATTAGATCATAATGCTAGGGAGCTTTTGTTGAAATAAGCTGGCACCTAAGAATGGGGTGAATTAAGTGTTTATAAAAATTTAAGATAAAAATAAAAATTCTTTTGCAATTAAAAACTTAATGCAAAATGATTTTCAATATATAAGCATGGAAAGCAATAAATAACATAATTAAAGTGCAACAACAAGTGAGTAAGGAAAGAGAGAATGCAAACAGAGCTTATTATGGTTTGACTTCAACCCAAGCCTACATCCAGCCCCCTAGCAAATACTTGAGGTTTTCCACTAACTTGTAATCTGCTATAAATCTTCAAGAATACTCTCCCTAAGATTAAGCTTTCTTTAATGAAAACCTTTTCTTGAATTTAATCTCTCCTTAAGGAATATCTTTCCTTGAAATAACAAATCTTTTTAAGAAAAAAATACTTACAACAAAAAAACTCTTGAAAAAGCAAATAACACAATTGAAGCTCACTAGCAAGATTAGAGATTTTTAGAGCATGAATCACTAAAGAAATTTTTCACTTTCTTTCTTGTGATCTCTGAGCTTTTAAGACATGTATTTATAACCTAAAAAACCAAGAGAACTATTTGAAGCCAAGGAGAAATTCAAATTCGTACAACTTGATTTTTGGAAGTAAGTAGCTCTATTTGTTGACTTGATGGTCATCATGTATTTTGTAGCCATATTTTTAGATACTCATAGCTCATTCATTTCAATTTTATTTTGACCAAATTATACAATGACAAAAAGCTCTATAAGTTTATTTTCTATCATGATAAGTTTCATTGCAAAATTGAATTTAGTTGTTGAGATATTGTTGAAAGAGTGACAAATGTCAAATAACAAATTGATATACCTAGTCGCAAATTAAGACTTCATAACTCCTTTATTTTAAATCAATTTTATGCATGTGATATGCAAATGGAAATGTGTGAGTCTACTTTTATATGAATAAACCTTTCAAAATTTTTACCAGTTGGTGAGATATTGTTGAAATTATGACTAAAGGTCACGAAAAAGTGTAATATCCATACATAAAACTTTAACAATTATAACTTCTTAATTTCAACTCTATTTTAAGTATGTGATATATTACTAGAAAGATGTTTAAGTCTATTTTTAGATGCAATAAGTTTCATTTTGAAATTCGCTCAGATTTGTGACATATAAAAAAAATAGTGATCTAAGATCCAAAAACAATTCCATTAATATTCATATCTCTTTTATCTTTTTGACCTAAACTTATATTTTGATGACTAAAATGTATTAGGCCAATAAATGTAAGTCCAAATGAATTGAAAAAAAAAATAATTGAACAAAATAATAATAAGCTCATGATAATTAGTCCAACTTACAAGCTAAATACTTGGTCAAATTTATATATTTCAATATGCATATTTTAATAATAATTAGTAGAATGTAAATATTTTTTTACCATGCATATGAGATTCTTATATATATATATATATATATATATATATGTATAATTTTGATTGTCTATAATATTTGAGCCTATTGGATATAATATGAGTAAGTATATCTCATATAAGGGATGATTCAAGTATAAAGTATTATATGTTAATGATTAATCAATTAAGCACATGTTGATAATGTATGTCTAACTCATTTGTTACATATTTGCCACATATTTGTCATTATCAAAACTTATAACATTGAACCTTAAAGTTAACAGTTTTCTTTGATATATACTCATAATTCTTATACTTGCTCTATTAGTTATTTTACATCATTTTCTTTCTCGATTAAATTGAATGTTGCAATAAGCTTAGATAAGGTAACCACGATAGCATTAGTACTCAGTTAAGGCTTTAACAAGAGTTCCCAGAGGACGACACTCATTTTTTTCTACCACTATATTACTTGTTGACGATGTAAACTTAATCGTGGCATTTTACACACAACAGCATAGAAGAATTTACTTCAATGAAGATGCCAAGATAGCGAATAGATGAACAAGACCATGTGCATTTGTTTCATTCCTTTGCTTTATACACTAAATTGCTTACTACATTAGCTTTCTGGTGAATTGGAAGCTCCTGTGAAATGTTGTAAAAGAATCCTTCAAAAAAACTGAAAGAACCTTTCATTTTATATGAAAGAAGTATTTACTCTTAAAAAAAAAAAGTATTACACGACATATTTAGAGCTTTGTCTTATATCCTATGTGTTTGTCATTCATCTTAGACACAACGTAATATGAGAACATGTAGTATCCATAAGAAATGAAGTAAAGAGATATAAAAAGTGAGAAGATACAAGGTTACCTACAACATTTTGCTAACATTGTTAGGGCCGAAAAACTTGTGAATGATGGCAAACTTTTAGGGTTAATCAAAAGGGAACTAAGCAGTAAAGATGGAATTTTTGGTGCAACGATGTTGCAATTGCATGAAGCATAAGGGGAATTTCCACCCATTTTGATATATTTATTTTGAAAATAGAGGAGACATTAGAGGTGGAAGTTAATGGAAGAGAACGACAAACTAGCTTTGGTCTTTAAATCACATGGAGGGCGATGGCCAAACAAGCTTGGATAAGATGTCGTAGCAGTTTGGGTTCTTTCTTCTCCTTATATTTTTGTGTGGAATGGAATCACTCCACTTCAGATGGAAGACTTGAGCTTTTGCAGAGTGGAATGAATTGACAACAATGAAAGGACATAGCTTTTACTATGAGCAAGTAGTGAGGGGGAATAAATCATGTAGAGGGATATGATTGAAGAAGCTTGGATGAGACGATCAAGACATTGCTATGCATCTCTTGGTGTTTTAGGGCCAATGTGCAATGTGATGTGGCAAGGATAGTGAATGAGTCAGATCCAAGGTAGCGTTTAATGTCCCATATAAGCATTTAACGACCCACGTAAGCGTTGTCCAGATGAAGGATAGATGAAGGATAATAAAGGAACCAATTTAGAGGATGTCTATGTAATAATCCTAAATATCAATATAATTTTATGGACTAAAATGAAAGGAGAAAATAATATTTAAGGTCTAAATTATAATGTTAACTATTTTTAGGGGCTAAAATGAAAATAAAAATATTTTATAAGATAAAAACATAAATTTAACCATTGTATAGTAAATGTCGACAAAAATGTGTGATTACTGTGCAAATTGCAGCTGAAAATGCATAGTTACTATTTGCACAGTTCCAAATAATAACATGCATAGTAATTTGAAATTTTCTATAAATAGCATGAATATTTCTTAATTTTCACATTTAAAACTAGAAGAAGAGGTCAAAAGAGTTTTCATATTTGTGTGATAAGTAACTTTGCAGAGACTTTTTTTAATCAAGGTTGTGCTATAGGAATAAGAGATTTCTACTATTGATCCCTATCGATGAGTGTATAATTAATAAAGTAATATTTTTCATTTTATCGAATGTCTTTATTTTCTTACCCAACTTTCAATTTTTTTATTTTTTATATGGATTATATATAGATATATTTTTTTTTCTCTAAACTAGTCTTTTAAGAGTATTGATTTATTTTATACAACAAGTTTAGTACATATTTTGCTCATGATGGTAGTGGAATCTCATTCAATAGATTGAGTAAAATTAAGACACTAATATAAAATTTAATAGTACCTTTATAGAGCCTTATGGACTTTGTACAAGTAAGACTATGGTAGGCTATGTCGCCTAAATGACTAATTTAAATTTTATGAGTTTATTAGCAAAGCAATTTATCCTATAATTATTGGGATCTATGACAGGATTATACAGCTAAATGGTCACTAATACGTGGGGTTATTATATTTTTTTTGCTAGGAACATTTGTAATTGAACCATGTTAAAGGCTCTTGGATAAATTTGGACTTAGAAAGCGGAAACTAAATATTCAATAAATTTTAAGATATAAAGGGGATTCCAAACTATCAAGAATATTAAAATTATTATTATTATTATTATTATTATTATTATTATTATTATTCTTTTTAAAGACTAGACATTCATACAAGATTTATAATTTCTATATCTGACAAATAAGGCATAGATACCAATGACCTGCAGGTTCTCAAGTGATCTGAATGCAAGTTCTATTTTCATGCTTTATATTATTATCACTTCATGCTTAATTACTCTTTATTTTATTTTATCTTTAGGATTATTTTTATTTAAATTACTTTATGGTAGTAAATATATTTACACCCTTCAATGAATTTTATAATTTAGATGATGGAGGGGAATTCATGTAAGAACCCCGTAGTTGTTAGCGGGGGTAACGACCTTGATACACCTTGTTGAAATAAATTATTAAAGACATATTCAATAAAAGGGATACATGTATAAATTATAGAGATGTATCCAATGAAAGGATACAGATGTGAGATATTGAGACGTATCCAGTGAAAGAATACAAATATGAAATATTGATATGTATTTGGTGAAAGGATACATATATGAATTATTGAGACGTATCCGGTAAAGGGATATATTATAAATTATTGAAACATATTTGGTAAATGGATTTGAGTACGATGATCTTGGTTTTTTCCTTAATACCCGCTTCATATAAAATTATATTATCAAATCTTGTTGTATGTTAAAAATTCTAAGGTCTATATTATTTTTCTTTTCGCTTACTTTGTTATTTATTCATTCACTAAGTTAGTAGTAGACTTACACCTCTCTCTTTAATATTTTTCAAATTAGTAAGTACTAGTGAAGTTGCCTAAGGTATTTTCTTATTATCCAGACTTTTTGGCATGTCAATCTAGTTTAATCATAGTGTATGTCTGACTCTAAGGTGATGGCTACTAAATGTCTATTTGTTTAGGATTTTGTGAAGTATTGTAAGCCTTGTGTGGGTTATTTCCTTATTGAACCAAATATATATATATATTGTGAAATTGTTGAATTACATTTCAAAGTGTGTCAAATGTTTATCATTGATATTTTTTTGAAAATGTAAGTGAAAAACAATATATTATTTTAGGCTGATTGGGCTAAGATGATTTAGTCTATGGACCATTCACGGCTAATGAATTTGGACATGACAGTCAAGCTGAGTTAGAACTTTTATAGAATTTCGAAAGAATAGGGGACCAAAATAGAACTTGAGGGGGTGAGTGGGGGCCAAAATAAAGTTTTTGTCAAAAATTAATGGGTTGATCATCATCCATGCGAACTACTAACGGTTTATGTTGTACAAATAATTCAACTAATATAAGACTAACTGAAATTATGATAACTGACAAGTTAAAGTTATTGTGAGGTTTTAAAAATTTTGGACTAATGCAACAATTTTTAGATAGCTAATTGAAAAAATAAATATTTTTAGGGAAGAAAATGGCATATTGCTCTTAAAATAAGGGTTTTTTTTTTTAACTGTACTACTATAATTGTAATATTTAATGTCTCAAATCTGCCGCTGTCATTCTTTTTTATCTAAATGCTTAAATCTTTATTTTGAAAAAGTGACTTACTTGTCTTTTCTAGTTATGTTGATGACAAAAAGAGACCTATTTTGTCTTATTCTAGTCTCATTTTTGTCATTAAGGTGACATAAACTGACTTTCACCCTCGTTAAATGCATGGATGGCAGAAACGTAACAATTTTTTGTCTCTTTCTCATCTTGTGTAAGCCATCAATGTGACACAAGCAAGTTGCCTCTTCCTTAGTCTTCCCTTCGACATCATGGCCAGTTGAGGCAAAATTTATACTTCTGGTCTTAAAAAGTTCAGTTAATTTGCAAAGCAATCCTTATAGGTAGAAAATTTGCAATTGAATACTCTTAATTCACCAATAATAAACGTAGTTAAGAGTATTAAAATTATGTGAGTATTTTTTTTTTTTGTTCAATGAATTTACTATCTTTATAAAGGTTTAGTTAATTTTCAATGTAGGCTTTATATGTAGAAAATTTTTAATTAAACCCTTATAATTTTACCAACATTATATGTATTCCAAATTTTTAAAATTATGTAAGTATTTTTTTCAATTAAATGTATAAAAATCTTATAAATTAATTAAATTATGGGTCATAGACATTATCCTCATTTACTCGGTCTATTTATGATTACACATATCAATCTTCATCTACTTTTATTGTGCTCTTCAATTTTAAGGTTTTTATAATCATGTCTTTATAATTTAAATACTTTATAAGATTGTTATACATTTAACTAAAAAAAAATTACTTACATAATTTTAATAATGTGGACTACATTTAATTTTGATAAAATTATGGGGGTTTAATTACAAATTTTCTACATATAAAGCCTACATTTAAAATTAACCAAAACTTTATAAAGATAGTACATTAGTTGAACTAAAAAATACTCACATAATTTTAATACTCTTAACTACATTTATTATTGGTAAATTAAGAGTATTTAATTGCAAATTTTTTATATATAAGGATTGCTTTGCAAATTAATTGAACTTTTTGAGACAAGAAGTAAAAGTGTTGCCTCAACTGGCTATGATGTCAAAAGGAAGACTTGAGAAGAGGCAACTTGCTTGTGTCACTTTGAAGCTTACAAGAGATAAGAAAGAGACAAAAAATGTCATGTTTTTATAATCCATAATATTGACCAGAGTTAGAGTTAGTTTATGTCATATTGATGGTAAAAACAAGACTAGAAAAAGACAAAGTAAGTTTCATTTTTACCATCAACGTGACCAGAAAAAGACAAATAAGTCAGGTTTTTGTCGTTCCTGTGACTGTCATAATTTAAAAAATAAAGATTTAAGCATTTGGGTAAAAAACAATGATAGTGGCAGATCTAAGACATTAAATATTATTGTTAGAGTAGTACAATCATAAAACCCCTAAAATAAATTGGAGATTAGACTCAAAATTTAAACTTTTTACCATTAAATTTATGTTGATATTTTTACTCAAAAATTTTTGTTAACAAAATTATTCTCTCAAAGTTGATATAATGATAAAAAAAAAAAGGAACCAACTTCTTGAAAAAGGTAGAGATGTTGGTGAATTATGTTAAGTCGTAGATATATTTCCTTTTAAAAGAGAAAAAAAAAAGTCGTAGATATATTTGGTCCAATTTAATAGGCTTAAAATTAGGCTTATATTTGGCCAAAGTTAACTTCAATTTTAGGGCAATTTTTTGCTTTATAAATCTTTAGAGCGCTTCATACCTGACCAAATTAGGCTTAAGTGGGTGTTACAAAATTTATCACTGATTTATTTTCTTCAAAACTTATGTTTTATAACTTAATTGATTATCATTTTTTATAACTTTTCTATTATGCCTCATTTTTTGTTAACTTTATAAATTCAATTCTTCTTTTAATCAAATCGAAATGAAGAAAAAGTGGTAATTGGACAAAATGTCCCTTATTTATGAAAGTGATTAATAACAAACCATACATTAGTCTTTTAAGGTTATTAAAAAAGTAAATTAACTTTTTTGTAATATTATTTAGATAAAAAATGCTAAATAACCATCAAAGAAGTTAATTTCCAATTTAAAATATCTAATGTCCTTCACCAAGCCCAGGCCCATTAACTTGTTTATTTATGACATGATAAAACTTTAAGTATTTTTAAATGGATAATTTTTTTGTTTTTCACCCTTGCTATATATATATATATATATATATATATAGGAAAATATTCTTTTGATCCCTCACTCATTAAAAAATATCACACTTAGTCCTCTCAAATTTTAGAAATTTATTAAATTTAGTTTATCTACCAAACCTTAAACTCTAAATTTAAGAGATTAAATCTATTATTTTTTGAAAAATAGAGGATAAGTGTAACATTTTTCAATGAGGAGAATATTTTGAACAATTCAATGAATAAGCGACTAAAACGATAATTTTATAATAAATAAGATACAAAAACTATATATTATAAATATTAATTATGAACAACTAAAATACAAAATAGAACACTATATAAGTAGAATAACACAAGTTCATGTTGAATGTTTTCTAATCCCACTTAAATAACTTGTTCATTCTCTAACTTATGAGGCACACTAATAATAAAATGATGTATAATCTGATGTGTTCACCCAAAGAAAGAAGCCCACTTCACATGGAATTGGGTTGAAAAGTTAGGGTTAATCAAGTTTGTTGATTTATATTCACTTAACATAAATATGGGTCAGATTTAGACTTGATTACTGAGTTAAATTTTTAAAAGTAAATTTGTGTTTAAGAAAAGTTTGAGTTTATTTTTCATTCAGGTTTTAATTCATATTTTTTGGATTAGTCTATTGGGTCAAATAAATTTTTTAAAGTTACGGTCAAGTAGAATTTTGTAAGTGATTTGATTGTAGTTTTGATAATGACATGCTTGCACATATGATTATAGAAAAAATGACTATTTTGACCACTTAATTTTTGGTTTAATGTCAATTTGGTCATTCACATATTTGTAGAGTCAGAATGATCCCTAAAAATTTTAATATTACTTAAAAGTAGTCCCTCATAAGGGTTATTTTGATTAATTTTAAATTCTTGAGAAACTATTTTAATACTCTAAATTTGTAAGAGATCAAATTGATATCGAAACAAATATTAAATGACAAAATAGTACTTTCATATGTGATTGGTGGAATAAGCTGTTTCATGTGTGGAGAACTTTCACTGTCCTTGTAATCCTACAAGCTTTGTTTGGTACAAAGAATTATGAATGGTGGAATAAGTTGTTTGGTACAAAGAATTAGAATTAAAATTCATGTTTTGGTCATGTAAAAAATTAAAATATGAAATTGCAATTCCATATCAAATTTTAATTCTACTATGTAAATAAGTGATAAATTTTATAAAAAGCATTAACATGATATATATATATATATACACACACACACACGCATGCACACACACACACATACATATACATGTAATAAAAATAATACAAAATTAATTCTTTTTAAGAAAATATTGTTATCTTAATTTAGTTTAAGCAAGATAAAATGTCTTTTTATAGTGATTGTAACACCACATTATTCAGTATGTAATAATTGTGTTTCAAAAAGTTATTTGACTCACATCATATATGCATTTACGATGTTAACATAAGCACATATGCTTACATGTGCATAATATGATTTTGTGCTATGATATGATATTGTGTTTCTGGATGTATAAACATATACATAAATACAATATAATATCATAAGTATATAATGTGATGTTACGTGTTTATGTTTGCATGCATGTATATCTATACGATATGATGTCATTATTTTTATGCAATGTTGTGTCCATGCACTCATATGTAAGTGTATATGTATGTGGAGAGACGCACTTTTATGCATATAATGTCATTATATTGCATAAACGTATATGCCTAAGCAATTTTGTATTTTTTTTATTTGCAAGCATATATAAAATGTTCATATGTGTTTGTATAAGTCTATGTATAATATGATATAATATTAATTCTACATCTTTTAAATTTTTATGTGTTAACATGTGTTTGTATACGTAATATTATGTTATGTATTTTTGTGTATACGTTTAGTGTCATGCGCCTACATTATATATTATTCTTTGAAGGTGTTGCATAAATATTAATATATTTACATATACATGTATACATAAAATATATGTCATATCATGTTGAGGCATAAACATTGTATATACATTATATGTATGTCATATTATTTTATTTAAATTAAATATAAGTTATGATTAATTTTAAAATATTAATTTTACATTCTAAATTTTAACTTTTTATTTCCTTTCTTTTTCAGTTTAAATCTTAATTTTTTCTATTGTTCTTTAAAATTATTGTTTTTGTTATATATTTTTTTAATAAAGAATCAAAATAACTTAGTCAAATCCTAATATGGTTATAGATCTTGAAAATGAGGTCTGATCGCCAAAAAGAAAAAGAAGACATTGTGTTGACAGTAAAAGAGTACTTTGATTTTAAATTTTGGTATTGTAATTTTTTATGTTAGAGATAAGAATTAGAATTGACCTTTATTAGTTATTTTTTAATTTTATAGAATTGGTACATAAAATTAAAAATTAAATTATAAAAGATTAACTAAACAAAAAAATTAGATTATTGGGTTCAATTCTTGACGGGATGTTTTTGTAATTATTGAATGTGTTTACCGAAATTTTTGCTGCTATCACCAATAATTCGGATGGAAGAATTTGTCATATTTGTTGTTTAAAAAACATAAGATGGACTGCGTCCAATACAGGATGTACTAAAATTAACCTTGACATATCAAATAGAGGAAGTATTGGGCTGGATGAGTGTGGTTACTTTTTCTGAGATTACATGAAAGAATATATATATATATATATATATATAAAACTAAAATTGATTGTTGGGGAATTCTTTATATCAATTATAAAAGGAATGGGAATCTAATCAGAATTGAAAAGAAAAGAAAAAGTATGAAGTCAGAGATTAGCTTTAAGCATATGTTAAATGGAAGACAATTGTTGTGCCACCTGAATTGTTAACCACAGCTTGTTCCTCTCTCTAGGAATCTATCATAGCAATAGGGTTCCTTAACAACAAATATTTTTTTTTTAAATTTTTACATTGTAATTAATTTTTACTTAATACAAATTATCATTTTATTATTATTTAAGTTTTTTTTTTATCTTAGTTAGGTTTGATTGTATAAAAAATCTATTTTAATTTTACATCATTATGTCTTTTTTCTCAACACTGATCTTGTATAATAAATAAATTTTGTCAAATTCATTTTATTTAACTTTACCTTATATAATATATCATGTTTGACATACTTATTTTAGTTATTAATTAAATTATCAGAAATGGAATTTGGTGAGAATAGAATGAAATAATTATTAATAAAAAAAATAAAGTGCCAATAAGTGTGTCACACTCTTATTTAAAATTTTAATACAAAAAATATCATCATTAATGAAATGAAAAAATTTTCATACTATTTTTATAAATATAATGTTATTATAATAAATTTTTTATTAAAGATAATATCAAAGTAAATACAACATTTAGCCCTTCTATGACCCTTTAATTTGGATTAAAAAAATGAGAAGATTTAAATGACAAAGAAAAATCTTATAATTTCTTCTTTAACGCCCCATTCTATTTTAAGAAAATTTTCGAATATAATAATATAATAAATTAATTATTGTATTCTATATCACATATATGATTGTTTGATCCATAATATACTATACCGACCCAAGATAGCATAGGATTTGAAACACCGTGCACGAGGGTGGTGCTGACGTGTCCACAAGACAGTAAAACACTAAACTTGTAACCTCATACCAAGCAATCAGGGGCCTGTCCAAGATCTTATCCACTCGAGGAACCCAATAAAACAATGCCACGTCAGAGCCCAGTATCAATATCTATCCACTACTCTCGCTCCCTCCCAAGCCACAAGTCGATGGCTCTGTTCTGAGTCGCTGACTATATTTGTGGTATGAGCATACAAGAACCCAGAAAATCCCACAATTAACAAAGTCTCATAGAGGGAGAGAGAAAAGCTCTGATATTTCTCATTGCCTCGAGATTTCACCAATGGCGACCACAGTGATGAGTACTATCCCTCAGTTCAGTGGCCTCAGACCCAAAGTCTCAGCTTCCCCCGTTCAGAACTTGGTCAGTATATACTTCTTAGTTTCAGTATTTCTAATGTAATTGTAATTACAACAATCAAGGATGAATTTAAGAGACGTGTGAAATTTTTTTAAAAAAATTTAATTTTTATATGACTGTATTTTATATTTATAATTGATAAAAACACCATATTATTGTTCAAAACTTGATTATTCGGAACTTGTTTAGTAGCTATTTTCTTCTTCGTGTTTCAGTATATCTAATGTAATTGTTCATGTGGATTTTTCTGTGCTTTACTTTGCAGGTTGCTGTACAACCCATTAGGCGGATGGGGAAGGGAGCTTTGGGAGCACGCTGTGACTTCATTGGTTCACCCACAAATCTGGTACCTATTCTTTCCTTTCGTTTTTTTCTTTTTTAATTTTTTTTTAATTCATTAAGATATTATATTATATTCAAAATTTATATATAATTAGACCGAATAAAGTCTAATTAATTTTCTTTTGAGATAACTTAAGCTATGATGATAAGACTAAGATTGGGAAAGTGATGGTGGTGAGCAGGTAATGGTGGCATCTACAAGCTTGATGCTGTTTGCTGGGAGGTTTGGGCTGGCTCCATCAGCAAACAGGAAGGCCACAGCAGGGCTGAAGCTGGAGGTGAGGGACTCTGGCCTCCAGACTGGGGACCCTGCTGGCTTCACCCTGGCTGACACCTTGGCCTGTGGCACTGTTGGCCACATCATTGGTGTTGGTGTTGTTCTTGGCCTCAAAAACATTGGTGCTCTGTAAAAACTCTCTCTCATTTCTCTTAATCCACTTCTCTTCTCCCTGAGTACTTGTTCTTTTCATACATTTCGGATTTTCTATAGTACTGTCTCCAATGGGATCCAACGGTTTATTATGAAATAACTGCAAGATCTGACGGTTGGTGTTTAAAGTTCAGAAACCAAAATGGGTAACTTCTTAAAAACCTAATGTGATTAGAATGGAATCGTATGCAATCTCTCATGGATGATCCAATGACCCAAAATATAAAAAGTGCCTGCTGTCTAATTTTGGATAGCAAAGGATCCAAAGCAAATTATTTTTCGTAGTTTAGTTTGTTTACAATACTGTGTAACCAGTGAGATCTAGCAGTTCGGGATGAAATAACTGCGAGATCTAACGGTTGGTGTTTAAAGTCTGGAAATTGAAATCGGTAATTTTTTCAAAACCTAATCTAATGTGTAGGGAATAGTATGCAATCTTCGATGAATTATCAAAATATATATAGTACCCTGTTGTCTAATTTTGGACTGCAAGTTTGGATTGTCTAATACTATATTTCTAGTAGAATCTAGCGATTATAACTACACGATTTGACGATTAATGTTTAAAGTTTAAATACTGAAATTGGTAATTTTTTAAAATTTAATGTGATGGTTACAAATAATTTAGCTTGATCACCAAGAACTATGAGGAATCCATTTCAATTTTTCACTTCATTGTGAGAGATTGGGAGATCAGTGAGATCATCATAGATCATTTCCTTTCCTAACAACCCATAAAGCACAGCTAATGTATTTTTAATTATGTCAAGTGTTCCACACTAATGCTATCATTATAATATATTGGCAACATGCGATGTCAAAATAAATAAAATTACTTTTTATGAGTATATAACAATTTAGAGTCTTTAATCGTTTCATCGTTTATGAGGTCATATTTAAGATGAAGATTTAATGATTTAGATTTATATTAAATTAATATAATTATTTGTAAATATATTTTCAATCTAATGTGATGCCTTTGTAATTGCATAAAGAATTTGAAAGGGGAGCTATAGTTAGAAACATTAAGTGCAATTGAAAAAATAATAAACGGAGAGTTTTAAACGTTGAAAATAACTTTTAATTCAGATTTTTTGTTGTTGACTTGTGATCATTCAAATCTAGAAATTCGTATTAAGTGAATTGTATCGATTCACCGTTTCGCATTTAAAATTTAGAAGCTAAAATTGATAATTTTAAAAATCTTGATCAAACAGCTAAAAATGACTTAATTTTTTTGCCAATAAAAAATAATTTAAAAACTTTATCAACGGTTGAATTTATTTCATTGAGTTCGGGTAATCTATATTACTGTATTTCTAATGGGATCCATTGACTTAAAAATGAAATAACTGCAAGATCTGATTGTTAGTGTTTGAATTAAAATTCAAAAACTGAAAGAAAATAAGGGAATCTATTTTAATTTTTTATATCATTGTGCACTAATTTAAAATTAGAAATTAGTAAGAGCATATTACTGTTCCATAGCATCATGAGTGTCGCTTTTTTAATTCTTTTTTTTAATATTATCTTTTGGTATTTGATTCAACTCTTAAAAATATAGAACGAAATAATGTAGAATCAAGTATTGTCAAACTTAATATTAAGAATAATTTTTATAATGTTGCACTCTTTATACACATAACATAAATCGAACTTGAAATGTAACCATCCATGAAATACAACTAACATGTTTTTGTGTCAAGTGGGGTTCCCCATTGATACTATCACTATAGTACGTTGGCAACATGCATACAAATATGTTACAATAGAAAAGAAATTATCTATTTCTTTGTTTAACACACACCATAAGTCAAGTATGATACCTTTATAGTTGGAGAGAGGGATCAAATTGCAGTTGAAAATTAATAAGGGATTAAATTGAGACTTAATTAATAATGAGGTATCAAAATAATATTTTATTCGTTAAAAAATAAAAAGAAAAATTATTATTTATTTTTTTAGCAATCCGCACTATTATAACTTTAAATGTTCCTTTTGATTCTTCTGCCAGTGCTTTGGTTTGGATGATTTAGTTTTACGGATTCTCATTCAAATTAAGGACAATTACATCTTATGTGAGGCTATTTCTCTTAGGAGCATGGGATAATCCAATGTCCTATTGTGGCATCAATTAGGCTTTTTTTTTTTTTTTAAATTCCCCTAATCCCTCAGTGTCGTAATTAAGAATCACCAGCTATATCCAAATTTGAAAATAATGTTCACACTAGCTCGAAGAATTATACTATCACTTGAGCTAAACTCAACATTATAAAGTGAAATCTAGGTTTTGGTGTAGAGGAATCTGAATCCTCTATTATTATAACAGATATTAGAAGTGCAAAAAATGACCACTAGCGGTTATATTAACAGCACCTATAATAGCATGTGATCCATTTTGGGTGCACATATGCGAAGGAAAATAAGAAAAGAGAGAATATAGGAATTGGTTCTAAATACACCTTATTGTTTGGTTTTTGAAATTAAGTATAAACAAATTAGTTTCTGCAAATCACAGATTTGGCATGCATTTATGTTTGCCTTGAAACAAACTAGATTGAGAAAACAAAAATACTATTTTGATCATCTACTTTTAAATTTAGTTTTATTTAGGTCATCAACAAATTAAAAGTTTTAAAATAATTCTCTATTTTCAAATTTAGTCTTGTATTAGTTCTTCATAGATTAAAAGTTTTAAAATAATAATACAAATTTCAAAATTTAACTTAAAATAGTCATTCTATAGATGATATTAAGGAGGACCATTTTAAATCAGGTAATAAAAAGTAGAATATTATTTTAAAATTTTTAATTTGTGGATGACTAAAATAAAACTGTATTAAAAAATAAATGATTATTTTGATACTTTTAATTTATAGATAGCCAAAAATAAAAATAAATTTTAAAGTAAAATATCAAAATAATATTTTTCTCGACCAAATTGAAGCAAGTTGTCCAATACAATGGCTCTCACATTGGGCAACACTCATGGGTTTAGGTGAGACTTAAGTAAGCACTTTCATCTAAGTGATTCTCTTCACGGCTCAAATTACATAACGAGTATGCTTAAATAGGGCCCATGAAATAAGTTATGTTACTTGATACTTTCATTGAGAACTAATCAATGGCATAATGAAGACTTGAAGAGAAATACTCACTAGAGTGAAAGTCACCGACCAGAGTGTAACTAGTACGTCAATTATGCAATTTGGCATATCATGTAAAAAATTAAGTTGTATAAGTTTATATAATACAGTTTATCTTTATTGTATATTTGCTATATATATATATATATATATATATATATATATATTAAATTATATAAGTTTATATAGTTAATTCTAATGAATTGCACTTAATATAGTTTCATACTGTATTACTAATTTAATTTCTTTTGGCATGATTAGACGTAATTATATTAATTCTTTTCTAATTTTAGTTGTTCACCACTCCATGTCTTTTTAAGTAATTTTAATGCCTCACATATGGAATGTTTTTCAATGTGGTCCCATATAGAATTTTTCTCAATTTGGTCCCTCATGTCTTCTCAATAAGAATTGTTCTTTCAATATAGTCCCTTACATATGTAACATTTTTACATTTGATCTTCCACAAATAAAATTATTATCACTAACATCCTCAAAATATAAGTTAATTTAAAAAAATGAACTCATGAATTTTTTTTTTCAATTTGGTCCCTCACATATAAAGTAATTTTCAATTTGATCTCTTATTGAGTCATTTTACTTAGTCTCTTGAATATACATTTCACTATTTGATCATTCACAAATAAAATAGTAATCAATAATATCCTAAAAATAATTTTAAAATAATGCAAACTCATAGAAATTTTCTCTCAATTTGGTCACAAATAAGATATTTTCAATTCAATCCCTCATATAATTGTTTTCTTAGTTTAGTCCCTAACAAATAAAACTGATACCAATAATATCCTCAACATAATTTTAAAAAATAAAAATCCATAAAAATTTTTTCTCAATTTGGTCCCTTACAAATAAAATATTTTTCTATTTGATCCCTCATAGAATTATCTTCTCAATTTATTCCCTTATAGATCGAGATTACTACATTTGATCCTTTACAACTAAAATTGTTATAAATAATATCCTCAAAAGATAAATTAATTTAAAAAAAATTATAAAAGGCATTATTGCTAATGATTTTATTTGTGAGAAACCAAATTGAGAAACATCCATATGTGATAGACTAAATTGAAAAAAATTCTATGAGATACTCTATGCTTGAGGGACAAAATAAAGTTTTACTCATTTATTCTTTATTTCATATTTTAATTTTCCCATTCCACCTTAACTATGTATCAATATATTACTATTAGTATGAATGTGTATAGGTGCTAAAAAAAAAATCAAATTCTTTTTCTTTGAGCATTTTGATAAGTATAATTTTTTTTAGGAGTCATCTTTAGTACACTTACAATTTTGAGTGTGTCATTATAATGTAGGGACATAATTATAATAATATCAATATAAAAAATAATACTACAATTATATCCTTACATTATAATTGAGTGTACTAGCGCATTCAAAATTGTGAGTGCATCAAGGATTTTATCTTCTTTTTTTTTGTTTAAATCAAAGTATTAATTTTTATCCTATTTATTGTTATATAGTATGCCATAAAAATAGAATAATACTATTTTAATATAGTATCGTATGTAATATCTTACCAAACATTATATAATATAAAATTCTTATTAGGCTTTATTTAATCAAACCTTATATTATCAGACCTTATATAATGTGCTAAATTAGCCTAGTACAAATCTGACCTACCTTTTTGTGGTTCCAAGATAGTATATCATAGTCTTGATAATAACATAAATTAGACTTATCATGGCTAGCCTCCAACCTAGTCAATGTTTAACCTTGAGTATTCTATTGAGAAAAATATCATTTTAATCCCTAACATCTCACTCAATTATCATTTCATTCTTTAACATACTATTAAATTATTATTTTAATTCCTCACTCATTTTATTTTTCATCATAATCCTTACTTAATTAAAAATTTTCACTTATGATATTTCACTTTTAATATATAATCTTCCAAACTAATTCTCATTAACTCACGTAGAAGGATTAAGATTAACAATTTTCAATAAATAAGATATCAAAACAAAAGTTTAATAGTAAGTGAAAAATCAAAATAATATTTTCCTCATTTTCCTTCTAATAAAGCTTAAAGCCCACCTGACTAACTTTCAGGCCTCAATATTTGGCTGAAAAAGTGTGCAGATTTGCTCCTGTAAAGTGGTTTTACAGGGGTGGATCCTGTAAAAAATTAGAGTCGTTCACGCGATCCTATGCACTCCAAGAAGCCACGCCACCTATGCTCCCAAAATGCACCATTTTGGCATTAGTGAAATGGTGCATTTCGAGGGCAAATTTTTTTATTCAACAATGCACTAAAACAATGTCATTTTACTCAGGTAAATACATTTCGATGGAGAAAACCTAATGTCCCAAAACTTGTCTTCAGCAGCGTTGTAAAGGTTTTCTCACCTTCATGTTTGACAGAGCTGCAACGTGGTGTTGGACCTTGAGGTCACCGGCGAAGAGAGGGTTTTGGTAATGGTTAAACTTCAGGCTCTATGACGGCACTCTTTCCCTTCGTAGACGTCCCTCTCGGATCGGTTGGAGCTCTATAAGTCACTCCTCTCCTTTTACGTGTTATTCTATTCTTCTGTTCATTTGGATTAGAGATTGAACAATTCGCTGCAACAGGTAATATGAGACCATTCTTTTTTCGGTTAGTCTTTCCCTTTGTCTACCTCTCTATTTGATAGGTTCGTGCTCTGTAAGTCACTCCCCTTTGGTTACATGTTGTTATATTTTTATGTTGATTTACTCTATAGATTTAGCCATATGTTCCAATACGGAATATGAGATCAATTTTTTTGGGTAAGTCACTCAGCCTCTACTTCTTGTTTTACCAGATCATTTTATGAACACCATAATGCTTGAGTTAAGCATGTCATAGAAAAAATGTTATTGAGATTGCCTAAGTTCTGTTATTGAGATTGCCTAAGTTCTGAATTAGTATGATGTTGGGGAGAATAAGTTGATGATTCCTAATGAATTGGTATTGTCTAGATACCTTGTGAAGCCATAATGCTTGAGTTATCCATGTCATACAAAAAATTTAATTGAGATTGCCTAGGTTTTGAATGACTATTATGTTGGGGAGAAGAAATTGATGATTCCTGATGAATTGGTACTATTTGAATACCCTGTGGATGCCTTAATGCCTGATAACTATATATTTGAAATGTTGAATGCTTGCTTTTGTAAATTGTTGGTGTTTAAGTTTTTAAGTTGAAAATACCGATTAAGTTTCCCACCTGCTTTTGTAACTTTTAAGTTGAAAATGCTAGTGGGTGACCTTTTGAGTCCACTTTAGATGGCAGTAAGTCTAAAATGGATATGAAATTAAGGGGATACTAATATGTATTAAACACAAGTACTAATTTGTAAGAATTTTTTAAGGAGTCCCTAAGTGCGTGTATCTATATGTATATATATATATATGTGTGTGTGTGTGTGTGTTGTCTTTGTGACATGTCTTATTAGTACTTCTATACTTCCAAGATAATAATTGGTGGCCACAATGTGTACTGTAAAATTTGCCTGAACTGAAGAGTACATAGAAGTTAGGGATTGAAGATGGCATGGATCAAAAGCTGTAACCTCCACCTTCAGATCTTCCTAAGTGTTAAGTAGATTGTCAACATCATATTAGTTTGCTCTATCTATTTTGTCTATTAGATATGGGAGTATTTGCGGCTTTTAAAAATCATTTGTTCATATTCCTTTTTTTTTTTTTTTTTTTATAAATATGGTTTAGAATTTATAAGCTTATGAATTGTAGTCTATGTTTAAGTTTTTACATGCTCACTCTGATTAAAATACCATGGAGTGGAAGTTTTGTGTTGGTTTTATGTATTCATTTATATCCATATTGAGTGTAATAGAGCTTTTCTTGGCAATTATGGAAGTGACTCAGTTCTGGCAAAATTTGCCTAAACAGAGCAATGTAAAATGTTGTAGTAAGTACCAAAGTGATTGTGGATATAAATAACAGGCTTGCTTTACTGTTTTGTTAGAGTTGAATAGTTGTAGCCTTGGTTTTCAAATATCTTGTTTTATAGTTGTTAGTTAATATGTATCAAACACAAGTTCCAATTTCTATGAATTTTTGAAGGAGTCTCTAGGTTCTAGGGTTTATATATGTGTATTATCTTTATGACATGTCTTTATCAGTATATTTTAAACTTCCAAGATCATAATTGGTGGTCACTTTGTGTACTGCAAAATTTGGTTGAATTGAGCAATGTAATGTTGCAATAAGTACCAAAGTGACTATGGATATAAATGACAGACTTATGTTATTGGTTTATTGGAGTTGGATACATTACAACCTTGGTTTTCAGATATATTGGTTGATATTTATTGGTTGGTTAGAGCTGAATAGTTTCTAGTCTTGTTTTACAAATTTATTGTAAAGTGAACCTTAATTTGACAGATTGAGGAAGAAAGAAGGAAGTAATATGGATGAAGCAAGCAGAGTGCAACAAAATGAAGTTGTCTCATGCAAAATAGAGGCAAGATATAGGAAGATGGGCAAAGATGGAGGAAGATAAAGTATGAAAAAGCATGATGTAGCCACATAAAGCAATGTGAAGATGAATGAAGATTAGGGTAGTGAAATGATGTAGTAATTGTATTTCACAATAGATATAGTATGGATGTAAGAATGTCATATACTTGCCAATGTGTAGTTGTACTTGTTGATACTTTGTACACAACTTTCCCAAAGTAATAAACTTGCACTTGGCTACTCCAAAATGATATAATGTGTGACATATTCAAACTACTCCTTGCTTTGATTACTTAAATATTCATACAGGTATCAAAGAATCCAAAAAATGACTAAATAACTAAAAAATGATATGTTGAATATTCTTGCAGAGACTTGCACTTTGTCATAACACTAACTGTTAAGGTCATCAAGTGATTGTGTGGGGACACCAAATTGCTCCAATATAATTGAATAGTTGATTCAGTAACATGGTTGACATTCAATAATATAATTAAAGGCATGTTCTAGGCTTTGTATGTACCGTTAACAATTTTGTAACTAAATTGGCTCCCCTATGTTTAATAGGCACCATGGCATACTGGAGGAGTTGAGCAAGACATGTCAACCTATGTATTACTTGACAATTCCTTTTCCAGCACAAAATGAGTTAATGCTAATAAGTATATATAGGAATACTTCCAATGAGCAAACACACTAAGTATTTACCACATTGTGTTAAATTTGTGATCGAACGACAGGTAGAGCCTTTCTTTTATTACGACATTGAAGTTCAACCTAACTTTTAAGTTGTTGTCTCTTTGTCCCACTCTGTTGTTTAAACCCACCTATAGGTATTGTGGCTTTATCACTTGCATTGTCTAGGGCACATTCTCTTGATTGAACATTTGTAACTTTATTCAACAAGTTGTCCACTTCTTTTTCTACCATGGTATATAGGTCTTGGCATGCCAACCTAACCATCTTTGAACAAAGTATCTTATATTGTCGTGTGCTAGCCAATTTAAGGTCTTCTTCTACTTTGTTCCCTTTTGAATCATGCATAATACCATTGCATGCATTTCTCGTCCATCTCTTTAAGATATACTAATCAACCACCTAGTTAACATTCTTCACAATAAATAGTTTCAACACATGGCTACATAATATTTCGTACGACTTGAACTTTATACAGTTGCAAGAGATGGTCTTAAAGACAAGATTAAATAAGACTCTATATTCTCTGTCTTCATTCAATGTGGGCACCGTATACTCAAACACTAGATGAGTTTCATTTTTGTTCCTAATGAATGTTGCAAAGAACATGTCAAACTCCTTTTGGAATAAATCAAATAATGGTAATGTGTATACCTTCATAGCTTGATGTAGAATCGTTGAGTGTGGATGATTCTGGCCAACTTATGTCGAGTATCAAACTCACTTTTTAGCTCATTATACTGTTTCTTTGCAACCACTCATTCATATACCTTAAATAATTACATAAGGCTTAAGTTTAGTTTCATGCATGCTTTGAAGTCAAAGTTCAAGCTCTCGCTCAATTGGGTGCTCCTAATTCCCAATGTGAATGCATGTTTCATGTGACATGTTGCCTATTTTTCTTGAATCGCATACACTGCTTTTAGCCAACTATTATCATGAACGTTGTAATCAAACAACATCTTTGTCCAAGATGACTCAAACTGACCCTCTTCAACATAGCTATACATGCACCTTTTGAAATCAGTTAAAAAGTTATATCCATCTTTCATCAGATGGCTTAGGTGCTTGATCCCATTCTGCATTAAGTGCCACATACAAAAGCCATAGCATGTATCAGGTATCACCTCATCTACAAAGGCCAAGCAACCCAAACAAAAATTAAAATTATTTGAAATAAGAGTATGTATTAATTGTTATGTGCAAACTTTAATCACCTATAACTTTTGCCATTGTGGCATCCTGGTCTGTGAATATAGTCAATGGTCGTTTTTTACAGTGAACTTCTAAACATGTCTCAAATAGCCATTTAAATGACTCAGATGTCTTGTCATACAACAATGTAACACCAAAAATAATTGTTTGCCTATGTTGATTGAATCCAGAGAACAACGTAAGTGGTCTGTGTGTTCAATTTGTACAGTAAGTTATGTCTAGCAACATAACATCGCCAAAAATATCCATAATTGATAATCATATGCGCATCAGCCCAAAAAACATTTGTGATTTGCTCATCTGCATCAACTTGATAGGCATGGAAAAAAGATGGGTTTTTTAACAACTTTCATTGTAAATATTGCAGCAGACAACCAACATCCCCATACATCATATGACGTTGCCTTTTTTATTGTAAATAATTATTTGCATCCAACCGAGTGAAATCAAGATTGGTTTTACCTCCTCTGTGTGTACTCATCAACTGAAATGATGCTTTTTGTTGCAACCTAGAGTCCTCAACCATTTTGATTTCATGTCTTTGATCTTTTTTTTGTGAGGCTAGCATATAAGTTGTCTCTGGAAGTTGAAGAGAGTGGTTGTGAAGCTCTACGAACTTGTTGATCGTCAATTTTCCATTAATTGTGACAAGGTTAATTCGAGCTTTGTAAGTAGTTTTAGTTTTAAGCCTGGGGTTCGTAATAACTTTGTTTCTTTTATTTATTCTTCGTACTCCTTCATTGCAGTATACGAACCTGCAAGAAGTCACTGATCTATCTTTTTTATTCTTGTTCAGGTATTGCTTCCTCACCCCAAAACCCATCTTCTCACTATAGTTAATCCAGAATTGTCATGCATCCTCAGCACTATTAAATTGCATACCAATAATAGGCTTCGAGTCCATCACTAACAATAACTGACTTACAAAATGATGTCAAAACAAAAGAAAATCACCATAATTTGATATCAATATGTTAAATATTGACAGTTCAAACTAAACAAATAAGAAAGACAAATTACAACAATTTATGTAAGACAAAAGAAAAGTCAGATATTGGGAATACAAAATAACCATATGAATCCATTTTAAAGATTATAAACACAGCAAAGTATATGTTGAATGGCACACAAATAATTATCTGAACTTCCAAAATATGTCTTCATTTCCTAATGAAAATATCTACTTCTATGTTCATCTCCTTTGCTTAGAATCCAAATTCAAGTCCTTAACACTAACCTATAAAGCTATAAATATGCATGTTAAGTTATGCATGTAATGTACATAGGGTTCAAGTGAAATTTAGCACCACTTAAACTAGAGATTGCATCCAAATAACGTTCCTGAATTTGCACTGGCCCTACACACAAAAGACAGCCAAACAACAACACTCAATCAATAGAAACCAAGTTTTTTTTAAAAAAAATTCCTTTGTTCTTCAATCATAAATAATTAAATATATTTCTGAAACGAACAGAGAAAACCCTTTCTAAAAAATCACATAGTAATTCATGCAAACAATAGGAATTTTACATTTTAAGTATGATACATTAATAATCTATCAACCAATCCATTAATTTATTTTGGTAGAATCAATTACACAGAACAAGATAGTAGGAAAAATCCATTGTATTAATCACTACAATTTCATTGTTCAATGTATATTCTCTTGTACCTTCAACACTTTCATTGTATTTTAATGTGATCACAAATATTTAATTCCATGTTTTAAAAACTAAACCCATTGGATGTTCTTAATGTATTTTTTGGGTTTTCAAAACTACAACATGTGATTACAATATCATTTTAATATGGTTTAAAGAAATTTCGGGCTATGAACGGGTTGTACAGTATAAATGGCAAAGTCTTCATATTATGATTCAACTGATTCCATTCAAAGCTGAATAACTCTAACCTACATTCTATTTTTTTTTCAGTGTATTTTTCCTTTGTTCCCATAAACATATATGGCTTTTTTTTTTTTTTTCCTATCACTTACCCTCCTTCCCTTCATTTGGTTATTATTGAATACTTGTTCAGACCATTCAAAGGAGCTTCACAATGTATCATTTCAACCTCAAGACCCTCATTAGAATGCATCATTTACTGCAAAACACTTAGTAAGAAAGCTTCCACAGTTACCTAAACTTTCTTCCCTTGCTGCATTGAGATGATGCACTTTTACAATGCAATGGTGGAAACGTATTACTTTGAGGCAATCAAACTCTTCTTCCTCGTCAGTTGGCTGGAGCATGCAACAGTGAATTGGCAAGAAAAAATATCAATACACAATATCCAGGAAGAGGAGAAAGATGATGCATGTAAGTCCGCCAAAACGACATTGTCCCTGTGTCTGGCAACAACCAAAATTTCTCTGTCGAAACACACCATTTTGCCTGAGTAAAACAATATATTTCTGTTAAATAAAATTTTTCCCGAAGATGATGCTATTTTGGCACATTGTAGAATAAAAAAATTTATCCCCCAAAATGCATCATCTCACTAATGCTAAAATGGTGCATTTCAGGGGCATAGGTGGTGTGGCTTCTTGGCATGTGTAGGATCATGTGGACAGCTTTCATTTTTTACAGTATTCGCTCTAGTAAAACAACTCTACAAGAGCGGATCTGCATGCCGGTAAAAAGAACTATGAAATCTAATAGTAGCAATTATAATTGACATGTAAAATGCGGAATTTCCTTTTTTTTTTTATTTTCTATGTGGCGAGAGAAAGGAGGTGGTGATACTGATAAACTTCAAAAATTCAAAAATTGTGCCAGAAAGAATCTTATGGAGTATGGTTTTAAAAAAATATGTGAAGGCTTAGGCCATCGTTTAATGTGACAGTATAAATACAGATCTCTTTATGATATTTCCTCAATCCTATAAATTTAACAGGAAAATATTCAACATGTCATTCACAGATACCAGCGTCACCATGCAACTCCTCCTGGTACTTGTACATAGTATCAAGACGCCAAAATCTGTCAGATGACCAAAAAGCAGACTATCCGTGGTAAAATTTGGATTTACAGACATCAGAAAATCAAGTAACCTTGCAGTCTCAAACCTATGTGAATGATTTGTTTCAACTATATATATATGTATATGGAATGGATATCTCATGCAGTGCTACATCTAAACATACGAATAAGGAGGGGAAGACCAGCACTGGTTTTGGATGAAGATCAAACCAATGGGAGAGAGATGGAAGTGAACATTTTTTGGTAATGACTTAAAGCGATAATTATGAGGTGAGTAACCAAAAATTGTCTGACACTTTAAATATTTTCTTCCCTATTTCTCATTTGCCTCGGAAGCCAGAAGTTCCATTTGCTCAGTTAGAGATTCCAAACTCTGCAGCTTCTCCAAATGAACACTACTAGTGCATAATTCCAATCCACTCCTTTGAGTTTTGTCCATTTCTGGAATCAACCCACCAAAATTTTGGGATTTCTCATTCAGTGTTTCGTATACAGTAGGCTCAATCTCCATTCCATTTTTGGTGGGCTTGTCACTTTCCAGATTCGAATCTTCAGCATTTTCCGAGAAGGGACTACCTAAAAGAAGCTGCTCCCAGGCACCATCATCGGGTAAATCTGCTAGAATAAAGGGAGAATGATGATCGAATTGACACAATTTTTCATCCATAAGTACTTTCAAGAAGTCGGAATTGACTAAATAATCTTTCAACCCATCAGCACAGAGATCAGGTTCTGGTAGCTCATCTGAAACACAAGATGGTGTAACTACAGGCTTCAATTTTTTGCTTAAGGGTGGTTGATACTTCATTATCATCCCCTCAGAAGGAACGGATTGATCATCTTGTTTACTGTGTTCCAACATATTGCCTGCTTCAGTCATGTGCCAATTGTTTTCCTTGGGCTGAAGCAGCTGAACCATGAAACCAGGGATTTGCATGGCCATGACTAAGAAGGATAACATCTGTTGCTGATTCTTTTCCATTCCTTGAAGACGATCTGTCAGGAGCAGCAATTTGTTCTGAGATGATTCCAGGTGCTGCCTAAGTTTAACCAACTCCTGCGTGAGTGCATTTTTATCAGTTTTGAGATTCTCAACTTCTTTCCACAGGCCATGGTTTTTAACTTCTTGAGAAGGTACATCACAGTTGTCTTGCTGCTGTAATGGTTTTTGATGATCTGCAACGAGCGGATGTTTTCTTCTACATATATTCTTCAGTAAATGCTTTTGACCTCTGACAAAGTTATCATTGGCAAATTCCCAGCGATCTGTATCAGTTTTCCTGAAACCCTGATAGTTCTTACAATTACTTATTGACTTTTAGAAACATAAAGGAAATGAACTTGCATATTGATAATAAGAATGGAAAAGATACTCTTTAGGAATTTCATCTTCTCGCTAGTCCAGGTATTATTTAAGATAAATTCAAGTAAACAGGGCAACAAGTAAAAGGGACAGCAGTCCAAATCGTGACAACAATTCACCTTATGTGTGAATCAAGTTAATGAACACATTATCCATCAATTTGATTTTACAGCCTTCTGTCCAGGTAGACAATTTCAACTTGGCAGTTGGAGATGCACCAAGAATACTCATAAGGTTCAAGAATTTAAGTTTTTTTCCGTTCTTTCTGGTGGAAACAGTTATGTTTGCTAGTGTTAATTTCTACTGCAAGTAAAGAATGAACACTACAAAAATTAAATCAATATGCAAAAGATGGGTATGTAAGTGGCTGTTGACTGTGTAAACCTTCATGCACAAATAAACCTTTGTAATAATATTAAAAAATCTCAGAAAATTCAGATGACCGATACAATGTTCTGAACTACTTGATTTTTGGCAAAATAAGCCTTCACATTAGACACAATCAACAACATATGATGACTAGATGACTGCTCACGGCAAAAGTTGGTCAGTTTTATGGTAATAAGCAGCAATTTGAATCAGGTTAAATTATTTAAACCTGCTGTCATCAAGATTGGCCCTTTCACAGCTGCCAAAGTGGCCTTTTCTTTTTTCTTTTTTCTTTTTAATTGTGAGTGGTCACTGCAGTCTATAGCTTCACCATGGCTTGGGCAGCTCTAAAATTGCCTATTACACAAAAGATTCAGAGTTATCCAGGCCCCTAAACTGAGCTGTTAAAAATCTGAACATATTGACAGGACCAGCCTCTAAAACATCAATTACAAAAGTCCACCAGAACCAAAATATAAGCATCAATTTCCTACCATGTAAACTAGACAACAGACTTTGCCTGGGAAATTTGTTAATCTGTATGTTCCATATTCGAATTCTTGCAAGTGTTAATACGGATTTTCCATTCACAAGAGGTACACATCATAATGTTGATCAATTTAACAAAGATTCACCTAGAATGACATCAGTACGTTAATTTAATCAAATGTAGAATGACATCAACCTCTAAACGGAGGATAGGTTGGAGGCTGAAGAGAGATTATCTCTAGGAATTATGAACTATCAATGATTGAAAAGGGTTTTTCCCATTCAATCCTAACTTAAACAAACTTAGATTGACAAGTGAGATTCTCACAATTAAACCCATGCTCTAAAAAGAAAATGATATTTAAATAGGAAGACTGAGAGACACGTTATTTGCTCAGAAAAGAAAAACAGAACCTTTTAGTATTCAAAATCCAAATGTTTCATCCAATAACACTTCCTAATAGGATTCAAAAAGTTGATTGGCTCCAGATGCAGTAAGGAAAGAACTAAATCTAAAATCCTGT
Organism: Delonix regia; assembly: GCA_037074485.1. Classification (NCBI taxonomy): domain Eukaryota; kingdom Viridiplantae; phylum Streptophyta; class Magnoliopsida; order Fabales; family Fabaceae; genus Delonix; species Delonix regia. Next base: position 32,564,865 of record CM073457.1, read on the forward strand.
ATTCAAGAAGAAGTGAAAGAAGAAAGACTATCATCTACTTTATGCACATCAAGGGCGTAAAAAAATGAATTAAGATATCAGTATGGCAGGAATACTCAATATATACTTCACTAGCCATGGCTGCCAGCTCTGGTATAGGGGATATTACCTTTGCTCTTTTCCAATCTTATCAAGATAGTCTTCAGAAGGTTCCAAAAAGTTCCTTCCGCTCAGAAAGTGCCCTTGCACCCCTTTTAGCCCCAAAACCACATCATAATAGAATAATAACAGATAAATATCATCATCTTCCTTTAAAAAATGGCCAAGCATTTTGGTAAACAGACATGTCATATGTGTTTGCTTCAAATTGTCCATTTGATGGTGAGTTTGTTACATTTCTAGAGCTGGCAACTATTCTTGTAACATGAAAGTTTTAGTAAGAAGTCTAGACTGCTTGCCTAGGATAACTGATATTTTAAGGGACCTGACTATAAATCCATTAGGAGCAAAACTCACCATCCGCAGCCATCACCAATGGGTATAAAGAACATTATAGATTATCTAGGGTCTAGGGGGTAGAGCATAGTTCTGATGTTAATGACTGAAAGGTTTTAGCTTAACTCTATATTCAACAACATAAATTCACCTGCACAATATCAGGAAAAAGTTGCCCTTTGTTTGCTGTCAACCGTGTATGTTCACATAGGCAACAGCAAACCAAATATTGGTAAGAATTAAAAGTCAAAAACTCACTAAAAGCACAGCACAAACACCACCAAAGCAATTCTTAACAGCCCAATTTGACCTAATCTAAAAAGCACTGATATACGGACACCGCAACAAAATATATAGCAATTTGAAGAGTCGAGGTGTGTTGTATCTGATAGAGAGTTGGATATGCTTCAGACACTAACCGGCTGCATTTTTTAAGCATCGGTGCTTCATAGGACCCAATTAAGCAATATATCGAGGGGGTAAAAAACTTATATTGTAACACAATTAAACAGAAAAACCGGAAATTTGACGTTTCAAACAACGAAGGCGAGTGACGAAGATTGACTATGAACAAAAAGAAAACAGAAGAAGACACGTACATAAATATTGAGTTGCCTGATGAAGCTGGAGAAATTGTTATGCTTGAAATACTTGGGAAGCAAACACACGGAGAATTCAGTCATGTTCCATATGACAAAACTGTCACTGCTTTTGCTCCAAGAAATGAGCGAGTCCGTAGACTCATCGTCCACCATCTCATAACACTTCTTCAGGAACGGCGGCACAGAACCAGAACCATTATCGGCCGATTTCACCATCACTGGGACAAATTTCCACCGAGAAAAGTCCCAATTCACAACGGATTCACCTGAATTATCAACCCCAGGGAGAAGCGAAGTCTTGTTCTTTCAAAAGTTTTTGTTGAGAGAGAAAGATAAGTATTACAGGAAGAATAAAGCGTACGATGGAATGAAATTTCGCGTTTAACGCGGTTCCTGGCGAAGGCGGTTTGGAACTTGGGATATTTGGTTACTTGAGGACTGGGCATATTCACTTTTTTGGTTTGGATTTAATTGGGGACACTTCGGAGTCCACACTGGCGGGCCGGCCGGATTTTTACGTGACCTGAAATTCGATCTAATTTTATATTGGGTTTTTTGCGGATATGAAACTCAACCTGACCTAATTTTAATTTGGTGAGTGGTCTAGTCAAATTGGATTATGTTACATACGGGTATGATCAATTAATTTTTTTATATTTTTATTTTATTAAAATAATTTTTTAATAAAAAAATAAAGTAAATTATATTTTTAATCTCTTACTTATTACAAAATTATCAATTTGATTCTTCACCCATTAAAATATTTAAAATAATTTATATTTATTAAAAAATGTTACACTTAATCTCATACTTTTTAAGAAAATATTAAATTTAATCTCTGGGATTTAAAATTCAGGATTTGGTAGAGGGACTAACTTTGATAATTTAAAAAAAAAAGTGAGAAACTGACTATGACATTTTTTTATAAATAATGGACTAATTTGGATATTTTAATGATTGAAGGATTTAAATGATAATTTTGTAATAAGTAAAGGATCAAAAAAGTTTTTTCTCAATATTAATATATTTATTTAAAATTAAAAGACCAAATGTGTTAGCTTTCATATTAACAAAAGACTAAATTTAGAATGATTTTAATAAGAGGGAATAAATTAAAAATAAAAATTAATAAAAAATTAAAATTAAATAAAAAATAAGAAACTAAAATAATATTCACATGGACCAATTTCTTTGGCCAAAAGAAAAAGACACTGATTATAAATTGAATTATTATTTTAGTGAAAAAACTAAAGTATAATAAAAATGATCTATCTATTATTATTTTATTTGATAAAATGTTTTATCAAAAGAATAAATTCATTTGTAACTTACTGAATAATTTTTTATAAAATTAATTCATTTTTTATTTTTTTACAAGTAGATTTTTATCTTTTCTTTTTTTCTTTTTGGAAAGAAGCAAAAGTGCTCACAAATAAAATACAAATATAATTTTTTATTTCAAAAGTCCAATTTTGTCTTCCAAGCAAGTTGGTGTGAGTGTTAGGGGTAAGTATTGATCTGGTTAACCCAACTTAACCCAATCACATTGGCCAGGATATGACCGAGCCAAATAAAAAATTTTACCTCTTTGACCAGGTAGGCCAGGTTTAATACTGGGCCGAGTCGGGTTGGGTCCTGGGGTGACATTAGGCCTGACTCGACCTACCCTGATATTTATTTATTTTTATAATCTATTTTTAATTTGACTTAAACTAAATTTTAAAATATCAATTTTTTTTTTCAAATTTTTATTATTTTTCATTTTAAATCTTAAATTTTTTTTCATTCCATTTTATTTTCCTTCAAATCTTATTCTTTTTTTTTTTTTGTTAAAAAAATTATTTTTACTAATAAATTTATATTTTGATTTTTTTTAATAAAAGGGAGACTCAACCCAGAACCAGTTGAACCTAGTTCGACCTGATCAATAATTGGGTTTAGGGCCAAAACAATGGCCTGATATAAAACTGAACCGGGTTTCAAGTCGATAAGAAACCCAGTCTGAGCACACCCCTAGTGAATGCTTCCAATTATGTATTTTAATATCATATACAAAAAATTGTATTTAGTTTCTGACTTTTAAAAATAATATATAAGCGACCTCATCATTGAATAAGAAAAAGAAATAAATCTTAATAAAACATAATTTTTTACTTAAAAAATGATCATAAACTAAAAATTGACATAAGAGAAATGAATGGTAATTTGCATATTAATTTAATATATGTCCTTATTTAAATGAGAAATATTATTAATTGTTACTTGTCTTTTATAATTGCAAAATATTTTAAATCCTTAAAATGATGAAATTAAGAAAACAAGAATTTCAAACATTCCCTACTCTTTAGTCTTACTAAAGTTAAGGAAATGAAACGCTATTGGCACATTTGGTTCATTTCTCTGGCGCGATGGAAAAGAGGAGGGATTACCTCACCCTTATTTGGTTGGTAGATTCACTTACCTATGCCTTTCGTGTGTCCTTCCTCTTTCTCATGAATGTAGGAGACACCATTACCTCAGAACTGGGCAGGAAAGGAGCAACTCTCTCAGGAAAGATTAATTTTATGCCGAAAGTATCCTTGTTCGTACTGCATCACATCAACTTTTTAGTAGTCTATTTATTAAAATCAGAGAAAAGGGACTCACCCACCACTCCTTTCGGTTGACATACACACTTGACTTACTCTCTTTAAAGACTAGAATAAGATTGACAGTGAGCATCAACGACCTACTTCTTCTATCCTTGCTTTGTTGTTGGAATATTATTGCAATAGTTACAAATTTGTTGGTAAATGTTTAGAGGCGATCATTCCTTCATGAGTGTGCTTGAAAATGTCTGTTTTGTTGTGGTCTTTTTGCTTCTTCTATTGCCGCCATTTTTATAGATGTGTGTCTGTTTTAATTTGTGGTGGTCTTTTTGCTTTTTGTTAGTAAGGGGAGAAAGGAGGTAAACAGGTAATGGCTTGTAAACTCTTGTATGGTGTTGTGCAATATGCGAAAAGGCCTAAAAGATTGGAGTAGTTTTATTTCTTTCCTCTAAATACAGGTAATGTCTCATATATTTGTGAATGCCTATGATTGAATGTATATGTGTATTTGTGAATGAGTGACAATATAGTTAACCTTTGTCAGCATTATTTTTGTGAATAAGTAGTGTATTCGTGTTAGAGTGACGTCTAGCAAAGTATACCTTCAGCTTCGCCATAAATTTATATGCACAGAAATTTTGAGTCAGTGCATTTAAAGTGGTATATGGGTTTAAAAGTTTTCCTGCCTTGAATTTTGGCAAATTTCCTAATAATTTAGCCATATGTGAATGGTGTTTTGTCTCAGTAACTTTTGTTGTTGTTTTGCTAGCTATACATTGAGGGACATCAATATTTATCCACTCTGAATCCTAAATAGTTTAGTTGAATATGATTTTGTGATGGATTTGTGGTGTAGTGAGATTCATGGAAGTTTGTTAAGTGTGATGGTAACAACATTGAAATTAGGGAGTCCATAACAGTGTGTAAGGTTTATAGTGTCATGTTAAAGTTGACCATTTCTTGTAAGGAGGTTAATTGTTTTTTACGTTCTTATGTTGAGTGAAGCAATGAGCTATTGGAATTAGTTAAGTATGGCCTGGAGCATACATACTTTTATAACATGGTTATTAATGTGTATTTTTTGGCATTCATACAGCTATGGACCGAAATAGGCAGGAAATTGTAGTTCGTGTTGTAGTATGATGGTTGTATGCTTTGATTAGCATGTATAGAATTGTTTCCCGGATAAGGGGATGGTTTTCGAATGTATGAGGCGCATTACTTATAGGTCCTATACACTGAACTTCCATGTGAAGAGAGCCTATCTTAGAAACTTGGTTTGTGATAGTGATATCATTTGCTACAACTAAATAAGGATGTATAGGGCTATGTTTTATAGATTGTGTGCTATGTTGGACATGATTGGTGGGCTGGGACCAACGAGGGACATGTTAGTGGATGAGCAAGTTGCGATGTTTGTGAACATACTTAGTTACCATGTCAAATATCGTGTGATTCAATTTCATTTTAGGCGTTCTTGGAAGACTGTTAACAGATATTTCAAGGCAGTGTTGACTGCAATGAAAAGGCTAGATAGAGAAACCAATACCTGCTGACTCAAGTGATGATCACTAGAAGTGGTTTAAGGTAAGCATATTTATCATTTGTAATTGTCATTCGTAGTCCATTATTGATTGATAAATTTTGGGTTGCCTTGTTTTTGTTAAATGGTAGCAGCAGATTTATATACCTATTTTGATGGATAGAGATGTCTTGGTGCGCTTTTACAGCACTTATGTTTAGATAAGAGTACCTATAGAGGACAAACCCCATTATTAGAACCGTAAAGGTGACGTGACAACAAATGTCCTTGGAGTTTGTTCTTCTAATGCACAATTCATTTATGTCTTGTCTGGGTGGAAAGGATCGGTTGCACATGGCAGAGTTTTACGCGATGCAGTCACTAGGCAAAATGGTCTGAGAGTGCCTCAAGGTAAAGTAATCAGTATTTTGATATCCATTTTGTTTGACCATATAGTTGGGACTCATTATTCTTGTGGGTTTGGGGTTGTCATATGTTTGTATACATGTATCAAATGTCAAATTCTCAAAGTGACTTTTATGTCATATGTAACATATCTAATCCATAAACACTACTTAGGAAAAGAATTGAAGTTTTTGTGGTCTATTGAGATGTTCCATGCATTGCAATAATACTTTGTCACAGAGATATAATGGATAATTTTGTATTTTGACACAATTTCCTACCATGTCATGTAATCAGTTATTTTCATAGTTAATGTTGATATCTTGGTTTCCAATTGCAGGGTATTACTATCTAGTATATATTGGCTACACTAACTGCAAGGGCTTCCTCGTACCATATAAAGGGTAGCGATATCATCTTAGTGAATGGAGGGATGGACAATCCCTGATGAACCCCTGCAAGTACTTTAACATGAAGCACCTACAAGCGCGTAATGTTATAGAGTATTGTTTTGGAATGCTAAAGATCCGTTGGGCAATTCTAAAAAGCCCATCTTACTATCCTATAAGGATGTACAATCACATCATCATTGCCTAGCATGCATTAAATCCTTTCGATGTTGACGTGGACAATCTTAGAGATAATGCAGATCAAGGATATGACAATCCCATGGCTTCCATTAAACCGTGTAACGAGTAGATTGCTATGTGCAATAACATGGCTTCCCACATGTATAATGAGTATAAACAATGCCAAGGGGAGTAGGCTTGTATTGATATGTTGTAAACAATATAAGTCCAAATATGTTTGTTCATGGCACCATAGGGACACATCGTAATAGTTTATGCTTTCTTTGTTACATGCTTTGTGCCATATGTAGTGAGAATGCATTGAATAGTTTGTTTCATGTGACTTTGACATCGTTTTGTAATAGGAATACTGATCCAGTGCCATAAAAATGTGTTGCTTCGTATATACATTAGTGGCTATGATTTATATATCCATATGGATAAGTTCTGAAAATGCCTAAGTATGTGTTGCTTTTGGGCATATACCATTGATTGTTCAACATAATAGTGATTTCTATAACGCAAGGATTGAACGCGAAGGAAAATAATTCAAGTAGAGCTAGATAAGGACAAGGTACTGATTTACTGTCTAATAGAGTTAAAGATAGAACAATAGTAGATGCAAGACTATCACTTCAGTCCAAGATACTTGTAAGCACTGGAGTCCATGATGGCTGAGCGTTGCCCTGGCTGTGGAATCAAAAGGAATCTTAACATTTAGTCCTATATAAAGACCATGAAGGGGTGTTGGCAGGTGGTTAATGACATGATCTGTGGGGTGAACACCAATGGCATCGGCTGGGATGAGGGAAAAAATGTGTAATAGCTGAAAAGCGTGTATGGGATGAGTATGTTAAGGTAAGAATATGCTATAAATGTTCATTACTTGTTAAATGCCTAAACGTAGGATTGTATGGGTTTAATGTCTTATTGTACTTATTAATTATTACTTGATTTACTAGAAGAGCGTTTGTATGTTGTTTTCTAGGGTTTCCATTAGTAGCTATATTTTTCTCCAATGTAAAGAACACCAGTACTTTTGGTGACATGAGAATGAATTTATGCAGCAGACATTATTTAGTTTATTATAGTTATTAATCATGCATAACTGTAATGTAATTTGGGTTTAGCATATGTATGAAGAAATCACTGTTGATCTTGTTGCACTGGTACTCTAACCATGCTGATATTACTTTGTTGGCTAGATTGTTAACTAGTTGAACTTAAGTAAATGAATTTTTTTCTACATATACAGACAAAAAAGAAGGTCATACAATTTCGAAACAAAGTCTTTACTATGAGGAGTTGACATATGTATGGGGGAAGGAATATGCTATAAGAAAGGATGCTCAGTCAGCATGTGATGTGCCTGACTTGGTTGATGGCAAGGATGTCTACAAGATCACTCCCTTGACCGACACTGCATAGTATATTGAAATTAATTCATCGCTTAAGTTTACTAAACAACCACTAATAGTTGCTAGTGAGGAGACCTCTGGTTCAAGAAAGAGGCCCTGCTGCAGCGGGGAGGATGATTTTATTACTGCCATCAAGAAATGAGCCATAAGTTAGAGGCTGGCTTCACCACACTTTCTGTTGGAATGGACAAGCTGGCATATAAGTACAACTAGGACCTCAAAAGGGAAAATCTGATTCATATGTTACTTTGCATGCCTGGCCTTGCTGTAACGAATTTATGCGTGCTCATATCAAGCTGTCAAAGAATAACAGGTTGATGGTGGCTTTTGGTTCAAGCTCAGATGAAATGAAGGCAGACTAGGTGAGGGAGATAATGCAGCGATGGTCTGGCAATAGTTATGGATGACCTTGTTAACTTGTGTATTGGCGTAGCAAATAGGCCATTTGGATTTATCCAACTGAAATGGAACCCATTATTTCATTTAGGTCAATAACCGTAATTATGACTTTTGTGAATGTAAGAATGTTGCTTTACAATATGCATTTTTTGATGGAGTTAGCAATAGTATATACGAAGATGCATGCCAACCAAGTACTGCATTGCTATCATGGTTATGACCTGCATGCGACACAACTAATGTATGAAACAATGTACATATATTTGTAATTATGTGTACTGCAATATGTATCTAGTTCTCTAATCTCTGTTGAGGTGTGATGCAATATGTATATTGTTGATCATGTTGCAACCATGGTGCAATATTACACGCAAGTATACATGGTCAAACATGTAATATAATGATGAAGTTAGTGTCAATCCCTCAGAGACTTGGTTCCAATATTCACTGACAAACCTATTCTTAAACTATACGATTAGAAATTAATTGAGCAAATGTCAATAAAAATTTTAACTGTTGATTGATCCAAAATTTTCACAATATAAAGGTCTGCTTTTTGTTGTGATTATTACCTTGTTGCCTTTGATGAATGGACTGTTAGCCTAGGATTCTTCCTTCTTATATGCTTCTTTAAGTTCATATAAGTGAGTTCTTTTCCCTTAATTCTTTATATGTTTATGAAAACTAGCTGGGATAAGAGCTTTATAAATTTAAGACATAAATGTGGTTTCCCCTTGTCATCCCATAGCAATTGCCACCCGGGCACTTTATTTGTGGCACCTGAGCACCATCTCTCTAGAATTGGCGACCAGGCGTTGTATTTTATGGCACTCGAGCACTGTATTTATGGCACCTAGGTGCCTTCCTTTTTGCACCTGGGTGATAGTTATTGATCTTCGATAATTGTGCTACCATTTCAACCTATTTCCTTGAAAGAAAACATTTAATTCTTTTCTCAACCATTGTCAGTGGAAAGCTTTCATGTTATATATGAAATCCATGCAATTTTTATCTAGAATTGTAATGTTTGTTCAATTAATGTTACTTTAGTTAACTTTCCTTATAGAGTTGTCATATATAGTTCTCCAATCTTTGCTAAGTTGTAATTATGAAACTTTGTAAACACAATTTAATCTGATGTATCCTTGGAGGTTGACAGACACACCTTGAATGGTTTGCATGGTGAGAATGTCATAGAATGTTAGCATAACTGGACCATGTTTGTTTATAAAAAGTTGAAGAACATCCACTTGAAATTTGGTTACGGTGATTAAGAAATAACTTTATTTTTGGTATTTCATAGGTGGAGTAATCCTAATGGTAATACCAATAAAATAAGTGGACGTGGTTGATTAATTGGATAGCTTGTAGTACTACATTTAGTTAAGGATTTTGATGCCAATTATATGAATATTATACCTATTAGATTTTCGATTCTAACTATGGATTTTTTTGGAAGATGAATTTATAAGGTGTTATTCTTTTGTAGGAGGCATTTGTTGTTGTTTTTTTTTTTTTAATTTTCATGTATGAGTTGTTTTCAACGACTCTATAGTTGAAGTTATATTGGAGTTTACATAATCTTGATCACATTTATATATGCTTGTACATATACATACAATCTAAACATAAATTTACAAATTGAGTTATTTGTTTATCTGAAAAGGCACTAGCCAATTGTATACATACATGTTAAAACATGTATAATTTGGGACTACACAGACTCTAGACTGATGACATACCATAAGATAGTCATTACTATATTTCACAATAGTGATCAATTACAATAATCCAAAGTCAAGTGGTCATTACACAACCAAAGGTCAAGAGGCCTTTACACATTTCATGACAACCAATAATACAAGGTGAAGTCTACAAAGGTCCTACAATTGCAATTAATAGAATACAAAAAGGCAACAAAACATGTTTTATTGGAAACAGACTTAAATGGACAAACAAAACATCCATCTAGCCTCTGTTTGGACTGTTCTTAAGTGTCTACAAATGGAGGTCCACAACATCAGTCTCCAAATATGAGCTCCAACCTAATATAATATGGGAATTGTTTAAATTTTAGGTACTTCATTTCCTTGTTCGCCTAAAAAAATACAAAAATTAGGTGCAAGCAACAACATGAACATGATGTTATTTACTGAATGGCTAACTCATAACAGCAATGTGCTCCAATAAACATAATTATATTACCTCTTAAACCTCATCAGTTGCTTCCAATCCATGTATTTCATTGTTTCATTTAAATGCTTGGGTACTTACAGCATGTTCAATGTACATCAAGTCCTTCTTCATTCTCTTAATTCTTTACATTGTCCTCATTCCTCTGAGTTAGCATCAACTACATTATATTTGTAAAAGTAAAAGGTCTACGACCATAACCTTTAATGATCCATCCTTTATTAAATGCTTCCTCCAAAGCATTTATCAGGGCATTATTCTCATCTGTAGTCCAGCCGGCTTTGTATTCATGGTCTTTTGTAAGATCATTATATCCAACAATTGATGAAGAGCACCTAGCTATCACACATTGTAATAAGCAAACTAGATTTTATTGTACTTGATATTCCATGCCAATATCTAATAAAGTTACACTCAAATTTAACATTAGTAAGACCAACCCCCTAAATGAGAGTGTGTCTAGCAACAGCCATATAGAAGTCAAAATAAAATATGGAAATAGTAGTCACCATAATCATAATGCAACATGTACAATTATAGTCTACCAAGCATATATGATTTTACATCTGACCATAAATCATCTTAGTTACAGTCACAAAATTGTTGGACTTTGTTCTCCAACCACCCACAAGTTGCATGTATAATATATAGTACGCAAAACACAAATACTACACATGCTAGTACTAACTGACATTGATTAATTCCCCTTAACTAACAGAACCACTACAAACAACATTACTATGGCTAAAGCTCCCTCAATCTTAGTAATCCTATGCTTATGATCCATCATTTCTATGCTCTCATCGCTTGAATCTTCAATCCTTTCACAAACAATAGGTTCTTCCAGAGTGGCACTAGTAATGGGATCTGTTAGCCATTGAAAATATTTACACCTATTGTCCTCGCATTTAGCATATATGTGATTCAGATTCTTATCTGATTTCAAAATCTTGATTGCAACTTATCTTCCATACTTGCAGTCCCTATTTTGTAGCATAGGAACCTTTTCTCCATAGCTCTCCCCCGCACTTTTGTTAGACATTGCTTTGCACCCAAAAATAGCACCACCAACAATACACATACGACCCAAAGCAATTTTTTGTTTTTTGGGTACCAATTTCAAGAGCATAACCACATCACCCCACATTTAACCCTTCAATGCATTCACACTAAGCAAATATTCACACTAAAACATAATAAAATACAATCAAATGATAGAAGCAATGAACAATTATTCCACAGCAGCTCATATGGTCACAAGCTCAAAAATAATAGGTAGCGAGATAGTAAATACATTGCTATAATCAAATGCCATCATGATTTCAAAATCAATCAATGAAGGGTCAACCACATACAACCTGTAAACAGATGCACATCACAAATCTTAACTATTTACCTCTAAGATTTGTAGGAATAATGACAGATAAAGAACATGGCCAGAACCAATATTAGGCATGATAAACATGCTCAAATAATGGTTTTGAAATACTTATAGTGATATGGCTTGATTTAGGTAGGACGACTATAGTATAGGGTCACTGTTGCGATTCCACCCACGTTGGCAACGAGCTTTGCCTTCCTTCGCACCACACGACAGAGATCAACAATGACAATAAAATGATACAAAAATGAGCAACTAGGGATTGAATATTTATCTACCACAAGAGGAGACGTGGCAAGTCCTGATGCAATTAAGTAGTTTTTTTTTTGTTTTGTTTTACCAAGGGTTATTCCGATAATTTCAATGTCTATACATTCCTTTCTTTGAATAATTCAGCCAACCAAACAAAGTAGTACTTCTCATTTCCATTCCTTTCCTTTGACAACTAATCATACTTCATTCCTTCTCCCTTTCCCTTGAAGACATTCTATCAACCGAATGGACTATATGTTTTGACAATATAATAATAGTCCTTGTCCATATATTTCTACTTTTTTTAAAAAATAGTTAAATTTAATATTTAAAATCAATAAAATAAAATTGTATTATCTCTTATACCCTTTCACTAGTTCTATAACAATCCTTACACTTTATTGCTTCCTCTCCCAATTTTAATTTTCTCATATATTTTTAATTTTAAATTCATAATTACAAAATGAATATTTTACCTCCATTATGTAATTATCAAATATAAATTAACCTCTTAATTAACTTTTTTCATCTTATTACATGTTATAAAATTTAAATATTATTTTATTATTATTTTCCCACGTCACAAATATTTTCTATAAATATTACTTTAAACCTACAAAAATTCTTAGATATATGAATTCATAATTCAAATTTTTATCATTCTAAAATATAGTTTAATTAAAAATATTAAGATATTTAATTTATATTTATTATTTAAATTTGATATTTTTTTTTTATATATTATTTAAATATATATTATTATTTTAATAAAATATCAAATTAAATTCCAAAAGGGTCTTTCAATTGGAAAAAAAAAATTATTACAACCTTTCAACTGGGGTTGCCAAAGTGGGCCAACTCAACCCACTTGAATTGACCCTCTGAGCTTGTAGGTTAACTATTAGGTTATGGGTTGAAAATTTTAATTCAATCCATTTAGTAAGTTATGTAAATTGATTCGCTTGTCCCACTAAAAAATAAAATTTTTTTAAGAAAAAAAATAAAGACTAAACAGACCGTTGGACCGGAGGAGGTCAAACCGAAGGTGAAGAATAGAGTACAGTACCCGAGAGGAGTCTTCTTTCCAGTCTGCAAGATTTTTCAGTCATGTTCAAATATGATAATCTGTAATCAATGTTTCCATATACAATACCTTACAATTGCATAAAGTTCCACTATTTCAAGCAAAAAGTAATAGCTAGGCACCAATGAAAGGAAGAAAAATTGACACTGAATTGACCATAAAATTCCCACACAGATCTTAAATTGATAAGGCAAGAAAAAAAAAGAGTGACGGAGACAGATATACCATTGACTCCTGCTTGTTTTAGATGTTAAAGTAGATATTGAAGAGGTACCAGAGACCAAACAAGGTGCCAAGGTCCAGCGTTTTGAACAAACTGCTCTCAGGGACAGAAGTAGCTCAGGCCTCAAAACGAGAGGCATCAGGATCGGAAGAAGCAATGGTGGAGAAGTATTGCCAGGGCCTGAAGGGAACAGAGGAGGAGGAAGAAGAAGAAGAAGAAGAAGCAAAGGACCAGGATCAGCCCGTGAAAGAAGTGGAGGAACAGGCGACATTGGATTTGGAAGAGGAAGAAGTAGAGAAGCGTCTGGTAACGAAGCGAGAAGGAATAGGAGTGCGAGGCATGAGAAGAGGAAGGGAAAGAGAGAGGATGAAGGCTGAACTCTGTATTGTGGAAGATCTAAATCGACGTATTGATTTAACCACTGAGATACTCGTCGAGGGGATGCTGCTGGCTGGCTGGTGGTGGAATCTGAAGGTGCGACGGAGAAGAACAGAGCGATGAGAGATGACAGATTCAGGCGAAACGGAGATGACCACCAAATCGTCGAGTTGCAAACAGATTGGAAGGTGACGCGTTGAGCGATGACAGATTCAAGCGAAAACGAGGGAAGGTGACGCATTGCCGTTGAGGGCATGCTGGGTTGCTGGCTGTTGGTGGTGGCATCCGAAGACCGAAAGTGCCACTGTGACCTGGTGGCGGTACCTGTCTGCTTGATGGAAGAAGTCCGAGTCTTCGTGACCTGCTGTGGCGGTGCTTGATGGAGGTAAGACCTGGAATAAGGACGAGTCGATGGGGAGTCCAGCAGCAATTGAGTGTGTTTTTTTTTTTTTTTTTAAGTGGGTTCAATTGTATTAAAGCAATTGAGTAATTAAATTAAAAATAAATAAAAAATAGGTAGCCCATTTAACTTATAACTTGATTTGCCTAATTAGCATGTTAAATAAGTTGTATTTAAACAAGTTGTGTTTATAAAGACTCTCTTTAACCCAAACCATCTCTTTGATAGGTTAAAAAAGCTTGGCCCTGACAGACTTACTTTTTACAAATATGTTGCGTTTAATAGCAGACCACAATATAATATAGTAAATTTTTTAAAAAAATTAAAAATAAAATATGGGTAAATTGTTTTTGCGATTAAATTTTTTAAGCATTTAATATTTTAAATAATTAGATAGGATCAAATGGTACTAGAGTGGGCCTTACCATATATTCAATTCCTTCAATTTGTTTTTTCATTTTATTTGTATTTAATTTAATTATCTTGAAATAGTTTAACTTTATGCAATTGTAAGGTATTGTAAATGGAAACATTGGTGACGGATTATCTCATTTGAATGTGATTGAAAAATCTCGTAAACTGGAAAGAAGACACTTCTTAGATACTGTACTTTGTTCTTCTCTATCGGTCAGATCTCATCTAGTTCAACGATTCGTTCAATCTTTGTTTTTTTTGTTAAACAAATTTTTTTGAAAAATTTTTCATGTTTTGGTGGGCTAAATAAATCAGTTTGTTTAATCTATCAGATGGGTCTGGTTGATATTTTCAACCTACCAACTTGAATGAATCGAGTTGACCCACTTTGAGAGTTCTACAACACATAACCTTAGTGGTAAAGTCACATTTAAGGTAAGCATAGGGCCCACTCAAATTCTTACAAATTCCATGTATTTTATATTGAGTTTTGGTATTATGCATTTTGAAGCTATTAAATTTGACATATATATTATTCTTAAATAGTTGGATTATGGAATTCTTTTAAACTATTTGACTATTGAACTTGAATCTGATTCACTTAAATTCGACATATATATTATTCTTAACTAATAAAGTATTGATTACATTACAATGTTATTATTTATCACTAATATTGAAGTAAAGGAGTAAATTATTAATTTTAATTTTAAAATTATATTTAAACAATGTATGACAGAAATATAATTTCTCTTTGGATAGGATATAGAAAAATTTTGAAAAAAAAATTGACATTAGAGCAATAACTTTCATCTAAACTTTATGAATAAAATGTATACTAACAACAAATAGATATTAATTTTTTTAAAAAAATACTTTAGAACTAGAAAAATTGAATTAAAATTTCAACATATTTTTTTAATGACTAATATAAAAAAGCAAAGAATATGGTTATAAAAATTATGTTAATTTCGTCCCAACTAACTTAAGATATTGGCCTCGCCATTGCTTAGTGTGTCAAAATATTTAATTGTATGCGAATCTAAAATAATTTGCTAATTTTTTTTTTAACTTTGATATCTCCTAGATTTTATTTATGAATTCTGCCTCTATCAAATTTGTCAACGTACCCCTCTACTTTCTTTATTTTTCAATAAGCCCCAAAAACAACAATTTATAAACTAGATTTTAGGATAGCATTAATTAATGATTTGGAGAGTTACTAGTAAAATAAGGGATATACATGGAGTGAATTAACAAATTTACAAACTATTTTTTTAGAATATTGAAAGAATAAAAAAGTATAAGGTGTAACCTGACAAATTCAAAAGAATTTGTGTTCATTTAGTTTCAATTTGGTCCCTTAACTTTATCTTAAGTTTTATTTTTGTCCTTTAATTCATTTTATTCTAGTTTAGCCTTAATTTTTTAAAACTACTCAAATATTTTTTTTACCTTTCATTTTTTTTATTTATCTATTAAAATGCAAAAGTTCCATGAATTATAGTAATTATTATTTTGAAGTTTAATTCTAATCTTATTTTTTTACAAACTAAATTAATTAGTAGTAATAGCCAGATTTTTTTTTAATATTTGTTTTCTTCATTTTGGTATTCCTTACCAATTTGTATTTTGGTGTTCATAACTCTTAATTCACAAAAAGGCTAAATATTTAAAGCATTTTAATTTTATGGTATTAGTGGGAAAAAAACAGTTGAGAAATTTTAAAAAATTAAGGGCAAAATTAGAACAAAATAAAATTAAGAGACAAAACTAAAAGTTAAAGTAAAGTTAAGGGATCAAATAGAAATCAAATGAATTTTAAGGATAAAAATGAAATCTAAGTAAAATTAATGGACAAAATTAGAATAAAAAAATTGAAAGATAAAAATGAAACTTAAAAAAAGAAAGTTAAAGATCAAATTAAAATTAAATAAAGTTAAGAGACAAACGTTAAACTCTAAATAAAATTAAGAAACCAAAAATGTATTCATGCCTTTTTTAAAAAAGAAAAAACACACACACATTATTATATGGTCTATTGAAATGTTTTGATATACCTAGTTTACTAAGTGATAATATGATAATTGGGCTATAACACACATTATGATATGAATCTAGTTATTGGTTAATATCGATAGGCTATTATTAGGTATTACTATTAAGATCCACAATTATCTTAAGTCAATACAAAAAAAATGCTTAGTATGAAAACCAATAATATAAAATATTGGAAGCAAAAATTTCTAATTTTGCATAAAATTATGTTTAGTCGCATAATTTCCACCTCTAATTGTTCTATCCGTTTAAGACTAGATTTTTGACTAATTTGGATGACTACTTTACAACACCTTCCTTGCATTTTGGGCTATTAAATGAAAGTGAACTATAGTGTCTGCATGTGGTCTTTAAGGATCTAATGGTCTAAAACATAGAGTACAAATATTAGAACATTCTAAATTTTAAATCCTAAAATTAATAGTTACATTAAAAGGAGAAAAGCAGTTTAAGAGGCTTTAGTTCAAACAAATTAATAAATAAATGGAAAATCGAAATATATTAACTTTAGGCTTTTTATCCATGTATAATAAAAAAAATAAAAAATAAAATCCCAAATCCTAAAAAGTATTACATATAAATAATATAGTTTAAAAGATTCGAGATGAATCACTTTGAGTTCGCTTAATATTGTGTCAGAAATGAAAAATTTAAAATCAGTCAATTCCCCCAAAATTTTTTTAAAGCAAAAATGGGTCCTCCTCGAAACAAAAGCAACACAGAACAAAATAGGAAACATGCCTATTCATGAGACAAAATTTCAAACTCTACTATGTGGGTTGACCATACTATTGTGACTATACATCAATTAGGTTGTGAAGATTTCAGTCAATGAAACCCAATCAATTAAAAATATTTGATTAATTTAAAATTTAATTATTTTTTCCTTTGCTTCTGTTTTCAATGGTCATAATATTTAAAAAAGAATAAAATTAATAGAAAATTGAAAAGAATTCCATTTTTTTTTTTATTTTTAGTATTATAGTTAGGGACATCCGAAAAATTAAATACTAAATATATTTAATTATATGAATGAGTATAACATTTGACAATGCTACCATGCAAGGTCATGTCTTTGGGACGTCATTGAAAAAGAGTTCCAAATTTGAAGCCATTCCAATAATTTATTGGAATATCAATAGCTGAAACCAAACCAATCCCACTTATTCTACACAGGTCTTTCAAGTTTTATCCATAAAATTTCCAACTTCGATTCGCAAAATGTTATTGGTCGCAACAACATAGTAATCTAACACACCCCTATCCACTGTAAATAAGAACATAGTGCAAAACTCAGGAGAATGGGAGAGACCCCTGTTTAATATGGACATGAACAGAATGCAGAACTCGGGAGAATGAGAAGAACACAGAAAATCAGCAACTCAACGGAAAGTTGAGAAGACGAATGTGAAAGAAGGGGACCGAATAACCAAGAAATTTTACATTAACCCTGTAAATTTCTAAGAGATTGGGATAACTCACTAAAGTGATTTAACATGAATTCTACAATAAACATAGTGAGACAAACATCGTCACGATTCTGAGTACAATTTTTATCTTTCCTATTTTTTTACAAATTTTTATGTTAAGGTTATATTCGATGAAGATGAAAATTATCCCAGAAATTATGGATTCAAGGCATATATTATATTGATTCTAATTAGGGTATGAATGGCGTCTTGTGATTTCTGGATAAACATTACAATATTACTCTCTATCTGATGTTGGAAACCTAGACCATCAGATGGCGAAAACTAGGGAAGTATTGTCAGTCTTGTCGTCGAAGACACGTCCATAGAGAATTTAAACGCAACAGACGCTCTGTTTTCAACTTCAAGACTCCATCAACCAATTCAAGAAGAAGGCATATAGACGATTCCCAAGAAATTGCGTTCAAGAAGAAGAGGTTGAATCTAATTGCAAGGTATCTTTTGACTGCAATATAATATAGGATGGCACTTAAATATTATATCATACTATATGATTATCGCTTGCTTCATACATAGAGATGGCACTTGAATATTATATATGATGAAGTAAGAGTATAACCTTCTGTCACAGTGTCACATATGGTATTGGAAGTTTGGAATTTGAGTGGGTTCGATTTCATATGTCCTAATATCATTTATGCCATGGAAGACTTGCATAGATTAAGCATATGTTGATCCATAAACTAATGGTTTAGACATGATAAATTAAATTGGTAATAGCCTAATAGGAACAAAATGATCTAATTATAGATTTTTTTCAGTTTTAACAATAATTTTTGGACATCATATTTTGATAGTAATTAATCAATTAGTTAATTCATTAATTAATGATTAAGTAATTAATTAATTAGTTAATTCATTAATTAAGAAAATGTAAAACGGGTGTCAACAAATAAAAAAATAAATCTAAACATGAAAAACAAATAAATATCAAATATGAAATAATAAAAGTCAAATATGTAAGAAGAAAAATAAAATAAGATAAATGAGAATAAAAAAAATCAAAATATGAAAAACGAAATAAAAAAAATAAAAAATATGGAAAAGCATAAAAAAAATACTAATATAATATTATGGGAAAAGACAAAAACATGGGTCTAAAAAAAAACAAACATTAAAATATGCAAAGGACGTTGCAGGCTCTGTGCATAGCCTCTCCAGATCTGCAAATTACACCATTTAGGAAAGTCACACGATTAACTCTTGCTACTGCATTAAACTGAAGAGATAGAGACACAAAGATGGGGGGTCAAAAAGAATTTGCTTCCTCAGTTAGAAGGGGAGGAGGGATAAGAAAATAGGGATAATAAGGGGCTCTGTTATCTCAGCTGAGAAGCCGAGATATTAGACCACAGTGTGAGGGGGCTAGAAATCGAAAGGAACAATGGGGGGAAACTGGACAAAACGTGGAGAGGGGGAAGTACGTTGAGAAGCTAAGAGAGTTTGGAGAGACATTTAGACAGAGAAAAGCGGTGAGAGTTAGAAGAAAGAGGAAGAGATGGAAGAAAGAGCTGTGAAAGGAGGAGACGAATGAAAGGAAAGAGAAGAAAAACCAGAAGATAGAAGGCCAAAGAGAGGGGAACCAAGCTGAAACCAAAAGAGAGAGACAATACATGGTGTTTCAGCTCAACATCACCCATGGCATTCTCTTCACCAACCTCGTCAACTATGCCACCAACAAGATCAACGGAGGATGGGCTAGTGGTAAGAAATTTAGTTTAACAGACCATGGGAGAGAGTAGTGGGAGCAGCAACAATGGTAGCCTCACTACAGGCAGTTACTACCTTCATGCAATCCAGCAAGATGGGCATACCCACTTGCTAGATCTTAAGGGCTTGGCTCACAAGTGTGTCGATGCCACCAAACTTGCTGGATTCACTCTCACTACCTCTGCTCTCCTTATCTCTGGAGCAAGATGAAAACGCCCCATCTGGAAGACATATTTGGAAGTCAAAGGAATAAGGACAACTAACAAGTGCTGGACCTTTTAGGGAGGAATGGAGTCCTTCGCCTTCAAGCTAGCCAAATACAATGCCAAGAAGTTCTGTCTCGAGCCCACCTCTTTCACAGTCAAACCCGAGGGAGTCAACAAAATGCCCCTCACCTGAGTTCCTAAACATCAAAAGCAAAGAAAGAATGAAGAAGAGTAGAAAATTGAGAAGGAGAAGGCTAACCCAGCAAGTATAGGTGAAAGGGAGCATAAAAGGGAATAAGAGAGAGAAACCGAAAGCTGGAATGAGGAAAAGAGGTAGAATCCAGAGAGTTGAAATACTCCCTGTTCCAAATGTTTAAAACAGAATCCCCTTATGGCTGAACGAGAACAAAAAGAAAAGACCTTGAGAAGAAGGAAAGAAGATGAGGCTAATGACCTCTATTCCACTGAAAGAAGAAGAGGATGAGGATGCTCTATGTGAGGTGAACCTAATGGACAAAGGAAGTGATGAGACTAAAAAAGTGGAGAAGCCAATGAGGAGAGTAAGAAAGAAAGGAAAACCAGAGGGAGGGGAAAGAGAAAGAGAGCAGGTAACGACAAAGAAGAGACCAAGGGAGTGAGGATAAAACTGAAACAAGCAAACAATGAAGAAGGGATGAAATTGTAGTTTATTACCTCTATGCTAGGTAGCAGCTCCTTTGCCTTGTTAATCATTGAAAAACATGACTTGTATGGCTATTTTGATTTTTGCTGTGAACCTTAGATAGTGCTCATTTTACATTGAAGTTTCGTGCATGAGGTTGCTATAAAGTTGTATGTTCTTGTCCTGTTAAAAGTCTGGTGTATATGATTGTAATTCTCCCTCCCTGACAGCATGCAAATAGGGCAGTGTCTTTCTTGGTGAATTTTGTTTATGTAGTACATTTTTTTTCTTTTTTTCTTCTCTCTTCATGTTTCATTCCTTGAGTCACTGCATGCTCGATTACTATATTTCTGGCTCTTATTCCTTGAACCTTATTTGATATAAAGCCCTTCATATGGGTGTTCAAGGAATTAAAAGTAAAAATAAAGCATTAAATATAAGCCAATAAACACGAAAGAAAATTATTCGAATAGAATTTATATCCTTTAGATGGTCCAAAATAATCTTGAAGCAAGTGATTTTATTATCCTGCTTATCTAAAAATTGTCATGTGAGGACATAGGTCTCCCCAAACACTAAAGATTTAATTGATAAATGTCGTGTGAGATCATCAATCTCCTTAGGCTTTGAAAGTTAATCTATAAGTCCAAAATTAAAAAAATACATAAAAATTAAAAATCCTAAATATTTTCTTTTGTATTTTGAACTGCCGTGTGAGATTGTTATTCAGGCACTCGAGAATTAACTAATAGAGGTCACGTGAGATCATTAGTCTCCTTGAGTCTTGAAAGTTAAGATTTATTTTCCAAATACAAAGATAAAACAATTCCAAAATTAAAATAATGGTATTTTGCCTGCTATTTGTAATAAAAAATAAAAAAAATACTTTTCCTTTATAATCTCACCTTTATTTCAAAAATAAAATTCTAACATCAAAAAAGTTCAAAAAGATCTTTTCCCATTATTATTTCATTTAAATTTTAAAATATAGCTTAAAATTCCATAAGGGAACTAAAAAAAATTAAAAGAGATCAAACGAAAGGAGCAAGAAAGTGATATTAGGTTGATTTCACAAATTAAAACACACAAATCAAATTTCAGTTTCTTTGGTTTGCGAAAATTTATTCAATTTCAATTATCATGTTCTTTCACAAAAATAAAAATAAAAACATTTAATAGATGCACCATTTTTTGTCGAACTACATGGACTTTGATCCTATTACAAGGTGCCCTAGGCTTTCATCCTAGGTCAAGTCCGCCATTTGTAAATATCTATTTGTTTGCTTTCATTATTATTGTTTTTGTCTTCTCTATTTAATGAGCATGCATGTCAATAAAGGGTAATTGAGATAAATTTAAGGTCATATTCTATCTCATTTAACTAGTTTAAGGTAATCGTCCTTAAAGACGGGTGTTGTGGGATGCCTAACACCTTCCTCACACTCAAATAGATTCTTAAACTCATCTTTGCTTTTGCAGACCATTTTGTCTTTTCTTTTTATTTTAAATTGGTTTTCCAAAGTTTTTCGTTAAAAATTTTAGTGGTGACTCCCGTAAATTGATTTTCAAGATTCATTTTAGGAATCAATTTAATCTGCCATTTTTTATTCTTTCCACCGAAAGGTTGGTTACGACAGTTTAACGACTCCACTGGGGACACGTCGAGAGTCAAGCCTATTTAACTAGTCAGTTGAGATGATATAACCGTCTGTTATCTTAATTACCCATGTTATGTTTTGCTTGTTTTAATTATTTATTTTTCTTTTTTTTTTTTTGTTTATTTCCCTCATGTGGTTGTATGATATGCCTATATGTTCCTATGTATTTGTTATTTATTTCTGTAGGTATGTATCTTCCTTTTAGTTATATAGCATGGTTATAGTTTCTTATTTGTCATATAGTTTTATTTATTTATTTGTAATACATGTGCTAAGATAGATAAAATGCAAAATAAAACCTTAGGGTAGATAACTCTTATCTATATTATAAGTTCTTGGCTTCTCTTGTAGTTTATTTGGTTGACAGATGAGGGTTATGGTAGACTATAGGTCCAAAGGTTTGTATGCTGCCCTCACACACTAGGCACATGAACATTTTACCTTACACACTTTTTGGGCTCTATACTCGGCTCCTCGCCTACCTTAGATTAGTATAGGTTTATATTGGTTTTCCTGTGAAGCTTCACGCTTCCAGAGATTACTGTGAAGACCTCGCTCAGATTGTACCTCATTATGTGGATTTAATTGGAGTAGGATTCTGTCCTCTTTTAGTCTAGTTCATGTCGCAAGATTTTCACTCTTTTAGGTGGGGGCAATTTGGGGACCAATAATCCTCTAAGATGATTAGACCTGCCATTGGAACCGTGCACGGTAATAGACTGGACCCAATAGACAACCTTTCTAGAGTCTACCATCTTTAGGGTAATATTTCCCTACTTAGAGTTGACTCGAGTTAGAACACCAAGGGAGCATATTTTATTCTCATTTTACATGTTGTCACATCATTCATAGCATAATCACATTTTGTCTCAAAAAATTTTTTTTATTTGGATTTGATTGCCACAATGTCTTCATTCAATACATTATTAGCTAAACAAAATAAGGTAAAATTGAAAGCTTCTTCTGCATGGTTAGTTTGGCTTAATGTTGTATCAATGAGGTTGTGAACCATTAAAAATCGATGATATTTTGTAAAGATAGCAAATCAGTGCATTATCTGGTTCACTTATTATTATTAAGCCTTGACCAAATGAGGGCCTCCTCCTCCATAGGTTGAAAGCTAAACTTATTATTCCCAATGAATCAATAAGATTCTTGGTGAGTAATAGGGAGTAATATACAAAATATCCAACCGTTACTTGTAAAAGTTTCTAAATTCTAAAAGATCAAATTCTTGCATTATTCTCAATATGATCGCCCTCAAGAGTACTTGGCTAAAAGGAAACCATTAAGAATATTTTAATCCCTTTTTCAAAAATTATTTACATGAAAGGGATTGGTTAATTAATGCATGTATTACTTGGTTGGAAATAAATGTCACTACAATTCACGTAAATACATCCTTTCTATCGAAGTAGTAGCCGTTACCTTCCCTTTGTGGGACAAGTAAGTCTTCTGAAAGGGAGGAAGTTCTCTCAAGAATTCCAGCCAAGCCTAATGATGTAATAATTGTATTTATGTCCCTCAAATCTAAACAATGATTATTATACCTTCAAATGGATGTCATGTCATAGTGAAAGTTTTGAAATTGTCTTTAATCTTGGGTGGAATACATATTCCTCATGACTTAGTTGTCAAAGGAAATCTTTTAAAGAACATATACAGAATATTCTTCCACTCCAAGATGTTAGTATCAAAGGGATGCTAACGACATTTAAGCTAAAATAATTGTGCTTATATCCAATACATTAGCAAAATTCATTAGCCCTTTGATTGAGACTTTAGGCATCAATTGTGTAGTAATTCATCCCTTACTTAATTGATTGTCCAACACATACCCCTTGTGGATCAATAAGCTCTCTGAGGGATATTTGGAAACACATACCCCCTGCGGATCAATATGCTCCCTGAGGAATACATGTATTAGATTATAATTAATGGTCAATTAACTAATTGAAGATTATTGTGCCCATTTTATGGTGGTTAACCATATAAGTCATTGGCCCTTATTAGGAGTAATATCACCAGGGGCAATGTTTAACTTTATCCTAATTTTGATTTGACATAGGCGACCCTCTTCAGATCATGACATTTAGCTATTGCGTTAGACATTATTTTAACATGGATTATAAAATGAACCCACGTTTTAATATCGTCTAAAGTTAGCTAATGGTCCTCTATCTCCCTTTAAAGTAATAGGCTCCTAGAAAGGGTAGGAGATTTTGTTTCGACACACTTCACACAAAGATCAATATGACTTAATCACTATGAAAGGAAACCAAAGTAACCAATGATGATATGACTTGTGATATGACATTTCCAAATAGGTTACCAAACATGCAAGATCATTTCGGTTATTAAATTTTTCTAAATGATAGTCGTGTAAGGTCCCAATTCTTTAATGAGCCACCTGTCACTTCCCTTCTCCCAGTAAAGTGGTAAGCATCTTGAGGAATGGAAGTTTTAAGAAAAACCATTTTTGTGCCGAAGAATGCATTACAACCTCCTTGTGATCAAATTGCTAAATCTTTCTTTTAAAATAAAATAAAATTACATTCATGCATACTCATGATGGTTTGCACAAAAAATATAGGAATTTGGAAAAATAGGATATCTTTTGGTCACCTGCAATGGAAATTTTAGCTTGAGTTATGATCAACCTACCAATGATGATATGAAATACCATATGATCGATCCTTAACTTATCGAGCAACTTTATATTTTGGATAAGCAATACCTGCCTACAATCACACCCCCAGTAAGTTTTGGGATCTAGATCTTTCCAAAAGCCACCAGCACCCACAAATCTATCTCAAGTTACCATGAGTTTGTCATTCTCAAAGATAAAGGTTTCCTTGATTGCCTTCCACCCAAACTCAACATGACTGACTCTAACAATGGTAAGATCTTTCCTCAAACCACATTTAGCTTCCAATGGCATAGACCAAATTATAATTGTGAACCCCACCATAGAACTCGGGCTCTGTGGAAGCAGTGCATTGTCATCTTAAGCAAATTGAGAGAGGATATGGAAAAGTGGAAAATCTTCATACCTAGTTCCTTATTTGACCAAGGGATTGTTTAAGATAACAGCAATGTCATTTCCTATAATTTCTTCATTAGATGATGCTTATTCAGTCAATACTATTATGTATAGCTGAAGTACCAGCTAATTGCATCATTGGACCATGTTATTTAACATTATCAATGCCATAGTTATATGTTTTAGTGGACCCTTTCATTTCTGTAAAGTTGTTAATGCCTTATCTTCTTGTTATACTTTTCCATTTTTAATGATTAGGAACCATAAAAGCCAAAAGTTGAGAGATTCCTTTGAAAATTTTCAATTGATGAGGAAAATGGTGAAATTTGAAGGAAGCGTAATCTCAAAGCCTCAGTTTCTTTCAAAAAAAAAAAAAAAGGAATCAATAAAGGTAGCGCATGTTCCATGAATAAGCTATGCCAAGGATACAAGGCATTCTTTGTCTCCTTAATTGCAAAGAAGCTACCCCTAGTCACCCCAATCAAGCTTGGGTAGGGAAGTTTTTCTCACCTGTACTAAAGAACCATTGGGTTGGGTAGTCTCTAAAAGGTTTTTGTACTAAGATTCACATATCTAGAGAGGATCAATTTCCTTTTCTCACTTGTACACTGCTTAACCACTGCCATTGGCTTTAAACCTTCAAAGTTTTTCAAATTCCTAACATGAATTCTACCTAGGAAGCAATGAGAATCCAATACATGAAAACACCCTTAGTCTTTAAATGAGCTCTCTTTGAAGGAAAAGAAAGAGCAAAGTGCACAAAAGTCAATAATGGAGAAAAAAAAACAAGGTTCATTCACCATTTGTAAAAACAGAGTACGACCTTCAAAAATAACTTTCTCATAATCTTGAAGAGCCAATGAATCTTGCTAAGACTACATGGTTATTAAAGTAAAATTCTCATCACAACCCTACATCGACGTTTAGGCCATTACATCTTTTCTTCTTAAACCTAAATTATCACCCATTAAATCCCATCACAGCCTTATAGTATCCTCTTATAGTCAAAGTGAATCTTGGGTATAAAAATCAAAGAGAAGATTAGAAAATCCATGGTGAAAGTGAGGGGATAAGGGATTTTAAGCTTAACACCATTTCTAAAACCCAACTACCATAGCCACCTTTCAATCTTTGAAAGTCTTTGTTGAGGAATAACTTGTTTGAAATATATTGGGGCAAAAAGAAAATCAAAAATCAAAATTCAAGAATCCTTCAATAAAAAGGAACTGGGGTGATTGTCCATATTTTCAAAATAGAACATTTTCTCATCAATGAAAAGTTTTCAAATAAGAATGCCTCATGCATTGAACTAAGGCATCTTTTAATAACATATCCATTCCACTGCTTGCCTGGATTCATCAGGCAAGCACTTGTGCTTCATCATTTCCCATAATTCCATCAAATTAGGTTAATCTGTTGCTTGTCAAATCCATCATACTGCATTCAAATTGTGCCAACCATACCTTTGGCTTAAAACTAGGACTTCTTTTGGTTTCATACATCCTTTCCTTTGGCATCACTTTACCATAAATCATTAAGTCCGTTTGCACATTCTATTCGATGTCTTTCAAAATAGGGCAATCTTCCTTTTTCAAGGACATGTAGCCTCACGCTCCTTAACATATGATTGTATTGAGATTGTTAACTTAAATCATGGCACGTTTTTTTGTTGACTTTTTAAACAATACTAGTAGAAGTATTCATATGGAATGACTTTAGGATCATGTCCAAGGCAATCCAAACAAAACATGATATTTTGGTCAAATTTGAAGCTTCAAGTTTGGGGTGTTTCCATTTAAACCCTATCATGTCGAGATTTGTTTAAAGTATGAGATGTTCATGCTTAAAATCCATCCTCTATGACAAAAAAGTACAACTTTCGAGGCTCCTAAGACCTCGAATTGTTGGATTAGTGCAAATAAGGGATAGGCAAAAGAAATTCTCCCATATGCAGATGATCAAGGGAATCCAACCATTTACAAGGTTTAAGGACATCCAAGCATCATGTGTTCGCATTGCTTTCCCACATTCTCAAAATATAGTTTGAAATAAAAAGGAGTAAGATGTTCCCTTTTTCTCCTTAATGATCTTAATCTGTCATAAAATGAACAATTTTTCACTCGACATGCACACTACATTTTAGATATAAAATCATGTAATAATTTTAAAAAAAGAAAAAAAAAGAAAAGAAATTGCATCCTACATATACAACATGCATTCAGCATGTGTATATACATTGCGCTCCATTGTTTCATACACCATGCATAAAGAATCTAAAATTTTTAAAATTTTAAAAAATCAAGCATATACATCATGTATTCAGCATGTATACATACATTGCGCTCCGTTGTTTCGTACACTATCCTTTGTAAATATCTATTTGTTTGCTTTCTTTATTGTTGTTTTTTTCTTCTTTGTTTAATGAGCATACATGTCAATAAAGGATAATTAAGATAAATTTAAGGCTATATTCTATCTCATTTGACTAATTTAAGGTAACCGTCCTTAAGGATGGGTGTTGTGGGATACCTAACACCTTCCCCTCACTCAAATAGATTCTTGAACTCATATTTGTTTTCATAGACTGTTTTACCTTTTCTTTTGTTTTAAATTGGTTTTTCAAAGTTTTCCATTAAAAATTTTGGTGCTGACCCCTATAAATTGATTTTTGAAATTCATTTTAAGAATCAATTTAATTTATCACTTTTTACTCTTTCTGCCGAAAGGTCGGTTATGACACTCTATCAAGGTTCTCTATATAAAAGTTTATAGTATTTTTTTTCTTTAAGATTAATTATATATCTATATTTGAGTGTTGTTTTATCTAATTTAGTTATCAAGAATTAGATAATTTTATTTTATATATACTTAAATATGCATGTGCTCACTTATATTGATAATTATCATGTAAAATTCTAATATTAATTAGAATAGCTAATAATTAAAATGTACATATTCTAATTTAATTAGAATAGACAATGATTATTATGAGAGATTTTAAGTTGCAATAACAAGATCATACAAAATGACATGAGGGGATTGTATGTTTATGATTTGGTTAAGCATATTGTGAATTTTACATTTGCAATTTGTTATCAATATTATTGGTTCTAGTGGAGAAACTATTTAAATAGTTTACTAGATGAAATTGTCATGTTAAATTTTGTCTTACGGCTATCTAAGCATTTAGAATGATGTTAGATAAGGTGTAAATTTATTTATTGATATCATGCTTGGATATCATAAATGACTATTTAGAAAATGAATTTGTGTGAATAAAGGAAGAAGTATTTATTGATTCAAAATGTAATTTGAATATTAGATATTATCTTGAATTCAATATATTTTTAATATTAGATATTATCTTAAATTTAATAAATAGTTGTCAAAATATGTAATTTTATAATTTAAATACTATATACATTAAAAAATTATTCAAATGTAATTCAAATTATACTTAATCAAACAAAAAGTATTCATATTTCATAATTTGTAATACTCAACATGAATATTTTAAGATGATCATACATAAATAATTATTCAATATAACTAATTAAATAATATTTATTTTATTTTATTTAATAAGTACATATTAAATGTAATTTTATTATTTTTTATGCATATTCAAACTTGTAATAAAATAAATTGTAAAGACTTTATAGAAAAGAAACTTGTCTATATCTTATTTAGTTTTAAGTTTAAATTATTATGTTGCAGACTCTACAAGCTAGTTGACATGTTAAAACCATAAACTCAGTAGACTCGGTAAGTTAGCTCGCGAGTTTACCTGAGTTTGTACTAAGTCTGAGTTTACAATGAGTTCACTCGTTTTCTTTATATACAATCGTAAACTCGGATAATAAACTGCGAGTTTGACAACTATGCTAAGATGTATTGAAAATAATATGATTCTAGGATTGAAATTTTAGATATTCTTATATAATATTGGATGTATATACTTTTAATTAGTTAGATAACTAGTGCATATGTAAAATAGTGAACAAGGGGGAAGATGATTGATGAATTAGAAAAGAGTTATGGCCATAACCAAGGTTAATCATTTCTTTGTATTGTGTTTATGAAGTAGTATATGTATGATGTATTATGAATTTTAACAAACATCTAGACATAATAGCTTGAAATATATATTTATCTATGATAATACATGTGAACACCCTATCTCATAAATAAATAAATAAGGATGGTCAAAATAAAAATTAATTAATTGATTAATTAAACAATTAACAAAAAGCAAAATGGAATTGAAAACAACAAATATAAATTCACCATCTAATATGAAGAACTTAACAAAAGTAAAAAGGAGGAAATTAGGATACCTCTTAAATGTATTAAATGAATCAATTAATCAAAGAAACAAATTAAAAAAAATGAAATATATAGATATATATAATAATAATAGTTCACAAATAATAATAATAATAATAATAATAATAATAATAAATAAATAACTAAATAAAATAAAATAAAATACAATGCTGATAACAAAACAACAAGAACCATTATGGCGGCAAGAACAAAAACCTTCCAAGCAGCCCTAAAGCATTGCAAGCCTGCTACAACTGCACTGTGAGCACTTGCACCAAAATGAATCCTACATGTTATGGGGCTCAAGGAAACAGAAGAGCAAATGGGTGCTGAGCGTAAGAATGACGAGGGCTACATGCATGCATGAGTCTTCTTTGATGTTAAGAACAGATGGCTTAGGGGAGGGGTAGCAACTGCAGAGGAGATAAAAGGAAACAAATAGCACCGAGATAAGGAGGACAAAGGAGCTTCTATTTATAAAAAGAAGAAGGCAGAAGATAGTGAAAAAAAAAAAAACTGAGCTACAAAGGAGAAAGAGGGAGGGAGAAATACCACCAGAAGTAAACCGAGTGAGCACCGAGCTGAAGCCAAAAAGGAGTAAAACTGAGATAGACAAAGGGCGAGGAGCTCCGAGACAAGCAAGACTATGGCACACCAAGACGAGCAAAACTAGAGAACAACGAGGCGAGTATATCAAGAGGGACTAAGGCGAACCGAATCGAGGAAGAAAGGAGGTCAAACAGAAAGCAAACCAAGAATGAAAAGAAATTGAACGGAAAGCAAATTGAGAATGAAAAGAAACTGAGTAGAAAGCAAGCCAAAGAGAGAAGGAGAGGAAGAGAGGAGAGAGAGAGAAGAAGAGAAAGAAAGTGGCTAGTGACTAAACAGATAGTAAGCCGAGGGGAAGAGGAGGAAAAAGTGAGTGCTCTGTTTGGTGCTCTAGAAATAGAGCTGAATAGAAGAGAAGAATGAGGGGCTGCGTGATGGTGTTGAGAGGGTGAAGGAGGAAAGAGAAAGAGAACGGACCGAGGAGAGAGGGAGAAAAAGGATAGACCGAGAAGAGGAGAAGTCAAGGAGGAGAGCTTGTTAATAGGGATGAACCGAAGAGGACCTGAGCTGAGGAAAGGAGAAGGGAGAAGAGAGAGAAAGAGGAGAGAGAAATGCTGCAGACTCATTACAGACCGAGGAGTGAGAGAGAAAGAGGCCAAACTAAGAAGAGAAGAAGAAGGTGAGGAGGAGAGCTTGTTGAGTAGCTTTAATTGAGGTATGGTTTAACATATGCATATGGCTTCTTGGGCACCAAGTTCACGTAAAACGCATGTGGTTCCCTGCTTCATTTTCGTTTTTTTCGTGTTTGTGTTTTTATGTTTCTTTTTGCTATTATTATTATGATTATCATTTTTTTTTTGTTGCTTTGGTATTACAAGTAAAAGATATCATGTGAGAATATTATGCTTAGGGACGTGTGAGATTTTAATCTCCTTAGACTAGTACATATTTGTTAAAAATATATATATATATGATAATGATAATAATAAATAATAATAATAATCGTAAAAATATGAAAATAAATATTTAATTAAATATTTTCTATCATTTACAAAAGGATTAAGTTAGTGTCTTATGAAATTTAATTAATTAAAAGTATCATATGGAACTTGGGTCTCCATAGGCTTAAAGGAATCGATCTTGTTAAAAACAAGGCTAAAATAATTCCAATTTCAAAACTCTTAAAAATATATAAAAATAAAATCTTATCATCATCATGTAAGAATATTACTCTCCTCGAGTGCTTGGGGTCGTGTGAGATCTTAACCTCCTTAGGCTCCAAAAATTAGTACATATTTTTTTTTTTAAAAAAAAAGAAATAAAGAAAGAAATAAATAAATAATAATGCAAAAACAAATATTTTAATTAAATATTTTTTATTATTTACAAAATGATTAAGTCGGGATTTTATAAAATTTAACTAATAAAAAATGCCATGTGGGACCGGGGGTCTCTATAGGCTTTGGAGAATTGATCATATTAAAAAAAGACTAAAAGAATTCTAATTTCAAAGTCCTTAAAAAATGTGAAAATAAAATCACGAGAATTCCCAAATATTTTATTCTATATTTTTGGGTTCTCGCGTGAGATCGCTCGTCTCCTCAGGCACCCAAAGGTTAATTAGTAGAGACCGTGTAAGACATTGAGTCTCCTCAGGTTTCAAAAATTAACATTTAAAATATTGGGATGAATTAATAAAAAAAAAAAAGGTTTGTCCTACCTATTATGTAACTAAAAAATCCTAAGAATATTTTTCATTTTAGTTTTACTTTAAGTTTCAAATAACTTCTAATTTTAAAAATATATATAAGAAAATTCAGAATAAATTCTAATAAATAAATAAATAAATATATATACATATATATATATATATATATTAATTAAAAGTCCTATTAATTATAATCTCACTTTCAAAATTAGAAAAATCCGAAAACCCAAAAAATATATAAATTCAAAAATTCCAAAAAATGATTTTATTTTCATTCTAATTTCAACAATAAATTCTAACTTTAAAAAATCTAAAAATAAATAAATTCAAAAATATGAAAAATACACAAATTCAAATATCTGAAAAATGATTTTATTTTTGTTCTAATTTCAATGATAAATTCCAATTTTTAAAATAAAAAAATAAATAAATTCAAAACTTCAAAAAAATTCCTTTCATATAATTTCATTTCAATTCTGAAAAATATAAACTCCTAAAAATCCTAAAAATCTCATCCCATAATCATTTCATTTAAATTTCAAGATAAAGATTTGAAATACAAAACTAAACAAAAAAAATTAAAAAGAGAGTAAATGAAAAGATCAGGAGAGTTAGATTGATCAGGTTGTCGCAAATTAAAACACATAAACCAAATTCCAATCCCGCTTTTTTTTTTTAACAAAAATTTGTTTAATTTAAACCCTCCTTCTTTCAATACAAAAATTAAAAACCACCAACCAACAGACATGTCATTTTGGTCAAACTACGTGGACTTTGATCCCTATCGCAAGTTACGTAGGCACTAGGCTTTCATCTTAGGTCAAGTCTGCCCTTTGTAAATATCTATTTGTTTATTTTCATTATTGTTGTTTTTGTCTTCCTGGTTTAACATACATCCATGCCAATGAAAGGGTAATTGAGATAAATTTAAGGTCATATTCTATTTAAGTCGATTAGTTTAAGGTAAATGTCCTTATGATAGGTGTCCTGGGGTACCTAATACCTTCCCCACACTTAAACAAACTCTCGAACCCATCTTTGTTTTCGCAAATCATTTTGTCTTTTTGTTTTTATTTTAAATTGGTTTCCCAAAGTTTTTCATTAAAAATTTTGGTGGCGACTCCAATAAATTAATTTTCAAGATTTATTTTGGGAATCAATTTAATACTTTTTTATTCCTTTTCATCGAAAGGTTGGTTACGACAATGTAATCACAATTTAACATCTCAAACCAAGGAATAAATTGGTAGATGTGATATCAAAAGGACTTACCAAAAAAATTGTGACAGATTTTGAATGGAATGGGATTATAACCCTTCAAATAGAGTCGCTAATAATGGGAACCCAACATTTAATTAGACCAAATCTAGTTTAAAGGTTCAATGGATAAAACAAGATAAGCGACTAGGTGCGCTAGAAAATATTTAGCCATTCCAAGTTAAATGCACATAATAAGAACTTCAGTGTTTAGGGTGGATCAAACTTTTAATGGATTTAGGAAAGCCTAAAAAGATTAAGGCTTAAAGGAATCTACCTATGTGAATATAAGAAGTGGTGCCACTCCTAGTAAGAATTTGAGGTTGATTCTTGGAAATGTTCATGAAAAGCTTAGGGTGAAGCACATGGCCATATAAGTGCTACAAATTTTGTGAATTTCTTTGAAGTTATAGATAAAATTGTGTATGGTAATTTCAGTTTTAATGTAAGAATTGGGGTTCAATGCTTTAATGCAACCATCAATTTATTAAAACTTTGAAGTATTTATACTAAAGTAGGTTCAAATCAAAAGGCAACTATCATTATGCATAGCCTTATGGATTATAGAAAAGACTTAGTTTTTTAAACTAAGTAGGGATTATTGGAAATAATTAATTTGAAAAACTAAGTTATATATGTGTTAGATTAAATAATTCTAATTGCTCAAACTAAATTTCCTAATCTGCGTAAAATAATTTAAATATGAAATATATGACTTTTCATACAAATAAAACTCTTCAAAAAATATATAATTTTTTATAAAAGAGTTGTGTCTGTTTGAAATTTAAATTTGAAAAAAAAATAACTCTATGTACTAATATAACTCTTCGAAAAAGAAATAACTTTTCAAAAAGGATTGTATTTGTGCAAAGTTTATTATAAATAAGACTTGATTACATATAAGAATGTAATATAATGATGATTATTATTGGGATGAGAATATGAAATTTTCTTCTTTCTTTGAAACTTTTTTAGGAGAGATTTCCAGAAGTTGTTGTTGGTCAATTTTTAAGTTCTTAGGATAACTCCCAAGGGTCATTTGCCATTAACCTTGCATCAAATATAGTAAAAACAAATATCACTTTAAAGACAGTATGGTAGACATATATTTCTGGCCACAATTGTTATCTTTCCTTTTTGCTACAAATATTTTATCTAACACAGTCGACAAAGAAGAGTAGAGCTTGGGAGGTTGAGGGAAGAGAACAAGGTGAAAGCTCTTCCCGCATCCAATGAAGCACAGGGACATTCGAATCCTGTTTTAAAGCTCTAAAACAGAACACAATAAAGGAGAGTTTGGAGAAAAACACGAACGACAGAGGAAGAAGAAAGATTGAGTTCAGATGTGCACGAGGCCAAGTTTGTTTACATTTAGAATAAAATTTTATGAGCTTAAGATGGCTTAAGAAAAGCCCTTTAAGATCCAATATAATAAAATGAGAAACTCAATGTGCAATTTTGTAGAGTTCTGGCTAGGATTAATATGAGCATACATCTTACATGTGGATCGCTGGGAAAGAAGCCATTGAAGCTCCCAGAAGATATAGCAAGTCTTCTTATAGGAGCATGTTTGGAATAAAGGTCATTGTTATTTTGCTGAACATGTGTGTGCTCTTGGTTTGCTACCACTTTGCTCTTATTTTAGTCACTGTCATTTTGTTTTATTAATTTGAAATTTGTTGCGCAGTATCCTTTGTTTGTTCAGGTACAAAGAGTGTTTGGCTTGGAGACCATATGGGACTTTTAGTCTCAACGATTTGTATTTGATTAAGATTTTCAAAAATAAAAAATTAAATGAAAACATTTAATTGTCAAAAGTTCTTTGATCTAACAATCTTTTTTGTTAAAAATGGAAAATAAATAAAAATAAAAATTTGTTTTTTTCTAATTTAGAAAATCACAAGCATAATTCACTTTCCATTATTTTATTTAGATATAGCCGTATGGGTCCCTTCGTCCCTTCAAATTTTATCCCTGTTGGCCAAATCAAACAATTTCTTTAATAAATTTAGGTTCCAAAGTCTCATTCGTTATTAGTTTTATTTTAAAATAATGCATAGAACAATAAATTCCAAATGAAGATTTTTAATCTTTGGAATTTGTATTTGAAATTCCCCTTTTCACAAAAATCATAAATAGACCGGAAAGAGGGATAACAATTAAAGCAAAGTTCTCTTTTAATTGAAAATCTCTTTTACGCATATTCACACCACTTTTCCAAATTTCGATATAATAACCATCTTGTTCTTTTCTCTTAATTCTTCATATTATAAATTCAAAAAATTAAAAGATGAAATAACTACAAAAGAAAAATATTTCTTATCATTTCCTTTTGAATTCTTTTTAAAATCAAAATACCAAAAAAATATTATTTTAAAATACCTTTTTCCTGTTTCATAATTCTCTCTATAAATGACAAAAACAAAAAAAAAAGTTTCTTTTCCTTAATCAATCAAAATGCAAATAAAATCCTAATGTCAAAACTCTAACAAAAAAAACATAAATCTAAAAGTCTCAAAAATCATTTTCCATAATAATTTCATTCCTCTGGGAAAATTAAAACAAAGAACCTTTCTCCCAAAAATCCCAAAAACATGAATCCAAAAATCCTAAAGATCTTCTTCTCTTATGATTTTCTTTATTTATCAAAATTTGTATAAAAGCTTATCAAAATCCAAAAAAAAAGGTTAAAGGAGATAAAATAAAGAGAGTCAGAGAGTGAAATCATGTTGTTTTTGTAATTAAAACAAACCAAACAAATTCTAATTTCATTTTGTTTATGAAAATTAAACTGATTTCTATTACATATGTAAGAGCCCAATATGAATGTCAATTTAAAGGAAATGAGAAGCCCAATAATTTTTGCAAGGCTTAAGAGAAAGAGAACCCTAACGATTGCTTTCCTCCTTTCCTATTTGGGTGGTCTGAGAAAGGAGCTGGAGATAGAGAAGAATTTTGTGGAGTTTAAACTCTTTGGAGCTTCATCCTTGCTCAAAAAGGATCTCATATGTTATTTTTCATTTTATCTTTGATGTTCTTTGAATCTTATATGTAACAATAGTACTTTCATTGCATCTTCCTCTTTCCAAAAGACTTAAAGATTAGCTTTCCAAACTGCATTCAAGAGCAATAAACATTGAGACCAAGATGCAAAGCATTTGGGAGATGCTTTTGCAATTATGGCAACAACAATTCAATGTGGCGGACAATCATGAACTAGTTAACGATCATGAAACTAAGTATGGGAAAACTTGCTTTCCCTCTACACAGCTACAACATTTATTGCATGTTAATGGGGATTTAGCCAATGAGGAGCAACTAATCCTATTGGAGGTCTCTACTCTCAAAGCCTCTAACAATCTTTCTCCATCTTAACTTTCGCTTTCCATGGCCCCAAATAGAAGATGTGATCTTGGTGGTGCTCATGATAGCAATATACTGGGTGATGTCACCGGTGACAACAAAGAGAACACCACCATTTTAGGGAACCCATTTTCTTTTTCTTCCTTAAATATCTCTCAGATGGTCATTAACAGTAAAAAAAACTGAAGGCAAACAAGTAGATGAGTTTCAAAAGGAAGTGAAATTTGACAAGAAGGTCCAGACAGCCGCCGATGTTGAGCTCTTTGCCGATGATTTTTGAAGTGGTAATGGTATTCATGGTTGGAAGATTGAGACCTAGCAACACTCTATACTCAACTCCTCTACTATCTAAGAAATGGAACAAAAACTCCAAACATCTCACGTACTTAAAAAGGGTTTTGGGGAACACTCTTTAATTTTGAAATACATGATAGTGACATTGATTTTCATTTTAATGCATTTGATGCTTTATGTGGATGGAAACAGGAAGCCTTACTACTAATTGAAAAGCCGCTAGCTACAAAGGGGAAGTTTAAAAGCAAACCTTCTTAGCAAGTAATACTGCATGTGACTATATATTTATAATGCCTTATTGTAGAAGTGAAACTATTGAAATTGCTAAAGATAAGCAAGATGGTGTTTATGAGAAAAACTACATTCTCAAATGGGAATAATGCATAGAGAAAAATGATTTAATTGCTATCCATAAAATTGCTATCAATAGGAAACATTAGCATTACTTCTTTTGGTTTTGAAAGATGATGTGTTATGTATATATGTAGACACACTTAAAAAAGGGTGTAAATTTGATCTGTTAGATTATTATGATTGGTTCAAAAACATATTCCAAATAGAGGAATGATATCCATGTATTGAAAGTTTTATGGCATCTTTATAGTGATAATCAATTAGGAATTCCTTATTCTAACTCAGTATTCTAACTCCTTAATATGACTTTGGATCCTTTGCAACCTGAGCAAGACTTTTATTTGCCGCCTATACATCCAGTAGATCTCAAAATGCCTCATCAATGTGTCCAGTTGATTTCTCTTTTGGGGGTGAACCTTTAAAGGACAAGTTCAGTGCTTTTAGTTTGTATAGTGTTTGAGAGATTGCCTTAATAGTATGGCATTTTCTTCCATGTACCTATTTGGAAAATGGCTAGGATGACACAATGCGACCTCATTCTGAGCTTCCTGTTTTAAACACATGCCAAAATAAGGGCACCTCATCACCCCTACTTTTTGGAATTGTAGTTGGTAGTGAAACCTCATGTTTTCATTAGCGCTTCGATGGATTAGAAAA